>JADMNL010000030.1:69129166-69865833 GCA_016271365.2 Neoceratodus forsteri
GCCCAGTTTTTTAAAGGAATTGTATGCTCTATAATATTTCCCCTTTTCACCTCTATTTTAGTTATTTAATTATTTGCAAAAAAAAAATCATAAAATGTGTTCTGAAATCCCTGCAGTCCAATTGGTGGAGAATCATGTTTTAGTCCAGCACAAACCAGTTCTTTTGGCTTCCAAACAAAAGTATCATAGAAAATCTTGGCATTTCCTGCTAGAGCCATTGACTCAGACATTTCTGCCAGCCAGCAGCTTAGAGAGGTTAGTAGAAAGTGTGCACGAGTGTTACCATGGTAACAGTCGAGTGCACATCTTTCCAACCTTGCTGAGCCACTGACGAAGAGAAAAGTTTGAATGAGTTTGTGGTAGGACTGGTCATCCTACCTTGGAATTAGAGGGACTCTATTCTAATTTCTGCTTTTAAGGCCTGTTAAAGCAGCATTCTATATTGTCTACTCTACTATCCTCTCCCTGTTCTGTTAGGATTGCCACCTACAGACCGCCCTTTTTTTTCGCTTCTTTACTGTTTTTCAAGTCCCTTTAAAATGCATCCTGCATGGCATAAAGTGACCAAACAATGTAATAGCTAGCTAGCACAGTTTCATTTGCCAACATAAAAACAGATACCCATTGTTAAATATTTACACCTTTAAAATATGAGACTTTTTTTTTTTGCTACACTGTTGTTATGCAGCACTTACAAAATATGTTTGATTGCCTAAAATACATTGAAAATGTTATATACTACATAGTGGTTTGGTGTCTGAGAAATCCGGATTTGGTATAAATGAGAAGTTTCCCTCAATAAGGAAAAGGCTGGCAAATGTATTTGTTTTATTAAAATTCATAATAGTATCTGAGGTAAGCAAGCCTTGTTTTTCCAGACTGCCCAGAGCCAGTTGGAAACAGCTTTGTTTTTCCAGACTGCCCAGTGCCGGGTTGCAAACACCCTTGTTTTTGCAGACTGCCCAGAGGCTGGAAATCATTCTGTGTTGCAGTTCCAAAATGGGAAAAAGTATATAACTCCCCCCCCCCAAAAAAAAAACAGAGGGAAGGAACTTGGCTATTTAGTCTGCCTGAAGCAAGAGAGAGGAAAGGACATGCATTCTTCTTGTCCTCAAAGCAATCTGAAGCACAGATGAGACAAAGATCCCAGTGATGTTACATGATCTAGACTGTTGTATCCTGACAAATGCAATGTAAAGATTTATTTTTATTTCATTTTTTTTTTCATTTTTAGAACCTTGTTGAAGTAAAATCATGCAGCAAGTATGTTGTTCCTCATACAAACTGAATCAGTGTCCATCTTTTACATTCATGCCTTGGGACACATGGTGTGAAAGGTGGGATTCTGGTTCATGTTCAGGTGGTGAGGGGGAATGTTAACTGGCAGATACCAGCCCTGGTATCAAGATAGGTCTGAGGCACATGTCTGAAGACCAGAAGGAAGCAGAAGATGGAGTTTCTGGCAAATATCAGTAGTGAAATGGCTGGTGACGGACTGCATCCAAGAGGGCCAGAAAAGCGAGAGAGGTGTGGCCTGGCTGAGGTGATGGAGGTGACCCAAGTGGTGGAAGCTCTGAAGAATCTGGTGAGGTGGCTGGCTAGATAATGGCAAGAGTCTCAGCCTGGAAGCTGAAACCATTTATCAGATTGTGCTGGAGGATATTGAAAGATGGAAGGAGAGTATCAAGGGAACAGATGGGGAGCTGATAGATTCCAGAGGAGGAAGTGGAGCTTCCTGTTCTTCCAATTTTACAAGGGTACTTCCTGTGCCAACAGAACCCAGAGACAGATAAGAGACTTATAGAAGACAGTGAAGATGACAGCTGCAGTGCCATTGACTCCACTAAAGAGACAGTTCCTGTGCTGTATGTTTGCCAAAGGAAAGGCCAGAACCTGCGCAACAAGAAGGAGAAGAAACCTATCAGAAGGCTAAAGGGACTGTAAAGTATGTAGCTGAAACAGGACTTACTTGGGAACCTCTGGACTGAGGTAAGTTATAGAAAATGATAAATGTGTAACTAAGTTCAGCCAGTATGTGAAAATGATGGATTGTATACCTGTCAATGGTGGGGTGGAGAATGGAAGGCATTCATGGTATACACTAGAAGAAGAAGGAGTGTTGCACCAAATTCATCTAAACCCCAAAAATAAAAAGCTAAATGCTCAGGTTGTGGTACCTTAGAGGTACCGGAAACAGGTTATGGAGGCAACTCACTCCAGTACCTGTGGGAAGCACTTAGGAAGATGAGGGACACTGGCTAATTTGTTGCCCCACTTTTCCTGGCCAGGGGTGTACAGACAGGATGCAGCCAACTGCAAGGCCTGCTCTGTCAGTCTGTGTTGGTGACTGCCAGGTTGGCCCTGGAGAAAGTGCTCCAGAGTAGAAAAGGTGCCTGTACACTCACTATAAGGGTGGAGGTGGCATACCTAAGGGATAAAGCCAACTGGAGAAAAACATGGAATCTCTGGACAATGAAGGGTAACCTTCCTTCCAGGCTGAGTGGTGCATAACAGTAAAAACACTTCTTAACTAAGGTTGAAAGGCTGAAATGAAAATGGAATGACAATGGTTTGTGGAACCATTATATGGAATATGTTAAAGGTCCTCCCAGAAATTGAAGAATTTTATAAACTGGGTACTACTTTGCTCCTCCTCAAGAACCTGTAGAAACATTAGGCAAAAGGACAGAGGAGTAAATCCAGTTGTTAGAAGAAAGTCCAGACATGGCTCTACACTGGTACTCTCTTGAATGCCGAAATATGGTAAACCAGGTCAGGTGACGGGCCTAATGGTTGAGATAGGTATATCCTATGATATGCAAAGGGTCCAAGGTAAAATGCATTAAATGTGTGTACTAACACGAAAACCTACATAGGATTAAAGTAGGTTGGAATGTTATTAGATCCTGCACTGGGGTAACACCACTAGTGTTTACCTTCAGGTGTCTGAAACTGTACAAAAGATAAAAGATGAAATACTGTGGGTTATGTAGAGAGTGAAGCCTAAGGAAAGGGCCCCTGCTTAGCACCGGCATATCTGGCGGGGATGGCTAGGTTAATTACCCACCCCAGGCAAATAAAGTTATGTGGTCTATTCTAAGAAATATCAGCTCCAGGACTCCGGAGGTGATGATGCCTCTGTTCAGGGCTTATGTCAGGCATCATCTGGAGTATGCCTCCCAATTATGGTGCCCATATAGTAAATCTGATTGTAATTCTCTTGAAGGGGTTCAGAGGAAATAAACCAAACGTTTATGTGGGTTACACACAATATCTTATGAGAATAGATTATGATCCTTGAATTTAATGCCGCTAGCATGTCATCATCTTAGGGGTGATCTACTATTGCTTTATGATATAGTTCAAGATCCATATCTATTATGTGAATTGGGACTACAATTTAAAGATTATTTACATGATACTCGAGGACACCCACTTCAATTGGTGGGCAAACTTTTCATTCCTCCAACTGTAAATATTTTTTTACTTTAAGAACCATAGGACCATGGAATAGATGGCCATTGAATGTTGTTGTGAGTGAAACTAAAAGCATCTTCAATTACCGACTTGATGACTTACTCACCTCAGAATTTGTCCTGTCATATTATTCTCTGGTTTAGTATAAGAGCAATTTTGGCCTTATGCCCCCTCGCTCTTTGTCTCACCATAGTATGAACCGCAGTATGTTGCAAGTGCAAATAGATTGTGCGGGGCATGACCATGAGTATGTGTCACATGTTTGTTTAGAAGGTTAAAGGTTAGGAGTTGGTTACAGAAAGGAAAACCAATGCTTCCCTTATGATTTCCCTCTTAAGCAGGGGTGTATGTGGTAAGACTGATCATCCTACCATGCAACTAGAGGGACTCTGTTCTGATTTATTCTTCTAAAGCCTGTTGCAAACGCATTCGATTTATTCTCTACTGTACTAACCTTTCCTTGTTCTGTTAGGATGGTCACCTACAGAACTCCCCCTTTTTTTCTCATCTTTACTCTGTTTTTCCAAGTCCCTCTAAAATGCATCCTGCATGGCTCAAAGTGACCAAACAATATAATAGCTAGCTAGCACAGTTTCATTTACCAATATAAAAACAGATACCTGCTGTTAAATATTTGTACATTTAAAATATGAGCCATTTTTTGCTGCACTGTTGTTATATAGCACTTGTAATATGAAATATGTTTGATTGCCTAAAGTACATAGAAAATGTTATATACTACATCATGGTTTGGTGCCTGAGCAAACCAGATTTAGTATAAATGAAAAGTTTCCCTCTATAGTGAAAATCTGGAAAATGTATTTGTTTTATTTTAAATTCATAATGGTATCCACGTTAAACAAATGTTTTTCTAGTCAGTGCAGAGCCAGTTGTAAACAGCCTTGTTTTTCCAGATTGCCCAGTACCGGTTGCAAACAACCTTGTTTCTGCAGATTCCCTGTAGCCTGGAAATCATTCTGTAATGTAGTGTAAAAATAGGAAAAAGTATATAACCGCACCCCCCCCCCCGAAACACAGATGAGACAAGGATCCCAGTGGTTATATGATCCTGACTGTTGCATCCTGACAAATGCAATGTAAAGATTTATTTTCTTTTATGTATTTTTATTACCTTTTTTTTTTTTTGGAGCCTTATTGAAATAAAATCATGCAGCAAGTGTGTTGTACCTAGTATGAACTGAATCAGTGTTTATTTGGTACACACACATACCCTGGGACAGAGTTGATGACTCTAGCATACAGTGCTGTGCATCTTATTCCATTTTATTAGTACAATAATATACTTACAGGGTTTGTGGGTTGTGATTCACCTCATCGCTCTGGTATCCCATGATATGGGCAAAGCAAACTGAGCAACTCAATTTGCGCACCCGACAGAATAGCTACCATAGGGGAATAGCAAGGGTAGTGAATAGCGACTGTGGAGGGATAAGATAGCGAGAGCAAATGACTGGGGAGTATAGGAACATGTGTGCTAAATTAAGGAATTTTGCATGCTGCTGCTGAGCTGTCCACCTGGTGTGGTGGATAGGGTCACTGCCTGAAAAGCTCATGGACCCAGGTTCGGGACTACCTGTAGGTACATTTTTTGGTGAGCTATTGTGGCTGATACATTTTTTTTTTACTGTAGCCTCCGACTTTGTTACCCCAAGCCACGGTATCCCACTGTGTATTGTAGTCCCCCTCCTGTGTATTTCCCTGTCCTCCAGTGTCCGCCCTCCCCTGGAGTTGATTATATATAGATGGATGGTACATAAGTGTAAATCGTCCCCATGTTTTAATGTGTACTGCTGTTGATGTATTGGCATTTGCTGTGGTTTTGATCACTGTGTTTTAGTTTTGGTGAAATGTAGTTGCTGTACAGTAAGTCACCGAAACATGTTCACCATTATGACGTAGAACCCATGGCTCCAACGTCCATAACTGTAGTTTATTCCAGCACAACACATACTCGGTCCTGTATTATTTTATTTATTTATTTTTTTTTTACTTCTGTTTATGCTGCCTCTCTCAGCTGGCATCTAGCACCACCATCAGGCTCCTGCATCTTTCCAACACCATCACCCTGCCATCTCTTGTAGTCTTACCTCTCCTGCAATTCCCTTGTGGCTTACATTGAAACATAGACTTTGACAGCAGATAAGGACTGCTTGGCCCACCTAGTCTGCCCATTTCCCTACCTACAGGATAAGCTGCAGATCCTAGTCAACCAGCAGCCTATTTCTTCCTACCCCCCACAAGAATTGCCTTACGTCTGTCCCATGCATTTTTGAATGCTCCCACAGTTTTAGACCTGACAACCTCCTCAGGAAGGCTGTTCCATGCATCCACCACCCTCTCTTTGAAAAGATACTTCTTCACATTGCCCCTGAGCCATCCCCTTGTCCTTGCACGTCTCTTTTTCTGAAAGATGCTACCCTCTTTTTTCCCAATTGTTTAACCAGGTGAGATACACTAAGTTGAAAGCTTTTTTACAGGTGCAACTTGAGAGCACAGGGAAGTTAAGTGACTTGCTCAGGGTCATACAGTATGCAAGTGGGGGGCTGTGGGATTCAAACTCAGGTCTCGAGATTTGCAGCTCAGAGCCTTAAACCACTGTGCTGTACTGCCTCCCTCTACCTCTATACTACCTCTTTGACATTTTGTTGATTCCATTGAGGTACTTAAAGTTTTTGTCATGTCCCCCCCTCCCTCCTTTCCTCAAGGGTATACATATTAAGCTCCTTTAGCCTCTCCTCATATGGCTTCTCTTGCAGACCCTGCACCATTTTAGTTGCCCTCTTCTGGACTGCCTCCATCCTGTTTATGTCCTTGCAGAGATGGGGTCTCCAGAACTGGATGCAGTACTCCAGATGGGGTCTCACCAACTGTCTGTACAGAGGGATAACAACTTCCTGTTTTCTGCTGGCGATGCCTCTCCCTATACATCCCAGTATCCCCCAGCCCTTCCTACTGCCTTCTCACATTGCTTGCTAACCTTAAGGTTATCTGATATGATTACCCCCATGATGGGGTCCTCAGGCTGGGACAGGTACCTCAGAAAATTCAGGTAGCATCACCTGGAGAGAGCGACATCAGTGGGTGTGGGGTCTGCAGGACAGCAGGGCCATCATGCTGCTCTGATGGGGGTCTTTTTCCATGTTTTCTTCCCATTACCACAGAAGCGCAGACTGAAAACCAGCGTGTGCTCGTAATTCATGAGCCCCTCCCATTCAATCGGCACTTACTTTCCCTTGCATTCACTCATGCCTGCACCAATAACAGGCTATTGGTCTAATAATTATTCATAAATAATAATATAAATCTATTATTCAGTGCTACCGCTCATGATGCTGGCAGCCCAGGTTTGGTAGCAAGCCACAGTCATCGGGGGCCAGCCAGGGGGAGTGGAAGAGTGGGCATCCCAGGAGATGCTCTCCCCTGGGCAGGGTGGGAGACCACTGCTACCATGCAGCCACCTCCTGGGTGACTATAGCTGTCCTGTATTACATAGAAAAAATACTCCTTACATAAGGGCAATACATTGGAAGGGGCAAAACTGCGTCAGCATATTGCTGTTTTTAGCAGCACGATCTCGAGGGGTGTGGATCCTTTGTAAGAAAATGCTGGATGCACCACAGGAGTAATGGAATTTTACAAGCAGTGAGGTATTTTTATGGCAAAATATATATTGGGACTACAGGGGATTGGGGTGCTCGAGCCACAATCTGTGCACCAATGGCTCAATTAGGTTTGCCAGTAGATCTCCTATAGGTCTGGTTGGACAGCCTGTTATAGGTCTGAGTATCACCTCACACGTTCATAGAACCAGAGAACTGTGAACCAAAGATGAGCAGTTCTGTGCTCCTAAGAACATGAGAGGCAACACTGTTGCAGCCATAGGAGGCCCTCCAACTGGACCTATAAAGTTACTATAGGTCACTAACTTTATTAAATAAAAAAAGAGTTTTTATCTAATAAATTTAGTGGCACAAGTGGTCACCCAGAAGTCCATTACAATGCTCAGCATGTAAGGTACGTGTACGGCAATAATAGTACCTCACAGGCAACTGAAGGAAGTGCTGTGATTGGTCCAGGATGCTCCTGCGATCTAAAATACATAAATAATAACAGTGCAAACAGTATAAACTCTCCTTTGCCCGACAACCACTGGGGAGAGTTTGCGCCATTTGCAGTGTAGGTATCCATGTGTTTATTTATGTATTTGTACATTAAAGAACATTATTCACTCTTGTGTGCGGACTTCTCTCTTTTTTGTTATTGATGTTTGGACTTGGAAGTCTGTACTGCAGATGTGCATTGCATGGGGGCTTTTTGTTCTTCTTCATATCTGGTCAACTTGTCATACCTGAATGAGGTTAAAACTGGATATTAACCCCACCCCTCCCCATTCAAAACCTTAGTCTGACCTTTTTGTGGTTGATGAGTACATTACCCACTCCCAATGCCATTTTGTGTGCCAGAGAAGACATTAATGCAGAGGGAGAAACATTAGGTTAGTATCCTGTTAAGGGTTGTACTTTTCACCTACCAGATTGTACGGTTTTCCAAGCAAATGTCTACATGACATTTGATCTTGTGTGCAACCTGGAAATTCAGCCTAAAGTATAAATGATCATAAAATGGGTAGAAAAAATGCTGAAAGTTGATAGATGGAATGCCAGTTTCACCCATGATGTTACCCCAGCACAACTCACAGCTGAAACTACTGCCCACAAAACAGTCTGCTTACAACCATAAACACATAAATGGATCCATTTTATAATTAGGGTAAGGCAGTTTAAGGCATGTATCACTGGGATAACATCACTTCTCAGGTGGTTGAAGGCACTCGGCCTGTGGTCTTGTAAATCATAATGTATCCAAGGTGTGACATTATCCCAGAATGACACATGCCTTGGCATGCCTTATTGTTTCGTTTGACTGCATCTGTAGTAACGACATGTAGCATCTCAAAACACAGCATAAAAGCCAGATTATCTCTGTGGAAAACCAGGAGTCCTATTTTTAACAGAATTTTGTCAAAGGCATGAAATTGGAGACATCCTTCTAAAAATAGTGTCCCAGACAACAGATAAGGACCCTAAAAATGGTGTGAACAGGTCCAAAACTGGGCAGATATCATCCTTAATGACAAGCCAACACAGTTGTATTTAAAATTCCAAAAGTAATGGTCTAGAGCAACCAGTTTTCTGCTTAATCAGGCAGACGAGGCTTACCTAGATGTGGTCCACCACCCCCAAGATCCCACACTTGGACTGGTGGCATAACATAATGTAACATAACGTAACGTAACATAGCATAACGTAGCATAACATAGTGTAATGTAATGTAACGTGACATATTTATTTATTTACTGATTGGATTTTGTTTACCGGGTAGGCCCACTGAGACGTCCCTTTTTTAGGGACAACCCATGGTTAGTAACATAATGGAACATAACGTAATGTAACAGAATGTAATGGAACTTAACATAAAACATTTATTTATTGGATTTTGTTTACCGAGTAGGCCCACTGAAACAATATCCCCTTTTTGGGGCAACCCAGGGTTAGTAACATATAACAACATAACATGAGACTAAACTCCATAGGCAGATCTGCTGGCTCTTTGATTTTTTTATTTTATTTATTTGTTTATGCTCCTCAGGTATAGGTCCTATCATCTGGTCCGATCACCCCAGCTCCATCACCCAGCATCCTAGAAACTTAGATCAAGCTCCATTCTTCTCTTACAGCCTTCCCTTTGGGGGATCAGCAGGCTCCCCTCTTACCTGCTGGAGAATGGATCCAATTCATGGAGGGAGGGCCCTGTCGATGGTATGGGGCCTGCAAGGGGTTGGTTTTCTCATCATTGGTCTATCCAGAATTTTCCCTCCCAGTTCCTCCCTCCCCTGGACACCAGCTTTAGGGTAGTACACAAGCTTGCATACAAACATGGAGCACATCACCACCAGGGTCCCCCACCCAGTAAGTCTCTCCAAAACACGCATCCACCTGTTGTCACCCAGGAGGCAGTATTGTGCCACAGCATGACTGTCCCCCCTCCCTGGAGGAGGAGCTTAAACATTGGCACTACTAGCGCTGATCACCTAAAGACATAGATTGGAGCTAGTAGTACTAATGTACATGCTCCCACATCCTGGAAATGAAATTAGAAATTGGGCCAGTAGAATCAATAGGCTTTTTATGCCAAGTTTGTAAATTCACCAACCTGCTTTTCCCTTTCATTTCAAAATATTTTTCTTTCCCCAACTATTTTGTGTTTTTCTCTGGTGGACTAATGGTTGCTGGGGGGGGCAATGAAGGACTATGAAGATGCTTGTTGTGCATAGCCCCTACAGCACTCTAATCTTTAAACATTCAATTTTGCCTTGTCACATGGGCTACTCCCTGAAGTCTAATGATCGGTCACTTCTGTCAGTGCCCAAATGCTCCACAAATACAGGTGAGCAGGCTTTGGCTTCCTCTTGTGTTCAGGTTTGTACAAAGGGTGAACAGTTCATTGCATTTCACCCCATTAATCCCATGAAGATAGTTGTATGTTTTAATCATGTCCTTCTTGCTCTCTGGAGTGTAAAGGTCCCTCAGTCTTTCTTCATATGCCTTTCTGCCCCAGTCTCTAGATCATCTTGGTCACCCTTCTCTGTACAGCCTCTGCCCTACCAGCTGACCAACACATACACATCGAGCATTAACTCATTCACAGTGTGGTCCTATGAGCACACAGAAATTCACAATCAATGAACACATGAATAAAAAAGAAAACAACTTAAAAAATTACTAATAAATATAAACTAGGTATAAAAACAGTCACTTTTATAAAAATATACAGTATATACAAGTTATATACAAATTTAGATTTACTCAATTACCAAACAGGATTTATGCTTAAGGTCTGTCTCAACAAACACCTCTTCAGAGTGCCAAGATGTGATTGCTTTAATGAAAGAGGTCTGGGAGTAATTGATAATTTTTTCCATGCCTGCAGACTGGCATACCAAAATGAATTTCTCCCAAACATGGACTGAACTTCAGGAATGCACAACTGAAGACCGCAAGAAGACCGTTAACCTGGTCTAGAGGTATGCACATCCAGCCAATCAGATACACAGGTAGGATACTTACCCAGAATCTAGAGGATAGAGAACATGGGAACGGGAAAAAACTAAGGAAAGAGAATAGTTAAAAAACCAAAAAACAGATATGTACAATCCAGAAAGAAAGCTGTTTTGTTGATGCCACTCGTGCACAATTGTTTTAAAAATCTGATCCCCCTAGCCTTTTGAAAAGAATGCATTCACATCACCCAAAATGACATCACTGAGCTAGGAAGAAGCAAGTTTGGTGGGTGCCCTGGTAAGCAGTGAAACACACTTCACAATGTATGTGTCCACTTTGAAAATAACAAGCAAAGTGCAAGTCCTGTTGAAAAATTGAGCATACATATGCAAACTGTGAGGTTCTTTACAACCCAAAATAAAGGAAGGGACTTAAGTTTTATATAGCTCCTTTCAAACATACCATACCCTAAAGTGTTTTACAAGCCAGAAGTTTCATCAGCCATTAGGTGAGCATTGGGAGGCTAAGAAAGATGAATGTAAGGAGGGAGGTCAGGAGAACCTAATGGAGGTTAAAGCAACAGTATTTAATAGACAAAAATGTCATCATGTAGTTTTTTTATCTTCTCCCCCCCCCCCGCCAGGGTGGGCTGCTCCTTCCACCGACCCTCCCATCCCTGTCACCTTTTATCCCAGGGACTTACCTCTGTCCTGGTGTTCCCCCATGGCTTGGCCCCCCATGGCAGGGGTTGGCAGCTCCAGTCTGCCACCAGAACAGATATAGTTTCCAGGAGAGGGCTCTGTAGCCTGGGTGCAGAGCATGTGAGGGGTCAGTATCATCCTGCCCTGCTACCAGCCATTTTCCATTTTTCCTCCCATCAGAGGATTAGACATGCAGTGCCATCCGGGAAGGCCTACGCATGCGCTCTTGTATAGTATGTCGATGGCTGCCACTCCTCTTTTCCCCACGTTATGGTCCCGGCTGCCTGTACCCCTAGTCACCACTAGTGGTCAGGCAAATGCCAGGGCTGGTGTGTCCCCCTCCCCAGAGAAGGAGAGCTGTCCTCCGGAAGCTTGATCCTTCTCTCCCTGGCCGAACCCTGATGCCCAGAGATCGCTTCTGACCCTGGGTCACCAACATGGAAGCAGGTGAGGCTTGGTGCCTCAGCCCTCCACACCACCATGCCGGCCATCATATAATTTTTTTTAACAAAACTATATTTCTGACATCCTTAAATTCATCATTTGTGTATTTCTAGTTCCCACAAATAATTTTAAAATAGCATTTATAACTGGTTTTGCACTGAATGACTTGAGTCATTAAAGATGGCTGCCTCTCACAATGTTAAAAAATATCTTCCTTTGAAGTTACCTTTTGAATGTGTATACTAGAATTACACTGTGGCTGTATTATAATAGTCCTACCACCCGTTCTGGATGAAAAACAGCATAGCACCACACAAAGATATTTTGTTTTTTCATGACAAGGAGGGCACAGTATTGGAAACTTTAAAAAATTTAAAATTCTGTATCTCCATTTAGGAAGAAAAAAATTGCTATTTTGATGGTTTTGCAAGAATAACATTGTTGCTGAAAAAAGACTACATGGCGACCAACAAATACTGCTGCTTTAAGCAGAGTGAGTAACTTGAAAATGTTGCGTTAAAGGAGAAGTCCACCCAAAACTTGAAAACATTTATGTTGTGCAGAGTGTTTTAATTTGTATGTGAAGTTCTAGTGTTTTTTTCCCTCTGACTGGTATTAGGAGTTTTTCCTAAATTAGCCTGCTAAGCTTTATGCTAGTTTTACGACCCCTGGGGATCTTCATCCCTGACAGCTTAATTGTATTTCTTGTTCCCACAGTGCATCTTGTCTCATGTGACAGTGAAGTAAGAGAGACCCAACATTCAGCACACACATGCCAAAGTAAACATCTTGGAAGCTTTACAAGCTGCACAAAAATTTCCAGCAGCAAAGTTTTTCAGGACAGTAAAACCTTTAGGATGAGGGTGGTCACCTAGCTGAATTCTACAGATTTTAAAATATAGCCATCTCTGTTGTTGTGAACTGATTGTAAAGCAATGCTTTCTGCTGGATTTATGGGCTCTGCTACATCACCATCACATGAAACAAGGTGCATTGTAGGACAAAGAAATACAATTAAACTGTCTGATATGGAGATCTTCAGGGGCCGTAAAACTACCCTAAAGCTAGCAGGCTAATTTAGGAAAAACTCCTAATACCAGTCAGAGGGAAGGAAACACTAGAACTTCACGTACAAATTAAAACACTCTGCACAACATATATTTAAGTTTTGGGTGGACTTCTCCTTTAAGCACAGGGAGATTAGATGACTTGTTTAAGGCCACACAGTGAGTTATGCTGGTGGTACCTGGGTCATCAGGTTCACAGCTCTGAGCTCTTTACTACTAGGCTCTGTAGAACGCAGGAATCTGGGCAATCAATAGGAGTCCCACCTGTGGCCAATTAAAATGCAACCCAAAGAAACAGAACACGAGTCTGAAAGATTATCCCAATAGCATTGGGACTGCACCGATACTGTAGCACAAGTTCTGGCCCCTGCCTGCTTTACATTTACAAAGATTGCCGCTGGCAGGGTGCATGTTTTACACAGATCTGCAGCTGTGGGGCTAACACTTTTCAAACATCAGCTACAAAAAGAAGAGGATATGATGCTATGACATTAAATAGCAGCAGAACTTTCCCATGGTTACTCCTGCTGACCTCAAACTCTGAAAGTGATCTTTGTTGGATAGCAGATAAAACCAGGAGTGTTTCCCTGCATGTAAAGCATTTCTGATCCCCCTCCTGCTGCTGAACGTGGGGATGACAAATCACACAGCAAGTAATTCTTAAGAATATACATGTAACAGTTAAAATAGTTAATTAGTAAATGAGTATGTGTCCTGTATATCTATTATATATGCAAACAAGCCAAACATGCACACAGTTGAACTTATACATTGGTGCACTGTACATATAGCTACTGTATATAGAGGCAGACGTATGGTTTATAGCGAGATGCAGTACTGATCCCATGAGAGAGCAAAAGCTTTCATAATTTGAAGTGGTAAAGCCACAAGTGATTTTTTCAGAGTTTGTTAATTCATGGGATGATTAATGTATCTTTTTCTGAAAAGTGCATTATCCTCTTAACTTATTCAGTTCATGATGGTGATTTTGAATACGGTTGAACATAGAACTTTTCAACTCACATATGTGCTACAGGAATGAGTTAATATAATGTTGAGTAAACATTAAGTAAACATTGAGTAAACATTTCCTGTTGGACTTCACTTTTTCTTAGGGGAAATTCATAGTGGACAGCATCAGTACTTATTGCTGTGGGATAACCATCCCTATGCTAATTTTTTTTTCTGCCTGAGGAAATGGGCAGAATTTGACATTTGTCTAACTTCACATTCCATTGCAATCATGTAATTTCTGCCTAGTAAAAATTCCAGATTCCACCTTGCAGAATTTTTTTTACCACCAATACTGACATTTTTGACATCTTTCCACTATCAGTTTAGTAACATTTTACAAGTTAGTACCTTCAAACTAATAATACTGTACAAATTTGCAGAAATTGAAACATTAATCTCTGGCAGATAGATAAAAAAAAATCCATAGATTTCACAGGTAATTTCCATGGGATTTAATGGAATTCTGTGGAAGTTATGCATTCTGTTGTGGAAATTCCTGTAAACAAAATCCTGCAATGTCACCCTTTCCTAGTGATAAAAGTATTGTCGAGTGGGACAGCAACCATCTTTGATAGGCTTGTCTGGGAGCCTATGTGAAATGAAAAACTTCAAAATGGTAATCAAAGAGAAGACCAGTTCCTGGCAGCAGTGCTTTGTACTTTCTCCAACTGGAGTCACTATCCGTGTTTAGCTCTAGAATCCATAACTTTCTGGATTGTCCCTGATACATAGTCATCTCATGGGATAACCCATGCAATTTGACCATATAATAATGACCAAGATACATGATATATTGGATTTCTGTGGATTATGATTGGTATGTTCATGGGCATCAAATCCTCCCTGCCTGAAAAGCACATGGGAGTCACTTATGTCAGAGTGGGGCACAAGCCCAAAAATAAAAGGAAAAGCATTTTTTTTTACAAGCCTTTGATACACATTGGGCTAGGTTCATGAACGAAATATCACATGGTAAATTCAGGCTCCTTCAGGCAACATGTGCTATTTCATACCTCGTGATTCAGGAAACAGCTCCTGGAGGAAATAGCAGCAATTAGCCAGGACACAGCAGCACTCAAGCCCAACAGTGCAAATACTGCTTACTGCAGGGGTCCATCAACTGAAGGAAAGCAGTGCAGGGCACCACTGTCACTGAGAACAAAGACACAGCTAGAACTGCAGTCACAGTAACAAAACATGCACACATGGTACAGTTCATGAGGGATACAGGTACTGCAGCACATAGAACTGCAGCAAATGGAGCTGCCTTTACCAGCATGATTAACATACCAGCCACATCCCAAGAACACTGGAGCACAGCATTCAGGAAGCCAAAAGCATACTGTTTCTGCTATGCTAAATATGGGGGTTCTCAAGGAGCCTTTAAATAGTACAGGACTGCACCTGGATGCAAAGGTACCACAAAATGGCAATTGTACGGTTGACTACATACTGGCAACAGCCAACGAGTAGGAAGAAAGGGATACAGGGGCTTATTTGAATTGTTTTTATTTAGAAGTTATTCATTCAGGATAACTGAGCTGAGATGCAAAATATTGTCTACAGTGGATCCTGCCTCTAACCATTTCCACAAGTGGGTGGTCTAGAGCAGTGGAAGGTTAAGTGACTTGCCCAAGGTCACACAGTGATAATTTGGCTCTAGCAGGGTTTGAATCTGTGTTCTTCCAGTTCCCAAGTTAAGAGTCAAGAGTCCACACAAGATACCACAGCCCTGGGTGTCCAGGAAATGGGCTGACTACTGCATACTGTGTGACTGTGCTTCTAATGGTAGATAGCATGTGCACTTTGCCATTCTGAATCACATGGTGCTTACTGTGATGTCATCTACTGCAGCCCAGATAACAAGCTACTGACCTCATGGATATTAATATGCCATTTGAAATACTGCACCACATGAGTTCTGGACACAACTACTGTGCCTGTTGGCAGTGCTGCTGTTGTTTCTTGAATCTTGTGATAGTGCAGAAATAGTAGTGGTCTCTTTATATACCATGTGTTACTTTCACCTTCATAAATCTAGCCCTTTGAATTGTAAAGCACTTTACAAGCTATTATGGTTGATACGTGCCATTAAGTGAGTGAAGCAGGGCTAAATTGCTTAGGTTGGTCGCATGATGAGTAAGTGATGATGGTGGAATTCAAAAATGGGTCTCCAGGTTCACAGATCTGTGCAATAAGCACTAGTCTATACTTTCTATGGGTCAGGGGTGGCAGGAGGGCAGACCAAACCCAAAATAGTCAGGCATATAATTGAAAGATTATTTCTAGTGATAAAACAAATGCACACGGAAAGTTTAAGATGTTAGAATAAATGTTTCCAAATTTCCATTCAGTCTTCTTCTGTATTATTTTGTTCATTTATAAAACATGTATAAAAGTAAATGGTGTACAATAAATTGTTATCTTGTCACTCAACATACAGGACAACTTATTATCTTGTAAGTTAATTACTGAATGTCACAATCAGCATTGTGAAGGTTGGGTGCATCACAGTGAATTTTCACAATGCCAGTAACATCACAGTTTCCCTGTGAAGCCCTGAAAGCAGCAATGTAGATAAATGCAAAACAGCTAAATCTTCACACAAACAGTTGATTTAAAAGTTATAACTAGTCAACTGACATTATATGACCCAAACACACACGCAAGTTATGGCTCTGTCCTCTCAGACTCAAAGTGGTATATACTGAAACAGGTAATTGCATGTTCCTTATAGCTACCCATGTAGTCTGGATACTGTAACTGTACCATCCAATCTGTGCATCTATCATATCCAGTCAAACACCATCGAAACAATTCCAGCAATGACAGCTCAAACAGTACACCTCGACTCGCAGAAACCAAAAGGAACTGATAATAATTACCACTGCTGGTCACAGGCAATGATATGCTGTCAAATATTTAACAACAGGCTCCTCTGCCATTCATTTTAAAGGGGGACACCATTTAATAACCACCTGTATAGAGCCTGTGAGAGTCCCCTCCAGCACAACACTAGTCATAGGATGAGCTAGATGCTATTTTATTAAAGTGCACTCCACAGTGGCAAACAAGAACCCTCTCCCAACTGCCAAATGTCTGCCTTGAGAAAACGTGTGTGTGTGTGTGCGTGCAAAAACATTTGGCAGTTGGAGGAGCGTCCATGTAGTTTGCCACTGTGGAGTGCATTTTAATAAAACACTATTCAATTCATGCTATGATCCAGTAGTGGTAATCATCATACAGTAAGTTCCCCTTGGTTTCTGTGAGCCGAGTGGTACTGTTTGTGAAGTCTGCCTTTTGCTTTGGCACCAGAGCCACCTCTTAGCACCCTGTTCTTAATTAGTAAGACACCATCAGCGTCCTGCTTGTGGTCTGCGAAAGCTAACTGTGCTCAGTAATAACCACTGCATAGTTCTACAGAGCAGCTGACTATTCTAAAATAGATTTGCTGTTATCAATAATAAGGCTCATACTACGAAACTAGGAGCAGAAGTAGGAAGTGGAACCCATTTAAACAGTGCCCCCCCCCCCCAACTTCTCAGTGGCTATTTCTTATGCTAAGGTTTCCTATTATAAATTAAACCAGATCCATTTTGAAACTAATCTTTACTTAACAGTATATTACAGATTTTTGCAATCTATTCCAGAATCCCACCACTCTGAGTGTAAATTACTTCCTTTTCGCTGTTTTAAATTATTGATCTTTGACTGCAGGTTATGACCTCTAGTGTTGAATACAGTACGTCAGTCTTAAGAGTCAAATGTTTATACTCCATTAACTCTAGGTCCTGTATTATATGTTTTAAGAGCAACGTGTCACCTTTTCTCTTCCTGGTGCCCAGGCTCATGAGATTAGGTTGTTCAGGTGTCTTTGAATATGACTTATTTTCTAACCTCCATATTAATTGCATTGCTCTTCTCTGGACTCTCCACCCCTTTTTGATTTCAACCTAGTATGAGGAGCCCAAGATATCCAGTGATATTGGCAAAGCAAATTGAGTGACTCACATTTCAGTAACTCAATTTGCGCTCCTGAGGAAGTAACAGCCATGAGAGGATAGCGACGGGAGGGAATAGATAGTCAGGAAGGGTATAACAGTGAATGCGAATGACGAGGGATGTGTGTCTAGGGGTGCCAGATAAATGGAGCAGTGCAGCATGCTGCTACCGAGTTGGCCACCTGGAGTAGAGGATGTGGTCCCTGGTTAGCATGGGCATGGTGCCGGTTCAGGACCACAAGTAGGTATTTTTTTTAAAGTGTGCTTTGGGGATTAAGAGTTTTATTTTTTTCTGTTGTGTCTGCTCTTCCCCCAGAGTTTATCATTTTAATATGGGGTGGTGTACTGTAACCACAAACTTTCAGTACTGGTCTGCAGAATGGTATGAATTCCTTCCCAGTCTTGGCCCAAGACTACTGACCAGGGTAAGGTTTTAGAAATTCCAACCTTTATTATTCCTGCCCAGTTGTCTACTTTTAACCATACTGGGGCTGTAGGTATTTATGGGTATCCCCATGCACGTAGACAATATTTATGGGATCTCTCCACTGTCCCAGGTTAGATCCTACCACAGATTCTTTACCCAAGTTCTGCCCACAGCTCAAATCCACCAGAGCAGTAACTGTATTGTTCCCTGCTTATATGGGTATTGTATGCTGGTTTTTGTGTGTGTGTGTGTGTGTGTGTGTGCATGTGCATGCGTGCACACTGTAGCGATGCATTCCATGAAATCGCAGTCCACGTGGTCACAAACATACTGTTATACCCCACTTTACCACAATGAAAACATATAATGTTACTATCAGGTCTGTTACCTGCGCCCCCCCCTCCCCACATTTGGGTCACTGGAAAGTGGGGTCTTGGAACTGGGGGAATTACTCCAGTGGAGCCAGGGATTATACCTTTTGAAGTTGAGGGGTAAGCATTATTTCACCACTTGACCTCTTACCCACACCAGCACATTTGTTCCCATTCCCCCAAAGCCCCTTCTCCCCTCTTCTGTGGGGATCTTCTCCTCAGGTCACTGCCTAAGGTTTGTCATGGGTTCCTTTCTTTTTAGTAACCTCTGGTCTTTCAGCTTCCAGATAATGTAAATTTCACTGCTGCAGCCAGAGTGGTCTATTCATGTTGGCTTATCCAATCATGGACTCGATGTGGTAAAATATTCCTGTACTGCTCCAGTACAGTCAAATCCATTGTCTCCTCTTTAGCGCTTACCTCTGGGTTTTAACCACCAAGTAGCCAAGTCTTGTAATTTTGTGCCAGCACTCTAGGCCATGTTCCAACCTTGAAACCCAGGTTATGAAAGGTCTGTTTGTAATTATACAATGGCGACTCTAAATCCGTTAACATGATTGGTCAGTTGGAGTATATACCCATGGGTAAATCCCAGTATAACCCTTGGGTAAAGTTCCAGCCATACCAACTGATCACTGTACAACACAAAAATCACTAACTTTTTTTTTTTGCCAGTGTTGGCTCCATCCCTGCGGTCAGCACAGTGCTTCAAAATCCTATTCCAGAGTACATTCTGTTGACCGTAGTTTGAAATACTGTAGTGCCTAGCATTACAAATATCCACTCTCCCAACCACTGCAATCCCACCTCAAAGAAAGAAAGAAAGAAAGGCAGACAGACAGACAACTGGGAGTCACTTTGCACACAGTAACACTGGAAACCAGACCCATCTTCCTGTTTTTCTTTGTGGTAACCATGGTACTGGTATGCACAGTTCCCCCTCACTCTTGACTTCCACAGTTTTAGTCACAGAAGAAAAGACTGTTTGGTTTTTTGTTTGTTTTGTTTTTGAATTCTAGGCTTAGGGACACCACTCCTGCCAACCTTAGTATCTCTTGTTAATTTGCTACTCCGCCTTCCGAAGTGACCTGACAAACCCCCCACTCATACTTCACCAGGGCTGTCATGCTATCAGACAACAACATTTTAAAGTAGGTACTGTACCTCAGCCTGTGGGTAAATCCTAGCATAACCCACACCCTCTTGTGGTTTGTTGCTTAAGTCTCTTCAGTTATTCCCACCCTGTCTAAGATAACTGCATTTACCTGATCATAGTCTCTGGTGGCAGCATCAGTTAGGCTTCTGTATGTAGCTTGGGCATCTCCAGTCTGGTATGCAATAAGCCCAACTTTCTCGTGACCAGGCAGTGGTACTGGCAGTTCTCTCAAAAGTCATAAGGTAGGCCTCGGGGTCATCCTCGGGACACATTTTTGTTACCACTGGGGGGTTCTACAGCAACTGGATTCCCTGTGACCTGGAGTTCGAGCACAGTTTCTCTCTGTGTTGCAGCACCTGCTTCATAAACTCATGCTGCTGCTGGCCTCTCTGCACCTTTAATCATGCTTGTTGGGCCATCCAGCCTCTCTGCATCTGGACCTGTTGTGCCTGCTGCTGTTCTGTCTTGAGCCTGTTGTTTCACTTGCTGAATCACTAGCCCCTTTGCATCTGGGCCTGTTGTAGGTCTCTATGAGTCTGCTGTTCACTTGCTGAGTCACCAGTCCCTTTGCATCTGTGCCTGTTATGTCAACTGCTGGCCACTATGAGCCTGCTGTTGTGCTTGCTGAGTCACCAGTCCCTTTGTATCTTGGCCTATTGTGCTTGCATTTGCATCTGTTGTGCTTGCTGCTCTGCTAGCCATTTTAGTAGTTTGTCTGAGTCCATCTTATCCCTATTTAGACAAGGGGGAGTTCGATCCCACCATGAAAGCCAACCATCTTAACTCTCAAGTGTCCCGATTTTGGGGGGATTTCCCGAATGTAGCCCCCATCCCACTGTCCCCAGTCCCTGTGTTTCTTCCAGAATTTAGGAGACTCGCCCAACCTTGGCAGCCAAAGGGTCTTTTCTTCCCTGTAGGTTGACTCGGAGGCAGCACTGCTGGCAATGCTCACTGGCAGCCACAGACTGTACTTCCACGTTTGAGATATGGCAGATGCCAATTGGTATCTGACATCTTCAGAGTGCACCAACAGCCAATCCAGTGCGCTTAGTATTGCTGTATGCATTCATGCACCAATTTCAAATTAATTCAGTGCATGCATGGATGGGCTGTTTTCCCATTGCAAACTGCCCAGGTAGTGAGGCACCCCCCCAGGCCAGAGACCCTTGGTCCTAGCCATTCCTACAGATCCGAATCAGACTTTCACAGCATCAGTGATATGCCTCCACCTATTGAAGACCTGCATATTAGCAACTGAGAGCAGAGGCCGTGGTCCTGGCAGACTCTGAGGTTGGTGTGTCTTCAGTGAGGTGAGTACATGCTGAAGAGGGAGACCTGTGTAACAAAATCAGAGTGAGTCAGTAAATGAAATGGGTAATTTCTGCAGTACTGTTTTTGAGTGGGAGGGAAGGGTGGATATGTATTTTAGACCAGCCATGCCACATCCTGCTACAGTCCATACCTTTTTGATGATCCACTGAAAGCCGATTCTTGGATGTCGACTGCAAACCTGGAAGTCATATGTTTGGTCGTTGGGTTGACTATAAAGGCTGTAGGCAATGATAAATGTGCTTCTCATAACATCGTCTAGTGTTGTTTTCCATACTGCTCCTCTCACAAGATATGAACCTCCCCATCTCCCACAAGACAGATGAAAATGATAAAAAGGTGGTGGGTGGGCAAATCCCTCTGTATATAAACATAAAATTAAACCCTCAAGAGAGGAAAGCAGGAATGCAGAGGATATATTCAGGTCCTTTCTTTTCCACAGTCCAGTTCTGCTGACACTGTGGCAGCAAGCTGATGCTGCTGTTACAGCTGCAGCTGGGCAAGGAGATGGCATCAGGCAGGGTCGAGAGAAGTATTACGGGCAAGGTGCAGTGCTGTCTGCTTGTGGCATTGACATTTCAAGTTCTGCTTTCATTTTCTGCTGATGAACTGGTAATAAAAACAAAGGGTTGTAATTCAGAGGGTTGCAGAAGGTTGTTGAGTGAACATCCATATTGGGTACTGTGCTTAGGCAGTGGATAAGGGCTTTTTTTTGGGGGGGTGATTAATATAACAAACTCTGGTCAGAGCTGATACGTCTGCACAAAGCGATGAGAGTGATTACATGAGTAGTCAGTGCTCTTGGTAATCACTCTTGCCATGCTAGAGGCTGCCATACACTGATACCATGCAATGTAAAGAGTACTGCTCACTCTCAAGTAACAGAGATAACAGACCTCCTCTAACACCCCAGCCGTTCCATTTATATCGCACTGGGGGCTGCCCTTCCCCAAGATGGTGGCAGTATCGGACTTGCTCATCGTTATACTCGCGCATATGTAGTTTGACTTGGTGGCCATCTTCGGCACGGCAGTTGTCACTTCCATATTTATGGAAGAAAAAGTAGTACCCAGTGAAGTGGGTGTGTTTATGTGGCCAGCGGAGGAGAAGGGCCACATAAACACAACCACTGGAAACTATGCCACAGCACTGTGGAATCACACCAGACAGCGGTCAGGTCAAGTGCTTCCACAGTGCTACTACACAGAATAGTAGCAACACGTCTATAGAGCTCTGTCCATGCAGCTGTAAAAAGGGTGTAATGTAATGTAATATGGAAATGGATTGCGTGAACTGAGGATGCCAATTGTATACAAGTGTAGCAGAGTGAAAGGGGACAGGTAAACTGGCAGGAGAGGGAGAAGTTGTTGTAGCAGGTGTACTAGTGATGGGATTCAAATTGTAAAAAATATATACTATTCAAAGATTGGTGACTTTCATTGGCTATGATTGGGGCTACTTATGGGTAGAGGGGTCCCGGCAGCTTCATGGGCTGAGGGTAACTAAAGCTGGCTATGAATGTATACTGAAATGTTAGGATCATCAATGTGTATTAATCTAATATGTGAAATTGACAGCAATCACTATAAACACAGTAAGTTTCCACAGTGGCATACATTTTGATTTGTCCCCAAATTTTCTTTTCTCCTCTCCCATATTGAATGGGCAGTGCACCAGCAGATCCAGCCATGTAGTGATGTAGCACTTGCTAACCACTTAGACCAGCAAACAGTAGCTGTTTTAGCCTAACGGGAGTTGAAATTGGCACCGGACCACTAGCCAAATGTTGGTTGATTTTTGTTTAAGTCTAGTAAGAATTTCCTTTAACTGTTCCTGCAGGCTTGTACTGGAGATGGTAACATTTCAATAAATACACCAGCAGGGCTAGTGAAAAAGTCTGTGGGGCTAGTGGATGTTCCCAGTCACTAGCCCTGCTGCCTAGTGGCTGCTAAACCTAATTTCATCCCCTGCCCACTCTGAGCTTTTTAAGGGAATATTTTAGGGGGAAAGTGCTACTATCCTCTTGACACAATTGCAATGCCTTTAAAAATATTCTAGTTCTGCCCCTAGGCCAGTGTACCATATTTCAGCGATGAACGATTACCACTAATATAATTTATGCCACTGCAGAAGTCACATACCTTTGTGGTGGTCTTGCCCAGCTAAAAATCATTGATTGATTAGTACCAAGGAATCATGTTTATCAAGTGTTCTCCAGACTCTTCACCTCTCCTGCCTCCTTTTTTTTTTAAACTCAGCCTGGTGCAGTGGCACAGTGGTGCATTTTGTCTACACTCTCTGGCTGTGCTGGTTTGAATTTGACATCTAAAGCATAAAATAGAGATACTTTATGTTGTACTGTACCACACCATGATGTGCTATAGAAGCCACACAATGACATTACATGGCAAGGCAACGCCACACAGAATAAAATATGGTGTCCCTGATTTTGGTCACTTGTCCCTGATTTTTGGGGGGAGTTCCCTGATTTTGATCCCATCAGGTTGAGTGGTAAGCCAACCATGTGTGACAGGGTGGTGAACTGGGCAGCTTCTGGGGAACACTCTCAAAGAGAACACTCCAGACACCAGTCTAAATCAAATGAAATCAGCTTTACTTTCATGCACAAGGAAAAGAAACAAACAGCTTGCATTCAGCTTAATAGAAACGTCTTGCAGTTCAATCTCTTACTGTCTCCACTTGCATCTCACTGAAACAGAAACCTCCTGCTTGTTCACCCTTCTCCCTTTAGTGGGCTCAGGTTTTGCTTGTTAACAACCCGCTGCTGAGAGATTGAACATCCAGTGCAGAGCAGCCTTAAAAGCCAACTTTAAAACAAAAGGTGTTTGGTACGATCCCACTGTAACCCCTGTCAGAACCTGCATTGTCTTTCCTGGTTACCAATTTACAAATAAGAAGAAAGTAATAAGCCATGACAGGGTGTGCATTTAGGGATTTTGGATGCACACCCCAGAGGTGTAGTAAGGGGGCACATAAAAGATGGAACTGGAGAGTTGGGCACTGGAGTTTTGAGCTCAGGAAAGTTTGGAACTGGACAGAATGGCACAGGAAGCTTTGTTACAAGTGAGTGTGCAGACATTTGGTTATGGTAATTGTAGTGCATTCCTGTAGTTTGACTCTTTCCCTTCCCCACCCCCCAGAGTTGCTGGGTTCAAGTGAGCGAGTGTGTGCCATTGACGTGTTCTGGAAGCAAAGAGTAGAGGCTAGAGTCACAAGCTGTGAATGGGCTTGTTATATCCAGCAGACCTGGGTTTGATTCATACCACCTCTGTGTTTTTGAGGTTGTTGGTTTAATTTTTTTTGCTGTTAGCAACTTAAATCACACCCCAAAAGTTGTGTCCACACCAGGAGTTTAGAATGGTAAATCCTTCTGACTCACCCCTGCCCCCAAAGTTACGTCCCCCCAGAGTTTAGAATAGTAAATCCCCCAAGTTGCATCCCTGCAGAGTTTAGAATAATAAACCTCCAACTTTATCTCCCCTCTGAGTTGTATCCCCCCAGAGTTTAGAATAGTAAATCTGCCTGACTTTCTCTCTCCCAAGTTGTGTCCCTCCTTTGACAGTAAATTGCCCTACCCCTTGTGCAGTCAGTAGTTAGCACTGCAAGGTGCCACAAGGGTGTTGCTGTCAGCATTTTGTCTGCACATGAATTGACTGCAGCATTTTTGTTTTCATGGCTTTGTGGTGGACTACTGAATTGTTATTCCAGTGGGTAGGAGTACATTTCCATGTTAGACATTGTGCTTAATTTTCCAGTTCCGTGATGTCCAGTGCTGAACTTTCTTGGGATGAAGTTTCTGGTGCCAGACTTTCCAGTTTCCTCTTTTCCTGCACCCATAGAAAGGCATGAGGCCAAAGGCCAAATGTCTGTACACCCCTGGGAAGTGCATTAAATCCGTTAATGCACACCCTGGAGTGGCTTGTCATAGTTCTAAAATGGTGTGTTGCCATTTTAAGAAAATACATAAAGAACTATATTTCTAAGTAAATACATTTTTTAAATAAATATAAAAACATTAAACAATTCATTTTTGAGTAAAAAAGTCCTTGTATTGATATGAGCAGTGTGGCGGGTCAATGCCAGCACATGGTACTGTGACTCCAGTTGTTGTTGTGGCCAGTTTTTTACTGTGAGCTCTTCTGCTGTTATTTTGTCTGTCTCCTTTGAATATGGTGTACCCCCTTACAGCATACAGATAACATAAAGGGTGGTGATTATGGCTGCGTTTCAGGGTAGTTGATGCTCTATCTGCTTTGTTTATTTGGCAGCTCAGCATCACAGCCATCCTGCCACTGTTTGTCTGCCCTGTGCTGCTACCAGTCTCAGTTTGTTAGATAGTGGGTAAGCAGAATGTTCCTTTCTGACCTACCACCCTCAGTCTGCCTGTGTTGCAATCATCCTGGTGTACACGATGGTTGGTCAGCAGAATGGGCCTTGGTGAGCCTCCCCCCCACTCCCTGGTCAATGCAGCACTGATCGCCCATTCATTGTTCACATGGTGGCCCATCAACAGAAAGTGTCTTACTGCACTTCCCTGCCCGCTCCACTCTGGTCAGCTCAGCAACCAGGTCATGAAAATACAACATGCTGTACAGTCAGTGAGTGAACAAAAAATTAGTATAAACGAATGGCAGTTTTATTTTAAATTATTTCAAGTGGAAGATTGATCAATGGTAGTAAGTCAGAAAGGTATTCCCTGCAGTGTTGGAGCAGAACATTAGAGAGCGATTCAATGAAAACAGTGCTGGTTTAGACAGAGGCCACAGAAATTCATTTAAGTGTGAAGAACTGAAATACCTTATAGTGGGGAAATGTTTTTTTAAGGTGCTGTGATGCTGACAGTGTAGTTTGTGAAAAGGTCAGATTTAGTTTATAAGAATTTAGTTTGAAAAAATGTAGTAGTAAAGGCTAGGATTTCAATATGGCAGCTACTGGATTATTTTTTAACTTTCTGTTTGGAGGTTTATTGATATCGTTCAGTAAGTATTTTTTTGGGGGGGAGGAAAATCAGATTCGGGAGCTAACCGTGTGTTGATAGAGATTTAATGTACGATTGGCTGACATCGCTCAACAAATGAAATTACTTAATTTTCTCTTGCCATTTTATAAATACTGCTACTAATAATGATAACTGTGCCCAGTGTTCCTTGTAACAGTCAGGCATACTTTTAGTTGCTGGTCTAGTAAAGTGCTCAAGCCATTCTTGGCTTTTGGATGCTGTGCCATTATTTCAAAACGTGCTGCACCTTCTAAACAAACATGGATAATTGCCTGAACAGTCCAAAGTAGAGAAATTAATTAATGATTTATAAATCTGGGGCCTTTCTGCCCAGGTGCATTTGTGTCTTGCAAACCCAAACATGAATATGTAACAGCCCCCAACTTACCACTTGGCTGTTCCGGGGCTCTTGAGGTCCCCACTGTATACAATGGGGACACAAGCATTGTGGGTGCGATGTTTGTGGGCTTGTCTAAAGCTTTTGATTTATTTATTTAAAATGTGGTTTCCGGGAAAGATACACTGAGCCAAGGCTGGTTTCCAGGTGCGACCCAGGTGCAAGTGTACACTGAGTTATACAGAGGTACAAAAGTATTTAGGAATACAGGCAGTATGTACAAACATCAGAAGAAGAACAAACAGTATTACAGATTACAGGCATTTAGTACAACATCAGAAAAACAGTACAGGCATTTAAACAATTTGCAATATGGTAGAAACAAGTCCTGGAGTTATACGATAGAGAGGCATGAATTCACTGTGGGACTTGCTGTACAGTGATGGCCCTAGTAGTCTCTGAGAGTTTGGCCCGAGTAGTGGTGGGCCCCATGGAGCACCTATGGCAGAGAGGTGGGGGGAGGAACCTAAGGAGTTGTTTAAAGGCTGAAAGGGAGGAGGCCTGATGAAGGTAAGGTAGAAGATTGTTCCATAGGAGGGGGAGATTGTATGAAAAGGAAGCTTTGCCGGCAGTGTTGTGGGGGCGTGAGACATGGAAAATGCGTGCTTCCCTGTGGCGGAGTGAATAGTCTAGAGAATTTACTGGTGAAAGGCGGGAAGTGAGGTGGGGAGTAAGGAGCTTAGCCAATGTTTAGTTATGAGGGAGGCGCTGTGGACAGTTCTCCTGTGTGAGAGCTGGACTAGGGAAAGGGTGGTATATAGGAGGCAGTGATGAGTAAGTGGGGAGGAGGCAGTGGCAAAACGACAAAAAGAGTTGAGTAGAATGTCTAGCTTGGAAAGGGATGAGGTTAGGGCCGTTCTGTAGATGATGTCCGCATAGTCCAGCATGGGCAGGATTGTTTTCCGTACGAGTTCACTATGGCTGGAAAGGGGAAGACTGGCTTTGTGGCGATAGAAAATGGCGAGCTTCGGTTGGAGTTTGGCGCAGATGGCCTCGACATGGGTGAAGAAGTTGAGGTGGTTGTCCAGCCAGACTCCCAGGTACTTGAAGGCAGGGACCAACTCGAGGAGGGAGTTGTCCAGAGTGGTGATTGCAGGAGGGGCAGGTAGGGAAGCAAGCTTTTGTCTGGAGCCAAAGACCATGGTTACAGTTTTTTTAGCATTGAGTGTAAGCTGGTTTCTCTGGAACCAGGACTGGACTCTGTTGAAGTCATTTTGAAGAGTTGAGAGGACACTATTGTGGGATGGACCCGAGGCATAAATGATAGTGTCATCGGTGTACAGGTGCACATTTGAGGAAAGACAGGCCAGGGGGAGATCATTTATGAAAAGGGAGAAGAGGACAGGGCCAAGGATGGAGCCTTGGGGGACTCCTGAGAGGATGGGTAGAGGGGGGGAGAGGATGTCTCCAATTTGTATAGACTGCTGTCTGTTCCGGAGATAAGAGTGGAACCAGTTGATGGCGGGTTTGGCGAGGCCAAAAGAGCTAAGTTTGTGGAGCAGCAGGGGGTGTTAGACAAAGTCGAAGGCTTTTGCTAAGTTGATGAAAATGGCAGTGGTGGTTTGGCTGTTTTCCATGGCAGTGAGGCTAGAGTCAGTAACTCTCAAAAGGGTAGTAATAGTGGAGTGGTGTTTTCTAAATCCTGACTGAAAGGGTGAGAGGGAGCTGTTGGAGGAGAGAAAAGTAGACAGTTTTGAGAGCATAAGGGATTCCTGGATTTTACGAGAGAGGGGAGAAGTGAGATGAGCCTGTAGTTACCTGGCAGGAAGGGGTCACCGCCTTTGTGCAGAGGGAGGATCTTGGCCCTTTTCCAGGCCTTTGGAACTGTGGCTGTGACAAGCGAGAGGTTGAGCAAGTGAGTTAAGGGTGCAGCTATGGCTGGGGCCGAGATGCGGAGCAGACTGGGGTGCAGCCGTCAGGGCTGTATTTGGACTGGTTTAGGGAAGTGAGAGCATTGTAGACTCCCAAGGAAGTGAAGGGAGAAAAGTTGAAGCCAGAGGAAGTGGGAGAGGATGCATAATAGTTGGGTAGCGGAGGGGGGGAGCCAGGCAGGGAAAAAGAAACGAAAAATGAGTTGAGCAGCTCTGCTACTGAGGCAGGATCAGAGACAGATTTGCCGTCAATGTTTAGGACAGGACAGGTCTGCTTTGTGGTGAATTGGTGAGGGAGTTGATTACCTTCCAAAAGGATGCCAAGATTTAGTAGAATATAAGACCCTTAGGAATGGACTGGAGGGACAGGACTAGCAGAGGACCCTTGTAAATAATTCCAATCTAATTTAACAGATCGGTCACAGTTAGTTATTGTTAGTGGCAAACAATCAAATGTATCCCCAGTGGCACGTGGTGTGCCACAAGGGTCTATACTGGGCCCTCTGCTGTTTCTTATTTACTTAAATGATCTGCCAAATCACATGAACCATTCCAATCTAAGACTATGTGCTGATGATACAGTATTGGTTTCTGAGAGGACAAATCTTGAGGACGTGAGACATAAGCTGCAGCATGATTTTACCAGGATACAGGAATGGTTCACCTCTTCGGGGATTATTAATACATACAAAGAAAACACAATCAATGCTTTTCAGTCCAGTCTCATCCAAAAATGTGAAGAAAGAAAAAATTACTCACCTTAGTAATGTTGTTTCTTCTAATGGAGTCTTGCTATATTATAGACATTAGCAGTTTGATCCAGTTCTAGAACTGCCCCGGAGTGAAATGGTTAAAACCATTCCAAAATAGAATTTTGGCATGAGAGCAGCTCTATCTGTGTCATTTCAAACTTGAACTGTCAGATCTTTACGAGCCAAACTCACTAAGGTCTGTGTGGAAGCTGTAACCTACACTAGCCAAATGGCTACCTAAATAATAACAACCATTGATGGTCCCAACACCCAAGACTCAAGTCAGGGGACCAGAAATACTAACACCATTCTAATAATATGAAAATGGAACATAAGTATAATAAAACACACACACGCGTACACATACACACCCCCAAAGTCCCAAAGGAGACAAAATGCTAACAGGACATAAGTAGTGCCCACACTAAGTTGCCCGCACCCCACCAAGTAGAGGTTCTGAGAGGGGCAGGTTGGGGGGGAGGTCTATAATATAGCAAGACTCCATTAGAAGAAACAACATTACTAAGGTGAGTAATTTTTTCTTCAAACAACATGAAGTCTTGCTATATTATAGACATTAGCAGAATACACAGCAGTACCTCCATGGAGGAGGGGCAGAACCTACTTATGGAATAGGCTCTAAGAACAGCTGTGCCAAACCGAGCATCTCTCCTGGCCTGGACATCCAGGGAGTAATGCTTGGTAAAAGTGTGTACCGTTTTCAAGTAGCAGCCTGGCAAATCTCTAATAAAGGGATATCTCTGGCAGCAGCTAGAGACGAGCTGTACCCCTGGTGAATGAGCCCTCAAACTGGGGGCTCTGCCCACTTTCTGATAACAAAATTGGATACAAGAGACAATCCACCTGGCTATTGATCTCTTTAGTGGCAGGTTTGCCTTTCCCAACTTCACCATAGGTAAGGAAAAGTTGGAGGGATTCGAACCTGTGACCTTTGGTGCGCTCTATATAATAACTAAGAGCTCTCTTAACATCCAGGCTGTGTAACCTCCTCTCACCAAGAGGAGTGATCAGTGAAAATACTGGAAGGGAGATAGATTGATTAAGATGGAAATCTGAAACCACCTTAGGCAAAACTTCCTATTAGTCCTAAGGACTACCTTATCCCTGTGGAAAGAAATAAAGTCAGTCTCCACTGACAAGGCTTGCAATTCACTTATGCATCTGGCAGAAGTGATAGCCACTAGAAAACAGTTTTCCAAGTTAGGTACTTAAGCTCTGCAGAAGACAGAGGTTCAAAAGGGGTTGCATTAACTGGGCAATGCAAACATTAAGGTCCCAAGCAGGGCCGGTTCCCAAAGGGAGGATTAGTATGGAGTAATCCTTAAAAACTTGGAAAACACAGGATGAGAGGAAAGAGGGATGACTTTCCTGCTGACACAAAAGCAGACACAGCTGCCAAATGAACTCTCAGGTAGCTGGTCTGAGACCCAAGGAATTAAGATGTACCATGTAATCTAACAAAATGGGCATCTAGCAGATTCTGGGAAATATTTTCCCAGCACACCAAATGGAAAACCTTTTCCATTTAGAACTATAAGTAGCCCTAGTGGAAGGCTTTCTGGAAGCCTTTAGGATCTCAAGAACACCCTGAGAGAGGTGTAAATCAGCAACTCTAACTCCTCAAGAGCCAGGCCTTGAGGTTGAGGGATTGAGGTCCGGATACCAAACCCTTCCCTGGGCACAAGTCAACAGATTGTGATTCCTGGGAGGCACAGGGGAAGATGGACTGTCAGAGACAGAAGGAGTGGTACCAGGGCTGCCTGGCCCAATCCGGCAATCAGAATCACCCTGCAAGGCTGAGATCTGATTTTGACTAGTACTTTGAATAGGAGAGGAAAGGGGGAAGCATAGAGGAACTTCCCTTCCCAATCCAGAAGAAGGGCATCCAGGGGAACTGAGCCCAGCACTGGAGGCCTGCAACAGAATGGAGGAAGTTTGTGATTGTCTGGGGCTGCAAAAAGATCTATCTGAGGGATGCCCCACCTGGCAAAAACTATCCCCAGCACTTGAGGATCCAGGGACCATTCGTGATGGCCCTGGGAAATCCTGCTGAGGGCATCCGCTAGGCATTGTCCTTCCCTGGAAGATGAACTGCTATGAGGGAAGTGTTCAGGAATAGGCCAGACCACAACTTCATTGCCCTCGGTGCACAAGGTCAAGACCGAGTGCCCCTGTTTGTTGATGTACCACATTGTTGTGGTGTTGTCTGTTCTGACTTGTATCACCTTGTCGTGGACAGATGCAGAAAAAGCTTGAAGAGCTAAAAAGACAGCTCTGAGTTCCAGCAAATTGATGTGGAGCAGAGATTCCTGGGGGACCAAACTCCCTGAGTGGAAAGGTCGCCCATGTGGCTCCCAACCCAGAAGGGAAGCATCTGTAGTGAGAGTCAAGTCATGAGAAGGGAAATGAAGGGACCCCGGCTCTTAAGTGCTCTGATCCTGCCACCACTGGAGAGCTAGGATCAAGGTTGACACTGGGACCAACTTGGAAAGGGGTCTCTTTTCTGAGACCAAAAGGTTCTCAAGTGAAACTGAATGTCTCTGATCTGAAATCTGGCTCCCTGCACAACAGCTGTGGATGCAGCCTGTGCCCCAGGAGCTGCAGAAAGTGTCTTGCTGGTCGAGAGACCTGCAGAGTGAAGGAAGAGGTCAGAGCCACTAAATTCCTTACCCTTTCTGGGGGAAGAAAGGCTCTGGCTAGCTTTGTGTCCAATTCTGCCCCTATAAAGGTGAGTACCTGGACTGGTTCCAGAACCGACTTTGTAGGTTTAGCAGAAAACCCAGGGAGGTGAGAAGCTGCTGGGTGACCTGCAGGTGAGATTTACCTGTTCTGGGACTGGCCTACAATGAGCCAGTCATCTAGATAGGGAAAAACAGCAATCCTCTGCCTCCTTAAGTGGGCCACTGCCACTGCTAGACACTTTGTGAATACCCTTGGAGCAGAGGTAAGGCCGAAGGGCATTGCTCTGAACTGGTAATGACCTGAGGGCAGTTCGAATCTGAGGTACTTTCGATGGGATCTTCTGATTAGGACATGGAAATAGGCATCCTTGAGGTCCAGGGAGGCTAGCCAGTCCCCTGGCCTTAGGGAAGGTAAAATCATTGCCAGAGTTACCATTTTGAACTTTGGTTTCAAAAGATGCTTGTTCAGATATCTGAGATCTAAAATGGGCCACCACTCTCCTGTCTTTTTTGGGGTAAGGAAGTATCTGGAATACAGACCCCTGCCCTGATGCAGGGGAGGAACCCTTTCTACTGCTCTGAGAGCTAACAGGGATGAGACCTCTGTTTCCAGAGCGAGGGTCTCTGAAGCACTTGCAGGTAGAAAAAGTCTGCTTCTCAACTTGGGAAACTTTTGAAGCTGAGAACCAGACCCTGGCTTACTACTTCCAGAACCCACTTGTCTGAGGTTAAAGAAGCCAATTCTGACTGAAGTAAGCCAGCCTGCCCCCACTGGTACAGGAGAATCGGCCCTGGGCACCCCATCAGGGTGCCTGTTTCGCAGGAGCTTTAGGCTGGGGGTGGGAGCAGGTCTGCCCACCCCTCGTCTGCCCCTGCCTCTGAAGAAGCCCCTCTGAGCATAGGCAGAGGAGGCCTGAGTCTGGTAGAAAGGCCTGTGAAAAGGCCTACCCCTACCCCTGGGGGGCATGCCTTTGAGGAGTGGCTTGCCACTCCTTAGCCTGGGCACTCTTGTAAGTAGTCCTATATTCATCCATCTTCTTCATGTAGTTCTCTGTCTGCTCTCCGAACAGAGAATTTCCCACCACAGGAAAATCCATAGCCTTAGTCTGGGTATCCTGTGACAAACTAGCACACCTGAGCCAGGCCAACCTATGAAAAGCTACAGATGTGGCCATGACCCTAGAGGAAACATCATTAACATCCACAACAGCATGAAACTGAACCTTAGAGGCTTCAATGCCATCAGCAGCCACCTGTTCTAGTTCACTAGCCAGCTGGCCATGGGCCTGCTTAGCCAATGCATAACAGTATCCCATCTAGATTTCTGATACCTAGCTACATAAGCCATATAATTTGCTTGCTTGAGTCCCAGAGAGGCTGCCATATACTGTTTTTGCCATGGCATCAATCTTCCTGGAATCCTTGTCAGGAGGATGTGAAGCCAAGGAATATTAGCTTTATCACAGGCAGCAGCCTGAACTACCAACATGACTGCATTGCTGAGAAAGGAATTCTGTATCAGGGCCTGACAATGTATACCTTCTGTCTATCTTTTTATCTACAGGAGGCACATAATTAGGAGCTTTTAAAATTTTAATTGTTGTTTTCTAAAAGACTTATGTAAAGGAATAGACAATCTCCTAGACTCTGGAATATCCATCATTTCAACAAAATCAGGCTCCTCTTGCTCATCCACAGCCTCTTCTAAAGGAAGCTGGAGGTTTCAGCAACTTTTTTATAAAACATAAAATGAGATGGGGACTCAGACAGCATAGGGGGAGATTCTAAAGGTCTGTCTGGGGAGATGTCCGGTTCAATGGGCACACCCAGACCTTCCCAGCCACATTCATACTGATCATAATCCTCCTCCCCCTCCTCCTCTGGTTCATAAAATTCCTCAATATCATAATTCTGAACCACTGGGACCGGACGAACTGACCTTTTACCAGATAGTAGTGGTTCGGACGGACCCTGAGACAGTGACTGGACAATTTGTATGGCTTTTGCTATCTCTGCAGCAGTTGGAGAAGGAATTTTGGACTCAGACCTGCTGATTTTCTTGTTTTCTTTACTGGAATTGGTTCCTCAGAACCAGCTTTTCTTTTGCCTGAGGAATCTGGCCTGGTCAGAGGCACTCCCTCTGGTTAGGTTGGCACCGAACGGGCTGTCCATCGGGTCAGCGGACTTTTGGCCTCTGTTCCCGGAGCCTGCCCAATCTTTTTCCAGGGTGGCTGCAGGAAATTCTTACATACCTGGCAGTCTGACTGGAGGTGGTCAAACCCCAGACAATAAGCACATGTGGTGTGTGGGTCAGCCTTGGCAAAGACTTCCCCACAAACATCACAGTGTTGAAACCCAGTGGGCCCTGTTTTTCTTTTGGGTTTCTCAGACATAATGCCAGCCTAACCAAAAACTTGCCCTTTTAACGGCAGTGCCAGGCAAGACACCCTTATCGGTTCCTAACCGTGTCACGGGTATTGGAAAAACGTAATAAACCTGCTTTTTAGAACCGATAAGAACCGGAACCCACTCTAAAATAGTAACTTTAGTTTTAAATGAGTTTTAAACCCACTGATCGGTTCAAAACCGAACCGATAACTTACAATTCCACACAGACAAAGCCTTCATTTACTACAGTTTACCACAGATAGAGCTTGAACCGATGGTTTTGCGGTTAAAATAAAACTATTCTCGGTTAAATCCAACCGAGAAACACTTTAAAACCGAGAAATGAACCGAGCAGAAGGAGAAATCTCCGGAGCGACTGTTCACTGAGTCGGAGTAAAGAATCTGACAGTTCAAGTTTGAAATGACACAGATAGAGCTGCTCTCGTGCCAAAATTCTATTTTGGAATGGTTTTAACCATTTCACTCTGGGGCAGTTCTAGAGCTGGATCAAACTGCTAATGTCTATAATATAGCAAGACTTCATGTTGTTTGAAGCTACTAAATTAGAAATAAAAACAATGAATGGTTTAATTTTGACACAAACATCTATGTATAAATACTTGGCAGTACACTTTGATCAGTATTTGTCCTTTGAACCAATCTGACAAGGAAAGTAAATGCTAGAATAGCAGCCTTAAGACGTGTTTCAGATTGTAATACCAAGAGTGCAAATGACCGTGGCTAATCAACTAATCTTACCCATTATAGACTATGGGAGCCACATATATGGACATGCACGCGAGAATCAACTACACAGATTGGACATTAGTTATAATAGATTGTCTAGATTTGTATTAAGATGTGATTAGAATACCCATCATTGTACGGTGTATCAAATATTGAGAAGGAATTCACTGGAAATAAGAAGAACAGGTATTTGGGCTACACTGATACATAGAATTCTTAAAAACAATAAACTGTTTTGTTTATTGAACAAATTAGTCAAACTCAACCATAATTTTCAGTTAAGAAAAAATGGAGCTAGAGAGCTAATTGTCCCTAAAATAAAGTACAATTATGGAAAAATGTCCTTTTAATAAAAGGCTGCATGTGTTTGGAATGAGATACCCCCACAACTGCGTCAGTTGGAAATTTCTCCTGAAGCTTTTAAAACTGTAGTGAAACAAGAACTGAGTTTTAGATGCGAATGTAGCAGGTGAACTATATCTGAAAGAAATTTATGAGCACTGTAATATTTTCGTATGTTTTAAATTGCATGGTTATTTTTGTTTATATAATTTGATCTAATAATGTTTGTATCTGTGCTGTTTTTATGTGTAACTTGAAAACAAAATGTAACAGCTGAACAGGAACCCCTCATAAACTGGATATTTAAAGCCCTAATGGTGTGTACTTTCTTAAGATCCTGTATAAATAAAGATTATACAATAGCAAGAAAGAATCCTGGCTTCTAATTGGTCAGTTGGCTGTCAAGCAGGGATGTTATCCTGGCATAACCTCCCTGCTGATTGTTTATAGGATTTGGATGATGATCTCTTACTTCTCTTAAGAAACAAAAATATTTTTACACACCAACAAAAACATTCTTTAAAATTATTTTTTTAATTATAAAACAATAAGCCATTGTATAATAGGAATAATGCCCTCCAGGGTGGGTGGTATGCTGGGATAACTTCCCTACTGGTGTTGGATACCCTCTGCTGGTGGCACTTGGGCCCAACCACCCGAGGTGGGATGTTATGCTAGACATAACACCTGCACCCTGAGGCATTATTCCTTTATTTTACTATTATTATTGCTACCTCCCCTGGGGAGGGGTGGCCTGGATTCACTAATGGGTAATCTACAGTGGAGCAGAATGGCACCGTGCTTCCACCTGGGGTAGTGGTATGGGGTACCTGGCAGATAAAACATGAGGTTACCACCCGCAAGGAATAAATATTTGTTCCCTCCCACATACAGTGACTTTTCCTCCACACAGTAGTACTACACACCAAGCAATAACCACTGAGCCAGTATTATAAAACAAACTCACCTCAGTTTTATTATGGGGAAGGGGTGAAGAGGAATAAATCAGCATGAACCAACAACTTTGTTTGCAACAGATAATCCTCAACAGTCTTAGTCTACACGTGGGTGCACCCAGCTTTCCCCTCAACAGCCGAACTGATGGTAATAGTTTGTTGCGGTGGGTATCTCACCGAGTTGCTGGTGCCCAACCAGAGGATGCAGGATAGGTGCACCACGGATGTTGGGATGCAGTGAGCAACCATTCAGACTTGAACTGAAACATTTTGTAAGGGACCCCAATAGTATTTCACACAAAAAGAACAGTACTTTTTCCAATTTTCTACCAGGGCTTATCCTGCAGATTGCAAAGTCCCACCCAGGACTTCTCCCCTTTTCATACTATCTAACTAACTAGATTGCAGCAGAACCCCTTGGGGCTGCAGGCCAGAGGTACTTACAGTTCTAGAGGCTTCAGGGGGTGTTGGAAAAGGATACAGATTAGCTGTAACGCTCTGGTTACAAAAGGCATTCTCTCTATGCAGCAGCTGCTGGACCATTCGTCTGGGACAGGCCTTTTGTCGTCTTCACTCCACGGGCCTTTAGTCATCTTTGCCTCTCAGGCCTATCATCATTTTTGCCTCTCAGGCCTTTTGTTGTCTTTGCCTCTCAGGTCTTTTGTCGTCTTTGCCTCTCAGGCCTATTGTCATCTTTGCATCTCAGGCCTTTTGTTGTCTTTGCCTCATGGGCCTTTTGTTGTCTTTGCCTCTGAGGCCTTTTGTTGGTCTGAGGTGCCTGGCAGGTAGTGGTACCCTGGACGTACAAGCAGGACACACAGCTTTCACTGGTACAGCAACACAACTGGGCTTCCAAACAGTCTCTCACTCAGCTCCAAACCACCGTTTTTCAGACTGGCAACAGTTCACTCAGTTCAAAGCAGTTTACAGGCTTGTACGTAGGAAAACAGCTGGTCAAATCAATTCCAAATGGAAACAGTTTAACAGTCCCAAATTCTTCCCTGCTGCCTAAAGGGCTTGCAGGCGCTCAGTCTAAACCTTCCTCTGGGGTTCAGAGGGGCCTTAGTGCACCCAGACTGCCTTCAGGCTGGTGCAGCACCCTTGCAGTCTCCTCCTCTCACAGTCTCTCTGGACTGTCCCCTTTTTCCCAGGCTATGACTCTTCTTGTAGTAGCCCATAGATCCCCCCCACCCGATTGGCCAGTCAGTTCTTGGGCTCAGCAAGCTGCCCTCTCACCCTTTCCCAGGGTCCTCTGTGGCAGGGGATTTGATGGGGACCATCATATTTGTTTACTTGATGCTTCCCTGGCTATGGCAGCCCATTCAGGGGCTACTAACTATATGTCCTAGCCCTGCTTACTCTGATGGGTCCAGTAAAACCCTCCCTTTACTTGTAGGGAGCCCTGTTTAACTCTCAGGGCACCAGAAATAAGAGGCACCCAGTTCATGCCTTCCATGCTTACCAGTGTGCATACGCACCTTGCTTTCACCATTCACAGTCCCTCTGCCTATTTGGGGACCAGGAAACGCCCAATCAGGTGCCCAGAGGTGAGAACTACTTAATTTCCTGCTCTGCTGCCTGCCCTGGAGCCAGGTAACTTTTTAAACTGTGGCCGCATGGCCAGCTATTATTTTGGGAGCCGCAACTCCTTTAAGGTTCAGGGACACATAGACATCTGCATGCTGGCCATATTTGTTTACATTCTAGTCCATTTCCCCAGGCTATCTCTGGACCAGCCAGTGTCCCCAAATGCCTAGAGGTGCTTATTGCACAGTGGATCTGGGACTCCCCCCCCACCATGGGGTCAAGAAGTAGGGAGATCCTAAGGTGGCCGCTGCACATGACAGGATGGGGCCCTGGCCCAAATCCCACCAAAGGCTCCTGGAATCACAGCTCTCTGGTCCTTTTTAATCAGTCCGGGAGAGCGGAGGCAAAGGGCTAAAACTACAGGTCATAACTAACGGGACCATGGTGCCATAGCCCCACTAAAGGCAAGCCCTGGATTTTTTTTGGGGGGGGCTTATAAATACATGATAAAACCACCCCTTACTAAAACAGGATCAGATGATTACAAAGTAAAAAGAAAACAGTAATAATCATAAAATGCTGTGGCTAAAAGTCTTATTATTAAAAAGAAAGATATTAAGATGGCCCTTAAATATGGACAAGGGCAGTGCTGACAGAACAGTGTCAGGGTGGTTATGTTAAAGTCTAGGGGAGTCTCCACCATAAAGGCCCTCTCATCTGGTAACTTTAAACTGACAGATACAGCAACTAGCAGCTTCTACTCAGCCAATCTACTGGGGCATACCTGCACAAAGGGAACCAGGAGTTAGCGAGGTAAACAGGTCCTCTGTCCCAATCTGTGTATGGCCTTGAAAGTTAAAGCCAACATCTTGAAGTCCATCTTCCACCTGGAGGTCAGTCAGTGCAGTTTCCTCAGACCTGAAGTTATAATATAATCATCTGGAACCTGCAACCCAATCCACCCTAAAGAGTTCAGCACCAGCTGAAGATGTCCCTTTGATTTCTCAGAAAGACCCACATAGAGGCAGAGCATGTTACTGTAATCCAACCCAGACGCCTTGCTTTATAACTAAAAACATACGAGTGCCGGCCCTTTGGTGCAGTGGTGAGATTTCCGCTTGCGACGCCGGCGACCCGGGTTCGGGAATGGACCCGAGTCGTCGGAGGGAAGGCCAGGGGGAGAGGGATGGAGCGTCCTATGGACTGCTCTCCTTCTCCGGGGGAAGGGTGCGGGCAGCATCCAGGCGCTGAGGACTCCTGGCGGAGGCCGGAAGCTCCGTGCTGCTGCGCTAGTTTCTGAAGGGGGCGGATGCAGCGTCATTGCACGTCCCCGCCTCTGGGAGAAAACTTAGGGAAAAAAAGAGGGAGGGGGGATCCTCCGTCTAGGTGAAGCCTCCCCGGGCTTCAATTCACCCCTGCCGCCACACTCCCAACCAGTTATTAGTTCCAAGGCAGTGGTATTAGGGGAGCCAGTGCTGCGGCCCCGCCCTCCGGGGGGTAAGCCGGGGGTGACCGGGAGGGACGGCAAATAGGCAGGTGGTGGAAGTTCCGGGGGCCGTGACTAGGCAGATGAGTGACGGAGGCCCCCCCCCAATAAAAAAAATAACTAAAAACATACCATGATCACCATGTCAGACATATGCAACTGTTTCCGTTCTTATGGACCACTTGTTTTAAGCCTAGGGGAAGAAGATAAGTTGATTGGCAAGCAAGTGAAAGTTTTTTTTTAATTATCAAATTAATGGAGAAGTCCATGTTCATGCAAACTAGTTGAAATAATACTGCATCCAAGGATAAACAGTTCTAACACCTTGCAAAGACTGAACATGTCTCCAAGTAGGCCCAAGAGAGAAATCTTCCACAAAATTCACATCCAGAGTTATTAGAAAGCTGTTGTGACAAACTGCTGTAAAGACAGAAGTAACATTGGCAATGTCATCCAGAACATTTGTCTGAATGTCTTTGGAGAGATTACCTGCCAGATTAGAAAATACACCCCTTCCCCCAACCTTGCACTATTAGACAGTAGCAAAGTGTTATGATACTACTACACTGTTGTATCTGTGCTGGATGAGTGCACACTAGACAAAAGACGATCATGTCACACTGTCTCAGATGTTTGCCTCAATGCAGTATTCTAGTTAAATCACACTTTCTTCATTATTTAAAGCTACCAGCAGTCCCTATTTTCCCAGGACAGTCCCTATTTTAGGCAACATATCCCAGTGTCCCCACAAGTTTTGCAAAATGTCACTTTTATCCTGGTTTTTGCTTACTTGTCCAAGTTTTGTCCCTTTTTTTTTTTGCTGACTGCTAATCCATGAGTGACAGTTATTTCAGCACTACTGTGGTACTGCTCGAGCTGGACAACAGTTTGCAACTTCAACCCTTGAGCCTATGTTGCACCACAAGCATGTCAGCGGGAGCATGGAAAAGTATGTTCCTTCCTGTTAGGTTAGACTAGTTAGTAGTGCAGACAACTGCATGTGGTTGTCTGTCTGCCAGCAGCAGAGAGGGACTCCAGACAGAAGAGACCGGTAGCAGTGAACTAAGGTACCTGAACCTACTCAGCTGCAGGGAAGTGTGTGAAAACAATCCAGTGTGGTGGTGGGAGTCACTGAAGTGAAGTTTGCTCAGCAAATGAGGTGAGTGTAAGCGGGTTGGATGGCACTGTCAGGAGGAGCAATGCATGCAGCTCGAATGTCTGAACACAATGTAACGCAGGTTTGCGTCTAATGAATTTTCTGTACATCATGATTTGGAACTTGCTGCAGCAGAATGATGCGTTGTTTTAATCTGGATGTTTGCTGCTGGTGTTAATGTGAGGCAGCATGGCCAGAGCAAGCAGCAGAATTTAATTGTGTGCAGCATACTCGGTGGTGGTGCCCGTGGGAGTGACATGGTTGGGGAGGGGACATGGTCAAGATGGACCTTGTCCCTGTTTCAGGCCTCGGAACGTTGGTAGCTTTATCATTATTGGCAATAATGGCAAATATAATGACCTCCTTCCTGCTGAGGGGAAATGTATATTGGGGCAAGTTACACAGAATAAAACTCAGAATAAATGTGCAAACTAGTGAAGCAACACTACTTTATGTTCTCATAATAACACTGTAGTTATTGTGAAAGTACACCGTAACCGCAGTGAATTTGTAATGCAGTTGTGTGTAACAAACTAGTACGTAATTTCCTGTGTTGCAGGCATTGGTTACCTACCCCACAGTTGCATTGAAGCAGATGTATAAAAAGTGTCACCTACTATTGCATAACATACTGTATGTAGATTACAGTAGGCTTACCACTTCTGACTTGGATCTAAACCAAAGTGACTTGGCCTGTTTCCCTATTAGCCACAGTCCATCTCTACCCTACAAACAATAATACATGACCTGCCAATTCCACTGCGTTCCCAGTAAATGAAGGCACTGTTAACATGATGACATTTCAGAATGTTCTATTGCAGCATTTTTTATAGTAACAAGATGGGGCGGGCCAAGCGGTCTTTTTCTGCTGACAAATTCTATGATTCTGTATTAATACTATACAGAATAATACCTGGGGTTGTGTGCTTAATGAGGATTTTACACACACCTGAGGGTATGTGCAAAATTTGAGGTTTACACACAACCTCGGGTTTTATTTTATATAATTGCTGTAGAGCGTTGTTTTGCCACAGTATTTATATAAAATAAAAATACAGCACTGTTTAGCGATCCACGGTCGGGTTGAAGCGGTGGCTGAAAAGGTTTTTTTTTTTCCTTTTTTAAGTTGAATTAAGGTTAACATGCTAGAAAGGATTCAGCAATTGTAGTAACAGTCCTGTTTGTTTTTTTTCCTTAGAAATTTACTGACGGCTGAGTACGAGTGGCGGTGAAGTGTTCAGCGAGACTGTTCAGCAGGACAATGGGGAGATGGTCAGCTGGCGCATGCATGGAGCGCGGGAAACCCAACATGTGTTTGCCATTATAACCAACTGGTTATAACGGCAAATTATAACCAGGTTTTCCTATGGGACAAAAGTACTCCCTGGTTAAATTGAGACTGGAAATTCACATACGAAGGGCAATATTTATCATCCAGACCACCATCTGCTAGAGTCACTCATTGCCAGCAAACCCTGCTCTGTATCTCGACGATGTCTGCAAATCAGGTTCATAGGTTCTATTCATGGACATTGTACAGGTGCTGAGTTGTATGATGAGGGAAAAGGATGAGCAGATGCAAAATTTGCATTTAATGAACATGCCAGAGTCTGATGGTTTGGGCACCAGTGTAGTCAGTCAATAGGAATATGGTTTCACTTCCACACTTTGACATCATGAGGCACCACTTTTTTTCAATGTATACCTTCTCTCCCATTTTACCCCTGACCTACCCCCATCTGGACTGCTTCCCCCAGCCCTGTCACCCAACTTCTCTTGCGCTTGCCTTTTGCTCTGGTGTCCTCTGCCACAGGACCCTAGTTGGAGATGCCCAGTTGCTAGAGCAGGGCTTGCTGGGTACTGGGCTGTAATCCAATTGTAGTCAGTGGTCCAGGTTGTTGGCAAGATACGTGACCAGTATCAACCAATCAACAATACTGGGAATCAAAAAACTCCTTGCGCTCTTGCGCTGCACTCATCTCTATCACAGTGGAAGGACTTGGCTATTGAAAGAAGTTCAGTGTATGTAAAAAAAACTGACTTTTGATCAGAAGACTTTTGAAATCATGGGCATGATGCCATTTTTTTTTTTATTTACTTAAACATTTGTTGACTAGGATAGGCACACTGAGCCGAGTCTCGTTTCCAGGTGCGATTCCAGTTTGCCAATTCACTTTATGTTACTGTCATTTCAGACATGCAGGCTAGTGAAATCATGTTGCAGAGGAGAGAAGCTGGAATGTACAGTGTGAGCCTGCACTGGCAGCTGCAGGCCCTGCAGCAGGGGCAGAGATAATTTGAATTTAGCCATCCGGGGAAGGAGAAGGAGGGGAAGATTTTTTAAAACTGCTGGTGCTGCAGCAGCTGGGCACAGAAATCCATCTTTCTGATTGTTCATCTGTGTGTGTGAGCCTGCCAACCAGCCAGTGAATGAAAAGTAAAGTAGGCTGTTGTGTGAGACCCAGGTTGTCTCAGTGGGGTGGGGTGGGATGACGTGTGTCAGTGGGGGTGGGGTGTTGCCTGGTGGAATCAGTGGGAGTCCTATGGAACTACGGTGTGTGCAACTATTGTGAGTCATCATTGCAGCAGCTACACTGTGTCATCATCTGTCACATGCATGTTGTTACATGTAGAAAATGTGAAGAAAGGAACAGGAAAAAGGGATGCAGAGGGCAGGGAAAAGGAGCGGGTACATGTTCCACCTGCCAGTTCCACCAAATACAAATTCTGCAAGCAGTGGAGCATAAGATGTTCTTGATGGGACAGGGACTGGGAATCATGGTTGTGGGCTGTGAGAACATAGGCTAGGCACATGGTAGTGCAGCCAAAGAAACCATGATTCATTAGTCCCCAGAAATCTACTGATTCTACTCCTACTACAGTGCAAGTAACCTTTCAGTGTATCTGGTGACTAAACGACCCTGAACAATCCAAGAAGCACACCAATTTCCCCCTTTTCCTTTTTCAAGTGTTTCCATTTCCCTTCTTGGAATAGAACGATCCATCCAGAAATGTAAAGTTTGGAATACTGTTTTAAAGGCGCTGTCTGGGTTTGTCTGGCTTGGGAAGCACCCTAGGGTAGTGCAGCGCTTATTACATCTCCCCATAGAACAAGGTCAACTGGGCTTTCCAGATCTATGTAACTATTACCTGGCAGCCCAAGGGGCCTATTTGGGAACCTGGGCCAAACAATGCCTTGAGGCAGGATGGTATCTTATGGAGGAGGCTGACCTGCCCGAGTTTGCCTTATGGACTATCCCCACGCAAGCCTTGCCAAGTAGACTTCTCCGGGAGACCTATAACCCTTGGATGAAACATATGATTAAGATTTTAATTAAGCTATGATGTGCAACTAATACCCCAAATACCATAGGTCCGTTAACTCTCATCTGGCACCATGATGCTTTTCTCCCCCACATCTTGATGGGGACTCCCGGTACTGGGAAGCCAGAGGCCTTACGTGATTTGCTCAATTAATTATGGGACAACACTATTTTTCCTTCCAGGAACCTCAAAATAAATACCATCTGTGGAGGAAAGACTGTTGACACTTTTTACAGGTTCAACATTACATAATGCAACAATAAAACCTGCTCCAATTAACCAGGCCACAAATAGATTTGGAAGTACATTTTTATTGGTTGGTTACACTTAATCGGCCCTTTTAGAATTCACCAGTGAGCTACACTCCACTCTGGATAAAGGTCAGCTAACAAGGGCTGTTTTCATCGATCTGTCAAAAGCGTTTGACACCGTACATTATTGTCTGCTGATTGAGTAGCTCCAGTCGACTGATGTACTCTCCTCTGACGCTACCGATTGGTTCAGTTGCTACCTAGAAAATCAGATACAAAGAGTGAAAATCAATGGGGTCCTTTATGATGCCAAGTCAGTCCACTCTGGAGTCCCCAAGGGGTCAATTCTGGGCTTCCTACTACTCTGCTTCTTCTTGAACACCCTTCCCCAATCCTGTCCTGAGCAATTAATTCTTTATGCTGACGACGCAGTAATCTTCGCCTCTCTCAAGGAACTTGAACCGCTTCAGCACAATCTTCAGCAAGGCTTTGCCACCGTAGAAAACTGACTTAGCAAGCACAAGCTTTCCCTAAACCATAAAACCAAAAAACAAGGTTATGCTCTTTAACAGCCACCAAAACCAGCACAGGCTCCATCCTCTATCCATCACTACTAGCCACGGAAGCACCCTTAAGCAGGTTCAGTCATTTAAATATCTCGGGATTCATCTGGACCCAAATCTGTCATATGACTCCCACATTGACTGTGTTGCCAAAGCTGCAAATACTCGGCTAGACCTGCTTTACCGCCGCAGACATCACCTTACATCGGATACCTTGATGATCGCGGTCCAGAGTTCCGTGATCTCCATCATTGATTACGGCCTAATCATCTATGGTTCTGAATCAACCACTGTGCTCTGATGAATATCAACATCTCTCAACAAGGCTTGTAGGCTCATCACTGGTGCCCACCGTCTGACACATACATGTGACCTATATGCGCAAACCAGATGGCTACAACTCTCCAACCGCATAAAGTATCTAACATGCACTATGGCTAAGAAAGTTACCATGGGCCTCGCACCTCCCAGTGTCCAAGCACTACTGCAGCCCTGGCTGAATACCCATAACACCAGGAAATCTGAAACTCAACTCCTCCAAGTTCCCCATTGCTGCACCCCCAAGGGACAAAGATCCTTTGCCCATAGGGGACCTAGCTGGCTAAACGAACTCAGTCTGGACATCTCTTCTATGTCAAAACTCAGTCCTTTCAAAGCCACGCTCCATCACCATCTCATTGCTACCAGCTCATGTGACTGCTACATATAACCGGCCCCTTTAGTCCTCTTCAGATCAACACTATGCACTAATCCTGCTGGCCACTCCCACTTTCCTGCCCTGCCTAGGCACACCCTACTGTACCCCACACTTTATACCCTACCACCCTTTTTCTTTTCCTTTTCCCATTTCCCTTTCCCTTTCCTCCCCCTTCCTTTCCCCCTCCTCCCCCTTTCCCACTCTAGCACTTCCTCCCATACTGTTCCTTATATGTCACCCTCTACACCCTTCTGCATGTCTGACAAATGTCATTTGGCTGCTCCACGCTCCTGTGGTATCCACCATCCTCTCTGTGCCACAATCCGCTTTCCCACTTGTGTCCAGCTTATCCACTCATCTTCATTGTATTTCTCCTTGTTCTATTGTGTTGTATTGCAATTGACTGTAATTGATATGGAACCTTTGTAAAAGAGCCTTGGCTCAAAGGTATTTGTAATCCTAGTGTAACCCTTGGGCGGCACCACCCCCCAGTGTTACACCCCTGCCTACTATCCTGGACATAGGCTAAGGGGTTTGGGTTCGCTAACTTATAACATTTTTTAAAACCTTTGTGCAGTGCCTCCACTCGGGGTGCTTTACGTGAGTGAGATGGTGCTGGGTGTAGCCCCCTGAGGTGCTACACCACCCATGATGACCAGTTACCCTCCCCAGACATGCCCCAAGACACAGCTCCCCACATTTCAACATTTTGAATTAAAGGCTCTCCCTAATAATATGCTCACACAGGATTTCAAACAGCAACAACAAGATATTTATTTTGGGGGTAAATAAAGGAGCTAGGAAAGGGAAACAGGAGGAGCAGAGGTTATCTTACCGTATTTACACATGTACAGAGATCATTTTGGATTTTGCTGGTGAACCCTCCAGCTGAGTGGCTACATATTAACAGGCAGACATAAATCACATTTTACCATTCGACTTAAGACATCCAGTGCCCTGGCTTTCTAGCTGCTGATAAATCTGATGTTAAACATAATTATTAATATTACCCACACTGGTACCAGTCCCAGATGCAGCAGAAACCCAGCAATCTCATACCATACTGGTTAAACAGATACCACAGTCCAAGATGTTGCAGGCCTGATGGAGTTGCAGCTGGTCGAGGTAGCTGGCTATTAATTTGAGGGTGAGGGCAACTTGGAACCACATTTTTGTAAAGCAGCAAATTACTATTTACAACCACAGCAGGGATTGCCCTGCACTTGCAGACTTCTGAACATTCCAGAACAAGCTATGTGGATCTTACATCCAGAACATTCAGCACAATATTTGAAAGTCCCATCCAATGCAATGAGAGTGATGCTTCTGTCAAGCATCCTAAACGCAGTTTAAACTTGGTCACATCCAGTACTTTACAGTATATACCAAAAGGCATCCATCCAGAGTAAGTTGGCAACGACACTTTTATCAAGCATCGCATTCTTTAGTCACAGGCAGTCACATCCAGTACATTCTATGTACCAAGAACATTATCCACAAACGAAGTCCTATCCAGCACGTCTAGCCATTTAACACTTATACCAAGCGCCCTTAGACAAAATTCTGTGCAGACACAGGCACATTCTCTTTAAGGCATCTTAGACATTAATATGCTCTAGGGCCTCCCGTCTCACGAAGTGGCAAGCGCGTCTTGGCAGACAGCTCCACGATGGCAAGACTCTAACCCATAGCTACACATTTATATGATTCACTAAGCTCAGCATCTTGCTGCACCTGCAACTTAGCCATTTGGGCCACAGACAAGATGCATCCATTTACTTGAACTAGGCAGTCTCTTATGGGGTTAGTAGTCCAGACTGATGACTTCAATACTTCACACTTAACAGCACACATTTTTTAATGGGGCATGGAGCCCCCAAGATTACTTGCTTAGCTTCTCCCTTGCACCTGGGGGTACGAGGGTACTCACTCAGGTCCTCCGCGGGTCTCATCCACAATGGAAGGCATCCTGAAGACTTCTTCAGCTCTCTCACCGCTGAGTTACTTGATCAGCGCTCTCACCACTGCATGATGTCATCTGGTCTGGTCAGTGCTCTCACCGCTGCTGGACATCTGATTCTTCAGTCCACATCTTTCCCGACATGGGAGGGAAGGCTAGCCTCTGGAGGACAGTACTGGCAACCTCCAGACTAGCTGTTGCAGAAAGCACAATTACTATAACTAGTTAACTGAAGAAAATAACAAATGCTCTCTGAAGACTGAAAGGGCTTGAATTAAGTGGCCCAGGCCTGATGGCATGGCTGGAGCCTGCTCTGCTGCTCTCTCTCTCTCTCAGCTCTGTATCTCTGAATCTCCCTCTGAATCTCCAGACAAACTGGCACATTGCCTCTTAATACAGCTCCTAGCTCAACTCCTGATTGGTAGCAGGGATGGGGTGACACGTCTCCAAGTTGCTGAAGGACCTGTCAATCAGAACACTCGAGGCACAACTGGGTTGTGGAATTTGCGCCTAAAATAATGTCCCTGTATGCCCCCATAAGCACTTGGGTGTTTACCCATAAGATGCAGTGAATGTCCCACAAGTCCTAACTTTCTATTGCTGCAATTCCAATTGGTTGTACTACTGGCAATGGCTGCTTAACCCACTGTCCCTTATAGCAGATTAGATACAGTCCTGAATAATGTCCTGGTGCAGCCAGAAATAAGTAATTATTTGCCCCACATGCCCCACAGTTCTATAGCTTAAAGGCTGTACTTGCAGTCGCTTCACAGATGAAAAACATGGCTTTTACTTTTCCTCTCGCTACTGCACTTATGCAAGTTCCCCTTGCAGCAGCTGACGGGCTGACACACAGAGTCCCAGATACTGGAATTGCCAGGGAAACAGTTCTCATTTTAACTTTAAACACTTTTCCCACATGCACAGTATATTCCCAACAAGCAGCAACAGTTCCATTATGTAAAACATTTTAATTCTTTACTTTTCAGCTGGAGCTGAACATAGCTACCCTGGAGGCAGCCAGATACACTGTTATGCATTATTCAGATGACCAGGGCCCTGCACAGGCATACTCAAAGGAGCCCTGGTCAGAACTCCTTTAATTCCCATCTGAGCGGTCCCCCAGCAGGCTGTCTGTGGTCACTGGGTCCCAAATAGGTGGAAGGGATCCCAGGACCCACGGCACAGTAATCAAGGCGACCGCAAAACAAGCGGCTTGACATCAAAGGCGCTTTGCGCACCAACGTGACTCCCGCTGCCCTGGAGGCAGCACTTTTGCAGCAGGAGCTCGCGGTCAGCAGTTCAAGCCCTGAGGGTCTGGATTTTCATTTGACTGCAAGCTGGGGCACACACGAGGGCAAACAGGACTTGGGAAGCCAGAAAAATTAGAAGCCAAGTCAGGAGAAGCCCAAGAGACAGCAGGAGAAGGACAGAACAAACCGGGCTAAGGTAAACCCAGACTGGCATTTCTAGGAACCCCCATTTGCAAGGGGGTTACACTAGACTTAAATAAAAAAAAAAGTCAAATTAGGCTGGTCTCTAGTCTATACCAAATACTTACCAAAACAGATACCCCATTAACAGAAACAATACAGGCTAGATGGGAGGGTGAATCTGGGATAGCTATTCCCTCTGAACAATGGGAATGTAGACTGCAGAAGGGCTGGGCGGTCACTGCCTCCCCAACTTAGAGAAAATTTAACTGGAAAATATTGGTGAGGTGTTTCCAAACACCTTCTGTTACACAACAATTTGGTGCCACACATTTCGACACTTGTTGGAGACATTGTGGGGGTACTGGCTCCCATTTTCATGTGTTCAGGGACTGCCGGATAATAGTTAGATTCTGGCAGGCCATCCACAATTCCATGCAGAGAATTTTAAGTCACCAGTTTTCTTTAATTTTTACTAACTTGGGCTTCTCAGACCTACTTCAGGTACCGAAAAGCAGAATCAAATTGAGTCACATTTTGCATGTTGCTGCACCCAAATACCTGACGATCAGATGGCTGACCCCTCGACCTCCCACACTTGATCAATAGGAACAAAAGCCTCAGAACTTGAATCAATGGCACTCATCACAGCAGCGCTCAGGCTTAGACCACCACAGTTTTTGGAACTTTGGCAGTCCTGGCATCAGCTGTGAGCCTCCGGTACAGCAGGATCATAAAGTCTGAATTCTTAGCCCCTCGATTTTACCTTACTGCTGTTGCCTGAGACTGCTTTTTTCCATCATTAGTGCCTAGAGGTGGTGTCACCCGGTGACATGACAGCTCTACTGCAACCCCTTGAAACACATCTTATTTTTCATAGATGTCATGCGTTTGAAGCCCTTGACTTGATTTAACTGAAACATCTTCTGCTTAGATAATGGAGTAGCTGTTACAAATAGGTTCCGGCGGGCAGCTCTGTGAGTTTAGTGCACTGATGGTGCAATAATTAGTTTTCAATTTAGGGATCAATTTGTTAAAGTTCTCAATGTTTTTATAGATAGACACTGGTGTTAAACCGGAGATTCAAATTTAGGTCCTGTTCATTAACTGATAACTTGTTGTAAGTCAAATCCTTCTCTCCTCTCTCCTTCTCTTCTCTCTTGGAGGCAGTATAGTGCAGTGGGTTAAGGCTCTGAGCTGCAGATCTAGAGACCTGGGTTTGAATCTCACAGCCACCTAGGGGCATACTATGTGATCCTGAGGAAGTCACTTAACTTCCTTGTGCTCCCAGGTCGCATCTGGAAACAAGCTTCGGCTTAGTGTGCTACTCCTGGTTAAACAATGTTCCCTTTCTCTCCGGTATGTTACATACAGTTTGCTCAATAAAACTGAGTTTCAAAAGAAAAAGAAATGTAAAGTTTTGCTCCCCCAAAAAAGAGTCATGTTGCACTCACTGCCAAATTCTTCAATTCCCCGGCATCCTTAGTATCTTCGGAAAACAGCATTAGGGAAGGATGTCAAGCGGAAAACTCAAATCATGACTTTAATGTCCTGTTTTAATAATAAATAAAAAAGATCATATATTATATCATATTTTGTAATATTGGATTACATTATTTTATATATTATATCATAAGAACATAAGAAAATAGCCAGCAGAAGGAGACCACATGGTCTATCTTGTCTGCTCAATTTGTTACAGGGTAGTGGTTTTACCCTTACACCAGTGCATATCATACACATTATTTTCTCCAAATTCTTCAAAAGTACCCCCCCCCGCCTCCACCAGTTCATTGTACCTAAAAAAAAAACACAAAGAGATTCTTTGCAGTGTGGCAGTATTTTACAGATGGTACCAAAAATCCACTGCAGGACTATTGTAATAAGTGTAGTGCAAAGATCATTCAGGGTCAGTTCTGGCTGATGATGTAAAACATGAGAATGGTATCGTCCTAGCAGCAATGTCAATTTACAGTCACCACTCAGGTCAGGTGGAGCAGCAGTGGCAGGGTCAGTCAGGTTGGGTTAGATATGGAAAGTGGTACGGTATGCTACGATGGTTGACATTTTGATATCCTATATTATAATCATCATACTGCTGTTTATTAGAATGTCACAGTCACATCTACCTCATCCTCTGATTCGTTTAGTTTATTAAATACCATATCAAAACACAAATATGCATTTACAACCTCCTGGTCATACTGCTTCACCTCATCAGCGGTCCCTGCATTGTGTCATTGCCAGGCATGAGCGAGATGACACTGAAGCCCTGGACAGTGATGGTCCCAAGACAAGCAAGGACAATTAGAGACTGCTAAATACTGAATGCCAGTGCCACTCAAACATTTTGTTGGAAGACTCAGACTTACTACCAGACTACCCTGCTCTCTCCACTCCTCTGAGGAGAGCCTTTTAGCGGTTCCCAGGGCGAGGCTCAAGACATTAGGGGACCACATTTTCGAGGTGACTGGTCCAGCACTGTGGAACTCACTTCCCAGATCTCTGAGGGAGGCTCCCTTGGTGGAGGCCTTTAAGAGGGGCTTAAAGACCTACCTGTTCAGCCAAGCTTTTGATCTTGAATTAGTCCCACTGGTTTTGTTACTTATGCTACCAAATACGCACATTTTAAGTAGTTCATATTTTATGGTTGTGTGTTAAGTTGTTCTTTTGTGTGTTTTAAATTCTATGATGTACAGCACCCAGAGCCCCTGGGATTGGCTGCTAAATAAAATAGAGAATAATATATGGGGTGGTGTGTGTAATGAGATTTTACACACACCGAGTTGTGGGATGCTACATAAACCCCGAGGGCGAAGCCCGAGGGGTTTATGGAAATGATCCCACAACGAGGGTGTGTGTAAAATCGAGTTTTATACACCACCCCATATTTTGTTTTTTATAATTGCTGGCCTGCGCTTTTTTGCCTCAGCAATTGTAAAAAATCAGGCAGTAGACTGGCGGGCAGGCAGTGACAGACTGCTCAGGAGTCTGTGCTGTTGTGGTCCGTGGTCTGACAATTTACATTGAATAGTTAATTTTTTTAAGTCACAACATGTATGCTATTTTTTTTTAAGCTTACCAGCGAAGAGGAGTTGCTGAGCTGTGGAATGCTTCCGGTACAAAGAGGTGAAGAGATCTGCTGGCTCTCGCGTGCTGGCAGGGAAACCAGATGTACGTTTAAATATTTTCTGTTTGGTTTTCCCTGCCAGTGATTAGAGGAAGAGATTTTTGTTTGTAATTAAAAAAATATTCACAGCGAGTGCGATGGGGCGATGTTCCAACCGTCGCGTACACTGAAGGAGGACGGATAAGTGGCGCATGCGTGCTCCAAGGGAAACCTTAGCGGTGAGTTTGCCGTTATAACCAGGGCAGCTGGTTATAACGGCAAATTATAACTGGGTTTCCCTATGGGAAAAAGCGCGCGTCAGTAATTATTAAACTATTACTACTGCTACATTATGCAGACTTACCTAGCAGAGTCACTGTCTAGCAAAAGTAGTTATCCAATCAAATTCTAGAAAGATAGGTATGACATTTGGCCAGCACAAGCTAATCTGGCTTTGTATTTTCTAGGATTCCTCCATCATTAGTTGCTTCAAAAATATGGTGTAGTACCACTGAGGAATATTGCCTCAAAACATTGCTCACAGCTAGATCCCCAGAATGCTGAATTCTTAGCCTTTCTCAAACTCTGTTTATCACAGATAAATCTGAACTGTCCATTTAATTTTTCAAATGTCCAAAAAGTGACATCTACAACTATTCCAACTCCTATACATCCTGTTGGCAAGTCCTCCCAGACTCCCAATGGCACTCTCTGGCACTAGAGTCTGGCTCACCAATCCTGGCAGTAGTCACACAACTCCTTCTCCTGATGATAGTATAACTAATTTCACACTATCATTATCAACAAGCTCAATATGATCAGGTGTACCACGGAGATCACAGTCGAAATCGATGAAATAAGACACATCACTCTACCCACCATGAATGGGACAGTGACAAAATGAGTGACCTAACCTGTTGTTTACATGCATGTACAATTCTCTAGTCAAATGGTACATAGTCCATTCACTACTAAAGATTTGACTGCCAACAGGCAATGTCTGTACTCAAAATAAGTTCAATTAATGTAAAAAAAATAAATAAAATATAAAAGAGAAAAATCAAGCCAAAAACATATTCATCCATGAATGGAAAATACTGTGAAGGGAAACATACTGTACTGTCCTACATATAATAGACAGCATTTTTGAAGCTGGAAAAAAGCAGAGGGCAAGGTCCTCTACTGGTGAGGAAAGTTGCCTAACATACGCAGAGTAGTACAATGGAACATGTACAGAGTAAAGTTTGCCCATACAAAGTCTGTTCCATTACATTTCCATGAGAGTGCAGGGTACTGAAGAAGCAAAGTGCATCCAAAGCCCCATGCTGGCCTAGGAAGGAGGAACAGCCAATGGGAAGGCATAGGCCTTCTGGTCAGTCACAGAAGCAAACAAGCATTTGCGCAGAGTAAAGCTGCTTGCTCCTCAGTCACGCTGCCCCGCAATGGAACCACAATATGCAAATGACCATTTTGCTCATGGACCGGACAAAGTGGACATTTGTAGGTAAGTGTAACTTCATTATAATATGAAGAGCAAACATTTGCCCCTACAAACCAGTGCTGGTTGAATACTGCACACGGTAGCCAGTGGTCAACAGTGGTACTGGCCCAACAAAAGGCACAGCACACAGCACCATACCTCTCAGCTTTTCCTTATTATGAGGAACATTCCTCAGTGTCTTTTGAAAAGTGCTCTAGTCCACATCTTTCCCACATGGGAAAGATACAACCCACACAGAGTAGGTGTTGGAAATGCAGACATATATAGTAGAACTTAATAAAATGTCAGTGTGCTAAAGCAAAGCTAAACTGTGCATAACGTAGGGTACAGGTTTCTACAGTGCTGTGGCCTGTAGCTCCATATGGGATGCTGTGTCGCACATTAGTGCCATTGTCCCACATTGCCCCTCATGTCGAGTGTCAGCGACTCACATTGCCGTGACCAAAGGTTGAGAGTTAATGCACAGTACAGGAGCCCCCCAGCTACAGGTGTCCCTGGTGTCCAGTAGTTCCCTCTTTCTCATCTGACCCCAAAATACTGTTAATTATTTATCCCTGGCATCCAGTGGCCATCCCTCTGCCCCAGTAGCCTGCAGTACCCCCATTCTGCATGCATAGGACACATCTCCCCCTTGCAGGATGCTGTCTAGTATTGTTTTGGCCTGTGCTAGCCCCGCCTCCAGCACCATGCTGTCTAGTATTGTTGTGGCCTGTGCCACCCTCCCCTCATCTGGATGCTGTCCAGTATTGCTTTCACCTGTGTCCCCACAGCAGGATGTTGCTTACTAGTCCTTTGCCCCCCCCCCCAGGCAGCAGTGAATGTAGTGTATTTATTTTCAACACACCTGTTCTATACTTCTTTATCTATTTGTAGTTGAATTTTGGCACATTTCCAAATATTACTCACATTGAATGCACAGTTGTCACCATTGCAGTATATTGTGTTTACTCACCTATATTCAGTGAAGTTGTTCGATATCTGCCATGCCTGCTGGTCTTGTGCCCCCATGCAAGACTTACAGGATAAAACATAATTCTGCAGCATTTTGCAGCACTCTGCAGAATTCTGCAGAAGACTTACTAAATAAAGCAATGTAATTTCAATGGTAATTAGTCCCCTTTCAGTGAAGTTGTTCGATATCTTCCATGCCTGCTGGTCTTGTGCCCCCATGCAAGACTTACAGGATAAAACGTAATTCTGCACATTTTGCCTCTGCAGAATGCTGCAAAGCTCTACAGTAAGCAATGTAATTTCAGCATGAGTGGTCCCCTTTGTCATTCAGGAAAATGTGACACTGCCAGGATGAAGTGAATGTCACAGTTTCCTGCATGACAACGGGGACTAATTGCCATTGAAATTAAATTGCTTTATTCAATAGGTCTGCTGCAGCATACTGCAAAGTGCGTTAAAAGTGCAGTTCATCCTGGGGGACGCCACTGTATGTCCCTGTCTTCTACGAGGGCACCCAGTGCATTATGTTACCCTGGCTCATCCTGGTCACCACCATTGTCCCCCACAGGTGCAATCAAGGGTATTCCACAGTTCAGTATAATGTGAGAATGGGTGCTATTCATCCTCCTCCAGTACATCCAGCAGTGCTATGTAGCAGGCCATTACCAGCTTGTTTCAGCTTTTCTGTTTCCCTTCCTGCTTCTGCTCCTCACTCACTGCACTGTTAAAAGGTGAGTTTTGCACTCCTTATATTGCCTAGCCTCATATGCACTTTGCACATCCACACCTGTTTCCATTATGTGTGTGTGCATAGTAAGCATGACTCCATCCCTTATTTCAGTGTACAAACTATTAACATTGCATAAGAGTGAAAATGGTTTGCTCTGTGCAGCTGCATGCTGCCCATTATGACCCTGCAAGTGCAAAACCTGTCACAGGGCTAGTTGCACTGCAGAAATGCACTTTGCACTGTGCAAAATCTTCCATTATGCTGCCCACTGTCTTTTTGATTTCTTTTTATGGTTTTCTGATGCATATATTTTTTTGGGGGGTGGAGGGTACTATACCATCTGAAAAGCAATGGAACCAAAGAAGAAACAGTGATTGGCATGGAGGAAAAGCAGGGACTACAGGGAGAGTATATGCCTTGAGGTCAGCAATGAACAGTCACTATTACTGTAGCTCACACTGGGCCATGGCAGTCTTGGTGGGTTTTGCAGACTCTGCCACAGCACCACAAATCCAGAGCAGATACATGCCAACAGCACCTGCCATAGGTGAGCTACAGCAGTTAATATTCATTGTTGACCTCAAGGCCCCCCCATTTGTAATCTACTTATCCCCATGCCAATTAATGCTTAGAAGCCGATGTGGTTCTTGCAAATTCTTGAAGTTGAACTGAATATCTGGGCCCCAAATCAAAGCCAAATTGAACTAGCCACTGACTCACTTCTGTCACCTTTAGCGGGGTGGGGTAGCTGGGCTAGCTACCAAGGTTTGCCCGAGACAAGGTCTTCTGCTGTGCATGAGCAGTGGATTATGGGATACTGCAAGCAACAGCCAAGACTTATATTCTCTAACAGCTGATTTCCCATCCAAGAGATGTTTGGGGATTCCTGCTGCCCCCTCCGAACCCTCCATTCCATAGAAGAGTGTTGGTGGCAAGTGTTTAGGAGGGCTCAGGGCCCCTGAAATATCCTACAGGTCATTGCTGAGGTAATAGAGTTAAATTTTCACTTGCAGTTCAGCCTTAACCATGTCCAAAAGAATGCAGTTTCTCTCATCCAGCCAAGGATGGCCCATTATTGAAAAAAAATCATAATATTGTTGATAGCGGAGATGGAGAGCTTAAACGGTAGGACCTTGAGAACCACTCTGTAAAAGAGAAATGTCACCCACATCAGTCAAAGAAAGCAACGCCATGTGAACTATCATTGTCATTCCAGGAAGCACTTTTCTGCTACACAACTGTATGACTAGAATTAAGGGTATTGTTGCTGTAGTTTAAACACTTGCTGGGGTTTGTTATAATGTTTGTTACAATGTATATGGAACATAAATCCTGGTTAGAATAGCTACAAATCTAACCCTGCCTTTCCTCTCCTGAATACCCTGCCAGGTTGTTCTGCTCACCTGGGTGTGTGATCCTGTTGTTCTACCTCCGGGGCGTGTCACTTGTGACATCCATCAATAATAAAAAATAAAACTGCTGTGTTTGTTTTCTCAGGCATCATCAGGGTAAGTATTGGTAACTGTCTGACTTGGCTCCCCCCCCACCCCAAAAAATAATGCATACCGCTGTTAGAACATGTGGAATGGGCAGGGTAATGTCCTTGTTTCTTCCATGATATCATAATCTTCTTGTGCTTTCTGTCACAGATTATGGACATCATAGAAGGAACTCAGAAAAATTACGGTGCAGAGCCACATGTTTCCACAGCAGTTATCATCTACATTTCTCTCCCCAGGCAGTTCTTCTCAAACATCGTCACAGTGAACCTCAGCAAGTTTGTTCGTCTTCTTTTTACACTTTATTTATCTAGGTAGCCCAGCTGAGTTGCAACATCTCATTTTCAGTGAGGGCCTACATTCAACCAATATGAGGACTGGGTGGATTGAAGCACAGAGAGCTGAAGTGAAACATTCAGGGACACACAGTAAATGTCTCTGTTTAGCTTAAACCTGGTATCCTGGTTCCCAAGCCTATGTGCAAGCCACTTAAGGTATGGAAACATGTTTGCACCATCCCATGTAAAAAAAAAAAAAAAAATTCCCTACTATGCTTCACACAGCTCCACAGGAATGTGTATTCAAAACTGCACGGGCAACCAACTTGAATGTGCAATTGTTTTGACCATCTTGCCAAAAGACTTTATTATACAGCAAAGGAGAGTTCCTGACTAATCTGAGCACTCCTTTCCTCTACAGTATATGTGAGACCTTCTCATTCTGTAAGGAATGTCTCATGGGCCAGTGTCCTGGAAATGGCCATGTGTGGGAATTATGTAGCTGCTCTCTGGCACTGTCCTAGAGAGGGCCACTACCCCTGCCTGGGTGGCCACTAGCCAGGTTAAGGGGCCTGGGTTCCTATTAGATGTTACACGGTGGTCCTTTCCCAAAAGATAAAATAAAAATGGCAGTGCCTCCACCCAGAGTATATTTAGTGGGTCTGATCTATACAGTACATCCCCCTGGGATGCTGTACCAACCCACTTCCCCGAAGAGTTGCCCCAGCCATGGACTTACCAGACTCAAACCTCCCCACATTTAAACAGTCGGAATCATTAACTTCAGCTAATAATATGCTCCCAAAATAAGGCTCTTGAGTCAGCTCTTTCTGAAACTGTAACATCATAATTTAATGCAGTGCACCCCTTCAGGTTGACACCCCGATGGCGAAACATGAAAAAAGACCATTATGGCGACAATCACTGTAATGGTCCTTTTTCATGTTTTGCTTTCCCACAGGGTTCTGCCCCCTCCATGGACCAACTCTGACCTGGAGTTGATAATCCTAAAGTCTGGGGGGTGCGGAGGGCAGAGCTCCCCGCATGGGGTGTGTGTGGGGGGGTGCGCAGCTCTACAGAAAACACTTGTTGAATGGGCGGCACAATACCTGCATTGGTATTATGCTGTAGCTGTTCAGGAGGTCAGCATTTTCACTGTCGACCTCCCTTGGTGCTTCCAATTTATTTACATGGGGAAGGTTATGGTGGGGTAAAGTGGAAATTAAATTAAGCGCAACAAAGAAAATAAATTCCCATTTTAAAGACTGGCATTTCTCCAGCAATCATTTTCCCTTTTAAAATTTAAACCCACACCTTAATCAATGCAGCCATCATCCTTCTACCAAGCTATCTGACTGCTGCAGGTATTCCCAAAACCCAGTCCCACTGGTACCAGTCCAGGATGATGCCCAAATTCTGTCCTTGGGTAACCAGGTGTTAGTTGCAGGCCTGAGGTGCAGCTGGTCATCCAGCATTGGCTCTCTTGATGAATTAAAATGAACTTTATATATCTTTCCCTGGATTTCTTTAAGGTTACCCTGTGCCTGAGGGCACTAAACTAGGACAACTATGTACATTCCCCAGATTTTGCAGGGCAATTCCTGCAGTTACTCATGGTTCTGCAGAATCAGTCCTTTGGCGGAACAGATGACTGAAGTCCTGGGGGGTTGGTGGAAACACTAGATGCAGAACCGGGCTTAATGCTTGAACTTGAAGGGGCAAGGAAACTGCAGCTTGGATTTTTACTTTGATTGAAGATCTTGAAGCTTGTCCCCTTTGGCCTACTGAGGCCTGTTGCAAAGCACATGAAAAGGCCTGCCAGCCACAAGGGACCCAGACCTAGGAGTGGCCCCACGGCCCAGCTCCTCTGCAGGTCAGAGTGCCCTAGCACTCGGGAATAAACCTGTGATCACCTGCAACCAGCAGACCCCACTAGATGGGTGTTAGCAAGTTCCCCACCTGGCCCTGGGTTTTGGATGGATCCTTTTAGCTCTCACTTCTTTTCTCTCAATTACCAGCTATGGTGTGTAGCCAAAGCAGTCACTGTTTCATCCCTGTCTCCCAGACTCTGGGGGGTGAAGAGTCTAAACTACAGGTTCATCACAACAGTCTCTTTTCTTAGCTGCATCTAGGAGCAGACAGCAGGTACCTGCTCAGAAAGCACCTGTCCATCCTTCTGCTTTTACAGTCTCTCAACTTTACCACAGCCGCACTCTTGCTCTAGCTCACACACAATTACAGGAACTCTTTCTCAGCAACACAGCAAGAAAAGTCTCTTTTCTCACTGTGCAGGTGCAGATCGACTCCAGAAGACACTGTCTTCAGCTTCTCAGAATCTGGATTCCCATCCATTTTCCAGTAGCCTTTCCTCAGTGCTACAACCAGTCCTCAAACCTGTGTCTTCCCCTTATCTCCTTAGATGCTTTATCTATGCCAGGGTCAGACAGAACCTTTTTCCTTTTCCATACTTTCACACAACTTTTCATTCATTTCTCAGATCACCCATGTCTCACCGTGGAGGTGCAGACAAATACGAGGAGGCTCTCCCCTCCTCAGGTTAAGTCCATTTTCCTAATCTTTTTTCTCTTTTCCAATGTTCTTTTCTAATACTTTCACCACTGTGGTGCAATTTCCTTCCACAGCATCAGAACTCCTGCAGCCTTCCTCCTCTGCACATTTCCCTCAACTCTCTTCGGATGGGGGAAGGCAAACACAGACAGATTGCTGGCAGCCCCCATGCAGGCCCTCTCCCAGCCTTTCAGCCCCATTCTTTTCATAGGGGCTGGAGCCCCCATCCCTGTGAAGGGGCTCCCACCGAACTGACTCAGAATCTTTGGGTTCTGAATTTTTTGGGAGCCCTTGGCAACTCCCCATTGGCTGGAGCCACTGTCCTTAAAGAAAATTAATATGTATGAGACAACCTCGATGCCTCATTGGCTGCTCAAATGGTGCCTAAACATTCCCGAGTATTTTCCCCCAAAAGTCCTCCTGGTGAATCCTGGTACTTTGGTTGGTTGAATGGGGATCACATCACTACTATCATGGCTGCTATGAAAACGGTCCCACTAGAGTCCATGCAGGTTTTCAACTTTACAATGTCCCTGCAGCCAAACAGTTTACTCTTATTTTATTATTTCCCCACACATTTGTAGCAGATCCTATGCCCTTTTAAGTGACTGCACTGCTTAACAATTTGAATTAGCCCTTTCTCAGTCACTGGGGCTGTTTTATCAATCCCCTAGGCACCCACACATAGTTCCATTTAAGCCCATACAAGGTCCTACCTGATTGCCTTACTGCAGCCTTAATGTATAATTTTTTTACACATTTAATGCCCTACCATTCTTTTCAAGTCCCTTGCCTCTCTTAAACCCTGGGGCATTTAAATATTTTATTTATTTCCCTTTTCTATCAATAGAGCCACTTCAAATGCCCCGAAGTGCTAGACAGAAACTTGGCTCATGAATAATCATGAGCCGCCTCATTAATATTCATGAGGTGGCTCCGAATCCCAGAGCGCTATTGGCACTCCAAAAAATTGCTCCTCTTTCAATCAATCAATCAATCAATCGTTTATTTCTTCAAAGCGCAATTCAAATAATTATCAAAGTGCTTATACAAATATAAAACCAATAAAATACATCATATATAAAATCAATAAATAAGCAGGCAGCAGAAATTTCAAGTTTCAAAAAATGCCAAGTTGAATTAGATGGTGGAGACAACATGGAGACAGAGGCTCTGCGTACCATATCTTTTGGAGCTACCTGCGTTTAGGGCCATACTGGGAGGAGCTACGTAAAAGCATTCCAGGATATGTTTGAGTTGGTATCTTCCCCAGTTTTTCAGATTACAATCCTAGGGCTTCTGCCAAAAGGGGCTAGTGGAGGGGATAAAAGGCATATTTTTCTCATCTTCACAACAGCAGCAATAAAAGTTATTACTAAAAAATGGCTCTCACAACCCCCCCCCCCCGATCTCATGGGCTGGCATTGCCATCTGTGAACAGAATAGAGAAACAGAAGCTACAACAACTCTATTGAGAATTGATTTCTTCCCTGTTGTCTCTCCAGTCTCCCAAAGATCTTCGGACCCTCTTTTACTTTATCCTGGGACTAAGACCATTGGAGAGACAAACTGAAGGGCCGCCAAAATGGGCGTAAGAAAATGCACTTCTGGCTGAGCATGCGCGGATCGCTGACCCTGTACTGGAGTACAAAACAGGGTGACAACTCTGAGAACCAGCCTCCTTGGCCTCACTCTCAAAAAAAAGAAAATTATGCGGTTGCGGGGGGAGGGGGGACCCAGGGAAGCAACAGAAGGACCAGCCAGGAACAAGGGGAAGAAGGGGGAAAGTGGGACCAAAAACAGGAGTAATCTCAGGGGGGCTAATACGTAAGCCCCCGACAGGGGGTTCCAAATATTTAAAATATTATTGATCAACCTCACTCAATAATATATAAATTTGGCTGCCAAGGCCACTATTACAGTTGTATGAGTGGTCTCCCTTACAGTCTTAGGGTAATAGAACTGCACAACTTCAGTCTGCGATCTTTCTGCCCTAGGAATGCACATAAGATCATTCTTACAGCTGTAAGAGTGGCCTTGGTAGTGGTATTAACATAAAACAGATTTACATCATTATGTAACCCCTAGGTGGTGCTATCCCAAGGGCTACTACCCCTGCCTGTGTGGCTGGTTGCAGGTTAAGGGGCCTGGGTACTGAAACGGGTGCCTCCACTCAGAGGTCAGGGTTGTTAGTGGTCAAGCTAACCTGGACACAGCCCTCCGGGACACTGTAACCCCCTCTTTCCCTTCTAGTGGCCTGAACAATATACAATAATCACTTTTACAATGATCCTTATTCACCATGCAATTACCCACACTGTTTGCACTTACCACCAGGGCTGGTTCCTCTAGCTCGATCCTGCAGACCCCCTGTAAAACAAGGTTATGCACAGCAAATAGCAACAGTACAGTACTTTCGGCACAAACTGGAACCACAGTCAGGTTAAATGCAAAAAGAGTTAGATCTGATTTATTCAGGGGACTTGAACAAGGGAGGGGCATAAACAGGTTGATTTGCTTAAAGGCTATATCAAGCAAACAGTCATGCATGCACTTCAGAGTCCCTACACAGTCACACACACTGGGTACCCAGGTAGGAGGAAGGTGGGCTAGCCAGGGTCGTTGCCCAGGGTAGGCCGCTATCGCAGCTGGTTGGAACTCTGTGATGGAAGAAAGCAACATGCACAACACACACTATTTGTAATCCGGAGCCGGAGGGCTCAGTTTGTGACAGAAAAGACAACAAAGCAATCAGATAACAACACTTTAGATTTAGCTACCCTGATGCCTACTCGCGATACCCAATGCAGGACACAGGCAGGCAGGACAAAATCGAGACTGCAGGTTGTTGAGCTGGAGTGCCAGGAGAAACAGGGCCCACACAAATCACCAAGGCATCATTCCTGTTCAAAGCATTGAGCAGGGGGCTGATCCCCAGGCAGGTCTCTCGTCAATGGCTTTCTCTGTGCAGTGGGTATTCTGGCTGGGCCAGAGTGGCAAGGCCCAGACCAAGGGGAGATGAATACGGATTCAGTCCATTGGAGCTGGATGCAGCCTCCAGCAAGCAGAACGCAGTTCAACACAAGGTGGGGAACCAAATCACGACCCACTAACAGCACACAGCACATTTACATACAAGAAATTTCAGTATACCAGGCAGATTGCTATCTGGTTGCAATTATAGAGTATCTGCACAAACCGGGAGTTCAGAGGTGGCTAGAAATCCTGACAGGCCGATAGCATTCAGCAAATCTTTGGTCTTCTTCAGGTTAAAGCCTGGTCACAGTCTAGTGGCTTAAATTGTTCTCACAACTCGGATTCAGTCTGAATAAACTCTGTTCTCCCTCTCAGGAACAACAGGCAGACAGGTAGGCCAAAACTCAGCCCTTTCACAGTTCTCTCACGCAAATTACATGGGGCTGCTGCTTGAATCACTCAAGCTGTTACCTCTTTCACTTCCCAATTCAGACTGAACTGAAACTGCAAGCTGTCTGGGACTTTCCCCCGGATCCAAAAGGTTTGGTTGGCTGATTCCTCTGTCAATCACAACAAGGACTCCCCCTCCAGGTTCATTTAGGTGCCAAAAGCCCCAAACTACAATTCCTACAGAATTTTGCTGCCACAAAGCCCCTGGGGATAGGCTCCATTTTAGAGTCCCCAAAGGTACTGATTGGCCCATTTCAGCAGTCCAGGACCAAGATGGTGGAGATAAACACAAATGTCCATGCTGCAAAGAAGGCAGGTTAGACAAACTGCAATATTATTACTATTCTAATAAATGATCAGCAAACAAGTACATCTTCTAACAGAGCTCCCTCTGCGCTAATAGCGATGGCAGAACGGAGTGATTATTTAGCAGCCCGGGCGGGACTCGCGCATAGAAACACTCAACCCCCTCCCAGATTAATTATGTCTGCAATCCAGGCAGCTCTGAAAGAGACAGTACACAGAGGCTATACAGGCACTCTCTGGCAATGCATTTAAACTGCTAAAACACAAGACACTAGCCTGGCAGTGAGCATTTAGGCAAGCTCAATGAAGACTTTTCGGGAACCCCCATTTGTAGGGGGGTTACAATTACATTTAATATCGCATTTGAGCATATAGTACATCATCAAATGGCACAATTTCATAAAATCTGGAGCTTTGGCACTTGTGAGTTGGGATCTTACAAGTGGTAGGGTAGCAAAGCATTCCTGGTCACTGATACTGTCGTCTCACAACTTTAAGTGTTAGCCTGGGATTCGGTGGGGTAGTGATTTACCCTCACCATGCCCCCCCAGGGCTTTTTAAGAAGCATGGTCAAGCCTTCTCCAGAGACTCACATTTCTTTGCTGCAGTTCTGTTGTGGGAGCTCCTACTTCCCTCCTGCTGCTTCCTGACTCCCCCCGCTTGCTCCCTGCTCCCCAGGACTTCTGGTGTGGTTCTCTGTGTTTTTTTTCTTTTTGGAGATTTTCCATCATGTATCTGCTGCTCCTGGACTCTGCTTTGGTTTGTATTACTGTATTTTCTTTATGCACTTCTATCTCCACTTAGCTTTGGTTGAAGAACCATCTGCTGGTACAATTGGTTAGGGAACCCACCAGACAGTCTGTCATTCTCAATGTGGTGCTCACCAGCTCAGATGTGGTAGAAGATGTGTGAGTACAGGAGCTGCTAGGGCCCAGCGACCAAAACTCTATTTAGTCTGAGCTGGCACTTGGGACTGGAAAGTCCCAAACAAGTGCTGCAGCCCTTTATTTCATAAGGGTGGACTTCAGCAGGATTAGGGAGCTGGTCCAGAACAAGTTAGTGAATGAGAGATTCTTGGGGGGGGCATCTAAGTTATGTATGAAATTGGTAACCAAAAGAGACAGGTACAAAGACCAATATAGTTCTTGAAAAGGGTCAGAGAAGTAGTGAGGGCCAACAAAAGGCCTTCGCCAGGTACAAGGAAATGCAAGGGAAGGAAAATGGGGAAAATGCCAGTTGAGAACCAAGGAAGCAAAGAGAGTGGTTAGGGAGGCAAAAGCAAACACTGAGCTGTGTATTACAGAGGGGGTCAAGTGTAGGGAAAAGCAGTTCTTCAGGCATATTACTGAAAAAAGAAAGAAAGAAAGAAGGGGGAATCGTTAGGCTATCTGAGGGAGGGAGGGAGGTAGGGTAATAGAAGAGGACATGCAAACAGACAGCTGACCTTAATGATTACTTTGCTCCATCTTCACAAGGGAAAACAGCAGGCCCCTGCCAAACAGTGGCATCAAGACAGCCATAAAGTGGGTCCCAGAGATGAAGCGGACGGTATTTACCAGGGAAAGGGTTTGCAGCCCTTAAGACAGATAAGGCCCCAGGGCCTGATGGGATGCATCTGAACTGGATGAACCCTTGGTAGGGCTATTCAATAGCTCATTACAGATGGGGGTAGTTGTGAAAGACTGCAGGACAGCAGATGCAGTTCTGCTCCATTGGGGGGGACAAGGAGCAAGCGTGGAACTACAGACCTGTCAGTCTTATACTGGTAGCACAGAAATGGACTAAGAGTGTTGACAACTTTGGAACACAGCTGCCTCCGATTTCCTGACAGATGGCAACTTCATGATCCTTCTGATGTTACCACATTGTGTTCCTTTCCTTGAAAAAATAAAACAGTACGGGGTGTCGCACGCACGGAGAACAGGTGGCGAGAACTGCTGTTGGAACCTGTTAGCATAGAAATCAAAAGCGCTCCATATCCACGGGTTTCAGTTTCCGGATGATGGCTGCATGCTGTGTGGCTGTGGAGTAGTGACTCAAGCAGGATTTGCTCAACACGAATAACTCACTTACAACAGGTATGCCACCTTTGCCTTAATAAGTGAAGTGTGCATATCTTTCCAGTCAGTCTTGTGTCATCATCTTGGATACTGTGCTTGTTCGCTTGTGTTTTCTGTTTCAGCTTGTCTCTGTGGAGTACTAGAGGTGGAGTAGCCCAGTGTACCAGCTAAAGCTCAACCAGCCCTGCGGGGGGTCTGAAGCTGGGGGCACAAGCATACAGCATACATACAGGCTGTTTGGAAAAAACGAGTGAGGATTTACAAGGAATAAGAAGCAAGAAGCAGTTTTACAAAGAAGCTGACTCTGTTTTAAGATGTGTTACGATGGTAAGTGACATACCTCGAAGATAGAGGATCAGAGACTGAGAAAAGCTTGATGAAGAAAATATTTAATGTTCTATCTGAACAAACATTTAATAAGAGTGTGATACCAAAGTGACTAAGTGTGACACTCTGATACTGCCACAGTGGTACAACTGTGACTTGTTTTCTTTTAGTGTTTTTAAACTCTTTTAAACTCTTCATTTTATCTTTTTGTTTTATGTTTATTCTGGGGATTTTAGATGAGTTAGGTTAAATTTAGGTTAAACTCCTCCTTATGGTTTCCTTACGGAGTAATTGTTTGAACTGTCAAAACTAAGAGATATAGGTCACTCCACAGCTCCCTTTTACTAGTATCCATTTACCAGTTTCTTGTAAGGTACCAAAACTGTTGAATTGCTAGTATTCTGTTTCACAAGTGCCTCACTTCCCCAATTACTTAATTATTTAATTGGGAAATCCCCCTTTACATCAGCTGTTTTCTTGTCACACCTACGCACTCGCTCCGGGCTGCAGGTTTGAAAAGAACTCATTTTGTTTGAATATTGTACAAGCTACACAGGCTGCTTTAATTTAAAAGGTCGGTGGCAATGTTTTAAGACTGGATTTCATTTCATCTCATTTCTGATTTTGTTAACCTGAACGGCCTCTAACTGTTATATTCCTGGCTGTTGGTTACGAGCATTCGTATGTGGTTGGATGCCGCCGGCTATTCGGCTAATGTTCTTTCCTTGTTCTCCCCTTGATGCCAGCAGTAGTCCAGTTAACAAGTAGAGACCTGAAAACCGTGGGATGCTCGGGAATCTAGCTTTTGGTATGATTTGGCTCTGTTTCTGACCTTTAATAGCACTAGCAGTCTATATAAGTCCCAGTTATATTCTAGAATTAGAGACAATTTCTATTTTTCTTCAGTGAGTCACTTTGCTAGAAGGAGCTATATTATGCTTGATCTTTAGAATCGTAATACCTATTTTCCTTGACAACAGTTATATATTGGTTCCCAGTGATCTCAAGGACTACAATTGCGACCTTTTACTGATATTTAAAACCTGGGTTCCTGTAGACAGGCTAAGCGATTTTTCTAGTTCTATCTCAGGAATCTATGGGGGACAGATGAGTATTTGTCCTTGAGTGAACAAAATTTTTTGACTGGCTCATTCTATAGACAAATTGTACTCACCAGGATATTCGATGAAGGGAATGATGGTTCTCACTAGACAACAAAGAAAAAAACATGGGGCATCACCTCTGAAAGAACCATTAGGTAGAGACAAAGGCAGAGACAAAGTGAGAGCTGCAGATTTAAAAAAAGGGGAGTTTTCAAACAAAAATTATGGACCATTTATCAGTCTTCTGTGGTAAAACTTCAATCCCCTAGACTAACCTTGTCTGCGGCACTGCATTCCACAGCCCCAGCTGCCTTAAGTGAGCCAATCAAAAGAGTTGGCTCAAATTCAGATGAACTTACATCTCAGGAGTATCTAAATGAAAAAATGGAAGGCAGCAGGAGGGAAATAGGCTCACACCGTGAAGGGATTCAAGAGAAAGACATGATTCTTGATATTTCCTCCGGTTCCTTTCAGATTTTCCATTTACTCCAAGAGAGTATTCATGAGAGATCATTGCCTTTAACCAATTCATTATATGACACTAAGGATTTGGGGGAAGAAGGGAAGATTAGTGCAATGCAGTCTATGTCACAAAAAAATGAATTAGAGTCAGTTATTGAGGACTTACAGTGCACCATAGCCGGGCTAAAACAACTAGATGAGCAAGACCCATATATGGGGTTAAATGTGGGACAAGATGAGGAGAATTTTGTGCTGAGGTATGTAAATAAAGAGATAGCAGAATTATTGAAGAATCCAGCAACTGCTTTTCTTATTATTATGGACCAGCTACTGACTAATAAAAATGCAATAGACAGTGTGAGCAATGAGGTCGCTCTTATCAAAGATCAGATAGTCCAGAATTGCCAACACAGAGATGCCCCCTTGAGGGGTGAGGATACTTCACAAATTTGTGAAGGAACAAGAAAGGAAAAAATAAGACCAGATTTCAGTATTCTATCTTTCCCAGAATCCCCTATGACAACAGAGAGGAAAAGGAAAGCTGATAAACCAACTCAAAATAAGAAAAGTAAAAAAAAGAGGAATAAATACAAGTGTAAGAAGTGTGAAAAATCTCAGAAAAGATTAGAGTGTGATAATAGTGTAAACAGATTGGGAAATACAGATAAGCTGAATATGTGGGATATACCAAGCAAAAATAAATTTGAACTGCTAGTGGGAGAGTCAGAGTTAGACAGAGGAGGTAAAGTAGGAAACAAATCAAATAAAGGTTCATTGAACTTGGCCTTGCAGGTAGAGAGATTGGAACAGGAACTGGTGATGTTCAACCAGCAAGTTAATGCAACTATAAAAGGGAATCATCAGCCTAATAGCCAACAGTTTTTTTTCCAACAATCGCAGCAAGAACAATCATGTCAGTCAAATGGAGGGAATAATAACAGATCATATTTTAATGTTGTCCCATTCGAACAAAATGAGAAAGGTGAACTGGCCCTACATGAAGATCAGATTCAGGACTTGTTCCCATTTATCAGACTATATGCCCTTGAGAACTGGTGGAATTGGGAGCACATTGATGAGGGAAGGAGAAATTCTAAGGTAATGGAATACCTGAATGAAAGGATCGGGACTGATTTAACTGAAGATGATACACTAAAAATAAGGAACATTCAAATAACCTCTGCAACTCTTATAGACATTTTTCTGGTTTCACCCAGATTGGCAAATTATATCTGGATTAATAGTGAGTCGACTCAGGAAAATGATATTCTACTTTCATATCCAAACAGAGAGAAGTTTAATAAAAATTATGAGTGCCAGACTGAGGAAAATAATCAGATTATTTTAAATATGTTTGGAATGGAGAAATTAAAATATGAAAATGGGCATAAACTAACAAATGTGATAAGTGACTTTTTCACTAACTTTTTAGCTGTAGAAGTGGACGAGCTAGGGACAATCTTAGCTAGAAGAGCTAATTTAGATAGTCAGGTGGTCATTCAAGTTTCGAATCAGAAACTAGCTGAGGCCACACTATTCAAAACATCACAACTGGATGCGTTGGGTCTCTTCCTAATGGATTCATGTTTTTGGGGAACTACTGGGATGGCTAGACACACGCTAAGTGATACCAACCACACAATAGACAAGGGTTCCTTGTCACCAATACCACTGGCAAATAGGTTTATGTACCTTGCCGGATATCAGGAGGAATGACTACTTAGCAATAATGAAATGACTATAGATCCTCAGAACCTGGCCAACCTCAGGCTTCCTATTTTTACCTTGGAATATTGCAGGCTGGCAAAATAAAATAATGGATGAGGAGTGCAGAAATTTTTTGTATAGTTTTGATGTAATCTGTGTCCCAGAAACCTGGCATACTATGAAGGATAATCTACAGTTTAATGGTTATGAGTGTTTTCAGTCCCCGGGAGTTAGAAATACAAACTTTGGAAGGAACTCAGGTGGTTTAATTACCTGGATTAAGGTGGAAAGTTTTATGAAAACAACAACTTGGAAAATCTTCAGAAATTTTCTGGGGATTTATCTAAAGTGGGCTGGGCAAGAGATAATGATTATTAACAGCTATATCCCACCAGAGACTTCGTTACACTAGTCAGAATCACTTTGGACAGACCTAAGCGAGCTTATAGTGGAAGTTTACCATGACTTTCCAAGGGCGGAGCTTATGGTAGCAGGAGATTTTAATGCCAGAATAGGTGCCTTTGATGGCACCTTAGAAAAGTCTTTGTTCTCCTATGTTTATCAGGAGGCCATAAGTAGGCAGAGGCAAGCAAATGATCAAAAAGTGAATAATACAGGTAGAAAGATGATACAGATATTAAAAGAATATAACATATATCCTTTAAATGGCAGATTCCTGGGAGATAAAGAGAGTAAATACACCTTTGTTTCCTCAAAAGGCGCATCTACTATAGACTATATCTGTTGGACAGGATCTGCAGATCTTTGGAAAAAATCTAACAGTATATATGCGAGCAGAAAGTGACCATTTTCCTATAGTATTGGAAACTAGTAGCCCTAAAAACACTGGACTGACCTTAGCTGCTGACCCTTTTAGGTTTACAGAAATAAAAGCAGCCAAAAAGTTAGTATGGAGGAATTGTCTTCAGGGTGATATTTCCTCCCTGATTAAAAAATCATCCCTGAATAAACCAGTACAAATACTCAAGGCCCAGTACTGGACAGCTTTATCCAGACAAATGTATCTAATATTCAAAGAAATAAAAAATAAAATGGAAGTATCAGTAAGTGGAAAAGCAAGTAAGGGAAAGAATACTTGGTTTGATAAAGAATGTAAGGACCGGAAAGCAAATATCAGGAAACTACAGAGATTTTACTATAAACATAAATCTAGAGAAAGACTGAGGGAATTAAACCAAGAAAAGCAAAGTTATAAGACTTTATTGGCTGAGAAGAAGAAAAGATACTTTGAGTTGCAATGGGAGCAAATGCTAAAGACAGTAGAGAACGAAGATGCCAAAACTTTCTGGATACTGGTGGCAAAAGGAACAAATAATTATAAAGTCAATATTGATACACACATCTCAGAGAACAGATGGATGGAATATTATGGGAACATATTCTATGATCAAGGGGAAGCATTACTTACTTGGTCTCTCCAATTATCCCTAACTGATCCGGTATCCATAAATTTTATGTTCGATGAGGTGCTTATGGCTGTTTACTCATTGAAAAAAAAATAAAGCTGCAGGACCAGATGGGATCCCTGCTGAAGCATATTTAGTGGACCCCATTCTATGGGGCAGTTATCTAATGGTATTTTCCAACAAGTGTTTGGAGATTAATAAATATCCAGAAACATGGAATGGTGCAAACCTAGTTCCTATTCAAAAGGCAGCTTATCAGATCCAGCGATGTATAGGCCAATCAGCCTCTTAGATGTAAATTTGAAGATATTTACTAGGATAATACTTCAGAGGCTTAGAAAAGAAGTGGAGTGGACAGGAGGGATTTCTACATACCAAGCGGGCTATAGGCCCAATTACTCTACTATTGATAATCTATTTGTATTGACTCATCTAATAGAAAAATATGTTAAATTAAGAGGCCAAAAATTATATGCGGTCTTTATCGATTACACAGGTGCTTTTGATAGTGTATCAAGGAATATTCTATGGGAATCATTGACTAAGCGAGGTATTGACCAAGAATTAGTAAGACTCATGGCTCAATTATACTCTAACACTTAGACCAAGATTAGATTAGGGTGTGAGGGGCAACTGTCTAGCCCTTTTGTTAGTAATAAAGGTGTAAGACAGGGTTGCCTGCTTGTCCCTTTACTTTTCATACTGTATGTTGAAAAGATGTTAAATGATGTTATTTATGCAGATCAGGACTCCCCAAAAATTCAGAATACCCCGTGTCTGTTGTTGGCCTGTGTGGTTGACATTGTCATGTTTTCACTAACAAAAAAAAGGATTACAGTCTAAACTGACTTTAGTATATAAAAGTTCAGAATGTTTGAAACTAAAGATAAATATGAATAAATCAAAAATTCTGGTATTTGGCCAAAAGGACCCAAATAATAAATGGTTTATTGGTAAGGATGAAGTTGAGAAAGTACTGTCCTACATGTACCTGGGAGTAATGGTACAGGCAAATCATGCCTGGTCTAGACAAGCAGTCTTGCTCCAAGTTAAATTAAAAAATACTGTACAAGGCTTGAGCAGGTTCTATCGTAATTACGAAGGTATGAGTACCAGACCTTTAATTCAAACTGTAAAGAGGAAGTATCAAACCCAACTTCTTTATGGTACTGAAATCTGGGGGATTAAGGATTCAAATAGATTGATGGTACCACTTTTTAAAGTCCTCCGCTATTTGTTTAAACTGGGGAATTCCTGCCCTGTGGCCTACCTGAGGTCAGAATTCAGCATTTCAGATATAAACACTTTAATGGAGCAAAAAAGGTTAAATTATTGGATTAAATTAACAAGAAGTGTGAAGGCCAGATTGATATACCACTGTTTAAAAGAAAAGGAATCGTGGAATAGTTGGGATTTCGTTATGGATATTGGTATAATGGGATACAAAAAGTATTGGAAAAACATAAATTATCTTTTCTTGGACGGGCAGTGGAGCAAGGAATTACAATTAGTTACAATTACAAAAAGTATATTGCCAAACGAATAAATAGGTTTTGGGATGAAATTGACATGAAAATCATTTCAACTTCTCACTATGCATGCTGGTTTGCTAGCAATAATTGTTACCATGGTTATAAACCTTACCTAGATTTAATTATAGAGCCGAAATTGAGAGTGACTTTTATGAGATACAAATTTGAGCAGTTTAACAGCAGTGTTCTGGATCTGAGATATAGGAAGTCAGGAATCCAATCAGAAGAATGTGACTGTGGTATTGGTCAGAGGGAAGATTTACTTCACGTTTTGTGGTATTGTAAATGGTATGAGCAACAAAGGACCTATTGGTTGAGTCCCTTTCTGTCTGCACTTTACAATATAGATATGGTTTTACCAACAAGTATTTTAATGCGTACAGCAGATTCATGGTCCCTGCTAAGACTTGCAAAGTACTTCTCCATTAGTCAACAAAAAAAAAGAATTAAGATTATTTAATGATGAGTAATTAACTGAAACTGTTGTGAAGAGTTATCTGTAGTATAATTTTTTATGATTTTTAGAAAGATATTTAAGCTGTAAAAATGAATGATGAATGTCAGATTTTATGTTTTATTACTGATTTAATATATATGTGTATTTTGCCATAAATTGATTGTAAAGGCTGTTCAGGCAAACAATAAACTTGTTTACTTACTGTTCCTTCCAGTCTTATGTTTGTTATGGGTAGACTGATGGAGTCACTGGTTAAAGAAGATCTTGTGGACTACCTGTAGAGCAGCAGACCAACCTGATAGTTTTCTTTAACTGAGTGAAGGATATTGAATAGGGGCCACACCTTGGATTTACTCTACTTCAATTTCATCAAGGCTTTCAACTCAGTGCCTCACAGAAGTTTGTTGAAGAAGATGGAGGATCTGGGTGCGGCAAGAGACATAGTATGATGGGTAGGAAATTGGTTAATGGAGAGGCAGCAGAGGGTTGTGATTAATGGTGTCCAATAAGAAGAGGGGTCATAAGTGGGATTCCACAGGCAACCATCATGGGTCTTCTATTCAGTATGTTTATCAGCAATATTGGAGAAGGAATTAAAGGCAAGTTGTCTCTCTCACTCTCTCTTTGCAGATGACACTAAACTCTGTAGAAGGGTAGATAGTGACGAGGGAATTGGAAAGATACACAGTGACCTGAAAAGACTAGAGTGGTGGGCGAAGGTTTGGCAGTTGAAATTCAGTGCCAAAAAGTGCAAAGTGATGCACTTAGGAAACAAGAATCACAAGACAGAGTATTGGATGGGAGGGGTAAAACTGAGCACTGTGGTTGAGAAAAGGGACCTAGAAGTCATCATTAGTGACTCTCAAACAATCAAGCCAGTGTAGTACGGCCTATAGTAAGCCAATAGGATGCTGGGATCTATGGGAAGGGGTATTGACAGTAAAAGAAAACTGGTATTACTACTTCTTAATAGACCATTGGTGAGGCCACAGCTGGACTACTGTACCCAGTTCTGGTGTCCTTGCTCAGGAAAGATAAGGACAGGCTAGAGACGATGCGCTCAAGGGTGACCAAGGTGATTCAGGGCCAGCAGGACAGATCTTATGAGGATCAGTTCAAGGCACTGAACATTTACTTACTGGAGACCAGGCAAGAGAGGGGGTGATGTGATAGAGACCTTCAAGTCAGCATGAGTAACAGTTCAAGGACATGGGGACATGAGCGGAAACTGAAAGGAGGAAAGGAGGTTCAAGAGAGATATCCTCCTTTTCTGCTTGTTCCTGTCCCCCTTGCAGGATTCTTTGTCATCCTGAAGGGGTATAGATCCTGGCTCCTCTTCTACCTCTCTTCCTTTCCTCCTGCTTTCTAAACCTGACCTCTTGCAGGGTTCTCTGCATCCTAAAGCAGTATAACTGGTCTCTCTCTCTCTTTTTCTCCTTCTCCCTTCCCCCCACTTTCAAATCCATCTCCCTCCCACCTCCCTACTTCCCTATCCCTCTCCTCCCCTCCTTTTTCTCCACCCCTCTCTTCTCTACCTCCCCTTCTCTCCCTTCCCTTTCTGCCTGGTCCTGTCCTCCTTACAGGGTTTTCAGCATCCAGAAGGGGTTAGATCTTGGCTGTCCCTCTCTCGCCCTCTTCCATCCCCCACCTTCTACCCCTCATGTGTCCACTTCCCCACTTGTCTTATAACTGCCCTCCTTTGGGTATACAATAACACTATGAATCATGTGCTCAGCCTACGATTTCTAGTACTTCAAATGTGTTATCTATCCTCTAACCTTTACCCTACTGGATCACCTGCTCTTGGGTTGTTGCAGTGTACGTTATATCCAAACATGGTTTTGTTTACCCTGGCCGGTTGGTCTGGGTTATTTCTACTTTGTAATTGTACTACACTGTTTTCTTTTAGTAATTGTACTTCTATTGCTCTGTTTTTGCTATATGTTTGCCTGTTCTCCCAATTTTGTACCCCCCCCCACCCAGGACGCTTCTGGAAATTAGTTGTTTACAGCTCATGCTGTCTTTCCTGGTGAAACATTTTCCAAATAAATTAAATAAATAATACGTTTTATATTACAGAATGCGTGGTAGAATCATGGAACAGTCTGCCGTCCGAGGTGGTGGTGCCAAAACCATAAATGGTTTCAAGCATGGCTGGGACAGATTAGAGGGTATAGTGGTTACTGAGGGTGGTAGTAGTAGTAGGGGAGCCGGGGTGGATAGTGAGAGCTATTACCCTGTATGGACAATAAGTTCTGGGGTTTGATAGGAAACTGTGAGCCACTGGTCTTTTTCTGCTGTCATTGTGTATGCTTCTATGCAACAGTATGCTTCCTTCCTTTTTCTGTCTCACTCTCTTTTCAGTCAGGTTTTGCTTTAAATCTGTTCAGTGCATGTTGGTTCTGTGGTGCCGAGTAATAGGGCATCACTCTGGCACACTTGCGATCCAGGTTCGTGCCTTAAGGCTGGATGTCAGGAGCAGAGACTGGCAGGGAGGGAGTCACAGCTTCCTTTGGACTCTTCCATCGGGGGGTGCAGAGCATGCTGCTCTTGGAGTGGATCCTGGTGGTGGCTTAGCAGAGGCATGGGTGACCACATGCTGCTGAGTGCCCCCATCCCCAGAACACAACTGTGGCCATGTGAATGTGAAAGATGGGTGAGGCCCCAAAAAATGGAAAATCCAACCCCGTGGCAAACTGGATGATGGCTGCCTTGTTCCTCGACTCCACATGTCCCCTTAGTGCACTATTCTAATCCCTACAAGCTCCCATGTTCTCACAGGGCCCATGGAAATGGTTCCCCCCTCCTCAGTCCTCCAGGGGAGGAGCCCCTTCCCAGCATGGATAAGCCGTATCTCTGTAAGCCACGGAGAGTGGGCCGGGGATGTCACGATGTGATGGGAGTTGACAGTGGAGGGTAGACCAGAAGGCATAAGGGACATTGATGTGGCCTGAAGGAGTGGTAAGCCAGGGGCTTAGCGGAGGTGGAAAAGGAATATAGCACAAAAAAGAAATCTGTTCAGTGCTAACCAGTCCAGTGGCTTGGTGGACTAAGGCCCTGGTTGCTACACCACCTAACACATCAGTGGCCTAGGTTCGTGAACAGATGCTGGTCACTTCAGGGAGGTGGGTACATACATCCTGCTAGGCAGTTGCCACCTGGAGGAATCTGGGTGCAGCACAGTGAGATGCAAGGGAAAGGAATCCCACATGCAGGCCACCGAGGGGCATCTCCACAGAGGTGGAGTATGCACGATACACTATTGCACACACTGAGGGCTCTGGGGGAGAAAATGGTGGGAAAAAGTCCCAACTGTAGCCAGATGATGGCAAGGTCCCCTGCAGGCCCCACACCGGCAACTGGACACCTCCACATCCTGTGGCAGAGGACAGTCAGAACACCAAGTAGGTCCCAGAGAAGGTTGGTGATGGGGCTGGGGCCACCAGTCTGGAAGGTGGCAGGTCAGGTGATAACAAGAGCTAAAATACAAATTAAAAAACTGTTTAGTGCTTACCAGTTTCCTCAGTCAAGCTTTGTGTCCTGTGCAACTTCTAACCTCATATTTATCCAGTGTTCTTCTTGTTCCATTTAGCTCCTTCAGTTTGCCATTTACAGTACTTAAGAACAGTTGTTTGCACTCAGCATTTTCAAATTCTGTTGTACAGGCTCAGAGTAATCTACCTGCGTGTGCGCATACGTGCGTGCGTGTGTGCATGCATGCTCTGTGTGTGTGTGTCTGTCTGACAGCATTCTTAACTGATTAGCAGCCACGCTGTCTTCTCTAATCAGCTCCAGGTGATTTTCATCCCTTTGTTTTTTACTTGCCTGAATAAGGGGGATCCAGGTGATAGATTTTCAGCAAGCCTAAGCTCTGGATAAATCCTGTTCTGGATCCCCTCCTCCATGACACTGGATTTTGTGTTTGTCCGTTGATTCCTGATGCTTTGGCTCACTTTCTTTGTCTTCCCACTTCTGCCTCACCGATAGTGTCTTTTTTCTTCTGTGCCTCCAAGCTTCCACTTTATGGGTCCTCCTGCTCTCATAGAACAGGAGGCTCAGCATGCTGTTGTTGTTATCCCATTGTTGTATTTGTACCCCCTGTCCCTGGGGCACACCTGGAAATGAGCTTCTTTTCAATAAACAAATAAGTGCTCCTGCTACAGTCAAAGCCTACAGGGGAGCCCTTGCAGAGTGGGGATACTTTAAGCTATACAGATTTATTCAGAGCCACCTCCTGGTGCCCCACCCCCTGCCCAGCATCTTGATGGTAGAGGTCTCATCCTGTGGGCCCCTTTGGCCATGCAGATTGACCTGGCTGCGCCTTCTAGTGCTGTATTTATGGCTTCTGCTTCCTGAGAGTGACACTTCTCTTCAGTCATGCAGATTGTCTCGGTGAAACCACTTCAATCTACGATCCCTGAATTTACTTCCAAATTACCTGGTCTCTATCTGTTCTCCTTCCCTTTTGTCTACATTCAAGGATCGGCTCTCACAGTGTTGCGGTTGGGTGACCTCTGGTGAGCATATGCTGCTCTCCTCAAATCATGCCTTGTGGGTAGAGCTGTGTGGCATGCAGAATTCTGCCAGCAGAATTTATGCAGAATGGCAATTCAATTTCCAAAATGCTTTTCAGAATTTCCTTTTTAATTCTGCAGAATTCCGAAAATCATTTCTATGTACTCCATGGAATAATATATATATTTTTTTTATTTAGGTTTTGTTTACCGGGTAAATGCACTAGCCATAGCAATGACTATTTTCAGGCATGACCCAGGAGGGTACAGTACAAACAGAGCAAATACAACAAATGTAAGATACTATTACATAGTTAAACAAGTGTACACTATAGAACAAGGTGATAGGCATAGTAGACAATAGAATACAAGCAGATAGTTATATGCAGGGTAGTTACAGCTAACCATGTAAGTACTATCCTAGAGACAAGGTATACAGAGGCATTTTAATAAACAGGTTAATGACATATTGTCAGACTAGGGAAATTATAAGGAAATATTAGAAAGGGAGATAAAAGTGTGAGGACTGAGTGGAGAAAATAGGCATAGTTTGGGATAGCATGGCGAGAGAGAAAAGAGACAAGTTCTTTACTCCCTGATAACTTCAAATGAAAGAGTGCCAGAAAGGAAGAGGCTAGGAAGGAGGATGGGGCTAGGGGGGTTTGAAGCAAATGCAGCTATGGGTAGAGGCAAGATGATTCCATAATCCATTTTTAAAAGAGGAGTGAGTTGAGGATTGGCGTAGGGCTATCGGGAGGGAGTTCCAGAAGTTTGAGGCATGAAAAGCAAAAACCATAGCACCTTTAGAGGAATTGTGTCTTGGGATGAAGACGGGTGCATTATCAGCAGACCGCAATCCATAGCAGGGCGCCAGATTCAGGAAAAGACCTGCCAGGGGTCTGGGTATTTGTAATCGGATAATATTGTCAATGACGGAGCCATAGGCATAAAGCCTTAGATCAGAAGGAGGAAGCCATTTCAGATCAGAATATAGGAGACAGTGGTGTTTGAGTCGATGACAGGAGGATGCGTAGCGACAGATGTTGTTGTACATGACATCCCATTTTCAGAGGCTAGATTTGGACACGGAGGTGTAGGTGGCAACACCATAAGTGAATGAGGGAAGGAGTATGTCGCGTGCAATGGCAACCCAAGCAGAGGGGGTGAGCATATAGCTGGTACGGTATGCTATCCCAGTTTTAGCATTTACAAGCTTACAGGTCTGTTGGATGTGCTGTTCAAAATTTAGAGATGGATCTAGTGTGACGCCCAGATATTTAAATTCATTCACCACTTCAAGAGTTGAACCATTAGGGGAGGAGACTTTAAATTTGGTTTGGGAGAGTTTGAGTTTGGCATTAGAACCAAATAGCATAGATTGGGTTTTAGCCTCGTTTAAGATAAGTTTATGGCTAGACAGCCATAGATGGATTTGCTGAAAATCAAGAGAGAGATTATGGTTGATGACATCAATGCTGTTATCACTGGTGTAGAGAACAATGTCATTAGCATATAGAAGGGAAGTGGTCCTATGAAGGTCAGAGGTGATGTTATTTATGAAAATTGAGAAGAGCAGAGGTCCAAGATTAGACCCTTGTGGTACCCCAATGTTAATGGTGGCCTTGTCAGAGAGGGTGGAGTTGAATTTAATGGTTTGAATCCTGTCAGATAGGTAGCTGCCAAACCGCCTTATGACATTCTGGGAGAAACCTAGCGATGTAAGGGTGGCAAGAAGGATGGAGTGATCGACAAGGTCAAAAGCCTTGGTCATATCGATGAAAATTGCCCCGATGAACTGGCCATAGTCCATAGCCATTTGGGTGTCTGACATGATTTTAAGAAAGGCAGTAGTAGTGCTGTGACCCTTGTGAAAGCCATGCTGGGTGGTGGTGAGTAGGTCACGTTTCAGTAGGAAATCAATTGTTTGAGCACATACAAGTTTCTCCAGTATTTTAATTAAAACTGATAGGATAGCTATGGGCCTGTAGTTTGAGGGATCTTTACGATCTCCTTTCTTAAAGACAGGCGTAATCCTCACAGCCTTCCATATCTCTGGGACATAGACTTGTGACAGGGATAGCGTGAAGATTTTTGCTAGGGGAGCCGCTATATAGGGGGCAGATAGCTTTAGGAGCTTAGGCTCCAGGTTGTCCGAACCAGCTGAAGTGTAGTCAGAAATTTTGGTTAGCAGGTCAAACACCTCATTCTGGGATACTGCCTTAAAAAAGAACTGGGGACCAGTGACAGTTGATACAGAAAAAGTATTCGACTGGATGGGGAAAGAGGAGGTGTACTTAGACAGGTCAGAAATTTTTCATTGAAGAAATTGGCAATGGTACGGGGATTACTGCAGTGAACACCATTTAGGGACATGTCAGTGGGGGTGTTTGAGGGATTCAATCCAAGAAAGAATTTGACATGTGACCAGAATTGTTTTGAGTCACCATAGGAGTTGTTGAACAGATCTTTGCAATAAGAACTTTTAGCCTTTTTTGTGTCCTTTTTGCAAGAGTTCCAAATGATCCTGTACGTATTTAGATCAGAAGGTAGCCCTGAGCTCTTGTAATGAAGCCAGCTTTTATCCCTTTGTTTTAGTTTAGCAAGGAGGTCAGATTTTAACCACTGGGCGTGTCTATTTTTAACCCGCCGAGTAACTAGTTTGCAGTGCTTATCCTGAAGCACTAGGAAGTGTACCAGGAATAGACTGATGGAAATCTGAGCATCATTTGATTCAAGAAAGGAGATCCAGTCAGTTGCAGCAATGACTTGGAGGAAAAGCTCCGAATTAAAATTTGTATAGTTGCGGAAAGTAATGAGACGAGGCTGAGAATGAGTAGGCTTGCTTTTCCCCCAGATACAGAAGGTAGGGGAGTGATCTGTGATGGCATCGGGTAGCACGTCTGAGGCAATTATGTTTTCAGGGAGGTTAGTCATAATCCAGTCAAGCAGTGTACTAGTATTAGAGTGTGGATACGTCCTAGTAGGATTATTTATAAGTTGGTGAAGGTTAAAACTCTGCAACCTGGACAGTAATGTGCATTGGCTGTTTCCCAACCAGTTTACGTTAAGGTCCCCTAGTATCAGTACTTCATGTTTCCCAGCAAGGTGCGAGATTTGGTCCAGCAATTCGTCCAGACCTTTCTGACTATTAGATGGGGGTTATAGGCACATGTGATATGTAGTTTTTTGGTACCTAGGGTAAGTAGAGTATACAGTACCTCACAGTGGTTCAGGCGAGGTGATTTTATGGCAGTGAGATGTAGATGGTCCTTAAAGTAGATAGCAGTACCACCACCCCTTGGGTACAGTTCTATCGAGCCTCAAGCGGTTATAGGAAGGTAGGGAGCACATATGAGTCATTTGTAGAAGGATTTAGCCACGTTTCAGTCAGGCATAGAATGTCAGGCTTGTAGAGTGAGGTCCAGGATTCTAACTCAGTGAGATTGTGAGTGAGGCTCCTGACATTTTGACGCATAACAATTAGACCTTTAGCGTTGCTAATTAAATCAGGTATGGCATATGTAGGGCCTGGATTTATTTGAACATCCCCAGAGAGCAAGATGGCAAGTAGGAGAAGATACTATAGCTTGCGTCGCAGGTAGAGACATGTGTTACACGTGCCCAGGTGACACTTTTTAAGAGCATAAGCAGTTAGGAGGTGCCAGGTCCTATTTAGAAGTAATAAGGAGGAGTCACGGGTTGGGGGGAGTAAGAAGTAGTAATAGGTTGGAGAAAAAGTAGTCATGGGGCAGGAACTTAAGAACTGTAAAAACAGGTTGAGGTACAGAGAGCATGAAAAGATGGAGCAGAGGCAAGGAGGATGCAATAAAGAACAGTAGCATGTATTGGCGCACCATCACTGCCTAGAGGCAGGAGAAAGGGTCAGGTAGCAGCCCAGTGAAACTGATGAGGGGCTATGAACTAGCAGTGGCCCTTAGTCAAAAACAGCAGCAGGAGAAAAAGGTCTGCTAAACTGGAGGCAGCCCAGTGAGCTGACATGGGGCTATGACTAGCAGTAGCCCTAGGTTAAAGAGAGGCTAGTAGTTGGATGTACAAGTGACATAGAGTGGTAGTCCAGACAATACTGGTAAGGGGAGACCTTAGAAGGTAGCTCAGGCAAAATTGAAAAGCAGCAGATTTTATTCAGGGACTGATTTTAGCAGGAGGGATTTAGGAGGTGTAGCCAAGGTCAAACTAACAGTCCCAAGAAATGACAAAGGGGAGTTGTTGAAATATCGTATGAGAAAGTGGGCCAATAAAGAGAGTTCTGTGTGGAAGAGGAGCGGCTAAAGTGTATTTAAGGGGGCCTGGGAGGGGGTGGAGGGGGCGGGAAAAAAATAACAACTAACAGCAAGGATTATTCAGCTGCCGAAAATTTAAAATGCAGCCATCTAGCAAGCGCCAAAATCCTACAGTTCAGAGCCCAAGAAAGGCACACCAATCCATGGTCAGTTTTAGAGCAGGCGGCCCAATCAGATATGAGCGGCCGAAGTGCCTCAAAAATCAGAGCAAAATTAACAGAGTAGCAGGGTAAGCAGTGAATACCTCAGCAGAGATCCGAGGAGGGGGACTAGGAGGGCGGCTTAGCAGCTTGGATTCGGTCGGTCAGCGGCGGCCGGTGCAGTGGCCATGAAGACCCCTGCGTCAGGTAGCTGGGCACTGGTCGGTCGGTGGAACCTGGTGGAAATAGGAGAAAATAGCCGAGTTAATATACTGTCTTCACACAAAAGGCCTGGGGTGGGGGGCTGGCGGCAAGGCCGTTACCAGGGGTTGGGGGTGAGCAAGTAGAACAAAAGACAGAGTTGTAAGGATAGACAGGGAAGGGGATTACAAAACATTAAATGTGAGAGGGTGCAAAATGCCTCAAAAATGGCCGAGATCAAGGAGGTGGGAAGGGAAGGTGCAGCAGTGAATTTAAGTTACAGCATAAGGCAGTAAGGTTACACGGGGGAGGGGGCAACTACTGGCGCTAGAGATGGGTTTGAGTAAGGGAGTGAGCTACAGTAGAGGTGGGCAGTGAGATTAAAGGATAGAGTTAGAGAAAGATCAGAAAATTATAGTCACTAGAGAAGCAGGAAAAAACAGGGTTGTATCAGACAAATTGGCTAACACTTTAAATAACTACAGTTTACCATGAAACAGTATCATCCATATCATAACTAGCAAAAAAGTCAAGCGGATTCACAAACATGACAGTGTATGGGAAGAAAAATGTCTACAGAAATAACAGCTAACAGCAAGGATTATTCAGCTGCCGAAAATTTAAAATGCAGCCATCTAGTAAGCGCCAAAATCCTGCAGTTCAGAGCCCAAGAAAGGCGCACCAATCCGTGGTCAGTTTTAGAGCAGGCAGCCCAATCAGATACGAGTGGCCGAGGCGCCGCACCAATCAGAGCAAAACTGAGAGAGTAGCAGGATAAGCGGTGAATACCTCAGCAGAGATCCGAGGAGGGGGGATCAAGAGGGCGGCTTAGCAGCTTGGATTCGGTCAGTCGGCGGCGGCCCGTGCGGCAGCTGCGAAGCTCCGCCTCAGGGAGATGAGCGCCACTCGGTCGGTGGAACTGAGGAGGGAGACCAGGTGGGTGGCTTATCAGCTTGGATTCAGTCGGTCGGCAGCGGCCATGAGGCTCCGCCTCAGGGAGCTGGGCGCTGCTTTATATTCCACTGATGTAACCACAGAATTTTATTTCACGGTTTAAGGAAAATGAACCCATGTTTTACATAAACTGCAGAATACAAAATTCCATGGCTAACATTCCACATTCAGAATTTTTAAATTCCACTTTCAATGGATTTCTACAGAATTAGATGGAATTTCTGCAATTTTGCAGAATTACAGCAGAAGTGAAATGTTGAAATACTGCCCACTTTTACTTGCAAGTAAGGTTCCTCTTTGAGAGGGGAGAGGACCCCATTAGCCCTCTGAATACTCTGCAGCATAGGAACATAGCAATGTGAAGGCAGAAAAGGACTGCCAGGCCCACCCAGTATGTCCATTTTGCCTAGTTATTCACTAGGACTTTACTGCAGTCCCCCCCCCCCCTTTCCAACATCCCCCTGTGTCTAACCCATGCCCTCTTGAACTCTCCCACTGTCTTCTCCCCCACCACTTCATTTGGCAGTCCATTCCAGTTGTCCACCACCCTTTCAATGAAGAAGTATTTCTTAATGTTACCTCTAAATTTGCCCTTCTTGATTTGGAATTCATGCCCCCTCACCTTAGGTTGCTCCTTTAGTTGGAAGAGGCTCTCCACAGACACCTTATTGATACCCTGTAAGTATTTAAACATCTCGATCATCTCACCCATCTCCCTCCTCTGCTCCAGTGAGTACATGCCTAGGTCATCTAGTCTCCCCTCATAAGGTATGTGTTCGAGCCCCCCTCACCATCTTTGTCACCCTTCTCTGAACTCTCTCTATACCCTCTCCATGTCCTTTCTTAGGGACAGTCTCCAGAACTGGACCCCATACTCCAGGTATCTTATGCATCTTATGGTGTTATCCTGTTAGAGGGATAGAGAGAGAGCCCTTGCTCTAATGCTTTTCTCTGTATTAAGTGTCTCAATTGCAGTATCTGAGACATCATTCATTTTGTCCTAGCCTGGAGTGATGGTGAACTAGTTCTTGGTTCTCCAAGGATTTCCTCCTAATCTGGGGGTCTCTCCTCCATGCCAAAGGTCATATTATTCTATTACCTAAGGTCATAATACAATTAATCGTGTTCCACTAAGAGCTGGGGCCAGGATGGTTGTGCTTTTCCCCTTTTGGTTTCCTTGCAGTTCTGCTGTCACACTCTTCCAGTCATAACCTTAATCTTCATCATTTGCCATTCCTGCTCTAATTATGGATGTTATGTCTTGAGTCTGTGAACATTTCATCCTTGACTTTTTCTCTGCTGTTTTGGGCCTCCAGCCCTAAGATAACTTTATCCTAATGGAACTTTGTTCCTGTGACAACTCTAGGGGTGGAACCCTCCTCAGGTAGGTTCCTGTGCCACCGTGGTACAATACAATGGTGGTAGTTCCTGTATGGGACAGACAGCATGAATGGCCACAAGTACATTGCATAAACATTCAGACTACTCACTGAATCAAACAGACTTCAATTACAAGTATACTAACAGAGCAACAAAGTGCCCAAGCACTATTCTCTCCCATTACTTTGTTGTTTGCTGACTCGGTGAACAGAAAATATCTATCGCTGGTGGATTTCCCACCTGTTAGCTCCCAGAACTGTCATGATTGTTCCAATATACAGCAAAGATTGTTCTTTGTTAGTCATTTCTGTCTTTCAGCAGCCTATCCATAAACTTCCTGGGTGCATCGTAAAGTCCTTTGACAGCCTTTTTTTTCAATTTATGATTTTTGTCCCCTCATTTAGCCTTATACCCTTGTGCCCACCCCTGATGAGTGGGGCTGCTGTGCTGCACCCTTCCTCAGTCGGAGAAGGTGTATAAGTGGCCGCCTTCACAGCTGATGCCAATGCCAGCCCATGATCATCTGGCAGGAGGGTTGTATTGTAGAGCAACCTGTGCCCTCCCTCTTCAATGATTGCTTCACCCTATCTATAGTCTTGGTCTCCAGCCAGCTGCTTTGCAGGACCCCATGGCTTTCAAACGAACGCCAGTCTCAGGTGACAGCTGGGTGCTGCCACTCTGCCTCTGGGCTAGATGAGTCCTTTTACAGTTTGATCTTTCCATCCAGTTCCTCCAGTCCATTCAGAGACAACTTCCACCGTGTTCTGTCTTTGTCCAAAGCTTGCTCACTTCATTAACAGCACACAAGCAATGGGAATTCACAAGTAAGCCTTCCGCTTGGCTCTTACCTAATACTACAGAATATATTGCCACTTGCCAGAATGGCAGAAAAGCAGAAATGAAGTTCTTTCCAGATAACACTTATATAGTACCCCACGTATCTTTCTATTTTCTTCTGATCAATAAAAAATCACAGGAAGCAAACCAGCACAGAAAAGATTTTCAGTTCTTCAGTGCTCTTGGGTCATAAGGAAAGCTTTTAACTTCTTAGCTTTCCAATTACTTCCTGGCTCTTCCTAGAGATTATCTACTCTGCACTTAAGCCTCTGACATCTTTTTTCACCTATTCCAGGAACTGCTATTGAGCAGTTGAATGTTGTAGAAAATATGATCTGCTGTTCACAGGAGGAACAATTCTTTTGTACACAGCAACATCAGTAACAAAGATATTGAAAATGAAACTGGTGAGTGTACCAGCATTTCTTTCTTTTTGCTATAAAGGTGTGTTTTTTTTTTAAATTACAAATATCAGTACACAATAAGTACAACAGTAATTTTTTTTAAATAAACATTGAAATTCCAATATTGTTTTCTATATGGCATGGTAATTATATCGTATTCTTTAAATAGCAGGGGATACGGGGTGGAAGGGGTGCTTTTGGTATATGGTAGTGGAGGAAGGTCAAGGGCCAGCTCAGTAGGTTGAGGACAGCCGGGGGGTGGGTGGAAGGGGCTGGAGAGCAGGCGGAGGTACTGAATGACTACTTTGCCTCAGTGTTCACTAGGGAGGAAGCTGGGGAACTTCCAAAAGGGGTTGAAGGACACAGAGGGTGCAGCAGACCCGACTATTGGGGTACCTGCTGAAGAACAAGCCGCTGAGAGAGATAGGCCAGGAGTGAGATATCAGGCTGGTTCTGCTGAATGGGGGGGGGGGGGACAGATGCTGATATTCTTATTGGTCAGGTGTGGGAAGCCCTCCAGTCCCTAAAAAAGGATAAATCTCCGGGCCCTGATGCTATTCACCCCAGAGTACTGAGGGAGTTGGCGATGTTTTGGCTGCACCATTGGTAGATCTCTTTAACTTGTTGCTCCAGACAGGGAGGGTGCCAGGGGATTGGAAGCAGGTGCAAGTTGTGCCCATCCATAAAGGGGGGTTGAGAGAAGATCCAGGAAACTAAAGACCCATCAGTTTGACGTCGTGGGGGGGAAGGTAAAGAACAGCATACTTAAGAAAAGGCTCAGAAGTTTCTTGGAGGAGATGGGTTACATGGATGACCAGTAGCAGGGGTTTGTGCTAGGTAGATCGTGTCAAACAAACCTTGTAGAGTTCTATGAATGGGTGACATCTGCAGTCGACAGGGGGAGACCAGGGAATGTACTGTTCCTGTACTTCAGCAAGGCATTTGATTCGGTCCCTCAGATTGGACTAAGGGAGAAGCTGGGGGGGGGGGTAGGTCCATTGACGGTTAGATGGATTAGCAATTGGCTTTCAGGTCACACTCAGTGGGTAGTGGTCGGAGGGGAGGTCTCATCTCCTAAGGAGGTCATAAGTGGGGTCCCACAGGGATCAGTCCTGGGGCCACTCCTGTTTAATGCCTATGACTCTGATATCAGGGAAGGTATCGGGTGTGAAATGAGTCTCTTTGCAGATGACTCTAAGCTGGGGGTGGTGGTGGAGGGGGAAGAGAGGAGATTGGCCCTGCAAGAGGACCTGGATACTCTGGATAGGTGGTTCTGCACCTGGAAATTGAAATTTAACTCCTCAAAGTGCAAGGTGCTACACCTAGGGTAGGAAAAATCCAACTATGTGTACACCCTTGGGGGGATGAGTTGCAGGCCATGGAAGGGGGAAAAAGACCTAGGAGTCTTGGTGGATGTTAACATGAATAATTCAGAGCCATGCAGGAGGGTTGTGGTCAGGGCAAATAGCATGCTGGGATTCATAGCTAGGGGGATTACCTCAAGGAACAGGGAGGTGATTTTGCCACTGTACAACAGCCTGGTTAGACCACATCTTGAGTACTGTGTGCAGTTCTGGAGGCTGCACCTAAGGAGGGACATCCATCTCCTGGAGAGGGTTCAGAGGAAAGCAACCAGAATGATCCAGGGCCTAGGAGATATGACATATGAGAACGACTAAGGAGTGCAACATGTTCTCTGAGGAGAGGAGGACTGGGGACATCATTGAGGTCTTCATGTACCTCAGGGGAGTAATAAGGTAAGCTGAGATAGGATCTTCGCTGAAGGAGGTGGAGTCATCGAGGACACAGTTGAAAGATTGAGGGTGGTAGGATTAGGGGGAAAGGAGGAGGAGGAGGTACATCACCAAGAGAGTGGTGGAACTGTGGAATGCCCTGCATGGGGAGCTGGTACAGGCAGCTACAGTGGAGGAATTCAAGAGAGGGTGAGACAGGTATAGGCAAGAGGTGAAGCAGAGGCTGGGTTGCCTGGGGGGGCAGGACTGGGGGATGGAGTAACAGTGGAAGGAGACAGACAGAGGGCTATGGTACCCAATCAGGGTGCTGAAGCACAAGCAGACTTGATGGACCAATAGGCCTACTCTGCTGGAGTCTAGTATGTTAATATTATGTTATGTATGTTAGTTTCTATCATGTCCATTTCTAACACTTTGTTCCCGGTTTCCTTTTTCTAGCACATGACAAGTTCATATAAATATGATGACCAGACACAGCCAGTAAATAACAAACTTAATAAAAGTTAACAGCATCAATTCCTACCTTATAGGTGCTGCTCTTGCTCCTCTGTTTCCTAAATGGGGTATTTTGAAAGTGGGTCTATTATTTTGTTTTTGTTAACCAGGGAGGTGTAGTACATTATTATTTTTTTTCCCTTCCCCCTCTGTTGGTGGCCCCCTTCTGCCCTTCGTAGATCCCACAGCCCTATTACCTGCTCTCCCTTGGACTTAGCTTCAGCAACGGAGTGTTCCATAGATTGCCTCCTGTGGTGGGGCTGTCAAAGGCAGGGGCGTCATTTAGGGGTCACCGGGGTCGCATTTGCGACCCCTATGAAAATTCTGCGACCCCTATGACAGGGCTTGCGACTCCTGCCTACCCTTGCCATGGCTTATGGGCCGCTTGGCCATTGACTGCTGCTGGCCAGCCAGGCCCCAAAAAAAAACAAACATTTTTGCCCCAGTGTTAACTTGCCCGCCCCACACCGCCAGGATGCCCTAAAACCCAAGTCCCAGTGTGCATTATTGAGATGGGGTTGTACGGCGATTGGCTAGGATTCAGGAAGGCCAGTGCAGTGGGTGGGACTAGTCATGACGTGGTGGGACCACAAGCCAAGAGAACATCACAAAAAGTGGGAGAAGCCTGTAAGTGCTAGCACAGCAGAGCAGACAGGGCATCACTTTTGAGGCAGGAGACCAGGAGTAGACAGTTTGAAGAACCGACTTCTTCATCGTCAGTTAACAGTCGCATCGCCAATTCTCCGTTCAGAGAGGAGTCGTCAACACAGGGGGCAGGCAGGCTGAGATGACGAGGAAGCAGCAGGAAAGTGGATCTAGGAGGGGCCGGTGTTAGATCTGGGGTTTTATTTTAATCGGTCGGGCAGACAGCTGGGCACCGGGCGGGTGCAGTACTCTAGGCCAGAGAGGACAGTCGGGACTGGAGCAGCAGGAGCGCGGGCCGAGTTGGAGACACGATGACGACGTGGGACCAGTCTGGGACAGGAGTCAGGACAGATGATCAGATGGGTCTGGAGAATTGACCAGATGCCTGGATTGAAGGAGAAGAACAGTAAGCAGTGAGGTAGGCAACAATAAACTAAAAAAAAACTGCTTTCATTGCTTTTGCTTGCTGTTGCTGAGTCAGAGTCTGTGAGATGGGTGGGAGTATAAGGTTAAAGGGGGATGGCCAAGTTAAGAGAGTGCTGGTATTTTAGACAAAACAACCCTGGTGGTTAATGGTCCCAACCCCACCTGCCCCTCCCATGTCCAGCAGTAGTCAACTGGCATGTAACCCCTCATCCCTATCCTCCACATATTAAAGAATATTTTTCCTTTTGGTCTAATGAACCCTCCTCCTTCCTATCCCGATCCCAGTATGTAGTGTTATTTTTTTAAACTTAAGTGCCCTCCTCTGGCAGGTAGTGTCCCACCTGTCTCCTCCATCCCCCACATATTCATTCACATCCCAGAGGGCTGCCAGCCACGGAGGAGAGTGGAGGCTGTGTTCGTGGCCCATCTGTTTTGGGATGGGGAGCTGTGGGACACTACGTGCTTGGATTGGGGCTAGGGGCCACTAGACCACCAAGGAATTAGCTAAAATAAAAGCACTACATACTGGGATCAGGACTGGGAGGGATGGGGGTTCACTAGACAACCAGGGAAGAAATATTTTTTAACGTATGAGGGATAGGGATGGGAGGTTAAATGTCTGTTGACTACTGCTGCACCCGGAGGGTGGATGATCAGTTGGAGGGAGGGACCACTAGCCACCAGTATTGTTTTGTTTAAAATACACATTGAACGGCAGAGGAAGGGACCTTTAGCCACCAGGGTTGTTTTTGTTTTTTAATTCACATCAGGCAGGCATGTGATCGGGTGGGGGAGGGACCACTAGCTACCCAGGATTAATTTTATTTATTTATTTTGGTCAACTGGGCAGCATAGGTGGAATTTCCACAAAATCAGATTTTCACTTACATTCCACCTATGGAAGTTTTTTTAGCATACTTCTATTCCAGTGATCACTCTGTCAGGAGCCAAGCACAGGCTGATTCACCCATGTCTCTATGCCACCACTGCTCCTTAATGATGCCCTGGCTTACCCCTCACCTGGGATTGTGTGGAAGACAGGGGATATACTTCAAACATCCCAGGTCTCATTGGGTAGTCACGTGGCGGACAAACAAGGAGCGGAGGTACCGGGGTCCTTTGCCTTGAACACTGTGGCATTTTCATTCCCTTTCTCACACAGGTTATCAGCATGCTGGAGGGGGCAAAGCAGGGATGTGCAAAATGGCATGATACCCACGCACCCTGCTAATCACCTCCGTTTCCTGCCTGCCTATCACTGTGCTGCCACTCATGGTCACCTAGGAGGCAGCGCTGCAGCCAAGGCAGCGACCCTCTCTCCCTGGAGGGAAGCATCTTCTGAGATGTTCCTATCCTGTGCCTCCTCCTCTTCCTCCTTCCTCCAACTGGCCCCCGAAGATCCAAACTCACTCCTGAATTCGGGGCCCCCAGCATCACACTCTGCCAGTGGGCTGGTTTCTCTATCCCATCTTTCAAGAGGTTATGAGATACACACAGCAAGTATGATAAAATCATGGAGCTATCCCATTGGAGCAGTAGAAGGGCTGCCGCTTGAGACGTTGGTGGCCCAGGGTTGAGGATCGAGCCCGGGTGACTGGAGGGACAATTGGAGGGAGAGAGCTCCAGCATCCCAGAAGATTCTGGCCTTCTCTGAAGAAGAGGACTTGTCTGTGCCACCATACAAGCACCTCCTACGGTAGCGTGGAAGGCATCATAATGGCCAGCACTTGCGGCAGGTGAGTTACTGGCTTCTGCATGTTTGTTGCACACATGCATGTGAAGTTGTCACCACTGATTCTGAGATAAGCGAATAAAAATCATGGGAAAAAAATGGCGGGGCAGCAGGATGATGCTGGTATCCTACCGCCCCACCCACCAATCAGGATCTTCCCCAAACTGAGGTTTTGGTCTCTGCCAGGGTGTAGCCAGACCCAGTGATCTCACCCTGGGGTGCACCAAGGAGCAACTGGGGACCAGATAAGTCCTAAGAGATGGTGGGTGACAGGCCAGGGGTGGTGACAGCTGAAGGGTACACTTTTTAGAATCGTGAGTTGCAAATGCCACCCTGTCTGGCCCCGCCCACACCGTGGCCCTGCCCACACTGTGCCCCTCCCCCGCCTTGCTACCCCTATGATTTTGCTGAAATGATGCCCCTAGTCGAAGGGTTCCCCAAGTCCCCTTCCGGTGCCACATTCAGATCCATCACCAGTGCCCAGTAGGCAGTGTGAGGTCTGCAGGGTTACTCAGGGTAGCATCCTGCAGCCAGAAGTGTTTTTCTCTTGTTCTTTCCCCAGCCCCCAGACACTCTTCAGAGGTGGCGGTTTGATATGTGTACATAAGAGAACATGCTTATGTCTCCCACCAGGAGTGTCCCCACCCAGAATTTCTGTTCAGCTGCACCACCACCACCACCTGTGGTCACCTTGGAGGCAGTGTTATGGTGGCACAGTCTGCCCTTCCTCCCTGGAGGAGGAGAGTATCTGCTCGGACACTTGATCCTCCTCCCAGCAGGTACAGTACATTAGACATAAAGTCGCCCCCATATTCAAAAGCTTAGCATGGCGCAAACCATGTTAATGCAATGCTCAGTGGAAATAGCCTGATTGGATGGGGTGGGGTCCATATTCAAAGCCCCCTAGTGTGTGGTGTTTACCCTTTGGGACCATCAAAGAGAATATACCACTGCATCCTTGCAAATGAGGGATCCTTTGCCTACAGGGTGCAGTGCTATTTTCAAATTTTGACAGCTAAACAGGCTCCCACACATGAGTGCTGCTCGATGTTGTCAAAACACTAGCAGACCCCCTCTCCCTGTCAAGAGCTAGAAAGGAGACTGAGGCAGGAACTATCAGTTTCTGCCAGCTTTCCCTCTCCTTCTGATTGCTATCAAGGGCCCTGGTACATCACACAGCTTCACTGGCAGTGTAGCGTACCCTTCCTCCCTGATTGCTCTCCTGGTAATAGTAAATTCATGTCCCTTGCTATCTAGTGTCCCCTCTCCCCCGATCACCCATACAGAATTATAAAATATATTTCCCTGGTGGCTAGTGCCCCCCAATTGCATTGATGATCCCCTGTCCCCCAGCGTAGGTCTCTCCACTACCACCCATCCCCCCACTTTCCTGTGCAGCCTGTTGCCTCCTCCCCCCAAAGACAGCGATTGACACAGCCTCATTGCTCACCACCTTGGCCAGCTACTGTCTGAATGACAGTGAGTGATCGTCATATCATGCCTACTGTAGAAACATCTGTTGCTAGAAAACCTAGATGTCTTTCTCCAAATGGTCAAACATTTGTTTTTATTTCATACATTTTCCATATTTATCTTTCCATGTTCTTACACAGTGACATGTAAACAGGACCACCGTCACCTAGACTGTTTCTGCAGTGGCTGCTTGTCTAAATCTGACATCTTCATAATAACCCTCTGCTTGTGACATCATGATCATTTCTTCAGCAGCAGACTATGAGGTCACAAGCAAATGTCTGTCATGTCAGATGTGGACAAGCAGCCAGAAAAAGTGAAGTCTACGGAATGGTGATCCTTTTTCATGTTAATATTAATACTTACAAAAGGGGCATTAAATATCTCCCCTGTCAGGCTGGATGCCTTCTTTAATGTATACTGTTGAAATAGTGATGGAAATACCATGAGGACCATTCCAGCGACAAAATCGGCAGTTCGCTGTAATGGTCTGTGGTATTTCCAACACTGCGTTCTCTGGTGATTTTGCCCCTTCCCTGAAATAACTCCAACTTGGCGGTGATAATCTAAAAATGCAGGGGGTGTGGGGGCTGTCTGCCTGCCCTGCCATAGAAGATGTGGAGAGCCTATAAAAAACACTATTCCACTGAGGCACAGTGCCAACTGTCTGCATTGTGCCATCACTGTAATGCCGATCAACAAATTTCCTGTTGATGTGGCTAGGTGGAATCCTTCTTTAATGCCTTCTGATGGTTTGCACTGAACTGCCCTCTTGCACCCACCACCGTGTCATGCACAGCTGCTTGAGATGGCCCTCTCTGTATGTGAGGCATCACACATAGGATGCACTTTTTTTGTACAAGTTCAGGTCTCATAGTCCCCTTGCAACCTATCTTCTTCTCTTTTGACTCTGCCTCCTTTATGCCTCGTACTCCCTAAGGAATACTGACCTAAAACCATTCTCACCTGCAAGTGCATGAGAGCTGTCAGGCAGGTAACTGTCTCCTATGGAATTCCCAGCCTGTGGAAGACCTCAGCTCCCACCACATCTGAGCACTTCCTCATCTTATTATGTCCTGAAGACTCAGCTTCATCAGTTAACTAGAGGCCATGTGTCTGTTGTACCTAGCTAGGTTCTTCCACTTATGCACTAAGTAAGAACTTTGTATTCTTATTAATTATATTTAACATTGTACACTTCTGATCCCTTGACTACAGAAGTCTGCTGGCAACTATACCAACATATGGTAATGTATTTATCGGACTGGACTAAAATACAATGCTTATTTTGAATGAGTGTTTTGTACTGTTGTGTACGTGTATCATGTTAAGCTACTCTTTCTTCCCTCTCCCCCAGGATGCACTTGAAAACCTGATTTTTTGGGTCAGCATACTTTCCTGGTTAAAAAAATGATATTAATCCAAAATATAGACAATAATTAAAGTATAAGATTAATTGTGCCTTGGTTTCAAAGTTTCCACACAGAAGTCAAGGGATCATAAATTTTGTCTTGGTCCCCTCCTGTATACAACTGTAGTGATGAATGCATATGTGACAGCATATGGTAATCTTATAGAGGGTGGAAACACTCAAATGCCTTATGGGGGAGCTGGGTATGATGGATGCAAGGCTGTTTCTACGTGCGGGAAGAAAGACAATACTTTCTTTGCTGCATAGCACAGATCCTACTTGTGAGTTGACCGTTATTTTGGTGTGAATGGGTGGATGCAGCTCGTTCAGGCCTGTGCTATTAAAATGTAACAGACTCTGATCGCACACTGGTCATGCTAGATTTGGAAGCAGTGAGACTTACTAGACCTACCATGGTGGCTTAACACAAGCCTTTAAAAGACCTGGCATGTATAGAGGGACTGAGACACAAAATGAAAGAATATTTAGATCTGAATCCTGCACCCAAGACCTCACAGGCTATTCGATGGAATGGAATAAAAGCATGCTAGGGAAAAAATCATACAGTATTCGTCAGGTTTCACCTTATTAAATAATACTGTATGTCTCAAATAATAATAAGAAAAGAATAAGGGCTAGTAGAAAATGAGGAGCAGATATTTAACTTAGAGATAGAACACCAGATAACTCTAGATTAACAGCTTAAAATCCCCTAAATCAAGAGAGGCAGCACTCACAGAAACTATTGGAAGACAGGGTGGGGGGTCATATAAGGTACATGTGACAACATTTCTATGGGGGTGCTCATGTCATCTCCTAGCCTGGAAGTTGAGAAACAAAGATTCATTAGCTCAGTACTACAGGTTAAACATGCACGGAAATCATCAGATCTTACCAGGGATCCTAAGTTGTATTGCAGAAATGTGAGAATTATTACCATCCATTATATACAAGGAAACAGATTCAAGACCCAAGTAAATTCATTCTGGCTTTATGGCTGCCACAACTAACAGAAGAGGCCCAGGGCTCTAAGGAGGCAGTATAGTGTAGTGGTTTAAGGCTCTGAGCTGCAAATCTGAAGACCTGGGTTTGAATCCCACAGCCCCCACTTGCATACTGTGTGACCCCGCGCATGTCACTTAACTTCCTTGTGCTCCCAGGTTGCACCTGGAAACAAGCTTCTGCTTAGTGTACCTTTCCTGGTTAAACAATTTGCCTTCCCCTTGAGGCTCTCCTTATGGCAGAGGAGATTGGGGAGAAATTAAAATAGCTCAGGAATGTGAAAGCTCTGGACACTGATGGATTCCCTCCAGAATGGTATAAAGAATTCAGCAAAGGTATGACTCTTTTGCTAAGGGATATGTTTAATGAGATCTGGGAGGGGGGCAGATCCCATCACCTTGGAGGCAATCACAGATAGCCATACTGTCTAAACCTAGGAAAGATCCCACTGACTATGGCCCCCCTACAGGCCTATCACCTTGCTTTGCATTGACATGAACATTTTTAGTGGTATACAGGTGGCTCACACATAGATGCACATTAGCTCTGTTATTCGTGCTTTCAGACAGGATTTATCGGAGGGCTGCTACTAGATAATACACGTCACTTACTGAACATCTTCTCTGCCTATAGGGGGAGCAGCGCAGCTCACCATATCACTACATGCAGAGAAGACATTTAATGTGTTAAATTGCTTTTCTCAAACACCTCTGCAGCCCTTTCAATTTGGCCCAAAATTTCTACATATCATGCAAGCCCCATACATTGCACCAGAGGCTTTGGTGAAGGTAAATTGCCTGATATCTGCTAGGTTCCCTCTGTCAGGGGACATCTGCAAGGGCTGTTCCCTCTCCCCACTCTTCTTCGCCTTTAGTTTGGAGTCCTTGGCTGCTGCAGTTCGATAAAACAGAGATATAAAAGGGGTAATACTGGGCAAGGAGGAGCACAACGCTTGTTTGTATTCTGATAACTCCATCTTTTTTTTGTATCAAATCCAGAGGCCTCTGTGCCAGCACTAGTCTCTGCCTTAAATTCTTATGGGGCACTAGCAGGGTATAAGATTAACTTTTCAAAATCGGAGGCAGTACTGATAAGCAGCAGGTGCACCCCAGTCTTCATCAGTTCTTTCCCTTTCACCTGGGTTAACTCTAATCAAATTAGATATCTTGGAGTCAGAGTCTCACCAACATTCTACAAATTATTCTCTCTCTGTAGTACAGAGCTCTTTTAACAACCATACAGGCAGATCTGGTCAAGTAGGCCATGCTACCACTCTCTCTAATAGGGAGGATTAATATGATTAAACAGAACATTTTGCCCCACCTCCTTTTTCTGTTCCAAACCCTCCCCCTAAAAATCCCAGAACATTACTGGACTAAACTGCATAGGAAAATGTACAGGTTTGTTTTGGGGGTGGGCAAGCCTCCTAGGGTTAAACAAGAAGGACTAATGTTTAGAGAGGAAAGAACAGGATGGATTAGCACTCCCTGACTTCCACAAATATTGCCTGGCAGCACAGATGGTACATTTGGTGGCGGGCTCAGATAGAGGGAGAAACTTGATGGTTCCTCGTGGAGGTGACTGGCTCCCCCGGCCCCCCCCATGCTACTGTATGTACTCTTGATGGTGCAGCTTCATGGCAGAATCTGGAAATCAATCACCAATCTGTGGGTTAAACACTCTTTAAAGGTCATCAGCTATCTGAGATATCGTTTGAACCCCCCAACACAATAGACCCATTCACTCTTATTAGTCTTAGGGGGCTCATTTACCTTACCTCAAATGGATGCAGGTTATGCTCATTGTGAGGCCTTGGGACTCAACAAATTTGAACAGTGTATGGAAGGGGGGATAACTAGTTTTGCAAGCTTACAACAAAGGATTAAGTTACCCCAAAGAGAGTTTTTTAGATACCTCCAGGTGAAACACTTTCTGTCTACGGAAGGTCACTTACAGCATGTAGTCTGACCCCAGTCCTCCCTGGAGGCCATGTTTTACTGGATTGTTATGCTGAACCACAAATTTAGATATATTTCAGAAATATACATGGTCCTGGCAGTAAACAAGGGACAATATACGAATCAAGTATGCTTAAAATGTGAACAGAAGATTGGAAGATTGGGACAAAGATACCTAAACATGCTGATATAGGCTTATAAACAGGTGGAAGGGTGACATCTGCACCAATATGGTGGGAGTTGTGGGAAGGTCCTCCACAGTTTTTGTTTATAATGCCCTTCATCACTCAACACTACAGAGCTGCACAGTGATACAGCTGCTGGCGACACTGCGGTGGGGCACACATGCCCATATATTCTGGTCCTGTCCCAGACTATAGCCCTTCTGGGAAGAAATTCTTAGAAGTATAGAACAAGGTCTTGGGCTGACATTTTCTTCCACTCTCTCAGCCCTTGTGCTGGGATTGGAGGCATTTACAGAGGTTCCCTAAGAAAAAGGGTACACTCTTATTCTCCTGGCAGCAACAGCCAAATGTATAATCAGATGATTACTGACAGATGTAGCTCCTAGTGTACAAATGTTGTGAGCAACAGTCACAGAAATACAGGACTTAGAATAATTGCAGACGTTAATCTCAGATCTGATTAATGTTTTGTAGGATTAGCAGGCCTCAATCACACTTAGCAGCCAGCTGGAAATCACCTAATCTTTTTTTTTCCCCCTCCTTACATCCTGGTGACCCCCACTCCTTCAGGCTCCGATAAGTCCTTCACTGGCCCTCGCTAGCCTTACCTGAGCTCTTGACCCTCACAATGCAGCCATTCCCCTGGGATATACCGGATGAAACCCTTCACCGGGTGGGTCCCCCTCCTCTGAGGGGGAGGCACTGGGGAGGCTCCAGTGCACTCTCGATAGGGCCCAGAGGATGCTGCTGAGGGAAGGAGGCTCACTGAAGGAACCCGAGGTATTGGGGGATGGAGAGACATCATCCAGTGGCCAACCAGGTGGAATTTCCAGTTTTCTCGGTCCCCTTCATTGCGCCACTCACGTAGTGCCTCCAGTCTCCACTGGGGGCCACTGCCGAGTGAGGCATTCCCCAATCCCACCCCAGGATAGGAGAGCAGTCCTTTGGATGCTCAATCCTGTCCTTCCCCTGCTGACCCCTGGCATCCCAAGTCTATTCTAGAACCCAGGTCGCTGGCGTGGTCGAGGTAAGGTGCCAGCGCCTCAACCCTCTGTGCCACCAGGCCAGCCCACAAGCATCAAATCTTAATATGACTTAGGTAAAATCTCGAAATAGGAGGAGCAGAGGCGGAGATGCTCTTATTATTTAATATGCTCTAGATGATGTCTCCCAGACTCTCACAGGTTCAGTAAGTTGGACCATTTGGGAAAACCAGCATGGAAGACACCTTGAAAACCACAGAGGCGAGGCTGATGGCTGCACTTCCCTTTCCAGGAGTCAGCATAAGGATGGTGGGTCATCATCTATGGTGTCCTACATTACTTCATAGATTTTATTAGACTTTCAAGCATCCTTTACCTTGAGAGCCCTGCTGGTTCATAGTTATTAGTTGTAATGAATTTATTCATGGTTAACATGTCTTTTAAGGTGTTGCACTACCTCATTAACTTGTATTAAAGTGACACTGTCAGCCCTTTAGACCTGAAAACAGCTTTTACAGACAGTGATCTGTATCACAGTGGAGCGATACAGATCAACTGAATATTATCTTTCTGGCTTGTACAGGTGATCCGTTTCACAGGACAAACGAATATTTGCTGATTCCACATTCCCTGCTTTCCTGGGTTTGTAGTGTTTTGTTCCATTCTGCCCAGATGTGTACAAGCGCCTTTCCACTCATTTGTGTCCCATGATAAAAGGGAATCCCATGCTGTCCTGGTCATTGCAGAGCAGATCGCCTATAGACTGCACAAAAGGGTAATATTACAGTTGATCGGTAAAGCATGTTCTGATACATATCACAGTATGTAAAGATGATCTGCTCCACAAGAGACTTAGCAGAACAAAAGTACATCATGGAACAAGTGGTACTGGTAAGTCGTGTGTAAAAGTGCCTAAAATGTTCCTAGTTTAAAAATCACCTTTTATGATTGGTCACATTCTGTAGAGATTCTTTATGTAGATGGTAGTTTGATTCTGGTTACTCTTTTTCCTTAAACAGTGAAAAATAGACTGCCCACCATACTAGTGTTACCACACAAAAATGTGTTTGTTTACATTCTCTTGATCAACTCCCATTGCATCTTACCTGGATTTGGGAACAATCCCAACACAGTCTATCTACTCATGATGCAGTGGAGAGAGACAAGTCTATTGAATCATAAATGACTGCACTGTTTGGGAGGTTTCCTACTGTTCTAGAAGTATGTAATAAGAGTATATTAAAGATTTCAAACAAAACAAGGTTGGGTATAATTACACCATTATCGTGCATTCCACTTCTACTAAAAAAGGAAACGAATAAAACAACTAGCAACATCAGTGCATTCTAGAGAACACAGGCAATCATAAAATGTGTATTATTATCTAGAAACAACATGATGCAAAAAATGTTGACAGTATCCCTTTAAGGTAAAACACTTCAGTAAAATAGTTGAGTAAAAAAAGAGAATATTTAAATAGCATTATGCTTACTGCTAATGCTGAAGTGCCAGCCAAGGCACATCGATCATTCAGCTTGTCAACACTGATAATAAGCTGGGTTTAAACCCTATGAAAAAGCATAGCTTCTTTGCTTAAACATCGACTGATTTTAAATTATACAAATTAAAGTGCATTTTTTGGCAGAAGAATAATGCTGTACCACTTTGGTCCCTGAAAGTAAATTTAAAAGTGATTTCAAAAGTCTTTGCTTCTAGAGGTTCAAAGTAAATCAAATAGCCAGCAGACATGGCTAGTGACTCAGTGGGAGTATGTATCACTGCCATGCCAAAGTTCCAGGTTCGAGGGTAACCTGGGTCTTTGGTCCTGTGGGCTGGCAGACTATAGGAACTTCATGGAGGTGTGGTACTTGGCTGTTTGAGAAGGGAGATGGGTGGGGCTGCAGCACTTCTGTCTACAGCAGCCCACTACAGCTAAGCAACTACCCAAACATGGGAGCAGGGTTCTCATCTGAGAGCAGCTGCTCATCTTGTAGCTCAGGGCAGGGTCTGTAACATGCACTTTGAGTGTTGACGGGGGAGGACAAAAATGGGGGGAAAGGGCCATGTGGTCTTCTGTTTTGGCCCCCTCCCCTGGAAAGTTAGTCCTAGTGGGCCATCTATGCATTCTGCCACCTTGTCACTGATTGGTTACATTCCACTGTGGCTGGTGTGTTTATTTCATTATGTTTTCATTTGGAAAGTTTCTGCCAGCTCTGTGTTGGCCCTAAGTGTGCTACCGACAAGTGCAGTGGGCAAAATAAATACAGAAATTTAAAAACAAAGTGTAGAAACAACAGGGCATTCAGATGTTGATGAAAAGCCACACACCAAGGGGCATAGGCAGGTATAAGGTCACAGGCAAACTACCTTCAGCCCCTGGAGGTGCAGTTATACACCAGCAACCAGCACCAGGGAGTGTCATTTTGCACTTATAAAGTGGGGGTTTAGGTCAAATTAGAAAATGTTTAGAAAATAATAGTACAACATTTAAAATATTAGAAAGTTTGCTAAAATAGTCCATTGCCAGCATGCCGTCACTAGAGGGTGCATCTGTGATTTTGTTGTACCTTGTTTCTTCTTTTTTTTTACTTTCCTTTAGTTTATTAAAGATTTTACATTATACAACATGAAGAAATATAACCAACAGAATTAAACACATTTAAATAATCTTAACAACCCCCCCAACAAATTCCATATATATTGCTATAAGCAAGTGGAATATATAGGGGATACATGATGGGCAAGAGTGTGATATGGAAAATATCTTCCCTCCTCTAGAGTGACCTCTGAATACTCATGAGTGGCGAAGCCACGAGTGAGGTTTCAGAGGTCACTGTACAGAACTGAACATATTTCTCATATCACACGAGTGCACATCATGTATCTGATATATACAATGGGGGCCTCATTGTTGCAAAATGTACAATTTGCACGGGTTCTGCATGACTTTGCACGAGTGTGATAAATGTCAGTTCTTACATTTATCACACCCCAGTGAAAATAACATCATTTATCACACTCATTTATCACTCACCCCAATGTGTGTGTGTGTATATATATATATATATATATCTATCTCGTGCCCATAAGTGTCATGAACAGATAAATCCTGTCAACTCTGTTGCCTAAAGAGAAAGAATCAATAAGTCACAGAGTCACATAATTTAGACCTAAATTAGACAGATTGGTAAGAGCTGGTTATAATAGCAAGTTATATATCTTCCCCACCTTTTATAAAATCCAGAAATGTTATTATGAAATACATATATAAATATATAAATACAAATCTGGTGATTTGAAGGTTAAACAGAATGTCCTGAGGTCCATTCCTTCATGCTGAGGTTTTGTTTGTCTAACCATTGACAAATTATGAATTGTTTTGTTGAGATGGCTATCATAGATAATAGAGATTTGGCAGAAGTGTCAGTCACCAAATCAGAGTTTACTAAAATGCATCTTTCAAAGTTAAAGGCTGTGTGCAAGGACAGTTGTTTGCCTATATCTCTTTTAATTGCATTCAGAATGGATTGTGCCTTTGAGCAATTCCAAAGTACATGGGCAATCGTCCCTTCTGCCGAGTCACATTTAACACAGATGTCAGAATCAGATAACCCACATTTAAACATTCTTTGTGGAGTCAAGTATGCATTATGTAAAACCTTATATTGAATCAATCTTAAATTGTCCATTGGGATGTATTGATAGATGTTTTTGTCTGCAGCTTATCCATCAGGTAGGAAAATGGGCAGACTGGGTGGGCCAAGCGGTCCTTATCTGCCGTCAAATTCTATGTTTCTATGTTTTTCCATAATTTGGACCAATTGTGTGGCTTATTATCAGTCTCCTTCTACCAAAAGGAGACAATGACAGGATGTGATTTGTACTTCAAAATTAGCAGGAGTAGGTAAAGATTAGCAATTGGATGAGGTTTTGAACCACAAATTTTCATTTTCTGAACTGAATCTGGGGAGTTAAAAATCCATGGAGTGGGTCCAAAATAAACTTTTAAAGCTATTTTAATTAACAAAACTTAGGCAAATAGTGTTTGCTTAATTTCATATTATTTAGCACATCCTGAAGTGTAATTAGAAAGCCATCTTTTAAAAAGGAGCCAACTACGATATTAGTAAAATTCGGTAACCAATTGAGAGAAATAGCTTTCCCATTAATCTTAAAATTAAGATTTCCCAAAATAGGTTGATTAAGACTTCATCAGTCATCTGAACTTGTAAAAGGCATAACTTGTTGATGTACTTTCAGAGAGGTCCCAATCACTGAATGTTTTAATTTTGAAGGCAGTAAGCTAGGTTTAAAACATAAAATTGCTCCTGGGAGTATTTTACATTGTTTCATTAAGTGACACTCTAGATCCAGCCAGACAGGCATATAACTTTCCATACTATCTAAGGTTTGAACCCATTTAATATATTTATTAATGTGAGGCCATGTAATATAATATGCAGTTTGGTAGTTTAACTCCTTCTTGAGTTTTAGGAGGAATAGTTTCCTCATGGCTATTCTAGACTTTCCCTCCACAAATACATTTAGAAATGTCAAAACTGAGTTTCCTAAACCATTCCAAAGGTATAAATATATTTAACATATTTATAGAATGAAATAACATAGGAATATGTTCATTTTATGATGCTAATTAATCCACAAAACAAAGTGGAAGGTTCGTCCATCTTTTACAATTTTGTTTAATTGTTGTAAGTAAGTCATCTAGGTTTAACTTAACAAGTTGTGAATGCTTTAGTGTTAGGTAAAATTCCTAAATATTTTAATTTTGAGGGAACCAGGAAAAACCTAATTGAATAATGACATGTTTGACAAATGGATTATTCAGGGACATAACCTCAGTGTTATCAATGTTTAATTTGTAATTGGAAATCAAACTGTTTTCCTGTATAGTAGTCAAAATGGCTGGTATAGAAGTCTTCAGGTTAGAAATATGTAATAAAATGTCATCTGCAAAGGCAGAAATCTTAAGTTGGTATTTACCACACTTAATACTTTTTATTAAGGGGTTTGTGTTTAAGAAAAAGAGTAACAGTTCCAAATATAAATAAAATAAAATAGGGGATAACGGGCAGCCTTGTCTAGTTCCACAATAAAGCTTGATTGGCTCAGAAATCAATCCATTACAGCATATTCTAGCCGTGGGAGTGGAATACAGAATTCTTAGCCAATAAACAAAGGAGGTTGGAAAGCCAAATCTGAGAAGGGTAAGAAAAAGAAATTCGTGATTATTCCTGTCTAATGCCTCCTGTGCATCCAGGGACACACCAACGCCCATAAGTAGGTAGATCCCTGGACTTTGAAGAAAGACATGTAAAGCTTTCTTGTATGGTTGGAAGCTTGTCTATTAGATGTGAAGCCTGATTGCTCTCTAGAAATTAATGGGTGCCAAATTCTTTTAATTCTCTGTGCTAATACAGAAGTGAGAATATTAATATCATAGTTTATTAAAGATATTGGTCTATAGTTCTCAGCCTTATTTTTTGGTTTATTAGGTATGGGAATTAAAATTAAAAGAGCTTCTAAAAGTGTGCTATCACTTATTCCTTTGAAGTCCTGTAAAAGTGGGATAAGTGTCTGTCTGAAAGTTTTATAAAAATTAGCAGTAAACCCGTCTGGGCCTGGGGATTTATTTGAAGCTAACTTATCAATTGCTTCCTCAATCTCTTTTGGACCAATGCCTTTATCTAAGTCCTTGGCATACTCCAGCTGGATTTCTGGACCAATAAACCTTTTTAAATACTACTGAATCTGAATAATCGAGGAAGGATTGTTCATTGGACCATAAAGTTGTGAATAAAACTTTTGGAATTCTCTCAAAATATCTTTCAGATTGGTTCTAGCTTTCTTGGTATCTAGTGTTAGTATAGATTCTATGGCCCAGATATTCAAACTGCGCCATTCTGAGGCGCAAGCCCCTGCGCTGCTCAAAATAGTTGCACAGGGGTGTGGCCGGGGCGATATTCAAAGGAGTTGCACTATTGAGCAACTCCTTTGAATATCACCCCCCAGCCACAGCCACTGGGCATGGCGCAGTGGAACTTGTGCCACCGCAAGTTGCCAGAGTTGAGCATTAAACTTGCAGTGGCGTAGTACCATGCGCCATCGCGAAATTCCGATATTCAAAAGGTGACATGCAAATGGGGCCATAATTTATGCAGTGCAGGGGCCATTTGCACATCTATTTATCTCCATTTGCATGCCATTAGCATGGAGGTGCGCCGATCCCCAGGACTTGCGCCTGGCCGCCTGCCGAGCAGCAGCCATCGGGGACCAGCGCACCCTGCAGCCGATCGCGGGCAGTATCTCTGTGAATACATTCCCCCACACACACAGATCCGAAACTGGAATTGTGGGCAGAAAGTATCATGACCCCCACATTTCCTGATGCCCGATCGCGGGCATAAAAACATTATAACCCCCACACATTTCCGATGCCCGATCGCGGGCATAAAGTAACATGACCCCCCACATCTCCTGAAGCCCGATCATAGGGCAATAAAGTAACATGAACCCCTCCCGCCCACATCTCCCGAAGCCCGATCGCGGGCGAGCGTGATATCAACCCCCAGTGCCCGATCGCGGGCAGAGATATAAAACCCCCAACCCGATTATCTCCATGGTGGTCCAGTGGACGTAATGCCCGATCCGAGCAGACTGTCAAGTTACAACCCCCAAACATCTCCCTGGTGTCTAGTGTCCCCCCCACCCACCAAGCCCCTCCACCCGCTCCCCGGCGGCGGCGGGTAGCAGCATCCACCCGCCTGCCGCCCCACCACCCACCGACTGACTGTCGGTGGGCTGCACGGGGTTGTATTGTAGAGCAACCTGTGCCCTCCTCTTCAATGATTGCTTCACCCTATCTATAGTCTTGGTCTCCAGCCAGCTGCTTTGCAGGACCCCATGGCTTTCAAACTAACGCCAGTCTCAGGTGACAGCTGGTGCTGCCACTCTGCCTCTGGGCTAGATGAGTCCTTTACAGTTTGATCTTTCCATCCAGTTCCTCCAGTCCATTCAGAGACAACTTCCACCGTGTTCTGTCTTTGTCCAAAGCTTGCTCACTTCATTAACAGCACACAAGCAATGGGAATTCACAAGTAAGCCTTCCGCTTGGCTCTTACCTAATACTACAGAATATATTGCCACTTGCCAGAATGGCAGAAAAGCAGAAATGAAGTTCTTTCCAGATAACACTTATATAGTACCCCACGTATCTTTCTATTTTCTTCTGATCAATAAAAAATCACAGGAAGCAAACCAGCACAGAAAAGATTTTCAGTTCTTCAGTGCTCTTGGGTCATAAGGAAAGCTTTTAACTTCTTAGCTTTCCAATTACTTCCTGGCTCTTCCTAGAGATTATCTACTCTGCACTTAAGCCTCTGACATCTTTTTTCACCTATTCCAGGAACTGCTATTGAGCAGTTGAATGTTGTAGAAAATATGATCTGCTGTTCACAGGAGGAACAATTCTTTTGTACACAGCAACATCAGTAACAAAGATATTGAAAATGAAACTGGTGAGTGTACCAGCATTTCTTTCTTTTTGCTATAAAGGTGTGTTTTTTTTTTAAATTACAAATATCAGTACACAATAAGTACAACAGTAATTTTTTTTAAATAAACATTGAAATTCCAATATTGTTTTCTATATGGCATGGTAATTATATCGTATTCTTTAAATAGCAGGGGATACGGGGTGGGGAAAGGGGGTGCTTTTGGTATATGGGTGAGTGGAGGAAGGTCAAGGGCCAGCTCAGTAGGTTGAGGACAGCCGGGGGGTGGGTGGAAGGGGCTGGAGAGCAGGCGGAGGTACTGAATGACTACTTTGCCTCAGTGTTCACTAGGGAGGAAGCTGGGGAACTTCCAAAAAGGGGGTTGAAGGACACAGAGGGTGCAGACCCGACTATTGGGGTACCTATGAAGAACAAGCCGCTGAGAGAGATAGGGCCAGGAGTGAGATATCAGGCTGGTTCTGCTGAATGGGGGACAGATGCTGATATTCTTATTGGTCAGGTGTGGGAAGCCCTCCAGTCCCTAAAAGGATAAATCTCCGGGCCCTGATGCTATTCACCCCAGAGTACTGAGGGGAGTTGGCTGATGTTTTGGCTGCACCATTGGTAGATCTCTTTAACTTGTTGCTCCAGACAGGAGGGTGCCAGGATTGGAAGCAGGTGCTTGTGCCCATCCATAAAGGGGTTGAGAGAAGATCCAGGAAACTAAAGACCCATCAGTTTGATCGTGGGGGAAGGTAAAGAACAGCATACTTAAGAAAAGGCTCAGAAGTTTCTTGGAGGAGATGGGTTACATGGATGACCAGTAGCAGGGTTTGTGCTAGGTAGATCGTGTCAAACAAACCTTGTAGAGTTCTATGAATGGGTGACATCTGCAGTCGACAGGGGAGACCAGGGAATGTACTGTTCCTGTACTTCAGCAAGGCATTTGATTGGTCCTCAGATTGGACTAAGGAGAAGCTGGGGGGGGGTGGGGGTAGGTCCATTGACGGTTAGATGGATTAGCAATTGGCTTTCAGGTCACACTCAGTGGGTAGTGGTCGGAGGGGAGGTCTCATCTCCTAAGGAGGTCATAAGTGGGGTCCCACAGGGATCAGTCCTGGGGCCACTCCTGTTTAATGCCTATGACTCTGATATCAGGGAAGGTATCGGTGTGAAATGAGTCTCTTTGCAGATGACTCTAAGCTGGGGGTGGTGGTGGAGGGAAGAGATTGGCCTGCAAGAGGACCTGGATACTCTGGATAGGTGGTTCTGCACCTGAAATTGAAATTTAACTCCTCAAAGTGCAAGGTGCTACACCTAGGTAGGAAAAATCCAACTATGTGTACACCCTTGGGGATGAGTTGCAGGCCATGGAAGGGGAAAAGACCTAGGAGTCTTGGTGGATGTACATGAATAATTCAGAGCCATGCAGGAGGGTTGTGGTCAGGGCAAATAGCATGCTGGGATTCATAGCTAGGGGGATTACCTCAAGGAACAGGGAGGTGATTTTGCCACTGTACAACAGCCTGGTTAGACCACATCTTGAGTACTGTGTGCAGTTCTGGAGGCTGCACCTAAGGAGGGACATCCATCTCCTGGAGAGGGTTCAGAGGAAAGCAACCAGAATGATCCAGGGCCTAGGAGATATGACATATGAGGAACGACTAAGGGAGTGCAACATGTTCTCGCTGGAGGAGAGGAGGGACTGGGGGGACATCATTGAGGTCTTCATGTACCTCAGGGGAGTAAATAAGGTAAGCCGAGATAGGATCTTTCGGCTGAAGGAGGGTGGAGTCATCAGAGGACACAGTTGAAAGATTGAGGGTGGTAGGATTAGGGGGGGAAAGGAGGAGGAGGAGGTACATCACCAAGAGAGTGGTGGAACTGTGGAATGCCCTGCATGGGGAGCTGGTACAGGCAGCTACAGTGGAGGAATTCAAGAGAGGGTGAGACAGGTATAGGCAAGAGGTGAAGCAGAGGCTGGGTTGCCTGGGGGGCAGGACTGGGGATGGAGTAACAGTGGAAGGAGACAGACAGAGGCTATGGTACTCAATCAGGGTGTTGAAGCACAAGCAGACTTGATGGACCAATAGGCCTACTCTGCTGGAGTCTAGTATGTTAATATTATGTTATGTATGTTAGTTTCTATCATGTCCATTTCTAACACTTTGTTCTGGTTTCCTTTTTCTAGCACATGACAAGTTCATATAAATATGATGACCAGACACAGCCAGTAAATAACAAACTTAATAAAAGTTAACAGCATCAATTCCTACCTTATAGGTGCTGCTCTTCGCCTCTGTTTCCTAAATGGGGTATTTTGAAAGTGGGTCTATTATTTTGTTTTGTTAACCAGGGAGGTGTAGTACATTATTTTTTTTCCCTTCCCCTCTGTTGGTGGCCCCTCTGCCCTTCTAGAGATCCCACAGCCCTATTACCTGCTCTCCCTTGGACTTAGCTTCAGCAACGGAGTGTTCCATGATTGCCTCCTGTGGTGGGGCTGTCAAAGGCAAGAAGTCATTTAGGGTCACCGGGTCGCATTTAGACCCTATGAAAATTCTCGACCCCTATGACAGGGCTTGCGACTCCTGCCTACCCTTGCCATGGCTTATGGGCCGCTGGCCATTGACTGCTGCTGGCCAGCCAGGCCCCAAAAAAAAACAAACATTTTTTTTGCCCCCAGGTGCGCTTGCCCGCCCCCACACCGCCAGGATGCCCTAAAACTCCAAGTCCCAGTGTGCATTATTGAGATGGGGTTGGTACGGCGATTGGCTAGGATTCAGGAAGGCCAGTGCAGTGGGTGGGACTAGTCATGACGTGGTGGACGCACAAGCCAAGGGAACATCACAAAAAGTGGGAGAAGCCTGTAAGTGCTAGCACAGCAGAGCAGACAGGGCATCACTTTTGAGGCAGGAGACCAGGAGTAGACAGTTTGAAGAACTTCGACTTCTTCATCGTCAGTTAACAGTCGCATCGCCAATTCTCCGTTCAGAGAGGAGTCATCAACACAGGGGGCAGGCAGGCTGAGATGACGAGGAAGCAGCAGGAAAGTGGATCTAGGAGGGGCCGGTGTTAGATCTGGGGTTTTATTTTAATCGGTCGGGCAGACAGCTGGGCACCGGGCGGTGCAGTACTCTAGGCCAGAGAGGACAGTCGGGACTGGAGCAGCAGGAGCGGCAGAGTTGGAGACACGATGACGACGTGGGACCAGTCTGGGACAGGAGTCAGGACAGATGATCAGATGGGTCTGGAGAATTGACCAGATGCCTGGATTGAAGGAGAAGAACAGTAAGCAGTGAGGTAGGCAACAATAAACTAAAAAAAAAAACTGCTTTCATTGCTTTTGCTTGCTGTTGCTGAGTCAGAGTCTGTGAGATGGGTGGGAGTATAAGGTTAAAGGGGGATGGCCAAGGTTAAGAGAGTGCTGGTATTTTAGACAAAACAACCCTGGTGGTTAATGGTCCCAACCCCACCGGCCCCTCCCATGTCCAGCAGTAGTCAACTGGCATGTAACCCCTCATCCCTATCCTCCACATATTAAAGAATATTTTTCCCTTTTGGTCTAATGAACCCTCCTCCCTTCCTATCCCGATCCCCAGTATGTAGTGTTATTTTTTTTTTAAACTTAAGTGCCCCTCCCTCTGGCAGGTAGTGTCCCACCCGTCTCCTCCATCCCCCCCCCCACATATTCATTCACATCCCAGAGGGCTGCCAGCCACGGAGGAGAGTGGAGGGCTGTGTCTGTGGCCCACTCTGTTTTGGGATGGGGAGCTGTGGGACACTATACGGTTGATTGGGGCTAGGGGCCACTTGACCACCAAGGAATTAGCTAAAATAAAAAGCACTACATACTGGGGATCAGGACTTGGGAGGGATGGGGGTTCACTAGACAACCAGGGAAGAAATATTTTTTTAACGTATGAGGGATAGGGATGGGAGGTTAAATGTCTGTTGACTACTGCTGCACCCGGAGGGGGTGGATGATCAGTTGGAGGGAGGGACCACTAGCCACCAGTATTGTTTTGTTTAAAATACACATTGAACGGGCAGAGGAAGGGACCTTTAGCCACCAGGGTTGTTTTTTGGTTTTTTTTAATTCACATCAGGCAGGCATGTGATCGGGTGGGGGGAGGGACCACTAGCTACCCAGGATTAATTTTATTTTATTTATTTTGGTCAACTGGGCAGCATAGGTGGAATTTCCACAAAAATCAGATTTTCACTTACATTCCACCTGCGGAAGTTTTTTTACGCATACTTCTATTCCAGTGATCACTCTGTCAGGAGCCCGAAAGCACAGGCTGATTCACCCATGTCTCTATGCCACCACTGCTCCTTAATGATGCCCTGGCTTACCCCCTCACTGGGATTGTGTGGAAGACAGGGGGGATATACCTTCAAACATCCCAGGTCTCATTGGGTAGTCACGTGGCGGACAAACAAGGAGCGGAGGTACCGGGGTCCTTTGCCTTGAACACTGTGGCATTTTCATTCCCTTTCTCACACAGGTTATCAGCATGCTGGAGGGGGCAAAGCAGGGATGCTCAAAATGGCATGATACCCACGCACCCTGCTAATCACCTCCGTTTCCTGCCTGCCTATCACTGTGCTGCCACTCATGGTCACCTAGGAGGCAGCGCTGCAGCCAAGGCAGCGACCCTCTCTCCCTGGAGGGAAGCATCTTCTGAGATGTTCCTATCCTGTGCCTCCTCCTCTTCCTCCTTCCTCCAACTGGCCCCCGAAGATCCAAACTCACTCCTGAATTCGGGGCCCCCAGCATCACACTCTGCCAGTGGGCTGGTTTCTCTATCCCATCTTTCAAGAGGTTATGAGATACACACAGCAAGTATGATAAAATCATGGAGCTATCCCATTGGAGCAGTAGAAGGGCTGCCGCTTGAGGGCGTTGGTGGCCCAGGGTTGAGGATCGAGCCGGGTGACTGGAGGACAATTGGAGGAGAGAGCTCCAGCATCCCAGAAGATTCTGGCCTTCTCTGAAGAAGAGGACTTGTCTGTGCCACCATACAAGCACCTCCTACGGTAGCGTGGAAGGCATCATAATGGCCAGCACTTGCGGCAGGTGAGTTACTGGCTTCTGCATGTTTGTTGCACACATGCATGTGAAGTTGTCACCACTGATTCTGAGATAAGCGAATAAAAAATCATGGGAAAAAAAATGGCGGGGCAGCAGGATGATGCTGGTATCCTACACGCCCCACACCCACCAATCAGGATCTTCCCCCAAACTGAGGTTTTGGTCTCTGCCAGGGTGTAGCCAGACCCAGTGATCTCACCCTGGGGTGCACCAAGGAGCAACTGGGGACCAGATAAGTCCTAAGAGATGGTGGGTGACAGGCCAGGGGTGGTGACAGCTGAAGGGTACACTTTTAGAATCGTGAGTTGCAAATGCCACCCTGTCTGGCCCGCCCACACGTGGCCCTGCCCACACTGTGCCCCTCCCCGCCTTGCTACCCTATGATTTTGCTGAAATAGATGCCCCTAGTCGAAGGGTTCCCAAGTCCCCTTCCAGGTGCCACATTCAGATCCATCACCAGTGCCCAGTAGGCAGTGTGGGTCTGCAGGGTTACTCAGGGTAGCATCCTGCAGCCAGAAGTGTTTTTCTCTTGTTCTTTCCCCAGCCCCCAGACACTCTTCAGAGGTGGCGGTTTGATATGTGTACATAAGAGAACATGCTTATGTCTCCCACCAGGAGTGTCCCCCACCCAGAATTTCTGTTCAGCTGCACCACCACCACCACCTGTGGTCACCTTGGAGGCAGTGTTATGGTGGCACAGTCTGCCCTTCCTCCCTGGAGGAGGAGAGTATCTGCTCGGACACTTGATCCTCCTCCCAGCAGGTACAGTACATTAGACATAAAGTCGCCCCCATATTCAAAAGCTTAGCATGGCGCAAACCATGTTAATGCAATGCTCAGTGGAAATAGCCTGATTGGATGGGGTGGGGTCCATATTCAAAGCCCCCTAGTGTGTGGTGTTTACCCTTTGGGACCATCAAAGAGAATATACCACTGCATCCTTGCAAATGAGGGACTCCTTTGCCTACAGGGTGCAGTGCTATTTTCAGAGATTTTGACAGCGCTAAACAGGCTCCACCGCAGTGCTGCTCGATGTTGTCAAAACACTAACATGAACCCCCCTCTCCCTGTCAAGAGCTAGAAAGGAGACTGAGAGCAGGAACTATCAGTTTCTGCCAGCTTTCCCTCTCCTTCTGATTGCTATCAAGGGCCCTGGTACATCACACAGCTTCACTGGCAGTGTAGCGTACCCTTCCTCCCTGATTGCTCTCTGGTAATAGTAAATTCATGTCCCTTGCTATCTAGTGTCCCTCTCCCCGATCACCCATACAGAATTATAAAATATATTTCCCTGGTGGCTAGTGCCCCCAATTGCATTGATGATCCCCTGTCCCCCAGCGTAGGTCTCTCACTACCACCCATCCCCCCACTTTCCTGTGCAGCCTGTTGCCTCCTCCCCCCAAAGACAGCGATTGACACAGCCTCATTGCTCACCACCTTGGCCAGCTACTGTCTGAATGACAGTGAGTGATCGTCATATCATGCCTACTGTAGAAACATCTGTTGCTAGAAAACCTAGATGTCTTTCTCCAAATGGTCAAACATTTGTTTTTATTTCATACATTTTCCATATTTATCTTTCCATGTTCTTACACAGTGACATGTAAACAGGACCACCGTCACCTAGACTGTTTCTGCAGTGGCTGCTTGTCTAAATCTGACATCTTCATAATAACCCTCTGCTTGTGACATCATGATCATTTCTTCAGCAGCAGACTATGGGGTCACAAGCAAATGTCTGTCATGTCAGATGTGGACAAGCAGCCAGAAAAAAATGAAAGTCACAGAATGGTGATCCTTTCATGTTAATATTAATACTTACAAAGGGGCATTAAATATCTCCCCTGTCAGGCTGGATGCCTTCTTTAATGTATACTGTTGAAATAGTGATGGAAATACCATGAGGACCATTCAGCGACAAAATCGGCAGTTAAGCTGTAATGGTCTGTGGTATTTCCAACCTCGCGTTCTCTAGGTGATTTTGCCCCTTCCTGAAATAACTCCAACTTGGCGGTGATAATCTAAAAAATGCAGGGGTGTGGGGGCTGTCTGCCTGCCCTGCCATAGAAGATGTGGAGAGCCTATAAAAAACACTATTCCACTGAGCACAGTGCCAACTGTATGCTTTACTTAATGCCGATCAACAAATTTCCTGTTGATGTGGCTAGGTGGAATCCTTCTTAATGCCTTCTGATGGTTTGCACTGAACTGCCCTCTTGCACCCACCACCGTGTCATGCACAGCTGCTTGAGATGGCCCTCTCTGTATGTGAGGCATCACACATAGGATGCACTTTTTTTGTACAAGTTCAGGTCTCATAGTCCCCCTTGCAACCTATCTTCTTCTCTTTTTGACTCTGCCTCCTTTATGCCTCGTACTCCCTAAGGAATACTGACCTAAAACCATTCTCACCTGCAAGTGCATGAGAGCTGTCAGGCAGGTAACTGTCTCCTATGGAATTCCCAGCCTGTGGAAGACCTCAGCTCCCACCACATCTGAGCACTTCCTCATCTTATTATGTCCTGAAGACTCAGCTTCATCAGTTAACTAGAGGCCATGTGTCTGTTGTACCTAGCTAGGTTCTTCCACTTATGCACTAAGTAAGAACTTTGTATTCTTATTAATTATATTTAACATTGTACACTTCTGATCCCTTGACTACAGAAGTCTGCTGGCAACTATACCAACATATGGTAATGTATTTATCGGACTGGACTAAAATACAATGCTTATTTTGAATGAGTGTTTTGTACTAGTTGTGTACGTGTATCATGTTAAGCTACTCTTTCTTCCCTCTCCCCAGGATGCACTTGAAAACCTGATTTTTGGGTCAGCATACTTTCCTGGTTAAAAATGATATTAATCCAAAATATAGACAATAATTAAAGTATAAGATTAATTGTGCCTTGGTTTCAAAGTTCCACACAGAAGTCAAGGGATCATAAATTTTGTCTTGGTCCCCTCCTGTATACAACTGTAGTGATGAATGCATATGTGACAGCATATGGTAATCTTATAGAGGGTGGAAACACTCAAATGCCTTATGGGGGAGCTGGGTATGATGGATGCAAGGCTGTTTCTACGTGCAGGGAAGAAAGACAATACTTTCTTTGCTGCATAGCACAGATCCTACTTGTGAGTTGACCGTTATTTTGGTGTGAATGGAGTGGATGCAGCTCGTTCAGGCCTGTGCTATTAAAAATGTAACAGACTCTGATCGCACACTGGTCATGCTAGATTTGGAAGCAGTGAGACTTACTAGACCTACCTTATGGTGGCTTAACACAAGCCTTTTAAAAGACCTGGCATGTATAGAGGGACTGAGACACAAAATGAAAGAATATTTAGATCTGAATCCTGCACCCAAGACCTCACAGGCTATTCGATGGAATGGAATAAAAGCATGCGTAAGGGGAAAAAAATCATACAGTATTCGTGTCAGGTTTCACCTTATTAAATAATACTGTATGTCTCAAATAATAATAAGAAAAGAATAAGGGCTCAGGTAGAAAATGAGGAGCAGATATTTAACTTAGAGATAGAACACCAGATAACTCTAGATTAACAGCTTAAATTCCCCCTAAATCAAGAGAGGGCAGCACTCACGAAACTATTGGAAGACAGGGTGGGGGGGGTCATATAAGGTACATGTGACAACATTTCTATGGGGGGGGGGGGTGCTCATGTCATCTCCTAGCCTGGAAGTTGAGGAAACAAAAGATTCATTAGCTCAGTACTACAGGTTAAACATGCACGGAAATCATCAGATCTTACCAGGGATCCTAAGATTGTATTGCAGAAATGTGAGAATTATTACCATCCATTATATACAAGGAAACAGATTCAAGACCCAAGTAAATTCATTCTGGCTTTATGGCTGCCACAACTAACAGAAGAGGCCCAGGGCTCTAAGGAGGCAGTATAGTGTAGTGGTTTAAGGCTCTGAGCTGCAAATCTGAAGACCTGGGTTTGAATCCCACAGCCCCCACTTGCATACTGTGTGACCCCGCGCATGTCACTTAACTTCCTTGTGCTCCCAGGTTGCACCTGGAAACAAGCTTCTGTTAGTGTACCTTTCCTGTTAAACAATTTGCCTTCCCTTGAGGCTCTCCTTATGGCAGAGGAGATTGGGAGAAATTAAAATAGCTCAGGAATGTGAAAGCTCTGGACACTGATGGATTCCCTCCAGAATGGTATAAAGAATTCAGCAAAGGTATGACTCTTTTGCTAAGGGATATGTTTAATGAGATCTGGGAGGGGGGCAGATCCCATCACCTTGGAGGCAATCACAGATAGCCATACTGTCTAAACCTAGGAAAGATCCCACTGACTATGGCCCCCCTACAGGCCTATCACCTTGCTTTGCATTGACATGAACATTTTTAGTGGTATACAGGTGGCTCACACATAGATGCACATTAGCTCTGTTATTCGTGCTTCTCAGACAGGATTTATCGGAGGGCGTTTTTACCAGATAATACACGTCACTTACTGAACATCTTCTCTGCCTATAGTGGGGGGGGGAGCAGCGCAGCTCACCATATCACTACATGCAGAGAAGACATTTAATGTGTTAAATTGCTTTTCCTCGAAACACCTCTGCAGCCCTTTCAATTTGGCCCAAAATTTCTACATATCATGCAAGCCCCATACATTGCACCAGAGGCTTTGGTGAAGGTAAATTGCCTGATATCTGCTAGGTTCCCTCTGTCAGGGGACATCTGCCAGGGCTGTTCCTCTCCCCATCTTCTTCGCTTTAGTTTGGAGTCCTTGGCTGCTGCAGTTCGATAAAACAGAGATATAAAAGGGTAATACTGGGCAAGGAGGAGCACAACGCTTGTTTGTATTCTGATAACTCCATCTTTTTTTGTATCAAATCCAGAGGCCTCTGTGCCCAGCACTAGTCTCTGCCTTAAATTCTTATGGGGCACTAGCAGGGTATAAGATTAACTTTTCAAAATCGGAGGCAGTACTGATAAGCAGCAGGTGCACCCCAGTCTTCATCAGTTCTTTCCCTTTCACCTGGGTTAACTCTAATCAAATTAGATATCTTGGAGTCAGAGTCTCACCAACATTCTACAAATTATTCTCTCTCTGTAGTACAGAGCTCTTTTAACAACCATACAGGCAGATCTGGTCAAGTAGGCCATGCTACCACTCTCTCTAATAGGGAGGATTAATATGATTAAACAGAACATTTTGCCCCACCTCCTTTTTCTGTTCCAAACCTTCCCCCTAAAAATCCCAGAACATTACTGGACTAAACTGCATAGGAAAATGTACAGGTTTGTTTGGGGTGGGCAAGCCTCCTAGGGTTAAACAAGAAGGACTAATGTTTAGAGAGGAAAGAACAGGATGGATTAGCACTCCCTGACTTCCACAAATATTGCCTGGCAGCACAGATGGTACATTTGGTGGCCGGGCTCAGATAGAGGGAGGAAACTTGATGGTTCCTCGTGGAGGTGACTGGCTCCCCCGCCCCCATGCTACTATGTACTCTTGATGGTGCAGCTTCATGGCAGAATCTGGAAATCAATCACCAATCTGTGGGTTAAACACTCTTTAAAGGTCATCAGCTATCTGAGATATCGTTTGAACCCCCAACACAATAGACCCATTCACTCTTATTAGTCTTAGGGGCTCATTTACCTTACCTCAAATGGATGCAGGTTATGCTCATTGTGAGGCCTTGGGACTCAACAAATTTGAACAGTGTATGGAAGAGGGATAACTAGTTTTGCAAGCTTACAACAAAGTTAAGTTACCCCAAAGAGAGTTTTTAGATACCTCCAGGTGAAACACTTTCTGTCTACGGAAGGTCACTTACAGCATGTAGTCTGACCCCAGTCCTCCCTGGAGGCCATGTTTTACTGGATTGTTATGCTGAACCACAAATTTAGATATATTTCAGAAATATACATGGTCCTGGCAGTAAACAAGGGACAATATACGAATCAAGTATGCTTAAAATGTGAACAGAAGATTGGAAGATTGGGACAAAGATACCTAAACATGCTGATATAGGCTTATAAAACGGGGTGGAAGGTGACATCTGCACCAATATGGTGGGAGTTGTGGTGGAAGGTCCTCCACAGTTTTTGTTTATAATGCCCTTCATCACTCAACACTACAGAGCTGCACAGTGATACAGCTGCTGGCGACACTGCGGTGGGGCACACATGCCCATATATTCTGGTCCTGTCCCAGACTATAGCCCTTCTGGGAAGAAATTCTTAGAAGTATAGAACAGGTCTTGGGCTGACATTTTTCTTCCACTCTCTCAGCCCTTGTGCTGGGATTGGAGGCATTTACAGAGGTTCCCTAAGAAAAAGGGTACACTCTTATTCTCCTGGCAGCAACAGCCAAATGTATAATCAGATGATTACTGACAGATGTAGCTCCTAGTGTACAAATGTTGTGAGCAACAGTCACAGAAATACAGGACTTAGAATAATTGCAGACGTTAATCTCAGATCTGATTAATGTTTTGTAGGATTAGAGCCTCAATCACACTTAGCAGCCAGCTGGAAATCACCTAATCTTTTTTCCCCTCCTTACATCCTGGTGACCCCACTCCTTCAGGCTCCGATAAGTCCTTCACTGGCCCTCGCTAGCCTTACCTGAGCTCTTGACCCTCACAATGCAGCCATTCCCTGGATATACGGATGAAACCCTTCACCGGGTGGGTCCCCTCCTCTGAGGGGAGGCACTGGGGAGGCTCCAGTGCACTCTCGATAGGGCCCAGAGGATGCTGCTGAGGGAAGGAGGCTCACTGAAGGAACCCGAGGTATTGGGGGATGGAGAGACATCATCCAGTGGCCAACCAGGTGGAATTTCCAGTTTTCTCGGTCCCCTTCATTGCGCCACTCACGTAGTGCCTCCAGTCTCCACTGGGGGCCACTGCCGAGTGAGGCATTCCCCAATCCCACCCCAGGATAGGAGAGCAGTCCTTTGGATGCTCAATCCTGTCCTTCCCCTGCTGACCCCTGGCATCCCAAGTCTATTCTAGAACCCAGGTCGCTGGCGTGGTCGAGGTAAGGTGCCAGCGCCTCAACCCCTCTGTGCCACCAGGCCAGCCCACAAGCATCAAATCTTAATATGACTTAGGTAAAATCTCGAAATAGGAGGAGCAGAGGCGGAGATGCTCTTATTATTTAATATGCTCTAGATGATGTCTCCCAGACTCTCACAGGTTCAGTAAGTTGGACCATTTGGGAAAACCAGCATGGAAGACACCTTGGAAAACCACAGAGGCGAGGCTGATGGCTGCACTTCCCTTTCCAGGAGTCAGCATAAGGATGGTGGGTCATCATCTATGGTGTACTTACATTACTTCATAGATTTTATTAGACTTTCAAGCATCCTTTACCTTGAGAGCCCTGCTGGTTCATAGTTATTAGTTGTAATGAATTTATTCATGGTTAACATGTCTTTTAGAGGTGTTGCACTACCTCATTAACTTGTGTTAAAGTGACACTGTCAGCCCCTTTAGACCTGAAAAGCAGCTTTTACAGACAGTGATCTGTATCACAGTGAGCGATACAGATCAACTGAATGTTATCTTTCTGGCTTGTACAGGTGATCCGTTTCACAGGACAAACGAATATTTGCTGATTCCACATTCCCTGCTTTCCTGGGTTTGTAGTGTTTTGTTCCATTCTGCCCAGATGTGTACAAGCGCCTTTCCACTCATTTGTGTCCCATGATAAAAGGGAATCCCATGCTGTCCTGGTCATTGCAGAGCAGATCGCCTATAGACTGCACAAAAGGGTAATATTACAGTTGATCGGTAAAGCATGTTCTGATACATATCACAGTATGTAAAGATGATCTGCTCCACAAGAGACTTAGCAGAACAAAAGTACATCATGGAACAAGTGGTACTGGTAAGTCGTGTGTAAAAAGTGCCTAAAATGTTCCTAGTTTAAAATCACCTTTTATGATTGGTCACATTCTGTAGAGATTCTTTATGTAGATGGTAGTTTGATTCTGGTTACTCTTTTCCTTAAACAGTGAAAAATAGACTGCCCACCATACTAGTGTTACCACACAAAAATGTGTTTGTTTACATTCTCTTGATCAACTCCCATTGCATCTTACCTGGATTTGGGAACAATCCCAACACAGTCTATCTACTCATGATGCAGTGGAGAGAGACAAGTCTATTGAATCATAAATGACTGCACTGTTTGGGAGGTTTCCTACTGTTCTAGAAGTATGTAATAAGAGTATATTAAAGATTTCAAACAAAACAAGGTTGGGTATAATTACACCATTATCGTGCATTCCACTTCTACTAAAAAAGGAAACGAATAAAACAACTAGCAACATCAGTGCATTCTAGAGAACACAGGCAATCATAAAATGTGTATTATTATCTAGAAACAACATGATGCAAAAAATGTTGACAGTATCCCTTTAAGGTAAAACACTTCAGTAAAATAGTTGAGTAAAAAGAGAATATTTAAATAGCATTATGCTTACTGCTAATGCTGAAGTAAGCCAAGGCACATCGATCATTCAGCTTGTCAACACTGATAATAAGCTGGGTTTAAACCCTATGAAAAGCATAGCTTCTTTGCTTAAACATCGACTGATTTTAAATTATACAAATTAAAGTGCATTTTTGGCAGAAGAATAATGCTGTACCACTTTGGTCCCTGAAAGTAAATTTAAGTGATTTCAAAAGTCTTTGCTTCTAGAGGTTCAAAGTAAATCAAATAGCCAGCAGACATGGCTAGTGACTCAGTGGGAGTATGTATCACTGCCATGCCAAAGTTCCAGGTTCGAGGGTAACCTGGGTCTTTGGTCCTGTGGGCTGGCAGACTATAGGAACTTCATGGAGGTGTGGTACTTGGCTGTTTGAGAAGGGAGATGGGTGGGGCTGCAGCACTTCTGTCTACAGCAGCCCACTACAGCTAAGCAACTACCCAAACATGGGAGCAGGGTTCTCATCTGAGAGCAGCTGCTCATCTTGTAGCTCAGGGCAGGGTCTGTAACATGCACTTTGAGTGTTGACGGGGGAGGACAAAAATGGGGGGAAAGGGCCATGTGGTCTTCTGTTTTGGCCCCCTCCCCTGGAAAGTTAGTCCTAGTGGGCCATCTATGCATTCTGCCACCTTGTCACTGATTGGTTACATTCCACTGTGGCTGGTGTGTTTATTTCATTATGTTTTCATTTTGGAAAGTTTCTGCCCAGCTCTGTGTTGGCCCTCGTGTGCTACCGACAGGGTGCAGTGGGCAAAATAAATACAGAAATTTAAAAACAAAGTGTAGAAACAACAGGGCATTCAGATGTTGATGAAAAGCCACACACCAAGGGGCATAGGCAGGTATAAGGTCACAGGCAAACTACCTTCAGCCCCTGGAGGTGCAGTTATACACCAGCAACCAGCACCAGGGAGTGTCATTTTGCACTTATAAAGTGGGGGTTTAGGTCAAATTAGAAAATGTTTAGAAAATAATAGTACAACATTTAAAATATTAGAAAGTTTGCTAAAATAGTCCATTGCCAGCATGCCGTCACTAGAGGGTGCATCTGTGATTTTGTTGTACCTTGTTTCTTCTTTTTTTTTACTTTCCTTTAGTTTATTAAAGATTTTACATTATACAACATGAAGAAATATAACCAACAGAATTAAACACATTTAAATAATCTTAACAACCCCCCCAACAAATTCCATATATATTGCTATAAGCAAGTGGAATATATAGGGGATACATGATGGGCAAGAGTGTGATATGGAAAATATCTTCCCTCCTCTAGAGTGACCTCTGAATACTCGCGAGTATGGCCAATGAGTGAGGTTTCAGAGGCACTGTACAGAACTGAACATATTTCTCATATCACACGAGTGCACATCATGTATCTGATATATACAATGGGGCCTCATTGTTGCAAAATGTACAATTTGTCACGGGTTCTGCATGATTTTGACGAGTGTGATAAATGTCAGTTCTTACATTTATCACACCCCAGTGAAAATAACATCATTTATCACACTCATTTATCACTCACCCCAATGTGTGTGTGTATATATATATATATATATATCTATCTCGTGCCCATAAGTGTCATGAACAGATAAATCCTGTCAACTCTGTTGCCTAAAGAGAAAGAATCAATAAGTCACAGAGTCACATAATTTAGACCTAAATTAGACAGATTGGTAAGGCTGGTTATAATAGCAAGTTATATATCTTCCCCCACCTTTTATAAAATCCAGAAATGTTATTATGAAATACATATATAAATATATAAATACAAATCTGGTGATTTGAAGGTTAAACAGAATGTCTGAGGTCCATTCCTTCATGCTGAGGTTTTGTTTGTCTAACCATTGACAAATTATGAATTGTTTTGTTGAGATGGCTATCATAGATAATAGAGATTTGGCAGAAGTGTCAGTCACCAAATCAGAGTTTACTAAAATGCATCTTTCAAAGTTAAAGGCTGTGTGCAAGGACAGTTGTTTGCCTATATCTCTTTTAATTGCATTCAGAATGGATTGTGCCTTTGAGCAATTCCAAAGTACATGGGCAATCGTCCCTTCTGCCGAGTCACATTTAACACAGATGTCAGAATCAGATAACCCACATTTAAACATTCTTTGTGGAGTCAAGTATGCATTATGTAAAACCTTATATTGAATCAATCTTAAATTGTCCATTGGGATGTATTGATAGATGTTTTTGTCTGCAGCTTATCCATCAGGTAGGAAAATGGGCAGACTGGGTGGGCCAAGCGGTCCTTATCTGCCGTCAAATTCTATGTTTCTATGTTTTTCCATAATTTGGACCAATTGTGTGCTTATTATCAGTCTCCTTCTACAAAAGGAGACAATGACAGGATGTGATTTGTACTTCAAAATTAGCAGGAGTAGGTAAAGATTAGCAATTGGATGAGGTTTTGAACCACAAATTTTCATTTTCTGAACTGAATCTGGGAGTTAAAATCCATGGAGTGGGTCCAAAATAAACTTTTAAAGCTATTTTAATTAACAAAACTTAGGCAAATAGTGTTTGCTTAATTTCATATTATTTAGCACATCCTGAAGTGTAATTAGAAAGCCATCTTTTAAAAAGGAGCCAACTACGATATTAGTAAAATTCGGTAACCAATTGAGAGAAATAGCTTTCCATTAATCTTAAAATTAAGATTTCCCAAAATAGGTTGATTAAGACTTCATCAGTCATCTGAACTTGTAAAAGGCATAACTTGTTGATGTACTTTCAGAGAGGTCCCAATCACTGAATGTTTTAATTTTGAAGGCAGTAAGCTAGGTTTAAAACATAAAATTGCTCCTGGGAGTATTTTACATTGTTTCATTAAGTGACACTCTAGATCCAGCCAGACAGGCATATAACTTTCCATACTATCTAAGGTTTGAACCCATTTAATATATTTATTAATGTGAGAGGCCATGTAATATAATATGCAGTTTGGTAGTTTAACTCCTTCTTGAGTTTTAGGGAGGAATAGTTTCCTCATGGCTATTCTCGGAGCTTTCCCTCCACAAATACATTTAGAAATGTCAAAACTGAGTTTCCTAAACCATTCCAAAGGTATAAATATATTTAACATATTTATAGAATGAAATAACATAGGGAATATGTTCATTTTTATGATGCTAATTCGTCCACAAAACAAAAGTGGAAGGTTCGTCCATCTTTTACAATTTTGTTTAATTGTTGTAAGTAAGTCATCTAGGTTTAACTTAACAAGTTGTGAATGCTTTAGTGTTAGGTAAATTCCTAAATATTTTAATTTTTGAGGGAACCAGGAAAAACCTAATTGAATAATGACATGTTTGACAAATGGATTATTCAGGGACATAACCTCAGTGTTATCAATGTTTAATTTGTAATTGGAAATCAAACTGTTTTCCTGTATAGTAGTCAAAATGGCTGGTATAGAAGTCTTCAGGTTAGAAATATGTAATAAAATGTCATCTGCAAAGGCAGAAATCTTAAGTTGGTATTTACCACACTTAATACTTTTTATTAAGGGTTTGTGTTTAAGAAAAGAGTAACAGTTCCAAATATAAATAAAATAAAATAGGGGATAACGGGCAGCCTTGTCTAGTTCCACAATAAAGCTTGATTGGCTCAGAAATCAATCCATTACAGCATATTCTAGCCGTGGGAGTGGAATACAGAATTCTTAGCCAATAAACAAAGGAGGTTGGAAAGCCAAATCTGAGAAGGGTAAGAAAAAGAAATTCGTGATTATTCCTGTCTAATGCCTCCTGTGCATCCAGGGACACCAACGCCATAGGCGTCGTGGAGTCCCTGGACACAGAGAAGACATGTGAAAGCTTTCTTGTATGGTTGGAAGCTTGTCTATTAGATGTGAAGCCTGATTGCTCTCTAGAAATTAATGGGTGCCAAATTCTTTTAATTCTCTGTGCTAATACAGAAGTGAGAATGTTAATATCATAGTTTATTAAAGATATTGGTCTATAGTTCTCAGCCTTATTTTTTGGTTTATTAGGTATGGGAATTAAAATTAAAAGAGCTTCTAAAAGTGTGCTATCACTTATTCCTTTGAAGTCCTGTAAAAGTGGGATAAGTGTCTGTCTGAAAGTTTTATAAAAATTAGCAGTAAACCCGTCTGGGCCTGGGGATTTATTTGAAGCTAACTTATCAATTGCTTCCTCAATCTCTTTTGGACCAATGCCTTTATCTAAGTCCTTGGCATACTCCAGCTGGATTTCTGGACCAATAAACCTTTTAAATACTACTGAATCTGAATAATCGAGGAAGGATTGTTCATTGGACCATAAAGTTGTGAATAAAACTTTTGGAATTCTCTCAAAATATCTTTCAGATTGGTTCTAGCTTTCTTGGTATCTAGTGTTAGTATAGATTCTATGGCCCAGATATTCAAACTGCGCCATTCTGAGGCAAGCCCCGCGCTGCTCAAAATAGTTGCACAGGGGTGTGGCAAGGATATTCAAAGGTTGCACTATTGAGCAACCCCTTTGAATATCACCCCAGCCACAGCCACTGGGCATGGCGAGTGGAACTGTGCCACCGCGTTGCCAGAGTTGAGCATTAAACTTGCAGTGGCGTTAGTACCATTGCGCCATACGCGAAATTTCCGATATTCAAAAGGTGACATGCAAATGGGGCCATAATTTATGCAAGCAGGGGCCATGCACATCTATTTATGGCCCCATTTGCATGCCATTAGCATGGAGGTGCGCCGATCCCCAGGACTTGCGCCTGGCCGCCCTGCCAGGCAGCAGCCATCGGGGACCGACGCACCCTGCAGCCCGATCGCGGGCAGTATCTCTGTGAATACATTTCCCCCACACACACAGATCCCGAAGCCCGATTGTAAGTGGTGAAAGCATCATGACCCCCCAATATTTCCTGATGCCCCGATCACATAGTAATATGACCCCAATATTTTTGATGTTCATCCTGGCATAGTATGACTTTCATTACTTCTGAAGCTCGATCATGGGGTCAGCAACATGAACCTTTCCGCCATCCTGGATCGCTGGCAGAACGCATTACCTTTCAGTGCCCGACTGGCAGAATGTTCAACCTCGGACCTTCATGTGGTTCAGTGATCGTAATGCCGATCACAGGTTGCCTGTTGTTGCCTCTCAACCCTTCAGTCCTGCGTCTTCCACGGTTCTCGCCTTCACCGCTCTTTCCCGGGCAGCCGGGCGGTGGTAAAGCATCCACCCGCCTGCCGCCTGGCTCACTACCGACCGACTGTTCGGCAGCTTCGCACGCCATTGCGCAGAGCTACAGCCAATGGGCATGCAGCCATAGCCGCATGACAGTTCAGATTGTGAATGAACATCATTCACAAATCTGACCGTCATGTACAGTATGGGCTGCACACTCCATTGGCTGTAGCTCTGCACCAATGGTGGCAGCCCACTGGACAGTCAGTCAGCGGGCGCGGGCGGCAGGTGGTGGATGCTGCTGCTCGCCGCCGCCGGAGGGGAGCAGGGTGGAGGGGCTTCGTGGGTGGGGTGGAGGACTCAGACACCAGGGAGATGTTTGGGGGTTGTAACTTGACATTCTGCCCATGATCGGGCATTACAGTCCACTGGACCACCAGGGAGATAATCGGGTTGGGGGTTTTTACATTCTCCCGCGATCGGGCACTGGGGGTTGATATACGCTCTGCCCGCGATCGGGCTTCGGGAGATGTGTGGGGGGTCATGTTACTTTTGCCCATGATCGGCTTCGGAGATGTGTGGGGTCATGTTACTTATGCCAGCGATCGGCTTCGAGATGTGTGGGGGCTATAGCCATTTACGCCCCGATCGGGCTGGTGGGGGGCATTAGGACTGAGTTGGGGCCAGCCAGTGGTGGCAGCTGCTGTGTTGTGCCCTGCAATACAGCAGCTCACCTGTGGGTGGCCCTCAACTTGATCCTTTTTTTTTTGGCTCAAGGTCCTGCAGGCGCAGGTTGGGGGTTACGCATGCACAACTCTGCACAACCCGACTGAATATCGGGTTGCGCAGTTTATGCATGGTTCCTCTCCCTCCTGTTGAGCATGCATTCATTTGCATTGCGCTGTTGCGCAACCTGTTGTCAGTGGCATAACTGCCTCCTGCTGAATATCGCAGAATGGCGCAATGTAGGACTTGCGCATGTGCAACCCTGTTGCGCATGGCGCAACCCTTTTGAATATCTGGGCCTATATGTCTAGATTGTTCCTGATGTTTAAGCTTATTCGCTAGTAGCTTATTAGGTTTATCTCCCAAATCTATATATCTAGCTTTAGTTTTCAAAATTAGAAATTCTGCCTTTTCTTTAGTAAGGGAAAGTAAATCATTTTTATATTTTTGTAAATCTTTTCTCTGCAATTCTGATAGAGAATCTTGATCCCTACTCTCTAAAGTATTTAGTTTTGTTGATAAGGTTTCAATTTTTTTTCTAATACTTGCTTTTTGGTTTTGATGCAAACCTAACAAAATCTCGTCTAATATAACTTTTAAAAGCTGCCCATATAATATCTAGTATTTTTATAGTAGTAAGATTTTCCTTCCAGAAGTTTTTAATTGAAAGGTCGATCTAATTAATAATATATTCCTGGCTTAAAAGAGTGTTATTCAGTCTCCATATGGAATGTCTAGGATAGGACTGTGAGACTGATATATTAAGGTCGATCAGAGAGTTGTCTGAAAGAGATCTCCCTAGTATTTGTGAGTTGCGAACTTCACTGATTCAAAATTTAGAAATCAGATAAAAATCGATACATGAAAAGGAGTTGTGAACTGGGGAATAGAAAGATAATTTTTTATTGTTTGGATTTAAAATTCTCCATGGGTCAGCTAGATTACAAACATTAAGTTCTTTAAGTGCCTGAATGTCAGATTCGATTGATGAATTTACAGGGTTGGATTTATCTAAGACCGGATCTAAAGGGATATTCCAGTCCCCACCCAGTAAAATCTTATAATCCAAAAAAAGGAGATAAAGCTGTTAAAAGTTTTGTTAAAAATAAGGAAGATTTAGCATTGGGGCCATAGATTGACCCTATAACCAGGATCGATTGGTTACACTTCCCTAATATGTCTACCTTCTAAGTCTTGGACAGTCTTTAAAGGTAAAAAAGTTTAGAGATTTGTTTACCAATATGGCCAATCCTCCTTTTGAGCAATGTCATCCGGACCCAAAAATCTGGGTATATCCAATTTTTTAAGAAGGCCTAGTTCTGAAGTTAATAAATGAGTCTTGTGCTCCTTGTTTCTTTCCTCACTCTACTGATAAGGAGTCTGTTTGTAAAAAAAAATCAAGTTTCCCACTTCACCCATCTGTACAATCCCTCCTAAAATTTGTTAGAATTTTATAATGAAGGAACTGTTCTGATGTCTGTTTTTGAAACGGAGGTTTATGTGCTTACTTTCTATTTACCATAGTGTGTAGTGACTGCAATTCCAAGAGGCAATGGGGCACTGATTATCGGTACTATTAATAGGAGCATGCAAGTTCTTCTGGGAATTGAGTCATAGAGGGTAATGAAAACTGTACTAAAGAGAAAGTAAGCCCAGTGATAAATCTTGCACACTGTAAGTTTTAAGACTGCCTACTTGATGGTTTGTTTTTTGTGGTTCCTGACTCTGCCAGAGGTAGTGAGGGAGAGAAGAACTGAGTGAGATGGAGACCAGCTTGCTCTGAAGAGGTATGGAGTGACCAAGCAAAGAATGGGCTGTAGCACTGGAATGGGGGGGGTCAATCACAGTGGTAATATTTAAAACAAGCATTTGTCGGTGCCAAATGTTGTCTTGCTGGCATTGGCATTGGTAGTGCAGGACTTAAAGAGATGCATAATAGGAATGGCAGTGAAATATTGAACTGACGTCAACCCCACCCTCACCCTGCAGAGACTGACAGGCATTGGGGTGTGCCTTTGGGTCATTGGCCATAATGCTCATGCCATTTCACCTCACCCTACTCTGCAGACACTGACAAGTGTCACAGTGTGCTTTGGGGTCTTCGGGCCTTACGCTCACTCCATTCCATTAGGAAATACACTGAGATGGGTGTAGTATAGGAGAATTAGATGAACTTTGGGGCCAAAGAGTCCAAGGCGCACCTCGATGCCTGTCACTGGCTGCAGGGTTTGGGTGAGGGTGGAATGGCAAGACCATTACAGCCAACGATCCCAAGTCACACCCCTGACGTCTGTCAGTCTCTACAGATTGAGGCGCTACGGTTGGAAACCCTAACGCCCGGGGTGTTTTCACTCCAAATTTTCATCATGGGCTTTTTGTGACCCTAACTCATGAACAGTGGCGTTATCAGTTCATTAGCCAAAAGGTGATTTTGCACAGCGACTGCGCCATTTGGCACCACAGGTGCGAAAACACATTTCAGGCAGGATGTGAAAAATGACAGCTATACTGTTCATGAGGAGGTTTAAAAAAATGGCAATGTTGAAAATCTGGAGTGAAAATATGAAAAATTGGTGAAGTCACGAGTGTGCGTAGTAACTGTGCAATGCACGCCTGTAACGCAATTATTTGGGAAATTTTTTAACCAAATTTTCAACATAGGCATTTTGGGACCTCAGCTCATGAACAGTGGCACTGCAATTTTGTTAATCTGTCCTGAAAGTTGATTTCCCACAGTGACCACACCATTGTACACCAGATATGCAAAAACACATTTCAGGCAGGATGTGAAAAATGGCAGCTGTACTGTTCATAAGGAGGTGTGAAAAAATGGCAATGTTGAAAATCTGGAGTGAAAATATTAAAAATTGTCGAAGTTACGAGAGTGCATGAAAACTGCACAATGCATGCTGGTAACACAGTCATTTTTTGGAATTTTTTGACCAAATTTGCAACATAGGCTTTTTGGGACCTCACCTCATGAACGGTGGCACTGTAGTTTCAGTAATCAGTCCAGAAAGGTGATTCTGTGCACTGACTACAAAATCACCTTTCAGGACCGAATAACGAAATGACAGTGCATGTGTTCATGAAGTGGGGTCCCAAGAACCCTATGTTGAAAATTTGGAGGCAGAATTCAAAACAATGGCTGCGATATCCACCTAAGATGAAACCCCCCATTGTTGCCATTATACAGCTTACCATGATTTTCTTCAGTTCGCGGTCGGCTTTTGAAGAGTCCAGACGTGTCCCGCTCCAACGAAGATCACTGTGCCAGACCTCCAGAGGTAAGTATGGGGTGAGGAGGGGTTGCGGGGAGGTGGGGTGTGCAAAAGGTGGGTGCGGGTTGGGGGAGGAGGAGTGTCCTGATGATGAGGAACCATTTTCTTTTTTAAAGGGACAAAAAAAAAAACAGACGTCGGAGGAATGTTTTCTTTATTTACAGGTTTTACAAAAAATACATCTGGGCACACTGGGGTGGGCTCCCAGTGTGCCACATGAGTTTGGGGGGGACCAAAGCTGATGGGGATTTGGCACCCCTGTTGGCAATAAAAGTGTGAGGGAAGGGGGACATGATGCCAATGGGGATTGGGCACCCCTGTTGGCAAAGAAAGTGTGTGTGTGGAGGGGACATGATGCAGACGGGGATTGGGCACCCCCATCAGCAAACAAATTAAACTGGGGGAGACATTATGCCGATGGGGATTGGGCACCCACTGGGGGGCATGCTGACACAGGGATTGGGCACCCCATAAGTCGGCTTTCTGGGGATTCTGTGGTGGATGGCAGAAGCCACCATAGTTATTTAAATGCTTCACCAGGAAAGGCACTTACAGGAGACGTATCATCTCTGAAGCTGCATGATGAGCTTGTTTCTGATTGAAGCGGCACATATCTTTCAACTTGTGGCCACTTTACATATGTTTTGCATCAGCGCTAGCATGCTGGCCAATTGGAGAATGAAGAACGCACCTACTAAAGCATGCCCTGCATTTGCCAACACTAACACATCTCTCACTGTGCTACTACTACTGCAAGATGTTGCTTGCACAGGAGCAAGACAACATAAAAAAAGATTGAATGGTATGACAAGAACATGGGGCCCTATTCATGAATGTGCGCAAAGTACACACCTAATTTCTGGAATGGCAGTGCGCAGCTATGTGGCGTGCAAGACACCATCAGAATGTGGCATTTACAAACCTGCACGCAGCATCCAAGGACCCTGGGGGGGACTGCAAGTAATGTGTAGCGTCCATGCAGCCCACACCAGACGGGTGAATGATACACACACACCTGCCCATTGACCCCACCATATAAGGGCATGTAGACTGCCCCACGTGGATGCATGGATGTGAATAACGTACAAAAAGGGAATGCAGAGAGAATGTCAGAAACAGCCAGACATGCAGAGGATCCCACAGCATGCTGGTATACACTCCCCTTCATTGACAATTTTACAGTAGCCAACACTACAGTGACAACAGCGACAGGTCACTGTAGTGTTGGCACGGGACCCCAGCACTGCTTTCTGGGGGTCTTGCACCCCCTCCCTGAATCAATTCTGGCTCAGAGTTGATTAGTTTAGTAATGGGGGGTAAGTATGGGGGGTTCATGTGGCAAAGCCTCCTGAAGAAAACACAGTCCAAAGTGACTGCCTTTATGCCGACCACAAAACCGGTCGACATAAAGGTGTCGTTGTACAGTCAGTCGACAACAACAAATTTGTCAACCAACTGTCATGGATCCCAGCATGCCCACAGACCCCTGATGGGGTAGCATTGGGATGCACATAGTGTCACAGCCATGGCTGCACCTGAGGCAGGGGCAGACTCTGCGCACTAAACTTCACCAGTGGCCTGGTGGCAGCCATAGTCATGGACATATGGACCCACTACACCAGGCTGTATGGGGCTCAATCCCTGTCAATGACCCCTGGAGGTAAAAGCCTGTCTGTTGCTAGATATAGAGGCCAGCATAAATGCCACTGGGCTAGAGGTGCAGACAGTGGTGGCAATAAAGCACAAGTGGTGGGACCTGTGTGTCACGGTCAAAAAGAAATTAGCAGAGGGGGCAAGGGCAAGACAGGTCACGGGAAGAGGTTGACCAAGTAGTGCCCTGAACCTGACTCCAATCGAGAGGATGGTAGTGGACATCCTCTCAGATGTCAGTCTCCACAGGGAGGTGGATAGAGTAGACGCCCTTGAAGGTACATATGCATTGGTAGGGATGGGAGTCATGGGAAATGTAACCCATGATGTGGCTAACAGCAGTGTTATCCTCCCTGCAGACCCAGGTGCACAGGGACACACAGCCACTTGAGCACCAATGCCTGGACACAAGCCCATGGCAGAGCCTTCCAGACGTGTGGAAGACAGGGAGGAGGATGACGGCACAGGTAGGACTCCAGTGCACATGCACCACAGAGCATCCACAAAGACCCCGGCACAGGTCGACTAACAGTACCATGTTTTCCACAGGTACTGAGCAGGAGACCGACACCCAGATGGAGATCAAGACTAACCTGGAGAGCACACAGGTGGGACTCCATGTGGAGACAGAGGACCTGGATGAAGAGTTGGAAGGAGGGCCCAGCATCCCAGTGAGCCTGCAAAAAGCAGGAAATCAGTCATGGCCCACAGTGGCCAGCCCAGTGGGCACAGCAGTGGGGGGAGCCAGTGAACAGGCATGGACCGGGAACACAGCGATGGGCAGGACACCAGCATGTTGTCAAGATGAAAGTGGGGATGAAGGGCTGCCTATACAAGCCAGGGGCCAGCCACAGACAGTGCACAGATGGGGCATCATGGTGACCTGCTATGCGGATGTGCAGCAGTTGGAGCAGGACAGGTTGGATGCCCAAAACTGCAACACAGAGGTGCTGCTGGGCCTCACTGGGGAGGCACTGACCATGTGGTGTGGGATCGACAGACTGGGTGATCTTATGGAGAGGCTTGTCGAACACCTGGTCGCAGGTGCATCACCATGGGCCCGGTCAGCCGCACCGCATGCTGCACTGTTGATGCCCACATGCCAGGCCCATTCATGGTGGTGCTTGTAGATCTGGACTCAGACAGTCAACCATGAGACACAGGCAACACCCTAGCAGATGCAACCCTGGGCACACGTGGCAACCTCAGGCTCACACCTGGACAACAGGACACAGGCTCCCAGGAGCAGGATATGGTCCCCACACAGGATGACACATTGGAACAGTGGGACAGCAACCACATTATACAAGGAGGCAGGACAGTGGACTGGCAGATGCCACAGACACTGGCGGCAGTGAGATGCAGTGGCCAGTGCAGGACACAGGCACCAGCTCCGAGACAAGGCACACGGTCATCAACAAGACTGAGGTCAAAGCCCTATGACATCAATGGGTGGTGATACTGCATAAGCAAAAAACACTGTTCACATAATGCACAAGCACCATGTCACTATCATGCATACAACACATGCAACACTGCCAGGCACACCACAATGGTCCTCCCCCCCACACAAGACCATCCTGCACAACACCCCACCCCACCACAGAAACCACACACAATGGGTCCACAGTGCTATCTAGCCACATCACCACAGTACAGCACACCATACAACCCCTGACACAGTGTGCCTGTAGCACCATCACATACCTATCATAATGCCATCCCACGCCACTACTTCCCTCCAAGATGCAGTGCAATACCACAGCCCCAACACCACACCCACCACAGGCATGACCCAGCACAGCAGCACTGCCCACCACATTATCATGGTGGCCCTTAGCCCTCAGCCCACCCCCCCATTCCCAGCATAATCCCCCCCGACCAGTGCCTCCCCCACCATGGATGGGCATATTTAGTGCGTGACATCATCACGCACCTGCCGCCCACACTGGTCACCACAGACACACGCCGTGACACAGGATTGTCCACACCAGCCATGCACACAGATGCTCTCATGATTCTTCCCCACACATGATAGACACTGCTGTACATGCCCCATAGCCACCCAGCCTGATACGGTGTCCATTATGTCCCTACCAGCTGAGCGTTCCCTGGATCAGGGCATCACATGCCGCGCGGTGACTCAGTGTCTCCATTCTGGGCCAGGACACTCCTCATCCACCTCTGGAGGTGTGCACTGCAGGTGGTCATCTGGAAATGGCGCCTAATGCTGCACGGTGATATTATGGAGCAAGGGACATACAGTAAACACTTTGCACACCTGTCCCGTGGACAGCAGCATCATTCCACCTGTACAGTTCAGACAACAGAACCTCATCTTCACTTGGCTGATCTTCCTTGTGTGCTTGGTTGTTTGCCTCCTCTGCAGTGTTATCCTCCCTGCAGACCCATGTGCACAGTGCAGTGCAGTGCAGTGTGGTCCCAGGACTGGTGTCATCAAGTAGGGTCCTAGTGGGTACCTGCTGTCACCTATGCAGGGGCAGAAAATATATGATTAGGTGACCGTTGCAGGGTTCAACACTGTACCACACACAATGCCCATGCACACTCACCTAACAGCCATCCCTCCATCTGCACAGTATGCAGCAGGTCTCTGAGGTGTGAAGCATCCACAATGTACAAGTCATGGCATGACCTGGGGCACTTGGCACACACATTGGAAAATATGCCATCTGCGTCACATATAACCTGGCAGTTCACACTGTGGAATCCCTTTCTGTTCCTGTATGCTTCCTCGTTCACTGCTGGTGCCACTATCCCTATATGGGCGCAGTCTATAGCACTGAGTATTTTTGGCATGCCATGCATGGCACAGAATTCCTATTTAGTGGCACATACATCAGCCTCAGAGGTAGGGAACCTGGCGTGCACACACATGGGCCAGGAGGGCATCCATCACTGGTGCCAGTGCCTGTGACACAGGACTGGCTGATGTTGATGACATTGCCAGACACCCTCTGGAATGACCCTGTTGCATAAAATGACATGGTGCTTAGGACCTTGGTCTCAACGGACATCGCCCGGGACTGTCTTGTCTGTGGTGAAACCTGGTCTCGGACCATGTCGCACAACTGTGTGATAGTGGCCCTGTCAAACCTGAACCAGTCTATACACTGTGTGTCCCATAACATGTGTGTATCCAGTCGTGTCCTGTGGACCCAAAGATGTGGGACCCTTCATCTCCCACACTCGTGCTCCCCTCAAGCAGGAGAATGTTCATCAAGAAGTGGGGACACATCCTCCTGCAACACTATGGGTTCCTGTCTACCTGTACATGTAGCAATACCACCCTTTTATTCAGGCCTTAACCAGCCTGTGTACCTTTAAGAGGGTGTATGGTGCCACCCATACACTCTAACAGTACTTGATCAGTCATCACGTGCACACTCCTCCATGTGGAAAATGAGAGATGGTGGCAGCTATGGAGGGAGAGTATGTTACAATTCCACAGGTCAGCCATCTGGGGTTGTACCCCAGAAAGCTGTGGCTGGTGTCAGAAGACACCTACCTGGACAGCCCTAGATGGGTCAACATTTGGAGGCTGGAGGTCCCTGTGCAGGCACGTACCTAGTCAGCAGGGTGCAATATTGGGTGATGTGTGATGTGTGTTATCCATGGTACTGATGTATAGTCCCCTTGTTCTTCACACAGGACTGCCTTGTTCTCCAAGATGTCATGGTCCTCACCAGGGAGGAACAGCCAGATGGGAAAATGTGCTCCGTGCAAACACCCTCCAGACAACGATACTGGCACCTCAAAAACCCCTATGTTCTGGCCCTTCATGTTGGTTCAGTGGACATCTGGTACAAGGCCCACAATGGAGAGAAGTGGAGGAACCCTCCAAGGCAGGTTCAGCATCCTGTGACACACCTGTGCCATCATCTATTGTCAGTTGTGTATCCATGTGTTCCCCTTCCATGCCTTACTCATGGTTGTTTTCTCTCTGCAGTGCTTCAGGGGACCCATAAGGCATGTGGTGCTATTCCAGCAGCCATGGACAGCAACCACACCACCAGGGGACAGCAGGGACTCACAGCAGGAGTAGGTGTAAGACATCGCCGGTCATTGGTCCCATCCAGGCATGCTGCAGAGGAGTGGTGCCACATCTGGTGTCCTGAGGGTCAGTGTGACCGTGTTTTTTGGACTGTCTAATTTTATATGATACAGTATTCTTGTTTTTACTACATTTCTACTGGACAGCTGTTCCCTTCACGTACACTGTGCACCTGCAGCAGTCTGTTAGTAAAGTATATTTGTAAATATACTGGTGTGTTCATTGTCTCCCAGGCAGCAGTTTGCCCGCTGGGGTGGGTGGGGCACCTGGGGGGGCGGTGGGGGGACTTCTGAGGGGTTCAGTGGCTTGAGTGTGGGTCCACCGGATGGGGGGCGGGGGCCTGTGTGTTTCATCCACCATGCCTGCCCTGTGTGGTGTAGGTGGGGTTCCCATGCAGGTGCCTTTAGTGGTGGAGGTTCAGCACTGTCCAGGAACTGACCACCCAGGCTGTGTGCTGCACCATACACATATTTCATGCCCCTATGTGGTGGTGGCATGGCCAGGTTTATCCCGTCATGTTCTCTGATGCATACCCCTTGTGTGTGCACAAGCTGTGCCTGTCATGACGACATGGACAGTCTGGGTTGACTCTGTTCTTTGGGGCTGTTCATGCTCTGATGGGTGGGGTGCCATCTGCAGGTCTGCCTCACACATGCCTGTGTGAGTCTATGGGTCTTACATATCTTGGATACCCATGGATGGTGGTGGTGGTGGTGTCAGTTTGGGGCCCGCCGGGGTGCTACTGTGCTCCTCCACTGCCCCACCTGTTTGGGTTGTCCCTGTGCAGACTCATATATTCCACCCTTCCATCACCCCCATTCATTTGGGTGCTTGGATACTGTGATTGGACCATGTGATGTACTGTCACACTGTACGGTTCCAGTCATCCACTGACACAGGTCCTGCATCCACCACTGTCCTTCAGCATCTATTGTCTGTCCAGAGGTGTAGCCAGGCACTTGAGATTTGTACACCAACCTGCCAGTGCCACACTGCTACCCACTCCCCCACTGTTGTTCATGCCTGTCCCCCTATGACTCGAGTCCAAGGTTCCTGGCTTCAATCAGATAATTCCCACGCTAGACCTGCTGTCTGCGCTGCTAGTGTGGTGCTCGGCTCCTGCTGCCCACTGGTAAATGCCACTGACTGCACCAGGAGTCCAAGACCATGGCAGAAATGTCTTCTCTCTTCCCCCCGAGGTAGGCAGATTCACTCCACGTGAAGTCTTAATTCTTTTAGCTGGGCATTTAAACTCGCCCCCCCCCCCAGACTTGCCACGCCCCCTACCAGATGCCACAGCCAATCAGTATGTAGGTGGACCATGCGGACCTAATTGAGACCTTCAGCTTCAGCATCCATGGTCCACTCTGCCCCCAAAAAAAAAAAACCTGAAAGAAAGAAAAGCCTGCAAAGCCAAAAAAGGAATTTAAATGTGATGGACTAGAGAGGGCAGAGCAATGCTGACTAGCTTGTTTGCTACCCCTTGCTACTAAACTTGGTACGTCATGGCTTACCTGGAGTATCAGTAGCTATACCCTTGTGTCTGTCCATGTAACACCTACCATTGCGGTGTGTCCCTGCATGTGGGTCCATCCCTTAGTTGTTATGGGCTGTTGTTCCAGTGTGTGTAGCTTGTGGTTGTGGGATGTGCTTTGCCTGGGGTACTGGGTGCAGTCATGTTGGTCTGGATGCATGGCTGCCTTACACACTGCATAGTCACTTATGGCAGCCCTCAACCTGGTGTAAGTTGACGCACCTTCCACCACTCACCAGGCTGTCATAACTAGCTTTGTGCATGTAAGTTCATGGGTACTATGCACGCCGCTACACGGCCATACCCCAACATATGCACTTCACGTGGTGGCCATGCAGGTGCATGCAGACTGCATTTGTGCAGCTGCATGACGTTTGTGAATAGGGCCCATAGAGGGCAGGAAACACAAACATTGAGATTGTCATATAGAAAATAGGTGGTGAAGTGGGAAGTTGATACAAGCAAGTGGTATCATTTATTTTCAAGTTGTGAAAAAATAGTTACCAATTTTAAACTAAAACATCTGGGTAAGGGGGCAATGCTGGCACCGGGACCATTTTTTTTTAGGCTATTGTGGCATAAACATACTGTAGGTCAAAATAATCTCAGCCAATCAAAGAGCAGGATTTTTCCTTCCCATTTTATAATTCAATTTCAAAGACATTTGCCTTGCTAGGCTAATACTGTCTAGGCCCCATGATTAGGGCACCACCAGCGGCCAGAGAGACTGAGGGTGCCTACGGCAAGCTCAAAAAATGGGGTTCAAGCCCCAACCACAAATTTATTTTGTTATAACCAGGATAGTGTAGCACTATAAGATGCAGCATCTTGTTTTCATGGAGGTCTCATGGAAAACAGAAGTAGTCAACAGAACACTGCGGCACCAAGAGGAAACACTGCAGGCAGTTACAGTATGTACAAGTACATAGTAGCAAGTCAGAGTACTGTATATGCAAGAGTGTACGGTTTCAAAGCTAAGCTGTGCAGCAATAGATCTGACTGAAAATGGAGACTGAAAATGTGTATGTGAGAGTACAGTTTGAGAATTATTACGGTGACTCATTATTTTTAAAAGATGGTGCGAGGATACCACAGCAGGAATGAGGTTCAAAGCAGAAAATGAGTAGTATCATAATGTCAGAATAATAGTACAACATTTTTTTGTGTCCTTGCAATTGTCTGTCTTACAACAAGAAAATATGGGGTATGGAAATCCATACACAATAAAGGGCAACCATGTACTACAAAATATTACTGGTAAAATACCCCTTCTTTTAACAGAATCACACATTGTTCCATGCTGGAAAAAGTGACTGCAAGCTGATTTAGTTTTTATCTTATTTTGGCATACATGGAGTTAACTGAAGACCTGTGCACAGAGTTTGATTAAGGTTTATTGAATACTATAGCCCAGCTTTTATACAACCAGACCTCCCTGATTCCATCACAGCCTACGGATCAAGTGGAGATATGTCTTGCAGCAGAGTTCTGAGCCATTTTACAAAACTTCCAATCATAAAAGTTTTCCTGCTTCACAATTGGAAACGCTTTGCCTGAAGTTCAATGGTCAAGCAGCCAGCCACTCCCAATTCCTGAGCTATATAAGCAGTTCCTCTCAGTCTCATTGTGAAGCACTTTTTCTTTGCAGCAGAAGGCTCTGTCAGTCTGTTCGCTGAGCTGGCCTGGTTGGGGCCTATCCCCCGCCACCTTGCTGCTCTTGCTTGTCTGCTGAATTTCTGTGTTTATTTCTTGCTTCTGGTTTGTATTTTGCTTTCGGCTGTGTGTGCTTCTTCTGTTTTTGTTCCCTGTTTTTTGTGTTTGTGTGTCTTTGGTTTTGTCTTATTGGGGGACTTTTGTTTCTAAGCTCCTAGCATATCGCTCCAGAGCTCATACTATTTGCTCTGCTACTCACAACCCTCACATTACTGCAATGCAACTGCAATCATTATGTGTGTGTTTCAGCTCAACCATAGCTGCTCCATGTTGCATACTCGATTGTTTTCACTTGACTCAGATTTCTCTGAACCTAGCTATGCAGCTCAATCATGCTCTCATTCTACTTGCCTCATTCCAGCAGCTTCATTGCACTGCCTGGTTACACCTGTTTACCTGCTTTTAGAAGTATTGTGCCTCCTTATTTATGTTTATTGCAGTTTTACAACTCAGTTTACTCCATTCAGATGTTGCTTCTATGTTTATTCACCCTGTTATACTCAGAGGTCAGCTACACGCTACTGATGTGGCTGTTAAACTAGCTTTAATATCTGCATGTGGTTCTCAGCCCTTCCATCACTTTCTTGTTTGTCCTACAGCTGGACTGGGAAGTGTTTGGGGAGTCGTGGCCCCATGTGGCTAATTATTTCTATTCTAAATCCTGCCTTCGCTGCCGAAAATCCTCAGAGTATTTGTCACCTTGATTTGGCTAGTACATGCCTGACTGGCTTGCCCCTCTAGTCAGTGCTGTTTCATTGCTATTATGTTATGCAGACCTATGTGCAGGTCCACTTATTACTACTCTGTTTACTGACCTACGTGCAGGTCAACGCTTGCTTACGCAATCGTTGCTCATTGCTTACGCAAATCATTGCTTCATGCCTACTGCCATCCCCTCGGCTTCAGCTTCTGGGATTCTGCTGCACTCAGTTCTGCATTCTACCTTGCAAGGTCTCAGCACTCAATGCTCATTATGTTCTCAGCACACCATGCTCACTAAGCTGCTTGCCAGCTTTTCAGGTCTCATTCAATTTCGGGGGCATGCCAGCCATTCTATTCTGGTGCAGGGTTCCTGCAGCCAATGGTCTCACTCTGCATTTAGTCCACATTTTGAGCATGTCCAACTTGGAGCGGGATCCTTCTCACCTGGCCCATAGCTGGGAATGTCCTCATCCCAGGCTTGGCTTTAGCTGCCTGCTATGCAACAGCAGCTCCTGGTGTAGAATTTAAGACTAGCAGTGAAGGGTGGAAAAAGTTACCTCATTTGGCTCTAGTGTTCCACTATAATGGTTATCCATTGGCTTTAGTGGTTTCCCTAGCGAGGCACCTTCACCGCATTCTCCCTATGACTGCTTCTGGTTCACCTGGTTTGAGTTTAGAGTGGGTAGGCCCAGTGAGTGCCTCAGCAGTCATTGCTCTCCTCCTCCCACCTTGGTTGCACATATTGTTGCAGAGTTTTTTCGCAACCTTCCACGGCATTCCCACTTGAGGGTTTGAGTGAGAGCCTTCTTCAAAATTGGAATATTTTCCACCTCCCTTCAATTGGGTTTTTCAAATTGCAGCTGCAGAGCCGCTACTAAATAAAATATCCCAAGCCTGGAGGGAAGGTGACCTAGGCCTTGGATCACCAGAGATTTCCTCCTCAAAGGGTTTTTTCTCTCCTCCATTGCCTCAGGTCATAACTGTTAGTTAGCATAGTAGTGTTCTCTAGTTTCTTTAGGTAGGTTCCGCTGTTGGATGGAGGTGGATGGTGTCCCCTGCCATTTCCTGTCTCCTTAGGGGATTCCCCTTATATCTCAATGTAAACCATCAGTATGATGCTATGCAGCCTGGGCATTTCATTATGTTATCAAACTGTCTCTGCTTCTCTACTACTATGTCACAGTTACTGCTACTACGTCACAGTTACTGCTTGCTTATATGCTTCATGTCACCTCATTCTTTTTGGGATATGCTTGTACTACATTTCTTTTTGGGGATTCCTAAGGTACCTTTAGCCACAGGAATCGTCCCATGGCACCTATAGGAGTGGAATTGCCTTTGGTACCCCTACAGGGTGGTAATTCCTCTGGAATAGAGAGTGTGAATGGCCAAAATCAAACTAACACAGTTGCATAAGCATAACACTGTACTGGCTGTGTAGGACATTGCACTAGATAAGTGCGCAAAATTGGCAAATTTCATTACATGAAATATTTCATGAAATTCGCCCATTACACGAAACTTTTCACAGAAGCGAAATTCAGAATTTCACCTGCATAATGCAAAATTTTGCCTGCAGAAGGCAAAATTTCACCTGTGGAATGCAAAATTTCACCTGTAGAAGGCAAAATTTCACATTACACAGGTGAAATTCCAAATTTCGCACCCGGCAAAATATTTTGCATAATGGGCGAATTTCACAAAATATTTCACATGGTGAAATTGCTGATCTCACTGGCAAAATATAGTTTCACAAAATATCTCTATTTACAGCCACTTGGAACACTTTCACAGAATCGGCTATCTTGGTGAGATGAGTTATTATGTGCATGTCAACCACTGGGAAAGTGGTCCAACTGCATCATAAGAATGAGGTTCACAAGAACAATCTAAAACCCATCCCTGCATGTCAAAATATATTCCACAGTAATTTTAAATACAGCTCAAATCAGCTACTATCAAACTTTAACTGTTCTGCAAACTGGATTCATTTTGTTTTGCTGTTGATAACCTTGTACATTAGAAAGTTTTCTGACAGGTGTAATGTCAACAGTATGCTCATGTCATGCACAAGTTCATTTTAAAATAGACTCTCTTTGTACTTGAGTGATGCCTGAAGAAAAAACAGAAGACAGAAGTTCAAATCTTGGCATCGCTAATCATGTGTCAGTTTACATTTGTAGCCTAAGAGTAATTTCCCAAATCTCAAATTATGAGACGAGTGAGTTGTTCTTCATAAATCACTTACCCCTTCCTCAGGCAAAAGGCAGGTCAACAAAAGCTGCACAGTAGTACTGTGGTGCTATTAATCTTTATTTAACCAGAATGTTAAACCTTTGAGACTAACATCTCATTTGCGGATATATCCTGGAGCAGCCATACAACTGTTACGTCAGTCAAACACATTACATACAGGAGTAGGAATAATAGCAATTATAGCTCTGTGAGCCTCTCAAAGTTTGACTTAATGAACTACAAATGCTGAATTGTGAAAAGTTCTATAATCCCAGTTTGCTTTGGCTTTGTTTAACCCTGTAAAATGTACCAAAACAGTTAATTTACTTTGTCATGTATTGTATTTGTATTTTTTTACAATTTGCTTTAAAATCATAGTACTCAACACCATGACCCATTGTTCTAGACTTGAATGATTCGCATGTGGGGTGCTGGGGACTGTGGATCATGAGGGAGTGGGACTAAGCAGGTTTGGTGGTGGTGTTTCAGAAATAGTGACACGCTCCTATTTCTAATATTATTTTTATACATACCCTCAGTGTGGGATGCTTTTATAAACCCCTCATGCTTTGCTCGTGGGGTTTATGTAGCATCCCACACCCAGGGTGCGTGTGTGAAATTCTTATGATACACCCCTCCCCCTGTATTATTCTATATATTATCATATTGCTGACTGAACAAAGAACACAGCAGGGGAGTAGCCCATGGGGTAGAACACCAACTGTCTAAAAGGTTACGTACTCAGTCTTAATTTGTGCAATGCCACTGAGGATAAAAATGACAAGATAACAAAGTGATATCTTTGTAACTAACCTTAAAGAGGAAGTCCAGCCAAAATTTTCAGCGTTAGTAAATTAGGAGTTCAGATCAGAATATCTCCAATCAATTTCATGCCAAAAATGAGATCTCCATGTTGCTTTGCTTAAATGTTACAAGTCATTTTGTAACCCTAATGTTACTGCCTGTTCAAAAAAGCCAGTTTCAGTGAAGACCTACTGATGATGTCATAATCAGAACTCACAGACTAGTCCTTCCTGCAAGCAGTCTTATATATATTAATATGCCCGGAGCCACTCGGTGTGGGATGAGTGGTTTCACATGCGTTCTGCTCACAAGAAAACAACAAAACGAAGCTGAGCTGTTCTGGCTCGAGCAGAACACAAGTGAAACCACTCTTACCCACAACAAGTGGCAAGGGGGGACGTATTAATATACTATAGATCAAAGGAGTGCTCAATGTTAATTTTTTTTAAATTGTTCTGGAACGCGCCCACGGAGTAAGAGTGTCTCACGTGCAGTGGAAAGGAGCACTCCGATTGGTTGGGAGCACTCCCCTGATTTATGATAGAACTTATTTCTTCTGCCTTACATAAAACTGCTGTTGCAGCAAACATTTAAAAAAGGAAAGTTGACACTGGGTGGGTACAGGGCATGTATTTCTATGATATGCGGATGCAAGGTAATTAATTAAGAATGTTACTGGAGGTGTTGGAATGCAGTGTCAAACGTGACTTTAGAATGCCAGTCATGAGGAATTTTTTATAATACTGCATGGATGAGATTTTAGAATGCCACCAGGCTGCAATGACACCATCTCAGAAAACAGCTGTGACACACAGTTTTGGAATGTGGCAGGGATGCTGAAATTCAGAGTTGCAGTGTCTTAAATTTTTAGAATGTGGTACAGACGTGCAGTTTCAAAATGTGGGAGATGTAGCTGTAGAATGTGACAGTGATATGTAGTTTAGTAATGTGTCATGGGTGGATAATTCTGGCATGAGATGGTGATGCACAATTTCAGTATGTAGCGGGGAGGCTTTATTTCAGATTGCAGGGGCAAAATGCAGTTTCACAGTGTTGCATGGTTACGGAATCTCAGAATGTGGTGGGGTGCATAGTTTCAGAATGTGGTGGTCACAAGCCATATCAGAATGTGGCAGGGATACACATTTTTGAAATGCAATGGTATGTGTAATTTTGGAGCATGGCAAGGAAATGGATTTTCAAAATGTGATGGGTACCCAGTTTTAAAATGTGGTGGGGATGCACAGTTTCATGAAGAAACAGGCTATGAGTTTTGGTTATGACATCATCAGTAGCTCTCCTGTGAAATTGGCTTTTTTGAACAGAGTGAAATCAGTGTTACAAAATGGCTCATAATTTCTAACAAAATACTGTAACTTAGAGATCCAGTTGTTGGTGTGAGGCATATTGAGCACACGCTAATTTTAATTCTGCAAAGCAGCACTTTTGGCCGGACTCCCTCTTTAAGATATCTTGTTGTTAGTGTCATCAACCTTGACATCTTGAAGGTTAATTTAGTCACGTCAGGGTATATAACTCCCATCATGATGAACCACGTGCAGGTTAAGCAAACCAGAGTTTTCAAAGTGACCAAACAGCATGTAAATAGCCAAACATGAAAGACAAAGCAGCCTACTATACATCGGAGGACTGTGCTACCAAAAAAAAAACAGTTATGGACTTGCAAAACTTCCGATGCTTCCAAAATTAATTATGCAGTTATTGAAATACTGACTCTGGACATGCAACTGTTCTCAGTAGTGGAGGATACAAGCTTCATCAGATTGATTAAGGTACTGGAGCATTAAGGTATAAATTGCCATCACACAAGCATCTCTCTCAAACTATCATTCCTGACATTTACGTATAAGTACGCCAGCAGATTGTTTTCCATTTAAAAAAATACAATGTCCCTATCATTCACTGCTGACATGCAGACACAGGAAAATATTACACACTAGTTTTTAGGTCTTGCAGCACACTGGATTGATAAAGAGTTTAATACGAACATACGAACATACGAAAGATAGAAAGTCTGATGTTTTGCATTGTGAGGGGTTTCAAGGCAAACACACTGGAGCAGCTATCTCTGATGCCCTACTTGAAATGCTATTGAACTGGGACATAAAAAAAGAAAGATGTCATGCTGTAATTTGTGGCAATAGTGACAGCCCTGTCAGGGATGTGTATTTATGGCTAATCATTGCACTTCTTGTATGCGTTTAAAAGCACTTTGCTGTGCCTTTTTGCCTAACAACACCTGAGGTGTTCAGTTACTGGCCCATAAAATGACATTGTCTTGACGTATGTGATTCAGCGTGTTCTTAACACTTAGGTGTTAATTATTCCTTATAGTATTGTTTCCCAAGGCAATGGTACACTTGTTACCAGCCCAGTGTAACTTTTCCTGGTTGGAGGCACTGCATAACTGACTTTCAACTTTGGATTTCAGTCCCAGGTAGGAGCTTAATGATCCAGGCCCCTCAGAACTCACAAGGCAGGGGTAGTACTAATGGTAATATGGTACATTTGTATGTGCAGAGAAATCAGTTCTCCGGTTCAGTTCCTAACACAGCTGCTGACCCACTGTGGGACTCCATGTCACATTGCTCCTGTCTGCATCTGTCCTCCAAGCTGCAGCAGTGGGTAATAGCAGGACTATACTGTACGACTGATGGGCTTTTCTGGGTAAATTAGTTATAAAAAAAAGTGAGTAAAAAAACTTGCTGATTTTGAAAATTCTTAATTGCACTTTTACTGTATATTACCTAGAATGGAACCCTCCCATGAAAAGAGCATATCAGAGAGGGTCCCTAGAGAACATTCCACCAGGGACCAAAAAATGATCAATCGCTAAAAGTGACCTCTAGAAATAAAGACACCAAGCACTTAAACCATGTGGTTTTACAGAACTGTGGCCTAGAATTTGTGAATAAATAATCTTTTGCAAGCCTTTAGCTAAACAGTCAAAAATATTTTATTAAGTGGGAGGCCAGCACTTTTCTTGCTGTGTAAAATCAATAAGGCTGTTATCTGCTCTCCCATACCCCCCCCCTTTTAAATCTTTTTTTAACTTATGTTCCATGGAGTAATCTAAGATGTATTGCACTCTGAAACTCCATTTTACAGCATCCATCTAGCAGTGCAATTAAACTGGGTAATGATTTAATTTACTGCCATTACAGCCATCCCCAGGATCTTGCCTCTGATAGTATATTTAATTTAATCTTCTTTTCTTTTTTTATTTAAACCTTGATGATTCAGTGCATGCTGTATCATGTCCTATAAAACAGTACATTTTAGATGGTGATTTTACATGCAGCGGATAACAAAATATAATTTATTGGATCCAATAAAGCTATCACACTGGACTCTCGGCAACCACCACTCGACGAAATGCTGAAAGCTGCAGAAATGCAGCAGAAAAATAGCGGCAGTTCATATATTTATAGGGTTTTGATAAGCAGGTAGACCCACTGAAACCAGGGTCCCATTTTCAGGGTGGCTCAGAATTAGTTACATAAAAAAAGCATATACAGGGAATCAAACATCAGTAGGAATACAAATAGCAGGGGAGGTACTAACAACAACAAAAATGGAACAGGACTTGGGGGTAGTCATATCAGATGATCTAAAGGTTGGTAAGAAATGTGAGAAGTCAGTAAGGAGAGCCAGGGGGATACTGGGATGCATAGGAAGGGGCATCACAAGTAGAAAAAGGGAAGTGGTTATCCCTCTGTACACACAGTTGGTGAGACCCCATCTGGAGTACTGTGTGCAGTTTTGGAGTCCTCATCTACGCAAGGACATAGACAGGATGCAAGCAGTCCAGAGGAGGGTAGCTAAAATGGTGCAGGGTCTGCATCAGAAATCATATGAAGAGAGACTGAGAGAGCTTAATATGTATACCCTTGATGAAAGGAAGGACATGATAGAAACGTTCAAGAACCTCAAGGGAATCAACAAAGTCCAGGAGGGTAGCATCTTTCAGATAAAAGAGATGTGTAAGAACAAGGGGACACAATTTAGAGGGGGAATGGCTCAGGGGTAATGTGAGGAAATCTTTTTTCATGGAGAGAGTGGTGGATGCGTGGAACTGCCTTCCTGGGGAGGTTGTTGGGGCTAAAACAGTGGGGGAATTCAAACATGCATGGGACAGACACAAGGCAATTGTAGTGGAGGGTGGCAAGAAGTAGACTGTTGGTTAACTAGAATCTGCAACTTATCCAGTAGGTAGGGAAATGGGCAGACTGGGTGGGCCAAGTGGTCCTTATCTGCTGTACCAAAGTCTATGTTTCTATGTAAATAATCATGTCATGTATATCAGTCGTGCAGCTTTCCTGCTGCAATACTTTCTGCCACTTCTGGCTGAGTTTAATGAAACCACTGCAGTCACAGTTGTTTCCACCAGTTTAATGGCCATTTGTGAAATATACTCATTTTTCTATCCACTCTATTTCATTTAAGGTTTTGAAGTTTTTTGTTTCGTTTTTTTTTCACTTACATTTTTTTCTCCAGGCCCCCTGCATCTCTGGCACCCACTCTCTGGACTCCTATGGACTACCTTGGCTTGCCCGTATCTTGACATCTGGCTGGCTCTCCTACATGGAGCCATGCCTCTGTGCCCAAGGTGGCATCAGAGATAGAGGGATATGCCCAAAGTATTCTGGTTTCATCAGGTGACCATGCTTGACAAACACATGGGGCCTGGATGCACCAAGGTCCTTCATCTAGTGTGCCATGACTTTTTTCACCTAGTTTCTTCCCGTGTTCCTTGTTCCTTGGTGTGCATGGGGCTTAAGCGTGAGCATGCAATGTCCTACCTACCTCTGCTGCTCCACCATCCATGCTCACCTAGGTGGCAGCATTGCAGTTGCGGCAGCGACCCTCTCTGCCCAGAGGAGGAGAGTGACCCCTGGGATGTTGGTTCCTCCTCCCCTGGCTGGCTCCTGACAACCTGGGTGCACACCCAAACCCAGGTTGCTGGCATCACAAGCAGTAGTTCTATTGCTGTGCCAACAGGCTGGCTATAAAGCTCTCAAATTCTTAAAAGTTCTTATTTTCTTGCATGGCCTACAGTGGTAATACTAATCATCTTGGCATTGTGCTGTGCTGTTTACTATCAGAAACGTGCTCCAGCACCATCTTAATACATCCACAGTAGGTATCTAAAGTGTACAGTCAAAATGTAACTGCAAAAGAACAGATTTGTAAAATGTCTTGATGGCAGCCACATTTATTGTCTTGAATAATTAATTATGAAGCTAGAAATAAAAACTGTTTAAAAAAATCTGAGGAAATTGGATACATACATACATACATACTGTACACAGATGATAAAAGAGCAGATAAAGACAAATCCATCCAGTGTGCCCTGTTATTCCTACCTAGGGTTACTCAATCACTTAAATACTCCCTGAGCTATTGTCCTTCCATGTGTTTATGATTATCCCATTGTAGGCCAGCCCATTGGCGCAAAGGCATAGGTGCCATCTGTGATGCTGATGACCCAGGTTCGGGAACGGATCTGGGAGTCGGAGGGCCGACCAGGGGGAGTTGGATTGAGCATCCACTGGACTGCTCCCCTACTGTGGAGAGAGGTGGAGTTGAGTGTCTGATGCAATTTGAACCCCTAGCAGAGGCCAGGGGCACCGCAGCGATTGGTGCCAGCACGTATGGGGGCAGACATGGGCCATCATTGCAAGTCCCTTCCCCACAAGGGAATCACAGCACTAAAAATGCCAGCCCCTGCTAATGAGCCAGCTCTAGCGCCATCCCCTCTGGCCACCTAAGTCTGCCACTGGCGGCCCCACTTGGGGGGGGACAAGCCCTGAGTATGAGGCAGCTGGTTGCCAGAGCCTAGTGAGCCAGTTCGTGGGGCTAGAGGATGCCCGGCATCAAAAAAAAAAAAAAATAATTACCACATTTAGTTATTGTGATTGGTTTTGAACCCTGAGATAGCGCTAGCATTAAATACATCACTGGGAAAGTCTGTTCCATTTATACGCAACTTTTCCATAAGGAAATATCTCCTAATGTCCTTCATGGAGTCCCTCCCTTCCCCACTTGTTTGAGGTTGTGGCCCTGGTGTTCATGTAACCTTGTAACTTAAATAAAACCATGGGTCCAATTTTCAAAAGTTGACAAAGTGATTGCATGAAGTCCTGCATCGATCCCAACATTTGATGCAACTGCATCAAACTCCCTTAATGCAAAGCAGCCCAATTTTAGAACATTTAATGCAGTTGTGACAGTTTCCACACTTTATGGCAGCCTGTGCCAAATCTGTGGTGCAGGCTCTATAAAATGGGTCTCCAAATGGCACAAAGTTAGACCAAGTGGGAGCTGGTCTGACTTGCAGCATTTGGCACAAAGGATTTATGTCAGGGGTTTGACGCAGACTGCATTAGAAAATTGCGATTGCCACAATTTCTGATGCAAGTTGCCCCTTGCATTAGACCCTTTTTGATGCAAGTCCATGCGTCGATCTACATGTGTTTGAAAATCAGGCCCCGTGTGTTAATCATTATACAAGTTACACAGGCTGAGGTTCACTCTTACTCCATAATTCTTTTTGAACAGAAGTATTTTATTATGTCGATGTTTTATTGTTAGTCACCTAATTAGATAAACTGAAGTCGATGTTTCATGGCCCTGTGGCCACTTCCTCAGGGCCAAAGTTGGCCCTAAATATAAATACATAGATCAATATACAATGCTGTAAACAGCATAGTATTTATTTTTTCTTTTCCATTACCCTACTTTTAAATGAATATTATTCACAAGTAAAGTACATACAGGTAAATTATTATAATGATGTTGTCATTTGGTAGGGGATTTCTGGGTAACAATAATAAAACATTGACATAATAACATATTTCCGTTCAAGAAGGATTATGGAATCAGAGTCTTCCTCGGCCTATGTAACTTGTGTTCCTGTAGTGCCTTAGAGGCTGACTCCTCTGAATTACCAGTTGCTTACCCCACTTCTAGAAAGAGGGAAGGGCATCCTGGTTCCTCCCCCCTCAATCAACCCTGTTATATCCTTGCATGTATTTGCAAGTTTCTTTCAGGTCCTCACCTCTATCCTGTCCTCTGAGTACATGTTCAGGCTGTCTAGCTTCTCCTGATACAGTAGGTGGTCCCTGGTTGACCCTTAATCATCTTCTTTTTGCCCTCCACTGAATAGTTTCTAGCCTCTCTTTATCCTTTTTCAGATGAGGGTTCAAAATCTGCACACAGTACTCCTAGTGTGGTCAGACAGGGACCTGGTACAGTGACAGGATAACCTCTTTGCTTCGACTAGTGAACCCCTACCTGATATGCCTTAGCTAGTATCCTATGTGGCTTTCGATATGCTTTCTCACATTCAGATGAAGATTTCATGCTGCTGTTTGTTCTAACCCATGAGTCCCTTTCTTCTTTTAAAGGGTTCAGTGGTTAACCCATTAATGCTATAGTCTATCTGCAGATTTTTGTTGCCTGTATGCATCATTATGCAATGTTTTGGCATTGAATTTCAAATGCCATGTTCCAAAGCACTGCTCCTGTTGTTCCACGTCTTTATTCAAGTTGGTCCCTTCACCAATGCCTACCCTGCTGCAGGGTTTTGTCTTGTCCACAAAGAGACTTACTTTGGTATGTAACCCCACCCCTATGTCACTAATAATTGCACTGAAAAGCAGTGCACCCTATTCTGATTCCTGGGGCACTCCACTTGTAACCCTCCTGACATCACAGAGTTTGCCATTTAGGGCCACTCTGTGGGTCCTGATTGACAACAAGTTATGAATCCAACTAGTTTATCCCTTCCCTAATCTGATTTCACCTTTCTTCTTTATTAGTTATGTGTAGGGCACTGAACTGAAGGTCTTACTGAAGTCTACGTATAAGATGCCAACTGATTGGTTCCTATCCGCCATCTACATCACTTTGTCAAAGAAATCAATCAGGTGTGCTTCTTACAACCTTCCTCTTGTAAAACTACATTAATTATTGTCTGTAAGTCCATTTTCTTTTTCTTACCTCATAAAGTTTATTGAAAATCAGAATAGAGCCAGAGACTAACCCTCCAACAGTCATGCAATACAACAGTTGGAGCTCATATATACTGTGCATTTACAAAACAATAACTCTAGCACACAGGTTCTCTTATGCAAATTTAAAGTTCATATCATAGAATCGTGCCGGCAGAAAAGGACCATTCAGCCCATCGAGTCTGCTCATATATTCACATTAAGTCTCTCTGGTCAGTTTTATGTGTCCATCTTGAATGACCTTATTGGAGGCGACTCCAACATGAGATCCTCTAACAAACAAAAGATGACAAATATTCAGGAAGGACTTTACTTGCTTCCCAAAACTTATCATGCACTATACTGCCTCACCATATGCCCAATATTACTAGCCTTTGGTTTCTGTTGCTGTAGTTATGTTCTATAGCATTTGCTCTAGAACTGGAATCCCATTTTGTTCCAGGAAGCCCACTGGCTGCTCTTTGATTCAAGCAACTTTCCTGTAATGACATCAAACTCATTAATCTATGACCCTGTCAAAGGGTTAGCGGCCGCTAACCTTGTTAGTGCCATACTAACCAAGAATAGCATGATTCAACAGGGTAGGGAACATATTGAAAGGCCCCAGGTGCATGGCGCTGACCTGACAATGTAATTTTCTGGAACATATTGCTGTGCTCATGGAAATAATGGCTCCACCTTACATACAGGAAGCAGCGGTATATTCCAAGGTTTTAGCAGCACTAATTTAGTGCTGCCAAAACCCTACCCTTATCCATTCACACAGTGATGCATGACGCCACCCCGCCGTATAATGGACTGACAGCGGGAGATGTCAGTCCCAGACAGCATCCTCACCCCCTGAAGGTCACTCATGGTGACCTGTATAATGTTATTTATTTATTGAAGAAATCAGATAACATACCTCTGAGTCAAAGACTCCTTTACAAAGGTTCCACGTCATAGAATACAGAGACATTGACAACAATAATAACAGCTGGAACACATTCAGTTACAATAAGGAGCATGAACTGCAAACTGTACAGTTCCAAATTGTTACAGGTAATAGAGTATAGCAGTTGGTGTTACACAAAGTACAGCAAATCGCATAAACAGGTACATTGTACAAGGGTAACAGTTAACAGATACATACACTGCAGGTTGGTGGCACCTGCCTGGATTTGGTAGTTATATGATAACATAGGCTGGACTGGGGGTGTCCATTGTCACACGTAAGCATGCCTCAGGGTTGCAGGACCAGAGTTTAGTCCACTGTCAAAAGGGAGAGATGGGCAGTACTCAAAATCATGGACAGTCACAGACTGCGCCTTGAGAGATAAGGTTACGCAGGTGGGACTTGAACCGGCCAAGATTAGGTTCTTATGAGGAGGGAATTTGGGAGGAGTTAGCCAGCAAGGAGCCAAGTACCTAAAGGTTCTTTGACCCATGGAGGTCTTGCAAGGGGGTACCCGGAAATGGGTTGTCGCAGATTGCCAGGTGTGGCGGGTGGACAAGAGTGCTTGGAGTAGGGGTTTAAGAGCAGGTGGGAGTAGTCCTGCTTTAATTTTTTTAGCAAAGAGGCAGGTCTGATTTTTTTTTTTTTTTACCAATTATTTTACCAGGTGAGACACACTAAGCTGAAAGCTTGTTTGCAGGTGCAGCCTGGGAGCACGAGGAAGTTAAATGACTTGCTCAGGGTCACACAGTATGCAAGTGGGGTCTGTTTGATTCAAACCCAGGTCTCCAGATTTGCAGCTCAGAGCCTTAAACCACTGCGCCATACTGCCTCCTCATATTACTTAAATAGTAAATATTACATATTTGAGCCTCCTGTCAACATTTAGCCAGTTGGTGGAAGAGTAAAGGGTGCAGGTGTGTGTAAATTTGTCACAGTCAATGGCTAGTCTACAGGCCTTATTAAGGGCCATCCTGACTTTGTTAAGGTGTCTGCTGTTGGCTGCCCCATAGATTATGATACCATAGTCTATGAGTGATAGTACTGAGGCTGAGACAGCTAGGTAGAGTGCTTCAGGGGGAAGGCAGCGTTTGTACCGGTGAAGTAAACCAATACGCACATTGACAGCGGTGCTCAGTTTTCAGATGTAGTCATGGTAGGTGAGATCAGAGTCTAGGGTGATACCCAGGTATTTGAATGAAATAACCTGCTCAAGAGGGTCGTTCAGTAAGTTCAGTATGAGCAGAGGTAGCCCACTGTTCTTGTTTTGGGCATGGGTGAACACCTGGACCCCCTTACTGCTGCTCCTGGTGACCTGTATCATAGAATAACCTTGTTGGCGGATTGTGGACCCCGTTCACCATTCCTGGCAACCTGCATCTCTACAGTAACCCCACTGGTAGATAGTGGGCCCCGCCCACATTAGTTGCCCCACCAGATGTCCACCGGTCCCCATCCCATCCATCAAGATCCTTTTACCCCACTGAGCAGAACACCTGCCTCCTGCCCATAGCCTAGGTAACAAGCTCCCTGAACTGGTGGCCTTGATGGAAGAGGGATGCCTGGATATCGTGGCAGTCACAGAAACATGGTACACAGAGAACCGTGACTGGGATGTCAGTATACCAGGGTACACAATCTACAGGTGGGACAGGGAGGGTAGAAGAGGAGGAGGAGGAGGAGTACTGTAGCTCTCTATGTAAGGGACGGGATCAAAGCAGCAGAACTAAAGGGTAAGCAGGGAGGAGAGGAGGCACTGTGGGTCACCCTGGAGACTGGAAATGGCACTACAGTCTGCACTGGTGTTGTATACAGAACTCCTTCTCAGAGGGAGGAAATGGACATGGAAATGATAGAAGGCATCCTTAGGATGGCAGAAAAAAGGGAGATATTATTGATGGGAGGCCTGAATATGTCAGATGTTAACTGGAGCACCTCTGCTGCATCCATATCCAAGAGCAGGGTCATTCTCAATGCCCTGCAGGGGGCATGCCTCAGACAGATAGTATTGGAACACACTCAGGAGGGAGCAATCTTAGACCTGATACTCTCAAGTGGGGGTGGAGAGAGGATCTCAGAGCTAGAAGTGGGTAGCCGTCTGGGAACAAGTGACCACCAAACAGTATGGTTCATGATAAACAAAGCCGCAGAGTCAAGCCATACAAAAGTGAGGGTACTGGACTTCAGGAGGGCTGACTTTGTCAAAATGGGAGAGTGCCTTAGAAAAGCACCAGCAAACAGGCAAAAAGGAGGGGTGGAGGAACAATGGGGAAACATCAAAACTGCCATCTCAGAGGCAACAAGCCTTGTGTGAAGCAAATAAACAAATCAAAACAAAAGAAAAAAAAACCTATGGTTCTCAAAAGAGGTGGCGGGGAAGGTTAGGGAAAAAAAGATAGCATTCTGGAAGTATAAGGAAACACAGAAGGAGCAGGACAGAGAACTGTACCCATTAGAGCAGAAGGAAGCGGGGAAAGCAGTCAGAATAGCAAAGGCCCAAACCAAGGAAAAGATAGCCAACTCGGTTAAGAAGGGGGATAAAACCTTTTATAGGTACATTAGGGAGCGAAGAAAGACCAAGGGAAGGATAGTGAGGCTTAGTAAAGGGCAGTGTGGGTGGGCAGAGAGAGACGTGGAAAAGCAGGGATACTGAATGAATACTTCTGCTCAATATTCACAAAAAGAAAAGGAGGGGGAGGTACCTAATCCAATCAATAGATGCACTCTGGATAGGGGGTTCGATACCAGTCCTTTCACAGAAGAAAGGGTTCTGAAAGAATTCCTAAAACTGAAGGTAGACAAAGCAATGGGTCCTGACGGGATTCACCCCAGAATTCTAAAAGAACTAATGGGAGAACTAGTGACACCACTGACTACCCTTTTTAACAAATCATGGGAGGATGGTGTGGTACCCAGGAGTGGAGGAGGGCAGATGTGATTACCCTTCACAAAAGTGGGAGCAAAGCAGAGGCAGGAAACTACAGACCTGTTAGCATGACCTCAGTGGTAAGTAAAATGATGGAATCACTTCTGAAAGAAAGAATTGTTGAGTACCTAGAGGCCAGCGGGACACAGGACCCAATGCAGCATGGATTCACAGCAGGAAGGTCATCATGTCAGACAAATCTAATAGATTTCTTTGACTGGGTGGCCAAAGTAGTAGACCAAGGAGGGGCTGTGGACATGGCCTACCTAGACTTTAGCATGGCATCTGACATAGTGCCACATAAAAGATTAATAAACAAATTAGCCAGCCTGGGAGTGGGTCCCAGGGTGGTAGCCTGGGTAACAAAAAGTTGGCTGGACAACAGGACACAGAGGGTAATAGTAAATGGAGTCCACTCTGAAGAAAGGGGGGTTACTAGCGGGGTACCACAGGGTTCAGTACTGGGTCCAGTCCTTTTCAATGTCTTTGTAAGTGACATTGCAGAGGGACTGGAAGGAAAAGTATGCCTCTTTGCAGACGACACAAAGATCTGCAACAGGGTTGATACACAAGGGGGGGGTGGAAAGGATGAGAAGGGACTTTGCAAGGTTGGGGGAATGGTCAAAAGTATGTGAGCTTAGATTCAATGCAAAGAAGTACAAAGTAATGCACCTGGGAAACAAAATCCCAGGGGAAGAGTACACAAGGGGGGGTATTAACAACAACACAAATGGAAAGGGATCTGGGGTCATCATATCAGATGACCTAAGGGTAATCAAGCAATGTGAGAAGGCAGTAAGGATGGCTGGGGGGGGATACTGGGATGTATAGGGAGAGGCAACACCAGTAGAAAACAGGACGTTGTTAACCCTCTGTACAGACAGTTGGTGAGACCCCATCTGGAGTACGGCATGCATTTCTGGAGACCCCATCTCTGCAAGGACATAGACAGGATGGAGGCAGTCCAGAGGAGGGCAACTAAAATTGTGCAAGGTCTGCAACAGAAGCCCTATGAAGAGAGACTAAAGGAGCTTAATATGTATACCCTTGAGGAAAGAAGGGAGAAGGGGAACATGATAGAAACTTTCAAGTACCTCAAGGGAATCAGCAAAGTCCAAGAGGGTGGCATCTTTCAGAAATATGTGCAAGAACAAGAGGACAGAATTTGAAGAGAGAGGGCGGACGGCTCAGGGGCAATGTGAGGAAGTATTTTTTCACAGAGAGGGTGGTGGACAAATGGAATAGCCTTCCTGAGGAGGTCGTGGGGTCAAGAACAGTGGGGGAATTCAAGAATGCATGGGACAGACATAAGGCAATTCTGGTGTGGGGTAGGAATAAGTAGGCTGTTGGGTAACTAGGATCTGCAGCTTATCCAATATGTTGGGAAATGGGCAGACTGGGTGGGCCAAGTGGTTCTTATCTGCTGTCAAAGTGTATATTTCTGCCATTCTGCCAATATTTGGCCATGGCCATGAACTGAGGGGCTGTACTGAATAGCAGCATTGGTGAACGGGGGCGAGGGGAGTGTGTGTGACCTGGGGGATCCTGAGTGGGTGGGATGTGTGGGTGATCTGTTGGACATTCAATAGCAGTGATTAGGGTAGGGACAGGGATCCACTATCCATGAACAGAGTTAATGTACAGATATAGTTCACTAAGAGGGGTGATTTGGGGAAGGGCACTATACACCAACTGAGGTTCTGTAACATTATACTGGTCATCAGGTGCTGTGATGGTGTGGAGGCCTGCACAGATTTGTATAATGCCACCATGCTGCCTGTACACTGGCATTATGTGACATGTTAATGAGCCCATAATGGCCATGCAAATGCCCCTTAGTGCCAAGCATGCCCATGAGCTCATTAGCATGTCACTGCAAAATATGGCTTACAGGAGCACTGGCGTTATCCTGTTTGGGATGCACTGTATCCATTCACCTCCTGTGGGCCATATTACATCAGGCAACTGTGTTAGTGCAGTGCAGTGCGTGATCCCTGCGTGCTGTCACAGCCCCATATTCAAACAGTAAGCATGCTCTGATGGAGCGCATTGTCTGAATATTTCCCTGAGCCAACATTGTGTTATCCCCCACACAGCATTGCCGGTTTGTGTGCTGCACACTGCTGACTCTGAATATGGGGTCATAGCTATCTGGGGTTTCCCTATACCAGGCTACAGACACAAAGACAGTAACAAAAAAACTAATATCTTGAATAATTTGAAAGCATTTAATGTGTAAATAAGATTGCAGACCATGGTAGCACCCACTCCTGGACCTGCTGACATTTCGTGCATGCGTAGTATGCTTTTTCAAGGCATGGATAAGCTACACCAAAGTGCCGTATATATAGTGCCACTTTAAAGATATATTCTATACCATTTTAATTAATAAAAACATATGCAAAATATAGTGAATATTACAACAGTTGAGAATAAATGTGTAACAACCACCATAAGGAAAGCACCTGGTGTTGCTGTGTGCAGTATTTAAAAAAACACAACAGTAATTTGGTTTCTCTCCAGGTTCCAAACAAACAAACAAACTACAGAAACAAAAGCAAAATATGCAAGAGGAAGGAGGGAGGAAAAGTTTTATTTTTTTTCTTTATTTCTATTTCCAGTGTGAATGCATGACTTCTTATTTTTGGTGCAATGACTCTGGTGTGTTTCCGTTGTGTCCCTTGGACATACATGTGATAGAGGAGAGTCTGCAGCATTCCCGTCATATGTTACAGTGTAATCCAGCAGCCCTTCTGTAACCTTGCTTTCCCTTGTATATAGTTTAACAACTGACTATGTAGAACCTCCAACTTCAGCACCAAAGTACTAGTGCCCCACTGGTTAAAACACTGTCCATCCTTTGCAGACAGCCAACTGTTCTGCCACATGGTTCCCCGGTCTCCTGCATAGTGGCACCCCTCCTCCTTGCACTAACCCTGTAACCATGTGTTAAACAATGATTTTCTTCTGTGAATACTCCTCTGTGGGTGGTACAAGCAGCAGCTCAGAAGAGACTATCGTGTCTTTTCTGGACCTCGGCTGTCTGCCAAGATCCCCAAAACCTTTCTTTTTCCTCCTCCATGCTATGCTTTACCAGGTTGTTGGTTCCTATGTGTAGAACAATAGCTGGCTTTTCCCTGTCGCTGATCAGCATCCTTTCAAGCATAGGTTTGACCTTTTCTCCAGCTGCCCTTGAAAGGCACAGAACAGATTTATCTTTCCAATCTGAGTGGCATACTACCCTCCCCATCCCTCTAACTACTGAGTTCCCTATTACAACGGAATATTTGTTGCTACTTCTTCTGCTACCTGATTCCCTCATCACTGGCCTACTCTTACTGAATGCCACCTCCTTCCAGGGCTTACACAACCTTTCTCTGAGTTGGTGCAGTCCTTCTAAACAGATTCCACAAGCAGTGAAAATCTATTCTGGGTGCTTAGTCCTGATTTTTTTCCATGGAGGTGTCACCCTTTTCTTCCCACCCATACTCCACCCCCACTGCAATCTACCTGCCCTCATTGGCACAAGTTGTGAGCTATGGTGAAGGAAACACAGACCCTGTGGAAACCATAATATGGGTCTGTTAATGTACTGCACTTCAAACAACATGAAGTCTTGCTGTATTCAGACATAATGCAGTTAGCCCCAGCACTTAAACTGCTCCAGAGAGGAAAGAGTTAACTCCATGCAGAAGCATGGAACGTTGAGCTCGAGCTCAGTTTTCAAACCTCTGTCTGTGGTATTTACCAGTGCAACCGTCAGATTCTTTACTCCTCCTAACAGTGAAGTTGCTCCGGAGATTCCTCTGCTCGGTTCGGTAAAAATAAAGTGTTCGGTTTAAAACTTGTTCTTTATTGTGTTTTCGGATTTCCAGCCTCTGTCTACGGTACAGGTAGTGTGGTAGATAGGTAGGGACTGTATTTTATTTTAAATAACTTGTGGAAATTGTCGGTTTCTTCAGTTTCTTCCCGATCAGTCCGGTTAGGACCCGACCTTGTGTTTCCTTCTAATTTTAAATTTGTTATTTTAGAGTGGTGTTCTGGTACCGATCGGTTTCAAAAGAACCAGGCTTTTTCTCTGTTCTTTTCCAAACCCGTAACACAGTTGTTACCGATTGGTTGGTATTACCTGGCTTGAACGCTTCTATAGGGTAATTTTGGTAGGTTGGCCATGTCTGAGAAACCAAAAAGAAAACTGGTCCCACTGGGTTTCAACACTGTACTGAGTGTGGGGAGGCCTTTGCCAAGGCCGACCCCCACCTCATCTGTGTTTATTGTCTGGGGTTTGACCACCTCCAGTCAGACTGCCAAATTTGCAAAAACTTTCCTAAAACCACTCTAGAAAAAAGACTGAGTGGGTTGAAGGAAAGGGAGGCCAAGAAGTCCGTAGACCCTGAAGGCCAGCCCGATTTGGTTACGGCTGAACCTGAGGAGGTGCCTACTGACCTAGATGATACCTCCTCGAGCAAAAGGAGAGCCGACTCTGAGGGGTCGGTTCCGCCAAAAAAGAAACAGAAGTCCACCAGTTTGGATCCAGTACCACTTACTCCAACTGCGGATGAGATAGCCAAAGCAATTAGTATTGTCCAATCGCTTCATCCGGTTCCGTCCGAACCGATGCCGCCAGTTAGGCAGTCGGATCGGTTGGAACCGGCTCCTACGAATTATGATCTGGATGCTTTCTTTGAGGAGTGGGAGGGAGACAAAGACTATCCCAATGATGATGACGATGACTACGATGGTGGGGGTCTGGATGTGCCCATTGAACCGGACATCTCCCCAGACAGACCCTCTGATGTCTCCCCTCCCAGGCTTTCTGAGTCCCCTTCTCATTTCTTGTTTTACAAGAAGGTGACTGAAACCCTCCAGCTCCCTTAGGTTGAAGCTGCTGAGGAGGAAGAAGAGCCTGATTTTGTGGAGATGATGGACATCCCAGAGTCCAAAAGGTTGTCTATTCCCTTCACAAGTCCTTGGGGAAACAGACACAAAAGATTCTATAGCCTCCTAACTCTTTGCCTCCTGTAGATAAAAGAATGGACAGGAGATGCATGTTATCAGGTTCAGCAGCGGAGTCTTTATTCATAGCAGCATGTGTAGCAGTGCAGGCTGCAGCCTGTACAGGGCAAACATTCCTTGGCTTCACACCCCTCAGACAAGGACTCCAGAAAGTCGATGCCATGGCCAAGAAACTATACTTGGCATCCTCTTTGGGACTCAGGCAGGCAAATTATTTGGCCTACACAGCTAGGTACCAGAAGTCCAGGTGGGATACGGTTCTGGAACTGGCTAAAAAGGCCTCCCCCCAGCTAGCCAGAGAGCTGGAGGAGGTGGCTGCAGATGGAACTGAGGCATCCCAAGTACAATTTCATGCTGCTGTCGATTCCAATGATGTGGCATCCAGAGTCATGGCTACATCTGTGTCTCTCAGAAGGCATGCTTGGCTCAGATGTACTAGCCTATCACAGGACACCCGTTCTAAGGTTATGGATTTTCCTGTAGTTGGTAACTCTCTGTTTGGGGAGCAGACAGAGACTTACATGAAGAAAATGGATGAATATAGAACCACTTACAGGAGTGCACAGGCCAAGGAAAGGCAAGCCACTCCTCAGAAGCAGCAGTCCAGGGGCAGGGGTAGGCCTTTTCATAGGCCTTTTTACCAAGCCCAGGCCTCCTCATCTTATCCACAAAGGGTTTTTTTCCAAGGGAGGGGTAGAAGGGGGATGAGCAGGGTTGCTTCTTCCTCCCAATCTAAGGCTCCTGCCAAGCAGACACCCTCAGGTGTCAGCCAGGGTCGACTCTCCAGTCCCAGTAGGAGGAGGGCTGGCTTACTACTTTCAGGCCTGGAAGTCTGTTACCTCAGACAAGTGGGTCCTGGAAGTAGTAAGCCAGGGACTAGCCCTCAGCTTCAAAAGGTACCCAAAAAGGAGGGCTAAGTCTTTTCCACCTGCATCAGTTTCAGAAACCCTTGCCCTAGAGGCAGAGGTTTCCTCACTCCTAGCTCTCAGAGCCATAGAGAAGGTTCCTACTCAACACAGGGGAAAAGGCCTGTACTCCAGGTACTTCCTCACCCCCAAAGAAAATGGGAGTGGCGACCCATCCTGGATCTAAGGTATCTGAACAAACACATTTCAAAACCCAAATTCAAAATGGTAACGCTGGGAAAAATCCTTCCCTCTTTAACTCATTCAGGCCTAGATATGCCTGTAGGTGGCATCTGAAAGCATAGCCACTCAGGTCAATAATGTCTGTAGATGTACTCAGCTGACTTTCGCTAAGGCCAGGAAACATCTGAGGAAGTCAACAGTTTGTACCTAAATATTAAACAAACAGAATTGCTTAGAATTGATTGCATATCACCGTCAGAAAGGTAATTTTGTGCTGAACAATTTTGCTGCTGATACTTTGTGTCTATCATGTATACTTTAGGAGTTATTTGCATTTGTTTAAGGTATGGTGTGCTTGGCTGACATTTGTCTCTCAAGCCTCAGCTAAGCACCTTGAAAAAATCTGAAAAAAACACACAGTTGTTTGGTATTTCAGCTAGTATAAAATAAAAACCAAACTGATTACAGTTGATTGCATAGCACAACTGGAAAGGTAATGTTGTGCTGAACAACTTTGCCACTCGTACTTTGTGTGTAGCACTTATGATTCAAGAGATATTCACATTTGTTTGTGGCATGCTGATTTTGGCTTGATTTTGCTTAGAAAGGTCCAGGATGCAGTGCTAAGAGTATACAGGGCACAAGTGGTGGAAGTCTCAAAGAGCTGTTGTGGTGTGAATGAGTTAAGGCCAGGAGATTGGCTAGCATCACTGGACCTCAAGGATGCCTACTTCCTTATCCCTATAAGGTGCTCTCACAGAAAATACCTCAGGTTCAAATTGCCTTCAGGCCATTATCAGTTCAAGGCCATGCCTTTTGGCCTAACATCAGCTCCAAGGGTGTTCACAAAGTGCCTTGCAGTAGTGGTGGCTTACCTCAGAAGACAGGGTATCACCATTTTTCCATATCTGTACGACTGGCTCCTAGTAAGGCAGTCTTCAGACCAGGTCAGGTCAGCTCTGCAAACCACTCAGGACTTGCTCAGTTCCCTGGGGTTTCTTCTCAATCTGCCAAAATCTGTCCTCAAACCAGTATGGCTTCTCACCTCCATGGGGTGGAATTGGATACTACCCAAGCAAAAGCTTTCCTTCCTCTGGCAAGGGTGAAAGCCTTAGTAGACCTCGCTTCCTCCTTTCAGCCTCAGGTTTCTCTTCCAGCGAGACAGTTCCTCCAACTCCTGGGCCACATGGCAGCCTCCACTGCAGTGGTTCAAGGAGCCAGATTTCAGATGCGGGACATTCAGTTCCATCTAAGGTCCTTTTGGTCACAGAGAACAGATTCTCTCACCAAACTGATTCCAGTGGTGGCTGGACCAGGACAACCTCAGACAAGGGGTTCCATTTCTCCCTCAGCTTCCGTCAGTAGTACTGACTATGGATGCTTCTCTCCTAGGCTGGGGAGCCCACCTGGGAGCCTTAACAGCTCAGGGAATCTGGTCCTTGCAGGAGTCTCTTTTTCATATCAACCTCCTGGAACTCAGGGCAGTTTTTCTAGCCCTTCAGACCTTTTCAGATTCAGTCAAAGGCAAGGTGGTCCAAGTCAGGACGGACAACACTACCACAATGTGGTACATCAACAAGCAGGGAGGCACTCGGTCCACGGCCTTGTGCACAGAGGCCATGAAGATTTGGTGTCTGGCCTATTCCCTTCAAACTTCCCTGGTAGCAGTTCATCTTCCAGGGAAGGACAATGTGCTGGCAGATGCCCTGAGCAGGATTTCACAGGGGCATCACGAATGGTCCTTGAATCGTCACATTCTGAGGATCATTTTCTTCAAGTGGGGCATTCCAGAAATAGATCTATTTGCAGCACCAGACAGTCATCAACTTCCTCTGTTTTGCTGCAGACCTCCAGTCCTGGGGACAGTTCCCCAGGATACCCTCATTCTGAACTGGAAGGGCAGGTTTCTCTATGTCTTCCCTCCTTTCCCTCTCCTGTTCTGAGTTCTGATCAAGATAAGAACTCAACCCTGCACAGTGATACTGGTGGCTCCAGATTGGGCCAGACAACCCTGGTATCCTCTACTGCTGTCCTTGGCTGTCTCATGTCCCCTGTCTCTTCCCAGGAGATACAATCTTCTCTCCTCCTCCCAGGGGCAGATCTGGTACCCCAATCTCCAGTCTCTCAACCACAAGGCCTGGCTCTTGAAGAGTTAGAATATGCAGCTCTACATCTCTCTCTCAGGGAGTTCTGGATATTCTGAAGGTCTCCAGGAAACCTTCCACTAGAAAAACTTACAATTACAAATGGAAGAGGTTCCGTATTTGTTGCTCTCAGAAAGGTATTGTGCCTGATTCTGCAGGTATTTCCACAACCTTAGATTACCTAGCTCATCTGAATAGTCTAGGCCTTAGGCCTGCCACTCTGAAGGTTCATCTAGCAGCTGTCTCTGCATTCCTTTCAGCAGGGAAGGGCTCTTCCCTGGCATTTCATCCTGTTTTCAGGAAGTTCTTCAAAGACCTGGTTCACATTAACCCCCTCTTTAGAAAGCCTACTCTGCATTGGGATCCTAATGTCTGCATTGCTCAGCTTATGCAGCCACCCTTTGAGCCTATGGCTTCAGTTGAATCGAAGTACTTGACCTGGAAAACTGTGTTCCTGGTAGCTATTACTTCTGCCAGACGGATTAGTGAATTACAGGCCCTGTCAGTTGAACCTGACTTCAATTCCTTTCATAGGGATAAAGTGGTCCTAAGAACTAATAGGAGGTTCTTGCCTAAAGTGGTATCGGATTTTCATCTAAACCAGTCTGTGTCTCTTCCTGTATTTTTCACTGACCGTTCTTCGCCAGGGGAAAGAAGATTACACAGTTTGCATGTTAAAAGGGCACTTAGCTACTACATAGAGCATACTAAGGCACACAGAAATGACTGTCTTCAATTGTTCCTCACTTATGGTGAAGTGGGGAAAGGTAAGCCTGCCACTAAGAGAACTATTGCCAGGTGGATTGTTTCCTGTATACAATTTTGTTATGACAAACTGGGTAGAACACCCCCTTCAGGCCTGAGGGCTCACTCGACTAGGGGTACAGCTGCTACTCTAGCTGCGGCCAGAGATATACCCTTGTTAGAGATCTGTAAAGCAGCCACCTGGAAAACAGTACATACATTCACCAAGCATTACTCTCTGGAGTGAACTCCCTCCAAAAGGTAGCAGAGCCAATTCCATGCAGCTGACCTGCTAGCTTCAGCATCTCCCTCCGTGAACTGCCTTATTGTGTATGTGTAGGTAATGAGGCTTAATGGCTGCAGGATTTCGTGCCCCTCTTCTGTCCTGGGTTACCTTGCATTTTCACTCGTGGCACTGAGTCCTAGTTACCTGGCACTTTACATGTTGAGTTCAAGCAAAACAAAGGGAACATCTGTTTCTGAAAACCATAACTGTTTCAGTTAATGGTACATAACTGTTTAATGTGGCCTATATAGTTATTTTTATGTACAGCTCTTGAACTTACCTATTCCGGCATTGTAATGTCTGTACTTCCTTATGCCTTGTGCCTTGTGCCCATATCATTCCTGTAAAAGGGACCTGGTCCCTGTGAGCTCACCTGGTTATCAAACCAAAATAAAGTACAGCCCATTTGGCACCAACGTTACATTGCCCCTTGTTTCCGTACAAGCCTGTTAATCATTCATGCACTGTAAGCTGCTTTATCGTGGGCCTGTCTGATCCCTGATACAATATTTATGTTGGTCCAATAAAAGGCATTACACTTTTATAGCATGTCTAGTTTTCCAAAGAACAGAAACATTATTTGCCATCCTCTTTTTGTCTGTTTGAAAGAGCTCCCAACACTTGAAAAACAGCATGATACAAAATCGAAAATGCAAGTAGCATAGCAAGAGTTTTCTAATGCCTAGATATCTGAATGTTTGCCTTGCATATCAGAGTGTAAATAAATATCCAAGATAGAACATCTGTTCTAATTGACATTGGTATTCAAAAGTATTTCAAAATATCACACACTGATTTGTGCTCATCGGTTTATCTTAGCATAAAGACAGCTTTAACAGAAGTGATGAAGTGCCCAAATTAGTTTTCGTTAAAATATTAAACTGGGCGTCCTTGCTGCTTATTTGGGGGGACTAGAGCTTCAAAACCATTAATCTTACTAAGGATGTATTGAACATCATTGAGTTTTCTGAAATGGTTTATGACTTTTTGTTGCTGCATAGTAGATGTCTTGACATTGAGAGAAACAAAAATCTATGAGGCCGTACAGCTCCTTATCTGACTAACCTTCCAGTGCTGTGCAGTAATAGTTATTTCTTCCATGATGTCCAAGACATATCATTAGTGTCACCCAAGGTAAAGTCTAATTATAAAACTAGGGCTGGAAATGGGACATTCTGATTGGCTGACACCATTCTAAAAGTGGTTGATTAGAGGGAAATAGGAAATTATTTTTAGAAAGTTAACAAAACTCCTATATTCCTTTCCATGTCAGTTGTGTATTCTAATATGCTTTGACCAGTTGTTGATAAATAAATAATCTAGCTTTCAGGTGCCCTCAGGTCTACGCAGAATTCCACTCTCCTCGGCAGCTAGTGCTCTTTCTTTTCATATCTGTAAGACATTTTTATTTTTATTTAGTTGTTTAACCAGGTATAGCACACTAAGCTGAAAGCTTTTTTACAGGAGCGACCTGGGAGCACTTTTACATTCCACTACATCAGTTACTCCTGTCCATGTCGTTCATCTAAATGGACTGGAATGGCACTGTTGATGTTAGAGAATGTTCAGGAAGTATGAAGAGAGAGAAAGAGAGAGAGAGAGAGAGAGAGAGAGAGCAGCAACCACTGAGTATAGTCGGATTCAGGGTAGTTACAGAAGGCAAGAAAATGTAATTATTTAATTTAACAAAAAAGGTACAAAAAGATATCAGGAATATTGGATAGACACTAAAAAGACAACAGGAGGACATCTAGACTTGTAAAAAACTGTTTCCAATTACCAAGCAAAAAGATACAATGGGGTGAGGAGCAGGCCGAGGGAAGTGCCCACCCAGGGGAGTAGTGCGGTGGGACACTATGGAGGGCCTTAAAGCTGTTGGAAGGGTGGTTATCTAGCCTAGCCCATTCCTTGGAAATGTCTTACACCATGGATTTGGGATAGGAACAAAATGCAAAATATTACAAAAAAAAAATGTTAAAAGTAGTGGTGATATTTTAAATAGTTGCTTCTCGGGTGGGCTGCCAGCACGATATGCCATAGCGACAAAGTCAACATGTCATGAGTGCACGAGTGATCATGGTTTTGTGGTGAGAAGCAGAGCGAGTGGCTGAGTGAGCAAGGGAGGTTTACTCATACAAACTAAGATTTAAACTTAAAATTTGTGTGTATTGCGGGTAACACTTGGAACAGATGGTTGACGGGTCACTGAATGAGGTAGCAAAGGGGTTAGTAAGGGAAACAAAAGCATGGGACAGAGTCAAAAGCATGGGACAGAGTCGATTTAAAAATATATAGTGACAGTTTAAAAAACTTAACTGGGGTGGCCTGTTGGCATAGCAGTATCACTACTGCTTGCAATGCCGGCAGCCCAGATTAAGGAACAAGTCAGGGGTATCAGGGAATGGCCAAGTGGAGGAGGACTGAGTATCCCAATGGATGCTCCCCTCCCAAGGGGAGAGGGGATGGCTGATCCCAGCACTGTACTGCCACCTGGGTGACCACAGATGGCAGTTTTCAGGAGGTGGCCGAGCAGTGGGGAAGGGACATCTGATGACGTCAAGCTCGACGCACTTGCATGCATGAGTTTGGGATGCCACTCAGTTGTCATCTTACATAACAGGGGAAGGAAAAACCCTACCAAAGCCTGCACAAGGGAGAGACGCAAGTGGGGTAAAGCAAAGAGGCTGAGCTAGTGGACAAGGGAGGTCCAGTATGCGGTGAGAGAAACAAACATTTGTCAGTGCTGAATATTGCTTGCTTCTATGTGCTGTTTAGGAATCTGGAAGTCATTGGAGTGCAAATATTGAAAATTCGCGAACTTACGGGTGTGCATAGGAACTGCGCAATGCACGCTCGTAAAACAGTAATTTTTAGGAATCTTTTCACCAAATTTTCAACATAGCCATTTTAAGACCTCTGCTCATGAACAGTGTCACTGTGATTTTCTTAATGTGTCCCATACATTGAGTTCGCACACCGACTGCGCCATTGTGCGCTACATGGGTGGAAACACATTTTGGGCAAGATGTGAAAAATGACAGCTGCACTGCTCATAAGGAGGTGTGGTAAAATGGCAATGTTGAAAATCTGGAGTGAAAATATTGAAAATTCACAAACTTATGAGTGTGCGTAGGAACTGTGCAACGCATGCTCGTAAAACAGTCATTTTTTGGAATTTTTCCACCAAATTTTCAAAATAGGCTTTTTGAGAGCCCACCTTATGAACACTGGCAGTGTCAGTTTGTTAATCATTCCAGAAAGGTGATTTCACGCAGTGGCTGCGAAATCACCCTAAGGGCCCGAGTAATGCCATGACAGTGACATCATTCGTGAGAAGGGGTCCCAAAAACCCCAAGTTGAAAATTTGGTGCAAAAATTCCGAAAAATGCCTGAGATATGCAATAAAGTTGAAAAAACCCTATCTATTCCATTATACAGCTTATCGGCATTTCCTCAGTTAGCGGTCGGCTTTGAAGAGTGCAGACGTGTTCCCGTCCACCAAGATCATCGCGCGGACTCCGGAGGTCAGTATGGGGGGTGAGGGGGGGTGGGAGGCAGGGTGCGAGTGGGTGGGTGCGGGTTGTGGGGGGCAGGGAGAAGCCGAGGGTCAGTTTTTATTTCCAGGTTTTTGTTTTTAATGACGACGCTGGGACGCTTTGCCACGCTGGGGTGGGCTCCCAGTGTGGCACAAGGACAGCTGGTGGGGGCATGGATCCACAGGATTGGGCACCCCGTCAGCTATAAACACATTTTGCCACACTGGGTGGGCTCCCAGCATGGCACCTGGATGCTTGGGGAGAGAGAGTGGAGCCGACGGGGATTAGGCACCCCGCCGGTGACAGCATGGGGAGACACTGGAGCTGATGGGGATTGAGCACCCCCATCGGCCGTAACATCATTTTGCCATGCTGGGGTGGCTCTCAGCGTGACACCTGGATGCTTTGGGGAGCGTGGAGCTGACGGGGATTGGGCACCCCTGTCACCGTACAGTGGGGGAGGGAAGGTGCATGAGCACAGCGGTGTGCGCGCGCATGTGTGTGGGGGGGAGAGCCGTGCTCACTCAAGTGGAGCTCTCCCTTTCAACTGTATGCCACTGCATTTTCAGCTTGTCATAGACAGCTGCAACAGTGATTGGGGAACTGGGACCGCGCCTGAAAACACACTGACTGCATTGGAAGACGGGCTGACACACCTCCGAAAACTCGGATGATGGCACTGTGTTTCTTGCACATGCGTGCAAGCAACATAAAAATGGCTGCTTATAGCTGATGCAAATGTTCTTGGGGGGCTATATCCAAGGAAGAGTATGATGAGGTAGCCAGGAGGGTCACCAGGGTGGTGAAGGTGGCCAAGGCGGTGGTGGAGATGAGATTGGCACAGGGAATTAGCGGGGGAAAAAGGGTTCTTCAGGTATATTGAGGAAAGAAGAAAAGGAAAGGGGCAGATTAGTATGCTGAGGATGGGGAGTGGGTGGGTGGAGGAGGTGGGGGAGAAGGCAGAGGTACTAAATTACTTCTTTGCCTCTGTCTTTACCATGGAGGACAGGAGAGCGGCACTGCAAGGGGAGAGGAAGGGGAGACCAGCAGATGAAGAGGGGGAAATGTATGTTGAAATCCCCAGCAGGAGGGTGAGGGAAGCCCTCAAGGGCCTAAGGGATGATAAAGCACCGGGTCCAGATGGGATACATCCCAGGGTGCTTAAGGAGATTGCCAATACCCTGGCCACACCCCTGGCAGGCCTATTTAACTCCTCCATGCAGTTAGGATGGGTACCCCATGACTGGAGGATGGTCCATATTGTGCCTATACACAAGGGTAGCTCGCAAGAGGAGCTGGGAAACTATAGGCCAGTTAGCCTGACATCGGTGGTGGGCAAAGTGATGGAGGTCATCATGAAGGAGAGGCTGGAGGGAGTTCTGAATGCATGGGGTCATCTAGATGATCGCCAGCATGGCTTTGTTAGAGGCAGATCATGTCAGACCAACCTGGTGGAGTTCTACAAAGGGGTGACTAGTGCACTGGATCAGGGCAGGCCGGTGGATGTCCTCTTTCTGGACTTCAGCAGGGCATTTGATTCGGTGCCACATCCCAGGCTACTGGGGAAGCTGGAGGATATGAGGGTGGGGGGCTGATGGTCAGGTGGATAAGAAACTGGGTAGTGGGGCATGTACAGAAGATGAGGGTGGGGGGGAGGTCTCATCCTCTAGGAGGGTCATTAATGGGGTCACTCAAGGGTTGGTACTGGGCCCACTCCTGTTTAACGCCAATATCTCAGGCATCAGACATGGTATCAGGAGCAGGATGAGCCTCTTTGCCTATGACTCAAAGCTGTAGAAGGTGATGGAAGGGGAGGAGGGAAATCTAGCTCTCCAGGAAGATCTAGAAGCTTTGGGGAGGTGGTCAGGAGCATGGAAGATAAAGTTCAATGCTGGGGAATGCAGGGTTCTACACCTGGGGGCCAAAAACCCGGCTCATGAATATCTCGGGGGGAGGCACTGCAGGTTTCTAGTGGGGAGAAGGACTGCAGGGTGGTGGTGGATGGTAAAATGAATAACTCAGAGCAGTGCAGAAGGGCTGCAGCCCAAGCAAATAAAATGCTGTGGTGCGTAGCCAGGGGTATAACCTCAAGGAGTAGAGCGGTGCTCCTTCCGCTGTACAACTGCTTAGTTATTCCACACCTTGAATACTGCATGCAGTTTTGGCATCTCTACCTAAAGAAGGACATTGCTCTTCTGGAGAAGGTCCAGAGGAGGGTGACCAGGATGATACTGGGACTGGGGGGGAGACCCTTTTAGGAGAGGCTGGAGGAGCTCAACATGTACTCACTGGAGGAGAGAAGGAACAGGGAAGATATGATAGAGGTCTTCAAATATCTCAAAGGAATAAACAGGGTAAGGCTTGAGGGGATCCTTCAGATGAGGGAAGTGGGGACTACCAGGGGTCACTCAATGAAACTGGTAGGGGGGAGACTGAGGCAGGAAGCAAGGAGACACTACTTTGCTGAAAGGGTGGTGGAGCCCTGGAATGCATTGCCCAGGGACTTGGTGGCTGCAGCAACTGTGGAGGGGTTCAAGAAAGGCTGGGATAGGTATAGGGGGAGGATGCATCCCAGAGCCCCACTGGGGGGTGGGGGACCTTGTAAGGAGGGGGGGAATACAACGGTGCCTTGGGAAGGCACTGATTATCAAGCAGACTTGTTAGACCATAGGGCCTAATCTACTGGCTTCTTAGTATGTTAGTATAGTTTATCTGAGGGGGAGAAGCTCAGCTCTTTCCTGTTTTTTTTTCTTTCTCTTTCAAGAACCTTTTTTCTGTCTTTTTTTAAGAGCTTTGAAATGTTGATTACAGAAAGACCCATTGTAGCTTGAAAGATGGAGCTTTTGTGGTATGAGATAGTGTTTAGGACACTTTAACAATGGATCTTCAGCAGAGCACTCATTCCAGAAGCCTCCTGCCACCAGTCATCTTGCTCTGCCTGTCATAATCAATTATTTTGACTCATTCATGTGACCATTACCCATGTGTTCTTTGCTGCACCAGAATACTTCACTGGGTATCTACCCAATAAATGCATTCTTCAGCTTTCTGACATTATCAATTATCTAGACACAGTAACTCAACATTTACCCATGTCTTCCTCACTGTGACACCATACATCACTGTGCCTTACCCAATTATTGCATTTTTCTGTCACATGTCATCATCATCATCATCAGTTACTGTGGATTTGATTATACAACCACAGGTCCTACCTACTTTACTACAAACTGCACTTTACTGTGTCTGTACCTCATTATTTGCATTCTTCAACCACCTAGTATTAGTTGTTTGGACTTATTTAAGCAGCGTCTGGCAATGTATTCTTTGTTGTAACACCATATTTCACTGGGCCCCAATACTGTGATTGCATTGTTCAGCCACCTGTCATTAAAATTATTTAGACCTACCTATTCATGTAAACACAACACATCTCTTCATCACTGTGACACCATACTTCACTGCCACTTCCTCTAATATTGACTTCTTCTGTCACCTAATATCTTCAATTATTTGGATGTATTCAAGCAACCACAACCTATATCTTCTTCTTGCTGTAATACTGTACTTTACTGGGACCCTACCCCATTGTTGTGTTCTTCAGCCATCTGCCATCATTGATTATTTGAACACTTTCATGTGACCACAAACCATGTCTCCTTCGTTGTCACCTACTTGCATCATTACAGTCGTCAGTGTCTTCTGCATCCTGTTTAAGTATTTTGGAATTACTAATAGTAAACTCATCTTACTAATTAAAACAGTAATAAACATATTAAAATTTAATGACAATTATAATAAGAATAACAAAATACTCACAATCATCCAATGTTAGCATTACAGCCTTGTTGGGACAGGGGCATAAATTGCCAGTACTTTTCCCCCTTCTGTCTAGTGAGGCATTCCATAAGTTCATAGTCTGTGCACTGTCTGAATTTGTTTGTGTGTGACTGCTCTCCTTCAGACCACCTCCAGGCAATCCTTGTCTTTTTGTTAAAAAGGGAGGGTTCCAGCAAACAATTCACTGCCAGCATCATCAGAACTTAGTTACTCAATATCCTCTAAAATGTATATTTCTGAACTTTCAGTTTTTTTTCTTACTGAAGATATTTCCACTGAATCAGAATATTTTTCCCTTGGACATCAACTGCTCACATTGCTTATGCCTGCTGTGAAGTCATAATCTATTGCTTATGACAGTACAATCTATTGTAATGGCACTGATTCTGTTGTCCTTAGCAAAAGATGACATATTCACTGCAGAAAAAGCAGCAAGACTAGATGATGTCTAAGGGACGAGTCTATTTTCTTACAAATGTCTTTAGCATATAGAATGTAATGTCTTGAAATTCAGTTGTTCAGAATTTTACGAGATTTAAGTTCCGTTTATGCCAACTGCAGTGTTTTGCAGTAAACTGGAAAATCATATCAGGTGTATACAACACTTACACTAAAACATAGACAACTGCATTAGAATGTCTTATAGCAGTAAAAACGGGCCATGGAAGCAGATGGAGTTGTATGAATTCTACAAAATGCCACCCAGATGCAATCATTTTTTTGTACCAAAGCAGTAAAACAAATGCAGATACCAATACATTTTGGAATTCAAAATATGCACATTTTAATTGGGATACAAATTAGTTTGTCTCCAGGCTGTAGGCTGGCCTGGGACCCATGTCTTGGTCCAAATGGTACAAAAGTAAAAAACAAGACAAGGACTTTTACAGTACAATATATTTTTCCAACTGGTGAAGGCCAAGAAAAGACAAAATAAAGAAAACTATGTGCTCCCTAGTTTCACGGCCCCTCTTTCTCTTCCAGCCCTGAATGTTCTAAGACACCTCCACCTTCCACCCCATTTGTAGCTTAAATATCTCCTGCCACTCTATCTCACTTGCTAGGATAAATGCCTCACTCTTTGTTCAGATGGAGTCCATTCCTCTTTGTTTTAGTTTCATACGGTATCTTTCACATTGCTAATCACAAATGCTACCACAGTAATTGACAGCCAATAAACAGGAGCACAGTAAGGGTTGGAGACTAGGAAATGAATAAGTCAAATAGTCACAAGACAGCTACAATGTTAAGCACAGAGCAATGTGAGGCACTGTGTGTAGCAACCAGTTATAGGACAAATTAACTCTCATATCCCCTAAACCAACATGCAGGGCTTAGAGGTCTCGATTAAAAAATCCTCCAAGCAAAATAATCTGTTCTTACTTTTTGTTATAGAGCCATTCATATCTGATTCATCCTATGAACCCCCATCTGTAATTCTGCCTGACTACAACTCCCTCACTTCGCACGTTGCCATCCTTAAGTCCCTTTAAACAAACCCTCTACCTCTCCCCTCCAACACCTTGCTCGTGCCTTCAACCTGAATAACCTCTAGGTAATACCTTGCCTGTCCATCACTGGTTTACCTGTATCCCAGCATGCCAGGTCCTCTGCTTCTTCTGAAGACAGCATCTGCCCGGGTTTCCCATGGGTCCTACTACCTTCCCAGGTTTCAACAATAACCCACCGCTACTATGTTGCCTAAAGTGTCGTTGATACGCATATTGTTATATACCATCTTCTTATATGCTTGTAACCACCTGCCACTATATTGCTTAAGTGTTGCAGTTATACACAATGTCATAAACAATTATGTTACATAATGTGTTGTTTATATACATATGTTATGTACCATCTTCTTATCTGCTTGTCCTGCTGCTATATTGCTTAAGTGTTGCTGTTATACACGTCATGTACAATTTTATACCTGCCTGTACCGCTGTATAGCCTGTTACCTTCCTGTCTTTTTGCACTTATGAATTTGTAATTCTGTATTATTGCTCTGTACTTATATCCCCTTTCCACACTCCCCAGGTCGCACCTGGAAATGAGCCTTGGCTCAGTGTGCCTCTCCTGGTTACCAGTCTTTTAAATAAATACAAAATAAATAAATAAACTCCCAGGGGACACCACAACTGAGCCTCTGGCAATTTGAATGATAAACTCAGCTATGGTGTCCATCTATGGGCCTCAGAAATGGGAGTTAGATTAGTGCTGGCAGTGCCAGCATGGAAACACGCTATTTATACCAAGTAAAACTAAAACAAAATTGCACAGGTAAAGAGATGGCTCCCACAGCTGAGCCCATCATTTGCAACATCAGAGGCTCAGCCACAAGAGTCTCCAGGAGTTACAACTGACCAGCTTGAAGGGAAGGTGTTCGCAGGATCAACCAGACATTAAAGTCTCCAGAACAGAAATTAAGGAAGAAAAGCAATTTTGTTGGGGAGAGGGGGAATTCTTAACTGACCTGTAGGTCACTGTATATTAATTTAGCGGACATGAGAGTTCCCCTTTAAGAGTTTACATTATTCTGATTCAAATAATAGAAACACTATTGCAAGAGTTGATTCATACAGACCAGTCAGGTTTTATTATGCATAGGCTGACAAGTGATAATATAAGGAGATCCCTGATCATATAAAAGAAAGTATTTGATGAGAAAAAAATATGGTTTTTATGGGTTTGGATATAGAAAAGGCCTTCGAGAAGCTATGCTGGATGTTCATATATAAAGTCACTGAGAAAATTAACTTTTCAGCATGCTTTATAGATTGGATCAAGACATAATATTCTTGCTCTGAAGCAATGCTAAAAGTAAATGGAGTGTGCGCTCATGAATTTAAACTAAAAACAGTGATGTGGCAAGGATGTTCTACACCCTCAGTGATTTCTGCATTAGTAACCGAACAATTTGCACAATAGGTAAACAAAGTGAAGACATTAAATGAATAAAATTATTGATAGACTACACATGACCATTCTTTATGCTGGTGATTTCATCTTGCATGTAAAGGATATGGAAATATTTTGTATAATTTGTTAACTCGGATTAATAAATATGGTGATAAGGTTATATGATGACTGTAACTCAAAGGAATTGATTATCTATGACGTAGTAAATAAAACATTGTTTAAACAGAAACTGGGAACAAGGAACATTTTCTGGTCTCATGTATGTGTATGTGGAAATTTACATGAGCAATAACGCAGAAGGCAGGTTAGGAGGAAAACTAATGTGGTTGCCCTAAGGGACAACCTAAATTGTCAGGGGATCCCAAAAGAAAAAGGGGGCGCAGAGTTGGGAGGGGAAGGCTAGGCAAGTCAAGGCAGGTCTGATCAGGGGCGGGAGGGTAGGAGGAAAGAAAGGGGAGGGAAGGAGGCTCATAGTCTTGCCTTCCCCCATCTTGATTTCAATGCCCAGGCCCTAACCCTAAAGTTGTCTCCTGACCCTAGCTAGGGCCCCAGTCTTCCTGACTATTGCCTACATGCTGCCAAAAAATCAAGCCCATGCACTGGGCCCCCTTGTTGACTACATCTCCTCTCTTCCTAACTCCTCTGACCAAATCCTGGTAGGTGATCTAAATATCAACTGGCTATCTCCTAAGGAGTCTACCTCCCGTGAGGCATTCGCTGCCATTGACCTGACTCAGCTAGTCTCACAACCCACCAGGTTAAATCCTAGCACGGGAACAAGCACTCTTCTGGATGTGGTTCTCACTAACAGGCCCAACCGCGCCCACAACGTTCAAATCCTCCCAGACTGCCTTAGTGACCACTCCCAGTTCTTTTCTTCTGGTCAACCTCCCTGCCTAAGCCCCCTGTTTTCACCACCCGCCGTCGTCGGTTTAGACCCTGTGGGCTAAAAGACTTAAAATGCCACCTAGCTGGCACTGATTGGTCCCCGCTACTAAATACCCCTGATATTGACAAGGCGCTAGCCTTCTTTGTCCATACCTTTAACCTTGCCTGTGACACGTAGGCCCCATTCACCCCACTTAGATCTAAATTAAGGCACACCCACTGGATTGCCTACCTTACGCTCACTTCTCAAGCAGCAACCTGTGGTACCTGGCCGTGAGCTGGCCCACCCTGCTGACAGACTGGCCTACGAGCTGCCCGGAATAAATGTACGTCGGGCTGTCCGCAAAGCTAAGTCAGATTATTACAACTCTACTCTTACCTCCTCCTGGGGCAACCTTGGATCCTTCTGGATAACATCAAGCAGCTTAATGGTGGCACACGCCACTCCCTGCACATCTTAACATTGATGGGTCTTCCTGCACTGACCCTGCACTCATTGCTACTCACCTCAACAACGCCTTTCACTAACCTTAGTGCAGTGCTCCCATGCAACTTCTTCAATCCTTCCCCTTGTCTGCTCCTCTCATCCCCCACCCCTTCTCCTTCGGACTGTGTCCACCCATGAGGTTAGGCCCTATTTACAAAAGCCCTAAGATGCAACTCAATCGGCAATGACTCCCTTGATCCCTGTCTCCTACGCCAGGTCCTGGATCAGGTCATCTCTCCCATCACTTGCCTCTTTAATAAATCCCTCTGCCTTGGGCAATTCCCTGCCATCTGGAGGGTCGCTACTGTTACCCCTCTTCACAAAGGTGGTGACAGATCACTCGCAGGTAACTACCGACCAATCTCTATCCTCCCCCCCTCTCTAAAGCTTTGGAGAAAATAGTTGCCAGTCAAATCTCCCTTTACCTTACAAAATATGAGGTCCTTTGTCCTGAACAGCATGGTTTCAGAACTGGCCATAGCACCAATACTGCTCTCCTGGAGTTTGCTAACTTCCTCCATAAGTCACTTGATGCCGGGCGCCTCTGGTGCGGTATTTATAGACCTATCGAAAGCCTTTGATACCGTCTCACCTCTACTATTAGCCACCCTTGCCAGTGTGGGCTTTGCCTCTGGTCCTGTCTCCTGTTCGCAAGCTACTCTGTACAACTGCCTCCCAATGTGTGGGTTGGTGGTACCCTATCCCTACTTGCCAAATTCGCTCTGGTAGTCCCCAGGGCTCTATTCTGGGCCTTTACTCTTCTCTCTCTTTTCAACAACCTGCCCAAAGCTTGCACTGGTAAAATCCTTTCTCACGCAGATGACGCTGGTGCTCTTGCCCTGGCAGTAACCCGCCTTACTCCAAAACTCCCTACAGCGTGCCTTCACCTCAGCTGAAAGCTGGTTCTCTGACCACCGCCTTGTCATCAACCTGAAGAAAACTAAATCTATGCTTTTGCCCACCCCCAAAATAAGTCTAGTAACTTCTCTCTCTCTCTGTTCTCTCCGCACAGGATCACCCCTGGAACTTGTGCATTCTTATAAATACCTTGGCTTAATCTTGACTCTTCCCTCTCCTTTCATAACCATATCTCTGCACTGACCTCAGCCTCCAATGCTCGGCTTGGTATCCTCTACGGCACAAAAATGCCTCCCACTAACTCTCTTCGCTTGGCAGTCACCTCTTCTGTGCTTTAGCTAAGTTGACTACGGCCTCCCCTGTTTATGGCGCAGCCGACCCGACAGCCCTTCAAAAGGTTCGTCTTACGCTTAACAAAGTTTGTAGACTTATCATCAGTGCCCCTAGACTCACCCATACTTGTCAATTGTACTCCTTGGCTTCCCTACTCAACCTCGATGAGCTCGTCCTGTTCTTAACTTGCCAAGTTACCTTCAAAGCCCTCCATGGTCTATCCCCACCCCACCTGGCCTTGCCAACTCTATTCGTGCTCCAACCCCACTGTCCACACCTCGCTTCCAGCAAAACTGCACTAGTCATCCCTAGGTATGGACCTCCCAGGGCCAAAGGGATGCTTTTTCTATAGAGCCCCTCCTGTACAACTCCCTACCTGCTGGTATCTCAAACGCCTCACTCGCCAGCTTCAAAAACTATCTAAAAACCACTTGCTCGTCTCACACTCCTGCCACTGCCCCGACCCCCCCGCTGTCTGCCCGTGTATAAAAAAAAAAAAAAATGTTTAAACTGACAAGGGTGTTTTGGTTACTCATTCACCTGCAATTGTGACATTTGCCTATTGTTAATTTCTGTTGCTGACTGTCTCACCTCTGCCTGCTACTTGCCTTGTCTTTTTTACTGTACATTATTTTGGATTACCTCATGTATGTATGTTGTGTCTGCCTTCGACGAGGTACCTTTGTAAATGAGCCTCTGGCTCAAAGGTTTTTAAACTGATGTTATAATAAATAAATAAATAAATAAATAAGTAGGGGAGGGGCCGGGATGTCATACCTTGATATGACCAATATGACTAGGCAGGAAGGCCAGGTGAGGATTGGCCTGAAGGAAAAGGGGAGGGGGTCTTGAGGGTATTTAGGAGCCAGCAGAGGAAGGGGTCTCCCTCTTTTGCTGGGTTTTCAAGATTAACACCCTCCCACCCTGAAATTGGCAGAAGAGGGGGGGGACAGGAGGATTGGGGTGTAAGGAGAGGAGAACAATGGATCACCGACTATAGGGTGACAGAGGTGGGGAGTAAGCCCCGCAAAGAAAATGTGGTCTATGGGTTTGCAAAGGAAGCCAAAAGGGAGAGAGGCAAGGCAGGAAGGAGGCAACAATTGGGTCACCAGAAGTGGTAACAAGGGAAGGGGAGAGAGCCCCGATGGAAGCGGGTTGGCAAAAAGGGGCCAACAGGCTTAGATGCCCAGGCAAGCAGGGCTTGCGGGGGGGCAAAAGTGCCTAAAAGGAGGCAATGGATGGTCATGGGTTGCCAGGAGAGGGCAACAAAAAAGATGGGAAGGAAAAAAGGGACAAAAACATAGAGAAGAACTGAGTGAAGGGGCAGAAAGAAAAGAAAGCTGCCGGAGGAGGACGGCGGAAAAGGAGGAAAAAGAACAGAGAGTCTGAAGCGGGGACAATCAGGAAATTTTCAGAAAATTAAAATTAAAATGGGGGAAGGGGGCTAGTAGAAATCATGAGCCGGGCTCAGATGCCCGGACATGGAGGCAAGCAAAAAGGATGAGGTAGGAAGGGTTTAATATGAGACACAGTTGCCATCAGCAGCCAGAAAAGGGAGGGCAGCAAGGGGCATAGGAGAAGGGGTATTGGGCTTCCAAACGTCCAGACCCCAAGAAGATTATGGACAACAAAAAGACGAGGACCACAAGAGGAAGAGGACCAAGGGGTATCGGGCTTTAAAGCGTCTGGACCCAGAGAAGACAACGGAAAAAGGGACAGTTTGAAACATGTGATTTGAAATATGTAAATCTTTGAAAGATGGAATGTGAAATGGATAGTTTTGAAAATGAAGGAGTGTTGAAAATGTAAGAAAAGTAAAGTGCAATCATTGTAAGACATGTTTAAGAAATCAAATTGCCAGTCGAGCACCCAAAAAAGTTGTGCCTCTTTTTTCTGGGGGATCTCCATCTGACAATGGGGGGTTATTTGAGAAGGTGAAACATGATTTTAAAATATGGAACTTCTTGTCAGTGGGACTTCCCAATAGACTGGAATCTAATAAGACAAATATGTTGCCTTCAGTGAATTTTTTTGTAGATGATAATGGCATGCCTTCCTCAGTAGTGGATTAGAACTTAGAAAATAGAAATCTCAAGATCTCTATCAGTAGGCAGAAAGCCAAGGATAAAATACAAAATTCTGAGGGTAGTAAAAGAAAGGTGTGTACTTGTCCTTCTAGGTATTAATTAATTAAATAACTAATTCTGAGCTTCTCAGCTATACAGCCTTGTGACATGGTAACATGGTTAGCTATTAGTGAATAAAATGTCACGAAAGAAGAAAAGGGGTATCTAAATTTCCATATATGGCACTGATTGTACTAATGTATATTAAAGAAGCAATAAGACTAAAGGTGATGCATATACCTTATAGGATTAGAGACTCAAAAATATGCCCAAGGTTCGTAGAGAAATAAGGATGCATTCCAACTTAAAAAAATAGCTTGGTTCCAATGTATAGGCTGGGATGCATATTTTGACCTCGACAAATTCAACAGAGATTTGTATGTGTTTTGTCTTGCTGGTACATGAACCTAGAAAATAGGGTAACAACTTAGAATTTAGAACAGAGGGACAGGCATGGGTATTTGCAGGAAAGGGAATAAGAATATTGCTCAAAGCAACCTTGGCATTAGCCTAATTTCAGGGTATGCCATTTGAACAGCGACAATTGCATAGCGAACAACATTACAGCAGCACTTCGCTATTGCCACTGTAATGTATCCGCGGGACCCTGGCACTGCTTATACCGGGTATTGCACCCCACCCTGAATCAACATTGACTCAGGGTTGATAATCCTAAAGTACATAGGTGTGGGGGGAAGAGCCCCCTGCATAGGGTGTTCATGGGGCAAAGCCCCCCACAAAAAAACAGACAGTTTACCAGATGGATTTCTGCTGACCGCAACTTGCGGTCGACATAAATCCGTCACTGTAACGTCAGTCAACAAAATTGTTGTCAAACTGGCATCATGGATCCTAATTTCAGCACTGCCTATCAAGGTCTGGAAATCTACTCACACATCAATGCTTTTAATGGTGACCAGCAATGCTATTTGGAATTGCTACAGGCTGCCCCTCTATTAGCACTTACCCTGCTAGCTGAGGGGCTCCATTTGGCTATAAAGCATACGTTTCTGTCTGGTACTTATTTTGTAATTTAACTTTAGAAAGTGTCCATAAATGCAGAAGCAGAGGTGACTCTCTGAGGAGCCAGATTGTGCACCATCTAAGACTTGTGGGAAAAATCCCCATTTTAGTGACGTAGACCCCGCTATTGCTGTACGGAACACAGCAGGGAGCAGGTATTCAGTTTAAATTTTTTTAAACAATAACCCTCTCAGCCGCTGTAAAAATGAATACCTGCTCCCTTCTGTGTTCAATACAGCAATATCAGAATGTATGTCACTAAAAAGGGACTTTTTCTCATAAGTCTTAGATGGCACTCGATTGAGCTTCTCGGGGAACTGCCCCTGTTCCCACTTTTGCCAACACTCTGCAAAGTTAAATTACTAAATAAGTACCAAACAGAAACGTATGCATTATAGCCACATGAAGACTTCAACTAGCAGGGTAAATGCTGATAGAAACATAGAAACATAGAAGTTAATGGCAGATAAGGACCGCAAGGCCCATCCAGTCTGCCCATTTCTTTTTTCTACCCTATGAATGTGCCATCGGCATTTGCTTTGTCACTGGCCTATCTATTCATACTTATCTGTTTTGCTCCCTTATGCCTATCCCATGCCTGTTTGAAGCCTTGCACTGTATTCATATCCACCACTTCCTGAGGTAGGCCATTCCGTGCATCCACCACACTTTCTGTGAAAAAGAACTTCCTCACATTACCCCTTAAACAGCCTCCCTCTAATCTCATGCTGTGTCCTCTTGTCCTGCTATTTTTCTTATATTGAAACATGTTAGACTCTTTCATCTTGTTAATGCCCTTAAGGTGTTTGAATGTTTCAATCATATCATCATTCTCCCTCCTTTGCTCCAGGGTATACATATTGAGTTCCGTTAATCTGTCTTCATATGTTTTCTGATGCAGTCCCTGCACCATTTTGGTTGCCCTTCTCTGGACTGCCTCAATTTGGTTAATGTCCTTTTGAAAGTGTGGCCTCCAGTACTGCATGCAGTTCTCCAAATGGGGCCTAACCAGTGTCTTGTAAAGAGGTATTATTACCTCCCACTTATGACTTGTGATACCCCTAAAAAATACACCCCAACATCCCCCTAGCCTTACCTACTGCTTTAGTGGTCTGCTTGGATGATTTCAGGTCATCTGTGATGATGATGCCCAAGTCTCTTTCTTCCCTTGTGACTGCCAGCAACTCCCCCCTCCCAATCTATAGGTGTCTTCAGGGTTTCTCTTCCCTACGTGCATGATCTTAAACATAGAAACATAGAATTTGATGACAGATAAGGACTGCTTGGCCCACCTAGTCTGCCTATTTCCCTACCTAATGGATAAGCTGCAAATCCTAGTTAACCAACAGCCTACTTCCTCCTACCCCCCACTAGAATTGCCTTATGTCTGTCCCATGCATTCTTGAATTCCCCCACCTCCTCAGGAAGGCCGTTCCATGCATCTACAACCCTTTCTGTGAAGAAATACTTCCTAATATTACCTCTGAGCCGTCCCTCCTCTATCTTCAAATTGTGCCCCCTTGTTCTTGCACATCTCTTTTTCTGAAAGATGCTACCCTCTTTGACTTTGTTGATTCCCTTGAAGTATTTGAAAGTTTCTATCATGTCCCCCCCCTCTCCCTCCTTTCCTTGAGGCTATACATCTTAAGCTCCTTTAGTCTTTCTTCATATGTCTTCTGGTGCAGACCCTGCACCATTTTGGTTGCCCTCCTCTGGACAGCCTCCACCCTGTCTATGTCTTTGTGGAGATGGTGTCTCCAGAACTGTACACAGTACTCCAGATGTGGTCTTACCAACTGTCTGTACAGAGGGCCAACAACTTCCTGTTTTCTACTGGTGATGCCTCTCCCTATGCATCCCAATATCCCCCCAGCCCTCCTTACTGCCTTCTCACATTGCTGGCCCACCTTTAGCTCATCTGATATTACTACCCCCAGGTCCCTTTCCATTTTTGTTGTTGTCAGTATCTCACCCCCCCATTGTGTACTCTTCCGCTGGGTTTTTGTTTCCCAGGTGCATTACTTTGCACTTCTTTGCATTGAATCTAAGCTGCCATACATTTGACCATTCCTCTATCTAACCTTGCCAAGTCCCTTTTCATCCTTTCCACCATACCTTGCGTATCAACCCTGTTGCAGATCTTTGTGTCATCTGCAAAGAGACATACTTTCCCTTCCAGTTCCTCTGCAATGTCACTTATAAAGACATTAAAAAGGACTGGTCCCAGTACTGAACCCTGCGGTACCCCACTAGTAACCCCACTTTCTTCACTGTGGACTCCATTTACTATTACCCACTGTGTCCTGTTGTCCACCTAGTGTTTTACACAGGCTACCACCCTGGGACCCACTCCCAGGCTGGCTAATTTGTTTATTTATCTTACGTGCGGGACTGTGTCAAATGCCTTGCTAAAGTCTAGGTAGGCCATGTCCACAGCCTCTCCCTGGTCTACTACTTTGGTCACCCAGTCAAAGAAATCAATTAGATTTGTCTGACATGACTTTCCTGCTGTGAATCCATGCTGCCTTGGGTCCTGCGCCCCACTAGCCTCTAGGTACTCAACAGTTCTTTCCTTCAGAAGTGATTCCATAATTTTCCCAACCACTGAGGTCAAACTGACAAGTCTGTAGTTTCCAGTCTCTGTCTTGCTCCCACTTTTTTGAAGGGGAATCACATCCACCCATCTCCAGTCCTCAGGTACCACACCATCCTCCCATGATTTGCATTAAACCCCAGTTGCCACTCTTCTGACCATTTTGCCAGTTTATCCAGATCTCTACTCATTCTGCCCACCCCATCTGGATCATCTACTCTGTTGCAGATCTTGGTGTCATCTGAAAACAGACAAACCTTACCCTACAGTCCATCTGCAATGTTACTGATGAAGATACTTATTTATTTATTTTTTGGAATCTCGGATAACACCTTTGAGCTAAAAGCTTGTTTACAAAGGTTCCACTTCATAAGGCAATAGACAAGGTACATAGACATCACAAAACAGATACAGGTATATACAGCAGGTAAGTACATTATGGTACATACAGATACAGATTCAAGCAAGTACAGTTAAAATACATCAGGTAGGAGAGGTCAACTTTATTGCAACAGTACTAAGAGCATACCTAAGGTGGACAAGCAATTTATAGTGGTAGCTGAGCTTTAGAGTGTGCAGGCAGGGTTATGGAGGGTCAGAAGTGGTGGTGACCAAGGAGGGGGAGACAGAATAGATGAGAACAGGGGAGGGTGGGGCAGAGACAAAGGGGTGACAGAATAAGGGGTTGAGTAGTCAGAGGGTGGGATTGGATAGGAATCTACACAGGTTACGTAAGTAGGTGATAGGGCAGGGCTGGGTGATGTGGGGAGAGAGGGATAAGGAAAGGATTTTAAAGTGGGGGTGAGGTGGAGGGGAAACCAGGGGATGGGTGAATATTGGGGGGATTAATATTTGTGAAGAGAAATCAGGAAGGCAGGGGGGATAAAGAGGGGATGTGGGGGTAAGTGCTCAGTGGGGTCACAACAGGCAGGGGAGGAAGTGGGGGTGGATGGGTGCTATGCAGGACAGATAAACTACCAATAACAGTGGGATCATGCACAGGGACTCAGTCGCAGTTACTAACAGTGGCCAGGTACTGCAGCAGCTTGGCCTTAAGTGGGCATATTTTCGTTTCCTCAATCAGCTCAGAGTTAAGGGAATTTAGCCAGCAGGAGGCCCTGTATTCGAAGGACTGTTGCCCTAGTGAGGTCCAGTGGAATGGGATAATGAAGGCAGCTTTACTTGACCCCCTAGTTAGTCTGGAGGAAGTGGAGTTTCTTAACAGTTGCCTCATGCCAGAGCAAGACCTAGGGTGGATTTTTTCGCTAATAGACAGACTTGGTACTGAATTCTGCTATTCAGGTTTAACCAACCAGTGCTTGAATATAGTTCACAAGTGTCAGTTAAACAGTTCACACCCAGGACTAGTCTGCAGGCTTTGTTTAAGACAATCTTGATTCACCTAAGTGCTATATCGGTACTGGCTCCATAGACTACCAGTCCATAATCTATGATAGAGAGCACGGAGCTGTTAACTGCAAGCTTGATGACACTTTCAGTGAGGTACTGCCTATGCAAGTAGAGCTGACCTAGTCTGGCACTAGCTGCCTTGGCAACATGGTCTATGTGCTGGCTATAGGAAAGAGAGCTGTCAAGGTAGACACCAAGGTACTTAAAGGTGGTGACCATTTCGAGTGTATCATACTTGTTATTGTAGATATTGAGGTGATGGGACATATGACAGTTTTGATGGGAGGCAAACAACATTGTTTTAGCCTTAGTGTAGTTGAGCAAGAGCTTAGACTGAAGGAACCATTTTTCCACAGCAATAAAGTCATCTTGCATGCCTTTTTCCAGCCCTTTCGGAGTAGAGTGACACGTGTAGAGAACAGCATCATCTGCATATAGAAGGATCTTATTCTGGCAGACTTTGGGGAGTTCATTTAGAAACAGACTGAACAGCAAGGGGCCCAAAATGGAACCTTGGGGCATCCCTGTGTTGACATGCCGATGGTCAGATAGAACGTCAAGAATCTTGACCTGCTGGGTCCTGTTAGAGAGGTAACCCTGGAACCAGCCTAGAGAGACCTAGGATATACCAATGTTAGAGAGTTGTGTGAGAAGCAAGTCATGGTTGACTGTGTCAAAGGACTTGGTGAGGTCAATGAAAGTGGCCCTCACCAAGAGCCCTCGGTCAAGTGCTTCATGGATATGACCGGTAAACTCAACCAATGCCACTGAAGTACTATGTGCCTTCCGAAAGCCATGTTGTTCCTGGCATTGAAGGTTGTGCTTATCAAGGTACGTACCTAACTGATCATATACTATCCTCTCTAGTGCCTTGGGGGGGGGGGCAGAATTGAGATTGGCCTGTAGTTGGCCAGGCAGGTTCTGTCCCCGCTTTTAAAGACCAGGGTGACCACCACAGCTTTCCAGCATTGAGGGAAAATGCCAGTTGTTAGTGAGAGATTTAGGATCCAGGTTAGAGGGGAGAGTAACACATCCAGGGTGAGAGCCACAATCTTTAGGTCAAGCGAGTCCCCACTAGATCTAGTTTTCCCGAGAACTTTTCCCAAGTATTTTTTTGCCTCAGTTGTAGAGATTACCTTAGGTAGAAGGGAGATGCTGTGTGTGTTGGAGGGATGTCGGTACAACTAATGGCGGAGCTAGGCACAGGTCGGAGATAGTCTGGAGAAAGGACCCCACTAAGTTCTGCAAAGGCCTTGTTGAAGCCATCTGCGATAGTTTTGGGATCCTTGGTAATCGCACCCTCAAAGTTTATTTGCGATGGTGGGGATTTACTTGCTCTGCCTGTTAGGGTTTTTATATTGTCCCAGAATCTGCGGCTGTCGTGCCAAGAGTTGTCCAGTTCACTTTTAAAGTGAGATCTTTTTGCAAGGTGGATGGCTTGAGTGCACTTATTACGTACTGCTTTGGTATTTCTGTATGTCAGAGGGGGACCCAGTGCTCTTAGCCCTATGCTGCAGGTTATCCCTGACCCCCATGAGCTCAAGGAGCTGTGGTGTGATCCATGATTTGCTGGTTCCTTTGATTTTCCTAATTTTTAGAGGGGCAAAGATGTTGCAGGCCGAGTTAAACTTGTCAAAAAATCACTCAATAGCAGCATTCACATCGGTGGCAGTATGGATGCTGTCCCAGTCTAGCTGGCGGAGGTAGGATTTTAGTGAGGCAAGATGTCCAGCTTTTATAATTCTGGAGGTTATTGTTTTTTTGGGGGGGGGTTCAGGGTCTTTTTTGTCCAGGAGCATAAGACTGGTGAGTGGTCACTGATAGAGTAGGCTAGCACAGTGGTTCTAGTTATTCTTTGTGGCCAGGTGGCTAGTACCCAGTCTATGAGAGCACTTGAACCAGTGCATTAGTTTACATGAGTGGGGGATTGAATGAATTGGACCATGTCTATGGCTGCTATTGCATCCTGGTAAGGTGCAGCATCTGGGGATAACCAACTTATATTAAAGTCCCCTAACATTATGATTTCAGATTGATGGCGATTACTAGATAAACAATCAAGTGCTAGTTTGAAACCAGCCTCTTGATCTTTAGGGGGTATGTTACACTGAGATTATAGTTAAACACTTTCCCTGGGATCCAAGTTGAACCTGGACAGAGAGAATTTGTGATCTTCCACCCTGGGGTGGGATGGGGAGTGCCCTGCACTGAAGTGAGCCATTAACATAAATGACACATCCTCCCCCTCATTTCCCTCACCTGTCCACCCTGAAAGCTGTGTAGCCCTCAAGCTGGATAGCAGAGTCAGGGGTTCTAGGAGTGAGCCAGGTCTCCATGACTGAGATGACATCTGGTTTATGTTGGCCATCCATACCTGGAGAGCATCAAATTTTGCTAGCAGGCTGCATATGTTAAGAGATGCAATAGTTATTGCACCAGCCTTGCGGTCTGTTGGTGGTATTGATTCGCTAGTACTAGGTCCAGGGTTTGGATGAACATTCCCCGAGAGTAGAAGGAGTAGCCAGGCAATTCTAAGAGCTTGTAACTTTAAATGTTTCATTAGATAGGACTTGCTTGGGAGTTGGCTATTTTCTTCTTCACTTTTGTGGTGATTATCAGCATATTCAGCTGAGCTGGCAGGATAGCAGACTTATGTTTAACTGCATCCCCTGCTCTTGTGGGATGGCAGTGGGATTGCCAGAGGTGGTCTCAGAGCACCTTGTAGTTGGGGCCGGAAGTTGGATTGCATTCCACATTATTTTGGAGAAGGGTAAGTCAAGTGTATGATCCTGCTCATTGCTTAAGAAGGCTTTGTATGGTTGTTTGCCTTGGACACTATCAAGGGCAGCGGTGCAGGAGTTTGGTGGGCAGCAGAAGTTGATCAGAGCAGAGAATGCTACCCTAGCAGAGAGGGAAAGGGGGGTCTGCTTAGAGAATGTTGGGCAGTAGGAGGTGTGAAGGGTTGGAAATGTGTAAGGATTACTGCCTTTTGAGGTAGTTAACTGGGTGACAGACACTGTTGGGCTTATTTCTAGTCCTATAGGAGTATTCAGGCAGGATGAGTCTTTCCTGGGATCCAAAATTGGCTCCACTGTCAGAAGGAGGATGTAGCCAATAAGGAGAAGGGGGCCTGCGGACGCCATCTCTTGGATTTATTGCAATAGCTAATGAAACAGTATCTAGAGCTGTAAAACCACAGCCAGGGAAACAGAGAGCAGGGCTTTAAGGAGAAAGTGTCTTATAGTGTAGATGCCTTTATATTGATAACAAAAGATATTATATAAGATATATAAGATTATATAAGATATTGAAGAGGACTGGCCCCAGGACTGATCCCTGAGGTACCTCACTTGTGACCTGCATCTCTTCTGACTGTATACCATGTACCACCACTCTGTTTTCTGCCCATCAACCAGTTTGCCACCCAGTTGACCAACTTCTGACCCACCCGAGCCTACCCAGCTTTATTAATCAATCTCTATGGAACAGCATCGAAAGCTTTCCTGAAGTCAAGGTAGGCGACATCAACTGCTCCCCCTTGGTCCACCACTCTGGTTACCCAGTCAAAGAAATCTATGAGATTAGTTTGACAAGACCTTCCTTTTGTAAACCCATGCTATCTTGGATCCTGTGCTCCTATGGATTCCAGGTGTTGCACTATCCTTTCCTTAAGAAGTGCCTCCATAATCTTGCCCGCTTCTGAGGTAAGACTGACTGGTCTGTAGTTCCCTGCCTCCTCCCTGCTACCATTCTTGTGGAGCTGGATCACATGAGCCCCTCTCCTATGCTCAGAGACTCACTAAACAGTTCTGATAATGGCTCTGCTAGTTCCAATTTTAGCTCCCTCAGTACCCTGGGATGTATGCCATCAGGTCCCATTGCTTTGTCCACCCTGAGCTTATCACAGTCTTGTAGGACCCTTTCTTTTGTGAAGGGACTAGTGCACACCTCCCTCCCCCCTGTGTCCATGGTGCTGAGCTGTGGGCCCTGCCCTACCTTCTCCTCACTAAATACTGAGTAGAAGTATCTACTTAGGATAGATGCTTTTACATGGTCCTCCTCCTCCTCACATGCCCCCTTATTCCCTTTGATCTTAGCAATACCCCCTCTGGACTTTCTCCTTTCACTAATGTATCTATAGAAAGTCATGTCACCTTCTTTTACTGTTCGTGCTAGTGTTTCCTCAGTTTGGGCCTTTGCCTGACTTACTGCCTTCCCTGCTTCCCTTAGGGAAGTTTGGTATGTCTCCCCATCTTCATCCCACAGTGTTCACTTATATTTCCTGAAGGCCAGCCTTTTGGCTCTGGCCTTTTCTGCTACTGTTTGTGAGAACCAAAGTGGTTTCCTTCTTCTTTTGCACTTCCTTTTCTCTCTAGCACAATGAGATGTTGCTTCAAGTATTGCATCCTTAATACTTGCCCACTTTGCCTGTACCCCCTCCCCTGTATTTCTTCTTGCCAGGGCTAGTTTAATTCTGTTGGCCATCTTCTCAAAGTCAGTTCCTCTGAAGTCCCATATTTTTGCCTTGGAATGGGATGATTTAGTTCTAGTGGCCAAATTGAACCATACCATGTGATGGTCATTGGCCCCCAGGTGACCTTCTACCTGGAGATCTGTGATCCTTTCCCTGTTAGTCAATACTAGATCTAGGATAGCCCTGTCTCTTGTGGGTTGTTGTACCAGTTGTTTGAGGCCCTCCCCCTGCAGGGAATCCACTATGTGTCTAGTTCCGGCAGATGTTCCTGCTGGTATTGATCAATCTGTATCTGGCATGTTAGAGGAGCAGCCCTGCAGCAAATATTATTACTGGTCACCTTTGAGAGGATGTTGAAGTTAGACTAACACCAACACTGCTTTGAACTATCTTTCAAATCCCTAGGAACACCACTCTATACAATCACAAAATTTCAGGGGCCTTTTTTTACCCTAACATCGCACTTTTCTTCTTTTGTGGCTTTGTGTTTCAGACCTAACTGATGCCTAAATGTAGTTTTTTTTATTCTTATTCATTTATTTTTTAAAAAGATATATGTATATATAAATATATATATATTTTTTTTGAATTCTCTTTATCTCCCTGGTCGGTGTGTGGGGATAAACTCCATCTGTCCATTTGCAGAATGCCCCAGCCACATTCTAACAACATCCCTGGGGACTTACCTGCCATCTCCAGGAGACCATGGCTTGCTCCCCACAGTACAGCCACCACTCCAGGCCAGAAGCTTAATCCTGAGGGGGGATGGAGATGGTAATCTAGGGAGGTCTGCCCCAGATCAGTGAGTGCAGGGCTTGCAGGCATCCAGGATTCCATGCTGTGCAGTCTTGGGGAGGAGTCCCTTACATTCCTCCCCACTCCTGAGGCTGGTACCATCATAGCAGCTCCATAAGCTGTGTGTCCGTGTATGCTGTGATAACTGGCTCCAGCCCCTCCCTCCTTCCTGCTCTGCAGGCTCTTCTGACTGCACTGCCACCTGGTGTCACCAGATGGTAGTGTTGCAGTGGAGTATGCCAACCTCCCACCACAGAGGAGGACAGCATCTGCTGAAATGCTCAATCCCCCCCCCCACCCCCCACCCTTGGCAGGCCCCGCTGACCAGGGCTAACTTCCAGACCCAGGCCGCTGGTATCAGGAGCAGAAGTGCAGTCACTGCATTGACAGGCCTGCCTTATTGAAAAGAATATTTAATAACAAATGCACATTAGTTTATAGTGACAGTGCTAGCCTTTGACAACCTTATCAATATGTTGTCTACCTAGCAGTCCCAGGTCATTTTTGGCACCCCTTCACACATTACACCCCATGAAAAGCAATCCTGGCATCCAGTGGCACCCCTCCCTTCCCCCCCTCCATGGCAAGCAGTCCCTGTAGTTCCATGGCACCCCCTCTCTTACCTCAAAACAAGACAAACCGTCCCAGGCATCCAGTGGCACCCCCTTCCTCACCCTGTCCCAAGCCAAGTAGTCCCTGGCATCCCATGATACCCCATCTCCACCCTGACCCAATCCTATGTAGTTTGTGGTCCTGTGGCACCCTACCCTCACTCTGCACCAATTCATTCAAAACGTCCCCGGTGTTCTGTGTCATCACCCAACACTGCCCCAAGCCAGGTGGTCTCTGGTATCCAGTTAGTGGCAGCCCCTTCCTTTACCCTGTTCCAAGCCAATTAATCCCTGGTGTTTAGTGGCACCCATTATGTCCCTGATGTTTAGTAGCCTTAAGCCCCCCCTCCACACACACAGATGGCGGTTGGAAAAAACTTCAGCTCACTTACTTGGCATGGTACCAACTGAACCGCAGTAATAAAACTGATAAAAATTCATATGTTTCATTATCGTGACCACAATAATTAAACAAATACATTTTCATCTATTTCATTATAACTGTTCACGGCAATATAGTTCATATTACAGATTACCCAGGTGGTGAAATAAGGGTTTATTTATTTAGGTTTTTTTAGCAGGTAGGTGCACTAGACAAAACATTTGCCTATTTTCAGGCATGACCTGGGAGAACACAGCAGTGCAGACTGACACAACAATGCACAAGAATACAGTGAGGGTTGATACAATTGCCTTACAGTACTAAAGAGAACTAAATAAAAAAAAAACAAAGTATGATATGTGGTAAACATGATGCAAGGTACAGGCAAGGTGCAACAATAAAGTACAAATAACAAGTACGGTACAATCTCGACTACCTGAACTGCTTGGGAGACATGAAATTATTTCAGATAATTGGGAGTTCATAAAACTGGGATTAAAACATTCAGAGTGTATTCACTTGGGAGACATTTTATCACTTTATTAGATGGGGATGTTCATATAATGGGGGTTTGTTAGATCAGGATTGTACTGTACTGGGATAGGTTTCATACATATAGAGCTGATAATCAACAATACACAAAAATGCAATAATTCAGAGAAATTACTAATGACCCTATGCAACTACGGACATGTACCTGTACCTGTCGAGGTTATGAGTAGGATAGAGAGATAAACTCTCTTGAAGGCATGGCTGGATGGACACAGATGGTCGATAGCTGGGATGGAGTTCCAGAATGCAGGGGCGGAGTAGGAAAAAGACAATTCTCCTAACTTAGTTTTGGTTTTAGGGATGGCCAATGAGCCAGGGCAACCAATACTAGTAGGCAGTCAAGCATGCTGGTGAGAGTCACTATGTATTACAGTGACCCCGTGCTACTACAGTAGAGTTTGGGGAACAGAAGTACTAGGTGCACATGCCTAGCTTGTGGCTAGGGAAAATATGCACAAACCTACTAGGCTGAGGCTAATAAAAATATAAGGATGACTGAGCCTGTGGGCAGTTGTAACGACTAGAGGTTACAGCAAAGTAAGGTACGAAACAACAACAATCAGTTTGCCCTGCTCACAGTATCAATATGGTTCAGTGAAAATAATTAGGAAACACCAAGTTAGGTATAAGTAAAAAAAAACAACAGGTAAAGAGCCCTGAGTAAACAGAATGGGAAAAAAATTCACCAATATAGGGTACCAGCAAGGAAAAGTAGCACACATGTTACACTTTGTACACACCCAGATAGGGTGTCAGCAGGGAGCAGTGACTAAAAAGTTATGTTTAGTGCTCACCCAGATGAGGAATCAGCAGGGAACAGATTTTCAAATGTTAGTTAGTGCTCACCTAGGTATGGTATCAGCTGGGAACCAGTAGCACATATGCAAGCCTAGTGTTCATCCAGATAGGGTATAAACAAACAAAAGCAAGGTAATTTAAACCAAGACTAGCCCATTAGCTAGTACAAGCTAGAATGCTAGACTGCTTACAGTACTCACATGTCCTATAAAGGCAGGGTACGGGGGAAGCAGCATGACTGGCTGACTGCTGTCTCCTCGGACTGACTCCTACACAGACTCCTGTGATGTCGTTTGCACTATGGTCCTTAGCAACAAACAACCACAGCATGGAAAGGCAGCTTGAAAAGGGCCTGAAAAGGAGTTCTGCCATGCTTTGATTGTTTGGGCAGCTGGGAAGAGGCATGGCTCTCAAGCTCCTAACAGAACTTGTCCTGGGGCACTGGAGACAATCAGTGGGAGAAGGGGCTAGTTTCAGTTCAGCAGGACCCCCTCACAACCCCTTGAAGCTCCCATGGGATTGCTGCACTGGCGAGGGTTGGCATGGGTCTTTGTTTCAAAGCCTGAGTCTCTGAGGGCTTTTTGTCCCACTTCTGCCACATTTAGATCAGCTGGGTGGCTGGGAGGAAGTGCGACTCTCAGGCTCTCGACAGAGCTTATCCTGGGCACTGGAGGTGATCGGTGGGGGAAGAGAGTCGTTTCAGTTCAGCAAGACCCCTTCTCGACCCCTTGAAGCTCCTGCAGTGTTGCTGCACTGGCATGGGTCATGAAGTCTTATTTCATAGCCCAAGTCTCTGTGGCCTTTGGTCTTCTTTGTTCTGCCTCTGCCATGTTTTGATTGGCTGGGTGGCTGGGAGGAGGCATGTCTCTAAGGCTCCCGACAGAGCTTGGTCCGGGGTATTGGAGGTGATCGGTGGGAGGAGGGGGTAGTTTTAGTCCTGCAGGTGGGAGGAGGGGGTAGTTTTAGTCCTGCAGGACCCCCTCATGATCCTTGAAGCTCCTGCAGCATTGTCACATTGTCAAGGGTCGGCATGACTCTTTGTCTCAGAGTCTGAGTCTCTGAGAGCTTCTTTGTTCTGCTTCTGCTTCTGCTGCATTTTGATTGACTTGGTGGTTGGGAGGATGCACATCTCTCAAGCTCCCGATGAAGCTTGTCCTGGGGCACTGAAACATAGAAACATAGAAATTGCTGACAGATGGGGACCATGTGATCCATCTAGTCTGCCCATGGATCCTCCCCCCTCCCCTTTCTAAACCTTCTCTGTAGTGCTTGATTGCCTGTTTATCCCACAATGTCTGTCCCGTGCTCTCTTGAATTTACCCACTATCTTTGCCCCCACCATCCCCTCAGGCAGGCTATTCCAAGGTTCCACAACACATAGAAACATAGAAGTTGATGGCAGATAAGGACCACGAGGCCATTCAGTCTTGCCCATTTTTTCTACCTTATGAGCGTGCCATAGGCCTTTACTCTGTCAATGGCCAATCTATTCATACTCATCTATATTGTTCCCTTATGCCTATCCCATGCCTGTTTGAAGCTCCACACTGTATTTATATCCACATCTTCCTGAGGTAGGCCATTCCATGCATTCACCACCCTTTCTGTGAAAAAGAATTTCCTCAAATGACCTCTTAATCAGCCTCCCTCTAATCGGTATCCTGTGATATGCACTAGTCGCAAGTGGGCACCTACCAAAATGGTGACCCACTTTTGGCACATATTGACAAGGTGAGGGAGTAGGAAGGGTGACCGGATAGGGGAGTTTGTGAATAGCAACAGGATGTTGCTATATGTACACGCGTGTGGGGGGGAGGAAAGCAAGCATGCTGAGCGAGGGTGGGGAGGGTTTGTGAGGAGTGGTGCTGTGGGCAGCTGCTGAGCTGGCTCCATGGCATGGTGGGTGGGTGCTGGCCTGGGGTGGCTAGGATGCAGGGTTCAGGTCCAGGCACAGGTATGTTTTGTTGCGCCTGGCCCGAGTAGTTTTTTTTTTAAATTTGACACTGTTGCATCCCTCAACATGCACCCTCCTGGAGTTGAGAATCTAATAGTAGTGGAGTGCGGGGGGGGGGGGTGAAGCGCTGTTTTCTTTGTCGCCAGGGGTCTACATCGCTGAAATTGAATTTCAGCTATGTACACTCACCAAAATGACGATTGTTTTTTGGGGATCACCCTTATGACATAGAACCCTTTAATCTCATGCTGTGTCCTCTTGTGCTGCTATTTTTCTTATATTGACACATGTTAGACTTCTTCGCCTTGTCATTGCCCTTAAGATGTTTGAATGTTTCGATCATATCACCTCTCTCTCTCTCCCCCTCCTTTGCTCTAGGGTATACATATTGAGCTCCGTTAATCTGTTCTCATATGTTTTCTGATGTAGCCCCTGCACCATTTTGGTTGCCCTTCTCTGGACTGCCTCCATTTTGCCTCCACACTACCTCCATTTTGCCTCCACACATTCCATGAAGAACTTACTGATGTTGGTCCTGAATCTTTCTCCTTTAAGGCAAAGGTCATGCCCTCTTGTCCTGTTAAAATCCTTTACTGGAGACAACTGGTGGCAGAAGGAGGAGGAGGAGGTATTTTCAGTCCAGTAGGACCCCCTCACAACCCCTTGAAGCTCCTGCAGTGTTGCTGCACTTGTGAGGGTCAACGTGGGTCTTTGTTTTAGAGCACGAGTCTCTGAGGTCTTCTTTGTTCTTCCTCTGCTGCATTTTGATTGGCTGTGTGGCTGGGAGGAGGCGTGACTGTCAAGCACCCGACAGAGCTTGTCCTGGGATGCTGGATGCAATCATTGGAAGAAGGGGGTAAGTTCAGTTTAGCAGGACCCTCTCATGATCATTTGAAACTCCTGCAGCATTGCTGTATTGGTGGGGCTCGTCGAGGGTCTGTGTTTCAGAGCTCGAGTCTCTGAGGGCTTCTTTGTCCCATTTCTGCCACGTTTTGATTGGCTGGGTGACTGGGGTGAGGTGCAGCTCCCAAACTCCCAACGGAGATTGTCCTGGGGCTCTGGAGACAATCAATGCAGGGAAGGGGATAGTTTCAGTTCAGCAGAACCCCCCTCTCATCCCCTTGAAGCTCCCGCAGTATTCCTGCACTGGCATTGGTCTTTTGGTCTTTGTTTCAGAGCCCAAATCTCTGAGGTCGTCATTGTCCTGCCTTTGCCATGTTTTAATTGGCTGAGTGGCTTGGAGGATGCACAACTCTAAGGCTCCCAATGTAGCATGACCTGGGACACTGGAGGTGATTGGTGGGGGGGCATAGTTTCTATCTAGCAGAACCCCCTCATGCCCCCCTTGAAGCACCCACAGCATTTTCTTCACTGGCAAGGGTCATCGTGGGTCTTTGTTTTAGAGCCCAAGTCTCTGGGTGTTTTTTTGTCCTGCTTCTGCCATGTTTTGATTGGCTGGGTGGCTGGGAGGAGCTGTGGTTCTCATTCTCCGATGGAGCTTTTCCTGGGGCACTGGAGGCAATCAGTTGGGAGGAGTGGGTAGTTTCAGTCCAGCAGGCCCCTCATGACCCCTTGAAGCTTGATGACATTGCTGCACTGGTGGGGGTTAACGTGGTCTTAGTTTCAGAGACTGAGTGTCTGAGGGCTTCTTTGTCCCACCCTTGCAGGCAGCATTTTGATTGGCTGGGTGACTAGGAGAAGGCACAGCTCTCAAGTTCCCATCAAAGACATTTGGGAGAAGGCTCACAAGGTGTGTATGAATCTGCATTTGACTCATTGATTACTTTTAATCCAAATTTTTTTATCCTAGGAATAAATACAGGCCAAAGTAGATTAAGTAAGGGCCAAAACTCTGTAATCTGGTCAGCTGATTTAACTCTCAAGAGACTACTTCTCTCACATTGGAAATCTCCTTCCTCTCCTGCCTATGCAGTGTGGATCTCTAAAATGAGTGAAACCATAAATAATGAGAGATTGGTGCATTAGGCTGTTGAAAAAATGTCTTTATTTGGAAAAAACTGGGTACGTTTCCGTGCATATTTAAGTGCTACATACTGTAATTAACTAATTGTTACTATTTTCAGTCCTGATCCAACTTCCAATGTCAAAAACCCATTTTGTTTTTTTTTATTTATTAACATGGATTCTACAGTATAATGAACCTGTGAATTTGTATGTTTAATTGTATGTAATTCCTTATATGAGATCTGATCATTTCAGTTATTGCATAAGCATGTTTTTCATTATTACAATCTGCTCTTTTCTCTGTATGTTCCTACTTGAGATATTTTTTTTTCTTTTTTTACAATAACCAAACAAAAACTTCAAAGCAAAAAATGAAAAGTTCCCATCGGAGCTTGTCCTGGGGCCCTGGAGGCAATCGTTGGGGAGGGATAGTTTCAGTCCAGCGGGACCCCTTTATGACCCCTTGAAGATCCTGCAGCATTACTACACTGTTGTTGCCAACCACAGTCTGAGGAGAGGATACAGTTTGGAGGAGTTTCAGTGACACTGATGAAGGGCTCCTGGTGCCAGCATAAAGAAGTTGGAAGGGATCAGCAGCAGGCAGTGTGGGAAACTTTTCTTGTTAAGATATTTTCTAACACAAGGGATGGGCTCCCATGTTGGAAAAGAGGGAGACTGTGACACTAGTTTAACCTGGGAATCAGTTCCTGGTGGTGGCATTTGATTTGAAAGGGTGGTAATGAATTGGTAATGTGTGAGACCATTTTGATAAGACATTTTCCATCACCAGAGATGAGCTCCCAGTGTCAGAACGGGGAACACCAGCGAACAATCGAGAATAAGCTCCTGATGGCAGCATTAGATTTGGGAGAGGTGGTCTCTTGACTGTTGAGACACAGGGGATGGGTACCCAATGCCAGTTCTAAGTACTAATAAAATGTTGGAACCTGTATGTGGTACTAGAGATGGGCTTCTGTGACATTATGAACTGAGGAGGTGGAAGGCAATATGGAAACCACCAGCTGTGCATCCTTAATGAGCCTTCATTTGCAGGAGTTTGATTCCAGGCACATAAATACACCTTATGAAAAATCTCAGAAAAACTGCTCAGTGCCTGCATAGCTGGCAGTTTTAAAATGTTTCTAACTTACCATGAATAGCCCTAATTTTTTTTTTCCAAAACACCAAGGTACCCCATTTGGAATAAGAGCTAATGAACACGCAACTAAAGGTTTTCACTCTTAGCCATTATTTTAGTAAGTGGTGACTAAAAAAAGCAACTTAAAAACATGCTATAATACACATATACATAAAATATTTTGTGTTTCCCTTTTTTGATGCATTTCTAACAAAATGCTCTTCATTAAATAAAGTTACTGCTGAAATGTTCCACTACTTGTTAATAATAACTGGTGACCTCCGATATCAACTCGCTTGTTGCAGTTTTCAAAAGCCATATCAACCTGGTGAGATGTCACACCGTGTTGATGCGGCATCACACCAAGTTGATATGGAGTCAAGGGGATACTCCTTCATGGCCATGCTACTTATTTTCAGTGCCATACTCAGAAAAGGTCTCATGTGGTGCAGTATGTACCAAAGAGTTTGGCAAACATATTCCTTTTCTTAAATGAGTGCTGTAGTTTGTTTTATTTTGTCTGCAAAAAAATAGAGCCGTACTTCCAGGCATGTGCATGATGCACATGCCGGGAAGCATGACTTTATTTTTTTGCATGTAAAATAAAACAAACTACAGTGCTCGTTTGACAAAATGAATATGTTTGCCCAACTCTTTGCTACATGCTGAACCACATGAAACCTTTTCTGACCATGTTACCGAAAATAAGTAGCACGGCCATGAATGAGCATCCTCTCGGCACTGCGCCACAGTAGTTTATTGCCGTGTGGAGCCAACATTTCAGACGGATCACATGTGAGGTGATTTTTACAAAAATAATAAATGTTATGCACTGCAGGGAAATTTTAGGAGTGGTTATGCATTACACATTACTAAATGTAGCTCCTCACGCCTTTGTTTGTACTCTTTCAAATTCGACCAAAAGGCTGACAGTGTCCCTTAGTCTTGTATTTATTTCCTTTAAAACAAAATAAAAAATGCACCAGTTATTATAAAAAAAAATATATGTAGATGTGTGATGTACAGTTTTTTTTACACACCCTGGGTATGTGATAATATATGAACCTCTCAAGCTTCACTCTTGAGGTTTATATATCACACACCTTGGGTGTGTTAAAAAACTGCATATCACCCATCTATAAATGCATTATTCTCTGTTTATCACTACTAGCCCCCCTGTTGTCAGTACTGCAGCATTCTGTGAGAAGCAGCATATTGTTATTTGATTAGAGATGTGCGAAGTCCACAAATTTCATGACATTTGTGTATTTCGCAAAATATTCGGTGGGGGCAAAATGCGAAATTCCGCCTGAGAAAGGTGAAATTTTGCCATTCATGGTGAAATACCACATTTCACACCCACGGAGTATTTCATAGAATGTGCAGATTTCATGAAATATGCCATGGGGTGAAATTCCTAACTTCGCCAGAACTTTGCCAGCGAAATTATACTGTGCTGCATCTCTATATTTGATTCATGGGGCATTTTCCTACTTTTAAAATGCAGCAAATTGAACTCCTTACTTTAAAAATCAGTTGACTGTGTTAGTATTAGTCTCTGTTTCACTTTTATTTTAAGAAACTCACTTCTCAAAGATGTGAGAGTAGACACGGTGATGGGTAAAATGATATCAGAATGTGTAGCCTTGCAAGACAGAAAAGGGGAAGCAATGGAAGAAACACAGAGAGGCAGTTTTAATGTACAGTAGGTAAGTTGGAACAACTTTGTTTTATAAAAAACATTACTTTATATATTAATGTATGTTAGTAGTAAAAATAATTTAAAAATGTATGTCACGGTCCCATTCACTCTTTATGTCCTGCACTACTAATCTGTCTATTATTTTGTAAACTTGCTACATTCACATACACAGGCTCAACTATTTGCTGGGTAGCATCACTTATAAAATCATTGCTTCTAGGACTCCTTCATGTTCATCCCAGATGCTCCTTTTCCCAGAAGGGCCTCGGGTACTCAGATCAGCTAATTTACTGTCAATAACTGTATCCGGTTCAGAGCCACAATGGGCCTGTGTTCCTTTGATAATGTCACTTCAAACTCCGGAGCACCTTACTGGCCTACGTAAGGGAGGCGAAATCTCTTTGGTTCTTTGAACATTTTGTGCAAACAGGACCTTCTTGACCTTTGTAAATGTACTGTAACTGTTTTACTAACTGGAATGTAATTGCTCACTCAATTATTGCTGCATGCACCTCTGTATTGTCCCTGTAATATATGTTCTCCTGTGTAAATGGGCTTTGTCCCAGTGGGCCCCACCTGTTTGCTAAAGTCTAAATAAATAAGTAAAGAGAAGAAAATATATGTGTGGGGGAGATGGTGGTGTCTTACTGTAAATACTTTAGTGTTGCACAGTCTGATATTTAACAAAAAGCAGAAAGGGTTGCTGTGTTACTTAGAAATGGGACACCTTTTAATGTATTTTGCAGTGTAAGAGCTCCTATGGTTGTGTGTGCTTCAGTCTGCAGAAAACTGTCCTGAAAAGCTGAATCAAGAGAACATAACATCAGCTAGAAAAGCACTCAGTAGTATTCCTATCCATCACTGCCCCTGTTTTTTTACTGGAGGCTATTGATTGCCCAGTCAAGGGAGCTGTGTAGATCGATAACTGTTTTCAGAGGAATATTGTGTGAGGCTAAAGAAATTAGTTTATTTCGTAATGGGAAGAAACAAGATGTCAATCAGGCTCTTGGACCCATAGTTTTGTTCCAACACAAAACTCAAAGCAAAGACAAGAAAGTCGATGTGAACAAAAACTGTGACTTTTTATATTAAAGGAGCTCTCCAGTTTTATGAGTGGAGCTCTGTGGAGTGAGACATGAGGCAAAAACACAATGGGAGACATCCAGTCATTTTGATTACAGACTGTAGCTAAGCTGGTAAATAGAAGTAGACTGGACATCAGGGGATCTGTTTCACAAAGAAATACAGTATGGATACAATTCAGCTGTTTATACAGAGGATAATGAATGGGCCAAAAATTGGCTCACAACTGTAACTACACTGAGGGGTTGTGCCACAATCAGTGATGTACAAGCAGTTTTCAAATACTCTCCACCATATATCTTTAGCCATTTTGTTTTATGGTCCAAACACATCTTTCTCCCACTTCCCTCCTGTTCTTCACCCTCATCATTGTATTCTTCGTGGCTACCTACACCTTGACCTTCAGTTGCCAGAAGGGTGGGTGAGTGGTTGCCCCTACAGTCAATGCCAGTTTTGTGCTTCCAGTAGGGAGGGTGCATACAGTGCATGGCTGTGGGTGGCCTACCCCTTACCTTCCCACCTGGGAGCTTAGCATCTTACATCCGCAATGCACCTGGTCTACTGTTGGTCCCAAGGTAGGACATCTGAGTGTTGAGGTATACCCAAGTCTCTCAGGTGGCAGCACAGATTAGTGTTGCAGCCACACCATTAAGCAAGCTTGAGATAGTCTGTATAATTTATAATGTTGCTATCCAAAACCCCCCAAAAATTCAGGTTAGAAGAGTACTGTGCTGAATCCATTAGTCAGTTTTTCCTGTAGAAGGTTCTTTCTTAAATAATGGTTCCCATGTGGTTGTTGTTCCATTTTTGCTGGCCTTTGAGTAAACTCAGTGGGTATTTCTGACATACATATGAGTAGTGCTGTGCAAAATTTTCAAATTCTGACAGAAAATGGAATTCCACAGAATTTCAGAAAATTTCATCAAATTCCACGGATTGCCATCAGTATCGGAGGAATTCCAAAATTTTTAAAGTGTAACCTTTTGGGGGATTAGCCATTTGCGAAAAATCATGCCACATTTTTTGTAATCCATGGAAAGTTATTCAGCGATTTGCATAGAAATGCTTTCAGAATTCTGCAAAATTATAAAAGTTTTATTCTGAAAAACATTTTGGAATTGGAACTGTTATTTCACACAAGTTTCACTGGCAGAGTTTGTCATTCCAGGCAGCTCTACACACAAGAGATAAGTGCCATTTTAGAACTGGATAATGCAGTGTATGTCTTTTTCCATCCCAGAATTCTATAGTAGCATATGAATGCACTATACCACCAATCTAAGCGTATGACATAGAGGATAATGTATGGTCTTTCATTAATAACCACATTGTAAGCACTTCAAGAGGTTGCCATGACATCATTGTAAACCTTGAGTGCGCAGCTCGAGAGGTTTTCAGATGTCATGGCAACCTCGAGAACTGTTTTCAGTGTGGTTATTAACCAAAAACCATACATTATATTTTATAGTGTATGGGATACCAAGATTGCGTACTCACAGATTGAATTATTTTACTGAATTACTTTACAGAACATTGATTGTTGTAAGCGTTCTGCTTTGTCAGAACATTGATTGTTGTGAGCATTCTGTTTTGTCATACTATTGGTGTGACATACTCAAGAAGGGTTAACATCAGAGATATCATAACGATGGCATAACAAGGTTGTAATCTGCTTGATTTCAGTTAATAATAAGGGCCTCCCATACATTATAAGGACATAAACTGCATTACACAACTCTAAAATGGTCTTTAACAGCAGATTGCAAGTCAGACACAATAAATTTAGTACAAGGCCAGTAAAAAACAATAACAGAATGTGAGTCAGTATTTGAAAGAAAGCTTCTACCAAAATTACAGGCTTGAAGGTTAACTGCAGTTCTCCTATAAAATGAAATCTCTTGAGTGGTGTCAACTTTTAAAATAAAAATAAAAATAGTTGCAAAGCTTCTCTATCTCTCTTAACGTGGTCATAAGAGGCATCACAGTATGCTGATAGCAAAGAAAGAACAAAGGTGATGGCGGAATGTGTGAGAAAAGTGCAGGAAAACAATGTTTGGTCAATATCTGGTTGATAACCTTTAGGTATGTACAGTGCTTAAGGGCAATGTTCTTTCCCGAAGCAATACAGGTTTTCTTATTTGAGCATTCCTTGTTTATTTTGTTTACAGTATAAGTTTTGGCCAGGAAGGACACACTAAGCTAGTAGCTAAGTTCCAGGCACATACTGGAAGAGGGGACAGAATATATGGGGAGGGGGAGGAAATAGAAATAAAAGTAAGATACTATGATATTGGCATACAGAAATCAGCAGCAGCATACTATATACAAGAGTCTGTGCAAGTTCAATACAAGAAAAGCTCAAAATTAGCATGAATACAACTTGAACAGATGCATAAAAAATTCAGCTATAAGCAAAACTTATCCAGCTGCAAGCAGCGAGCAGAAGGCCTGAACAGCAAGAATATTCCGATCTATTGCTATCATTTCTGGAACACAATGCAGTAATACAAGGGAACAAAATGCAGACTTTATTTACAATAATAACAATCCATGTAAACTACAGTATCTTGGAAGATGGGCTTCCATGTAGTCCCATATTAGTAAGGGTGTATCTATCATTTATAATACATACAAACGTGAAGTACTGAACTTACAAAAGTAACCTTGCATGAGTATCTAACATAGTTTTAAATCTGCAAAAGTGATTTCCCATTTCCAGCTTGTGCCAAGCCCAATATTATACTGAAGATATGACTACAGAAAGTAGTGCATGTCATCTAATAATGCCCTTGACATCTTTGTGTGAAAGTAAGTGGTGAGGTATACTGTAGGTAGGGAATATCATTTGTAGTGACTTGGCAGTAAGCAATGGATGACACAATTTGCCCTCCGCCGTGTAACTTATAAACTCATCAGCACCAGCTCCCCTCCCTGCCTGGCCTCTGCGGCAACTGGGTACCCCTCCTCCAAGAACATGAGGTGCTCACCCTATATACCCATATCAACTCCATATATGAAAACTAGTGGAGGGCAGAGATACTTAGCTTACTTGTCCCTGTTACTGTGGAATTTCCTCCCTCCAACTGGTAAGTCAAGCAGCTCCCTTGAGATCTTAAAACTGGCCTTCAAATCCTACCACTAGCTGCTGACTGCAGCTGCTCACTTTCTGCTACCCTGAGCAGCCCTATACACTGAACTGGTTCCCACACTTTGTCCTGTTTTGTAACTAACTAGTTTGAATTTGGCATTTGGGAAAGTCTTGTCAGTTAATTGCACCTTGCCACATTTTGTAACTATGCAACCCTTTCTATTTTCACTATGTCTCCGAAATGTCTGAACTATGCAACTTGTACATCATGGCAATCGTATGAAACTCTTTTTTGTAACCATATCTGGGTTGCCCCTGAAAACAGGAATTTTAATTCCAGTGGACCTACTCGGTTAACAAAAATAAATAAATGTCATTTGGTTGTTTAGTAATTAAATCTTGAACTTAGAGTTGTAATTAACTGCAATCTGTCAACATGCAAACAAGTGGCCAGTGGTGTCCAAAGTGGTCTGTCCTTGGACCAGCACTGTTCAATATATTTATACTGTGACCTGGAACAGGCCATCACAAGCTAGGCTGCCACGTTTGCTGATGACACCAACAATGGGAAGATTAGTTGCATCACAGGAGATATGGTACATGAGATACAAAGAGACATGGACATGCTGGGGCAGTGGGTAGCATATCCCGTCAAGTTGCCACCTATATTTTGGTACCACAATTAGGGCTCTGCAGCAAGGATGACAGTGAACGGGGCGATCTTGATTTTTAATTGCCCCTCACTCATGTTGCGTTTTGCGCCCCACACAATTTCTGCCCATTCCGGTGCATGCCCACCCCAGAGGAGGTTATATTTAGTTTGGGTGGGTGCAAGGGTCTGTCCCCACCCCCCCAAAAGCTGACTATTTCCCAGGAGGGAGCTTAGGCACTGTAACTCCTGGGAGACATAATGCCTCATGCTGTAATGCCAGGGGGCATGTTGCCAACGTCATTATTACCATCTGCAACATGTTTGCCAATGTGGCATTGGTGGACTGTGGGTAGAGAGATGATTAATTAACTTTAATGTGGTGAAATGCTATGGCATGAAAAGATGAGATGCAGGTGAGACATGATCATGCTCTTAAAATACCCAAACTGTACAACACCATCACAGTTCTTCAAGATATCCAAGGGTAAAAGTAGAAGAGGGCACTCAATGCCACCAAAATGAGAATGATGCATCTGAAATATGTTAAAGAGCGACTTCACAGAATGTAAGTGAATATGTGCAGCTTATTCCCAGAGAAGGTGGTATTAGTCAATACAATAACAATCTTTAAACTCGGATTTGACAGGTACTTAAAGGTGACCTGCTAAGTTTAGCTGCAGCCCACTCCTGTTCTCACATACCTTACCATGCTGCCACAGGAGTCAGTGGCTGGTATATTTATATTTTAAATCACTGCCAAACTATACCACCAAACCCGGAAGTGCTGTGCGGGTCATACTTGAACACGTGCAAGGCCTCATGGGTATTCCAGTCCATTTAGTGACACAGATACCACCAATGCTTAGGATGTAACAACAGTGACGGTAGCTTATTATGCTTATTTTTTGGTCCTACGGGGGTGATGATGCCTAAAAAATATTTACAACAATGTCCTATCTTAGTGGTGCTGTAAGTATTATTTTAGGCATACACAACAGGGCTGTTTTTCCATTGGGTCTTTACCATGTTAACAGCGTGACCTTCAGATCAAAGCTTGAGAGGTCCCTGTTATCATGTTGACCACAAGGTGGAAAAACAGCCCTACTGTGTAGTTGGGCTCCCATACATTATTTTATATAGTATATGGTGCAAAGAAAATGCAAAACAGCATTTTGGTATCCCATACGTTTACTGCAGCACTTTCAAACATAACTGAAACATTTCTAGCATTTCTTTTTTTTTTGTATTAAAAGTTTTATTTCTTGCATTGGTTTGTATTTTAACAATTACACACTTGCAAATGCTCCATGTAGCTATGTCCCTCTCCAGGTCCTGGCAGAGGGATTCCAGGTTTCATTTCCCTGTTTGCTGGATATCCCAATCAAAATTTATGCCAACAAACTTGATCTGCTCCTGAACAGCAATCGTGTTCTATGGAAAGCCCTCCTGCTTGGCAAACAAGGGGTGTGATGGTAGTAGAATGGATCTGGTGATGTGTTGGCCTTGTAACCTGCCAGACCTTCATAAGTGTTAATCAGGGACAAGAGGTTTGGTATGGAGACCTGCGAGCTTGTGAGAGTCAGCATGATGTATTCTAAGAAGGCCAAAAGTGTAGGCCTAGGATCTGGGGTGGGCTTGGATGGCCTGCAGGAGGAGCTCCACATCTATGTCAGGTGCTTCTCAGCAGTGGGAAGGTGGGGCAGGAGATGCCATTTGTTGTTACTGAGGCAGAACCATCCACTTACAATGCATAGATCCATCCCATGGTTTCTGGCCCAAATCCAAACCTGTGGCATGTATGAAAGAGAAATGTCCTCTCTCCCCTATCAAATGTCTTCTCTGCATTGAGGAATAAGAGGATTGGCAGGATCCTATTCTGTTTGGCCTGCCATATCAAATTTATCAGACGCCTGGTGTTGACTGAGCCATTTCGGCTAAAGCAAAAAAAAACAACCTTTCCCTGTCAATGAGGTGGCCTATTACTGTTTTGATTCATTCAGAGATCATTTTAGCAAATATTTTGCAGTTGTCCATAATCAGGGATATTGGTCTATAGCTGCTGCATTCCTGTAGATCTTTCCCAGGTTTAGGCAATAGGGAAATTTGCACCGTATGCATAGGTGGGGAAGAGTTCCGGTGGTGCATGCCTCAGTAAAGGCATCCTTCAGCCATCCCAGTAAGCTACCCTGGAACTTAGTGGAAAACTCTGCCAGGATGCCATTATTACCCTACTAGTACATAACCAAAATATTTCTAAAAACGTATTCCCATAGACTGTTAAATTTCTAAAACTGTCAGCTCATTTACTAACAGTTTCATTTTGACTTGCCACTTCTCATTACTCTCCCCTTCTCAGTCTTACATGATTGAGCCTGCAACACGTAAGAAAACAGAAAAAAAATCAATTACTCCCTGTGTCCTTCACCTGCTCTTTCAACTAGTTCCGTTGTTTCTGTCTGACTAGCCACCCTCCTCACCACCGTCACCATGCTTCCACTCCATATGTCAAGCCAATGTGCCATTGTACGACTCTGTGCTCAGAATCAACTTCTTTTTAATTTTTTTAACAAATTTAGTATACAGTGATTATATTTATTTTTATTTATTACGTTTTTATTGACTGGGATAGAAGGGGTAGACAATTCTGCCTATTTTCAGCCTCGTCCTGGAGAGGGGGGAATACCCTGTACATGTGGCAACCAACTGAAATGGAACCAGATTAAGCTGTCGGTGGCATTTTTTAGTGAATGGGGGAAATTTGGCCAGGACACCAAACCTAATATGGTTATCATACCTGGGAACTTGACAAGGATCTCATTGGGACTGGATACAATCATTTCTCAAACAGGTTGTGAACTGTGATAAGAAAGGGTCACGCACTCACCTAATCAGACTTCCTCAAGCTGCCAGCAATTGCCACAACCCTTTTCCTTTTTATGTTGGTGCACTTGCGCAGCCAACATCTTGCGGCAGTGGGGATTTGGAGGCGCGGTCACTGTTGGGCGAATGCAGGGCATGCATCATTAGGTGCGTCCCTCATTCCCCAATCAGCCTGCATGCCAGCACCACACCATGCATACTAATGTGGCTGAACACATCTAAGAAAGGTCCGCTGCAATCCGAGCAAACTCTTCAGGCCTTGACCCCCCTTCTTCTTAACGCCACATTGTCAGCATGGCGAGCGACGCCGCCCAACTGCCGAATTGGGGTGCCCAATCCCCTGGCAACTTACTGTGGCTGCCAAACTTTGCCGACAGGGAGCCCACTCTCATCGGCATAAAGCAGTCCCCCATTTACATGCTGAGGGAGGTGCCCAATCCCCTCGGCTCTTGCCCCCTGCTTTCTTTGTGTGCGGCCAGGGGGTGCCAATCCCCGTCTGCATAAATTAACCCCCTTTTGTTGTGTGCTGTCGAGGGTGCTCAATCCTGTGGGCTGCAGCAACCCCCAAATAGTTAGGTGGGCACGCTGAGCTCACCCAGCGCGTTGTCCCCTGAAAAAACACTGTTCCATGATGTTTTTTTCACCAGAGTATAAAAAACGGTCCTCGTAGTCTCCCAACCCACCACCCACACCACCCACTGCACACCCTGCCTCTCCACACCCCCATATAGTTACCTCTGGAGTTCGCGCACGATCTTCGTGGATCGAAACACTCCTGCACTCTTCAAAGCCGACCGTGAACTGAGGAAATTCCGGTAAGCTGTATAATGGAATAAATACTTTTTTTCAACTTTGATGCATATCTCGGGAATTTTTGCACCAAATGTTCAATATGGGGTTTTTGGGACCCCTCCTCATGAATTCTGTTACAGTTATGACATTAATCAGTCCCGAAAGGTGATTTCGCAGTCACTGCGCAGAATGACCTTTTGGGACTGATTAACACAAGGACAGTGGCAGTGTTCATGAGGTGGGCTGTCAAAAAGCCTATGTTGCAAATTTGGTGGAAAAAATCCCAAAAATGGCTGTTTTACGAGCGTGCATTGCGCAGTTGCTACGCATGCTTGTAACTTCACGAATTCACAATATTTTCATGCCAGATTTTCAACATTGTCATTTTTCTACACCTCCTTGTGAACAGTACAGCTGTCATTTTTCACATTCTGGCCGAAATGTGTTTTTGCACTTCCAGCGCACAATACCGCGGTCGCTGTGGGAAATCAGTGTTTGGGCCAGATTATGAAAATGACAGTTAACTTTGCATGAGCAGAGGTCTTACAATGCCTATGCTGAAAATTTGGTGATGATATTCCATAACATGACTGTGTTTCGAGCGTGCGTTGCGCAGTTTGCACGCACACTTGTGACTTCGTGCATTTGTAATATTTTCACTCCAGATTTTCAATATTGCCATTGTTCTGCACCTCCTTATTAACAGTGCAGCTGTCATTTTTCACATCTTGACCAAAATGTGTTTTCACATTCCCGGCACAGAATAGCGCGGTCGCTGTGGAACGTCCATGTTTGAGACACATTATGGAAATGACTGTGGCACTGTTCATTAACAGAGGTTTTAAAATGCCTATGTTGAAAATTTGGGGCCAACAGTCCATACAATTAGTGTTTTACGAGAGTGCGTTGCGCAGTTTGCACACCTGCTTGTGACTTTGTGCATTTGTAATATTTTCACTCTACATGTTCAAAATTGGCATTTTCCACACCTTCTTATGAGCAATATAGCTGTCATTTTACATATCCTGCCTGAAATGTGTTTTCGCACATTCGGCGCAGAATCGCACAGTTGCTGTGCGAAATCAGATTTCAGGGCAGTTTGAGGAAATGACAATGACACTGTTCATGAGCAGAGGTCCTAAAATGCCTATGTTGAAAATTTGATGCCGAAAGTCCAGAAAATGACTGTGCTGCAAGTGTACTTTCCACGCTGCCTTGTAACTTCGTACATTTGCAATATTTTCATGCCACATTTTCACCACTGGCATTTCTGCACACCTCCTTCAGTACAGCTGCCATTTTTCACAGCCTGCCCAAAACGTGTTCCTGCAACTGTGTCGCACAATGGCATGCTCACTGTGGGAAATCACCTTTTGGGACACATTAACAAAATCACAGCGCCACTGTTCATGAGGGAAGTCCCAAAATACCTATGTTGAAAATGTGCCTAAAAAAATCCCACAAATAATTGGGTTGCGGATGTCTGTTGCGCAGTTTGTATGCATGTTCATTGCTTCACCGATATTTCATATTGCCACTCCAGATTTTCAGTGTTGCCATTTTTTACGCCTACTCATGAACAATACAGTTGTCATTCTCTACATCCTGCCCAAAACTGTGTTTCATCCCTCTGTCAGCAAATGCCACAGCCGCTGTGCAAAACCACCTTTCAGCTAACAAAGTGATTGCCGCTTTTCATGAGGTGGCCTGACAAGCAGCCCATGTTGAACATGTAGAGTGAAACTACCACTACACACCTACGGTGTTAGGGTTTCCAACTGCAGCACCCCACCTGGTACAGACTGACAGGCGTCAGGGCTGTGACTTGGGATCATCGGATGTAATGCTCACACCATTCCACCCCTACCACGCCAGCCCTGCAGCCACTGACAGGCATCGTGGTGTGTCTTGCACTATTCAGCCACAAACTTCACCCCACGCTCCTATACTGCACCCACGTCAGTGTATTTCCTTATGGAATTGGGTAAGTATAATGCCCAAAGACACCAAAGCACACCATGACACTTGTCAGTGTCTACAAGGTAGGGTGAAGTACAATGGCATAAGCATTATACCTGATGACCCAAAGGCACACCCCACTGCCTGTTGCTCTCTACAGGGTGGGGGTGGGGTTGGCGCCACTTCAATACTTCACTGCCATTCCTATTATGTGCCTCTAGCTCTGCCACTGCCAATGCCAATGCCAGCACGACAACATTCGGCATTGACAAATGCTTGTTTTTTGTGTGTGGGAGCTGGTGGATTCACACAATGTTGGAATATACAGCCACTTCCAAGAATTGGTATGGTTGATACATCACTGAGAGCAGTGTGATGGGTTTCCTTGGTGCTTTGCTGTACAATGCTGGGTGCCACTTCCTTATCAATAGCAGGCACGTTACATATATTCAGCTTGCTTGATTCTGAAAAAGAAATGAATTAATTTCTTTTCTGTTTTTCTGCTGACATTACAGAGTAGTTGCTGATAGGCTGTAAGTTCCTATGGCCAGACACCAGAGCAAGTTCTGTGGGTGAGACATTATGGTTTACCAGACTCTGGATTGAGGTTTTTCTTGTGGAGTAATTTGTGATTTATTTATGTATTTCTTGTTTTCTGGTAAACCATCAGAAATTTTAATGTTTTCATTAGGGAGCGAATCTTATTCTCACCAGTGTCATTGCTCTGTATCATAATGATATGTCCAGCTTGTCGTTTGTGTTGGGGGGGCCATCTAAAGTGGTCCATCATCTTCCAACATTTTGGGTGGCCTCTCAGATTTGTACTTTAGGTAGGCAGCAATTGTGGTCATGCTCTGGGTTGCTTCTATTTTCATACATCCTAGGCTTTACTGCACAAATGTGTCTGGGGTTCTCCCCTGTTCTAGTTTTGGTCTTTCTTTCATTATACTCAAGGAAAATGCTTCTATTTATTTCAGTACCTAGCTGCAGGTTCCCCCATTTCAAGTTGTACTGCTCGCTGTTCCTCAGGGCAATATACAATCCAACATTAAAAAACTTTCCATTCAGTATTGCTGTTGGGTATGGCAGATCCAACATTACTAAAGGTCCTGTGGCAGCAGGACCCTTCTTGGGCATTTACATGGCATAAAACTAATCCAGCATAATATATTTCCAACACAAGAAAAAATGATTTTATCATGAGTTGACCCACTAACAAGAGCCATCATGTTCAGGAAAAGATAATGGGCCCGATTTTGTAAGGGGATGAGGCAGCGCAGCGGACCTGTGGCGGGGTGTTCAACGCAAGTTGTGACTTGCACCAAACATTGCGGCAATCGCGATTTTCTCATAATCATGCTGCAAATGCCCACCGCAAGTCCAGAACCCAGGATGCAACAGGTTAGACCACCATCTCCCTGGTCTACCCTTACATCCGGGATCATGGCACTTGGGCCAACCCTTTGATGCAAGCAGCCATAAAGTGGGGGAATTATCACAAATATGCCACCCCTTTGAAAATCGGACTGCTCTGCATCTGAGGGGCTTTGGTGCATCTGTTATCCCCGTTGCATCAGATGTAGGGCTTGCAGCAAACCCTGTGTCCGCTTTGTAAAATCTGGCCCAATGGATATAGACATTTTGTGCCACCTTGCTGACAACTCAGTCCCTTTTAGTCAGTTCCCATTCATTATTGCTACAGGACCCTTTCTAAAATCCTGGCTCTGATACTTGTGGCATCTTAATGTTACACTGCTGTACAGTTTTGCTCAGTGGCAGAGCCAGGTTTGGGAGCATTTGGGAGCCGGGGAGGGCCATTCAGTCAATCATGAGCTCCACAGTGAGCACTAAACAGTGAATAAAGATGGTGGCGGGGCACCACTACTCACATTGGGGCAGCCAGGAGGGGCAACCACCCCCCAGCCCCTCTCTAGCTCCACCACTGGCTTTTGCTATGTCAGTGTCAGTTAGTGACTCAGCCCTGTTGGGCTTGTTACCTTTCCCTTCCCTGTTTTTTTGGAAACTTCTGCTTGGCACTCATTGTTCTACTGTTATTGTAAAGTCTGTCCCCTTCCTCGATAAACAGTTTACAGACATTTTTCCCCATATATCTGTCTAGGCTAACCAACATACCTCTAATAGTTGAGGACTCAATCTCAAAGTCTCTGCCATCTAGTCTTCTTATTTTGACTACGAACTCAGTGAACAGATGATCCAGTTCATCACAAGGAATATTGTTTACTTTTCTGTGTTCATCCATATCCCTGAGATAACTATATATCAGCCTGATATCATGTTCTGCTTTCTGTGCTATTTTTCCTGTTCCTGAAGTAATTTTTCTTTCTCACTGAGCTGCTTTGAAAATACTGCTGCTGCCATCTCTAAATCCAGTTTTATCCCTGCTGCAGCAAAGGAGGCTTTTCAAAGCTGACACCTCTGGACAACTTCTCCACTGCTTATTTCTGTGATGTTTGTGTTCTTCAGCTTTCACTGGCTTTTCTTTTTAAAGCACTACTCACTGCACACTTCACTACAGCATGCGCATTGGTAGCGCTTCTGACAGTCAGCTGATTGGGAGCTTTGTCATGTGACATCCCTATGGCAGGAGAACGAAAAGTTTTCCTGCTACAGTCAAATGTCATTAGTTTAGCAGAATAACTTTTTACAATGTATGGAATTCCATGCTTGACTAAACCTCACAATACACTATATTTAGGAAAACATATGGGCAACCATACACAGCAAGGCTCTGCTTTCATCAAGGCATAAGATGACATCAGATGACATCATGAGCGTAAAGTTTGAGAGGTCATCTCATGGAGAGAGTAGTGGCAGGGTGCAACCTGCTACCATAGGAAGGAGATAGTGAACAAAAAAACAGTTGAGGTATTTAAGATGGGGTGGGAAACAGTCAAGGGGAGGGTAAAAATGTCTGGGGAGGTGGAGAAGAGCACCATGTAATGAAAGATCCATGAGCTCCACATTGGACAGACATGATAGATGCAAAGTCCTTCTTCAGATTGCATGTTCATATGTTCATACTGGAATGACATGACTACTGGGGTACAACAGCATTCTGACATCACTACTGCAGTACTGAAATAACTACTGTGGTACAACAGCAATCAGACTGCACTACTGTGGTACTGAAATCACTACTGTGGTTCAACAGCATTAAGACATCAGTACTGCCGTACTGAAATCACTACTGTGGTACAACAGCATTCAGACATCACTACTGCAGTACTGACATCACTACTGTGATACAACAGCATTCAGATATCTCTACTGTAGTACTGACATCACTGCTGTGGTACAACAGCATTCAGACATCACTACTGCAGTTCTAACATCAATACTGTGGTACAACAGCATTCAGACTTCACTACTGCAGTACTGACATCAGTACTGTTGTACAACAGCATTCAGACATCGCTACTGCAGTACTGACTTTACTACTGTGGTACAACAGCATTCTGACATCGTTACTGCAGTACTGACATTACTACTGTGGTACAACAGCAATCAGACATCACTACTGTGGTACTGAATTCACTACTGTGGTTCAACAGCATTCAGACATAACTACTGCAGTACTGAAATCACTACTGTAGTGCAGCAGTAATCAGACATCGCTACTGTGGTACTGAAATTACTATTGTGGTTCAACAGCATTCAGACATTGCTACTACAGTACTGACATTGCTACTGTGGTACAACAGCATTCAGACTTCACTACTGCAGTGCTGACATCATTACTGTGGTACAACAGCATTCAGACATCACTACTTTGGTACAACAGAATTCTGACATCATTACTGCAGTACTGACATCACAACTGTGGTATAACATCATACTGACATCACTACTGTGGTACAAAAGCATTCAGACTTCACTACTGCATTACTGACATCACTACTGTGGTACAACAGCATTCTGATATTGCTACTGCAGTACTGACATCACTCCTGTGGTACAGCAGCATTCAGACATCACTACTGCAGTACTGACATCACTACTGTGGTATAACAGCATTCTGACATCGTTACTGCAGTACTGACATCACTACTGTGATACAACAGCATTCAGACTTCACTACTGCAGTTCTGACATCACTACTGTGGTACAGCAGCATTCAGACTTCACTACAGCAGTACTGACATCACTGTGGTACAACTGCATTCTGACATCACTACTGCAATACTGACATCACTACTGTGGTACAAATGCATTCAGACTTCACTACTGCAGTACTGACATCACTACTGTGGTACAAGAGCATTCAGACATCACTACTGCAGTTCTGACATCACTACTGTGGTACAACAGCAATCAGACATCACTACTGTGGTACTGAATTCATTACTGTGGTTCAACAGCATTCAGACATAACTACTGCAGTATGAAATCACTACTGTGGTGCAACAGCAATCAGACATCATTACTGTGGTACTGAAATTACTATTGTGGTACAACAGAATTCAGACTTCGCTACTACAGTACTGACATTGCTACTGTGGTACAACTGCATTCAGACTTCACTACTGCAGTACTGACATTATTACTGTGGTACAACAGCATTCTGACATCACTACTGTGGTACAAAAGCATTCAGACTTCACTACAGCAGTACTGACATCACTGTGGTACAACAGCATTCTGCCATTGCTACTACAGTACTGACATCACTACTGTGGTACAACAGTATTCTGACATCGTTACTGCAGTACTGATATCACTACTGGGATACAACAGCATTCTGACATCACTACTGCAGTACTGACAACACTACTGTGGTACAACAGCATTCAGACTTCACTGCTGCAGTACTGACATCACTGCTGTGGTACAGCAGCATTCAGACTTCACTACTGCAGTACTGACATCACTACTATGGTACAGCAGCATTCAGACTTCTCTACTGCAGTTCTGACATCACTGTGATACAACAGCATTCTGACATCACTACTGCAGTACTGACATCACTACAATGGTACAACAGCAGTCTGACATCACTACTGCAGTACTGACATCACTACTGTGGTACAACAGCATTCAGACTTCACTACTGCAGTTCTGACATCACTACTGTGGTACAGCATTCAGACTTCACTACTGCAGTTCTGACATCACTACTGTGGTACAGCAGCATTCAGACCTCACTACAGCAGTACTGACATCACTGTGGTACAACCGCATTCTGACATCACTACTGCAATACTGACATCACTACTGTGGTACAAATGCATTCAGAATTCACTACTACAGTACTGACATCACTACTGTGGTACAAGAGCATTCAGACATCACTACTGCAATTCTGACATCACTACTGTGGTACAACAGCAATCAGACATCACTACTGTGGTACTGAATTCATTACTGTGGTTCAACAGCATTCAGTCATAACTACTGCAGTATGAAATCACTACTGTGGTGCAACAGCAATCAGACATCACTACTGTGGTACTGAATTCATTACTGTGGTTCAACAGCATTCAGACATAACTACTGCAGTATGAAATCACTACTGTGGTGCAACAGCAATCAGACATCATTACTGTGGTACTGAAATCACTATTGTGGTACAACAGCATTCAGACTTCGCTACTACAGTACTGACATTGCTACTGTGGTACAACTGCATTCAGACTTCACTACGCAGTACTGACATTATTACTGTGGTACAACAGCATTCTGACATCATTACTGTGGTAACAAAAGCATTCGGACTTCACTCACAGCAGTACTGACATCACTGTGTGCAACAGCATTCTGCCATTGCTACTACAGTACTGACATCACTACTGTGGTACAACAGTATTCTGACATCGTTACGCAGTACTGATATCACTACTGGGATACAACAGCATTCTGACATCACTACTGCAGTACTGACAACACTACTGTGGAACAACAGCATTCAGACTTCACTGCTGCAGTACTGACATCACTGCTGTGGTACAGCAGCATTCAGACTTCACTACTGTGGTACTGACATCACTACTATGGTACAGCAGCATTCAGACTTCTCTACTGCAGTTCTGACATCACTGTGATACAACAGCATTCTGACATCACTACTGCAGAACTGACATCACTACAATGGTACAACAGCAGTCTGACATCACTACTGCAGTACTGACATCACTACTGTGGTACAACAGCATTCAGACTTCACTACTGCAGTTCTGACATCACTACTGTGGTACAACAGCATTCAGACATTGCTACTGCAGTACTGACATCACTACTGTGGTACAACATCATTCAGACTTCACTACTGACATCACTACAGTGGTACAACAGCATTCAAACATCACTACTGCAGTACTGACATCACTACTGTAGTACAACAGCATTCTGACATCACTTCTGCAGTACTGACATCACTACTGCAATACTGACATCACTATTGTAGTACAACAGCATTCTGACATCACTGCTGCAGTACCACAACATCTGGAAGTGTATGGCTTGCCATACACAACAACACTGAACTATATAGTATATTAGGTCTTGTTTTCAAACCTGTTTTTGAATTTAGTAATTTGTGTACATCTGCAGTATACCAATTACATGCAAATGACATGTAAATGACTAATTGTATGTTTTAATGACCCATACTGTTTTATGATTAAAAGTTTATTTGGATTCTAAATTTTAGAGCCATCCAAGTTCTCAGCGGTTCTTTTCTAAAACAAGAGGTTCTGCATTTCCTAAAATTCTGTATTTACTAGCTGAGGTGGAATTCCATTATTTTTTTTTTCCAAGTCACCAAAGTCCCATGCTTGTCTGAATTTCACAGCATTATGCATTGTGAAGGGTGTTATTATTCATCCCAGCACCTTCAGCAGCAACTTTCAAGTTTCTTAGATAAAGAATCACGTTTTGCTTTAAAAAAATCATTTTCTGCAGATTTTACACAAACAAATGGTGGATAAAGCACCCTTTCTTAGATACTGAACAATTCAGGTAGTGAGCATCTTGTCCTAATTTATGGGGAAGAGATAATTAGCAGATTAGTTATCTGAGAGAAGTAGGCCATTGTTATTCCTTGAAAATAGCAAACACTCTGCTACCTGCACAGCTCTCAGTTTAATAGCAATATACTCAGGTTGGCACAAATGCAGATTGAGTACCGAGGCCTTTGTTACAAACTCCCTCGATATTGCTTTTCAGTACCACCCTAGAGGTATCATCAGTCTCTTGGGCATCAGAGGGTGTTTGTACACAAAGCCTTGGACAAAGAATGCTGATTGTGTTAACTGTGCTGAGCTGTGTGTGTGGCAGTTTGGTGAACTGTAGAAAATGCCTGGGGACCATTAAATCAATTTAGATTGTTAACTAACCACAGATTGTTCCCATAATGTTCATTTAAAACAAGAAGGGGTCTATTTATTAAAACCTATGTTTTCATTCAGCAACTAAAAATAGTCCGCGTTTCAATGTTTAATACACCCTTGGATATCCCCCTTTGAAAATCAAGTTCAGCAATAACTGTGAGGTGGGAGGCAGAGTCAGATCAAGTAGAGGGGAATGAGGTAGGATAAAAAAGGAGACTGCAAAAGAGGAATTAAGCATTCTGAAGAAGTATGTAGTGAGTCCAAACCTGAACAGGCTGTGAGCTCAACAGACATTATACAATGCCTGCTGGGGTCTCATCAGCAATTACCCAACAATCCAAGGCCCATTTCATAAAGGAAAATAATAAAGCTATTCATGATATTCTGACTCTTGGTGCAATCTGTGACCTGAAAGAATCACTAAAACCTTATAACTGGGAGGAAATATCCAAACACTTGGGGGGAGGGGGTGAAGCAGAGAAAGAATTGCACCACTTGCAAATGGCATTAGAGTGCAACATACTGCCACTGATACTGTCCATTGCAGCTGTTTGCCAGTAGATTGTCTGTCCCTCAGAGTCAGCTTGATGTAGGCCCATGGAAGGGTGAGGGAGCTGGGGATAATTCCCGGGGCCTGGCACACATGCTACTGTATTCAACTGCATAGGGACCCCCGAGTCCAAACTTTTCCTGGGTCTCAGAATTTCTCTCATGGGGCCTGGCATTGCATACCCATTTTACCTTTGGGAATACGGCTTATGTGTGTGTGTGTGTGTTTCAGAGAGAGATGCACAAAACTAAATCATTTGTGTATTTCTTGTTTTCTGTCATTCTTTTATGCATCCCATATACTGCATTCCCTGCAAACTAACACTACGCTGTGCTCACTCCAAGTGTTCAAAACAGTCAGAACTTCACACACAGTGTTCCATTCTTGTCTTTTCAGCCTTTACAACTTCAAGTCCTGCTGTTGCTCAGCTGCTTATCTACTCCCAGTGTTGTGGCCTCCTATCTCTGTGCTGAGGCTCATGGAAAGGCTCTGCACCTCTGCTGGCTTCCTCCATTGGGGCAGAGATAGGAGAGCTTGCATCTCCTTTCTGCCACAATTTCTGCATCCCTTCCCCTGGCTGTCATCTGCATGTTCTCAGGGGTGCTCCAAGTGTCCTCTTCATGTCTGTCCATCACAGTCCTCTGTCTTTCTCCCAGATCTTATCCCTCAGGTTCCACATCCCTAATATTTTTGTGGTCATTGCCACTTCCTGCATTTGTCCTCCCTGCTCCTGCTCCCCATGGTCTTACCGATGTATGAAGAAGCCCCTGGGCCTTGTCCTCCATCTTTCTTTTTGTGCAGAAGCGTGGGTCTGTGCCACCTCCTCCACAATCACTTGTTTGAGCTGCACTTCTGCCTTTGACATCCTGATTTTCTTTTGGGAAGGGGGCTGTACACTCCAGTCATCTTTCTAAGCTGCTCAATGCAACCACCTGCTCACTCTGTCACTGCTGCCTTCCTCAGCTGCCCACCACAGCCTTTTGTTTAGCTGTGCACTACAGCCACCTACCTACCTTCTTACCACAGCCATCTATTTAAGCTCTTTCAGTACTGAAGCCTGGAGGGATGGATGCCTAATGCCTTGGCTCTCCAGAGGTTTCCTCCACTGGGGGGGGGGATGGGCTCTCCTTTGTGTCAAATAACTGGGGCTGGATCTCTGTTAGCTGTGCACTGCTGCTGTTGTTTTATCTCTCTCCTTTTTGCAGGGTGAAGTTTATATTTCCTATGGTTCTTTCTGCTATAGGAGCTGTGTCTCTCTCACCATCAAGGGTGAAACTCTCTCTTGGGAGGGGTTCCTTTAGTCATACGGTACAGTGGAACTCAGTGGCATTTTCAGGAGGGTTGTAATCTCAGTAATGAGACACAGTAAAATAGTCATAATTAACTTTGCAAAAGCCTTTCAAACATATTAATTGTTGTCTACTGACTCATGTGAACTGTAAGAAAAATGCTGATTGTTTTGGGGTGTGGAAGTAGGCAAATAACACTATATGCCCCTTGAGACCAATAACAGAGAGCCACACAGTTCCTCTGACAACCAAAACCATGATCCCAATTTTTGACTATGGTGACATAATCTACGCAATGGCCTCTGCCACCTCCCGCTCCCAACTCGACACCACCCTTAACGCATTCTGCCACTTCACTACAAACTCCCTTCCCTGAACTCATCACTGTTCCCCACTATCTTCTCTGAATCCCCCCCCCACACACACACACACAGGAGATCCATCCACTCCTTAACATTCATTGCCAAATACTGGTTCCATCTTCTCCCACATTATCTCTCTTCTCTCCTCTTGCCAGCCCTTGCACCTTCCTACTCTCTGCAGTCCAGCCACCCATGTACCTTTTCAATCCCCCACCGTTGCTCCTCCACCAGAGTTTCAGCCTTCTTCAGCTGTCTCCCCTGCCTATGGAACCAGCAACTCATTCCCCTCCATGATTCCCCCCTCTTTCCATGCCATAAAGCGACAGTTAAAGTGCATCCCTCCCCCACCCTGTTGTTTCCCCTCACCTATCTCCCCTCACTCTTCCCCATCTAACACCTAATCCCCCTGCCCCATCAATTTCTCTCCTTTAGTTACTCCTCCGCCACTACAAAGTTAGTTCTCCTGTAAATATTGTGTATTTAGACTTTGTGTTATTATTGCCTCATCTTATTATGTACATATTGCACTGTATTTATTGTATTATGCAGCTTTTGTTGTTCTGTCCTATAATTCATGTGTCGTCATCGTATACTTTTGTTTTATCCCTTCTGTAACCTTATTCCCGAGATCGCACCTGGAATTGAGTCTTGGCTCAGTGTGCTTTTCCTGGTTATCAACTTTAAATAAATAGTCTCTTCATCTTTGCAACATCTTCCTCCCCTTCTCAGCTGGTGGAGCTCTCTTTTCTTCAGGTTTGGTGATTGTTACATTCCACCAAGGGTCCTTTAGCCATATTGACTGTGTCCCTCTTGCATCTACAGGGATGAAACTCTTCCCTGAGAGCCTCTTTAGTCATACAGCTGATCTCAGTGGCACTTCTGCAAGGGGTAGTCTTGGTCACTAAGAGACAGAGTGGGAAACTGCCAGAATAAACATTGCACAAGCATTCAAACCTCTATGTGTCTGCTGAGCCATTCAATCGCAAGAAAAATGATGCATTTGACTGAAGGATAATCAACTGAGTTCTAGTAATAAATTTCTTGTACTGTGCCTCTCTAGTCCCTGAGTGTTTTATGTGATTTCTTTTGTTCCTTAAATGGACTGAGTCCGTTCAGCATCAACAAACCTGATCGTTTCTGCCTTGCCTTGGAGGACTGTCATACATCTATTATTCTTCATCACCTGCAAACTGTTTTTCTTATGGTAATGCTGCTTGCTGTTACATATCAGCTGTGCAGTTCTAAACAGAATGCAGTATGGACTCTGCAAAAAGCAAAAGAAAATAACCAAAAAGCACAGAAAAAGTCCTGCCCTTTTTTTTAGCTCACAAATGTTGACAGATATGCTTCTTAATATTTGGACCAGCAGTTTGATGGTTTAAAAACAAATTAAAAATTCTGTAAAATGTTACATTTTACTCTAATCAGTCTTAAAGAACAGCCATAGCTTCAAGAAAGTAATAACTCTGTAATAAAAACTGATGAGATGTGTTATTTGTATAGCTCTGCTGCGTCTTTTTGTTAGTAACGTTTTGCACACTCCTTAAGGCAGTACTTCCTGTTATGGTAAAGATTCTGTACTTGTAATTTTTTCCGGAACATATTGTTCCTCTACCACACCCCAACACACATAGTGATTGACTACCTGCTCTACTTCTTTCAACCCTCATAGAGACCTGCCTGTCGGCCTCACTGGTTGTCACCCAAGCTCCAGTTCGACTGCCACTACTGCAGGCACCCTGTGGAACAGCCCCCTCATGGTGGGCTCTGAGGCTTGGAGGATTCAGCAAGTTTGTATCATAATGGTTTATGCTTGAATGGGATTCTAGGTTTATCAGATCCTCAGGCTTACTCCAGTCCACCTGTGCAGTACTGGAAGAGCTAGGGGTGGATTAGGGACTGGAGAAGTGGGGTCCATTGGTGGCATTATTCTAGCCAACCAGGGTCTTTTTCTTATGTGTAGCTTCTCCCCCACTTGTCTCTGAAACCAGTCCATTATATACCAGTCCAGGGAAAGTGGGGCAGAACACTGCAAGGCCACCAGATTAGGTGCCCATGGTCCAGACCAGCACTGCCCCTGGTTGCCATGAAGGCTCCAGACAAGCAGAGTACAGTGGCTGGAGACTGAGCAGGCTGTTTGACAAGGACGGGCATGGGGGGGGCACTGAGCCATGGCCAGGATATGTTTAATTCAGGCATATCTGCATCTGACTGCAGACTAAATCAGGGGCCATTTTGAAGTTGGTTGAGCAAGCTAAGTCTCCCCCTCTGGCCTCCCCCAGAAACAGCACCTACATCTTAGCGTATGGGGAAGGAGTTCTTGTAGCCTGGAAAAGTGGTGAGTTTTTGCCTTACTGCAGTGCAGATCATGGGATATTTTGGAGTTGATTGAGCAAGCTTTTGTTCTCCTTCCCCCAAGAAAGAATTAGCACCTAAAGCTCAGCTTTAGGGGAGGGATTTGTTGTTGCCTGGAAGAGCAGGGAGTTTTAGCTACCAGCAGCACTATTTGTGTCTTACTGCAGAGCAAATCAGGTGACATTTTAGAGTAGGTTGAGCAAGATTTTGCTTCCCCTTACCCCAGAAACAGTTAACACATGAAGCTCAGCATTAGGAGAGGGAGTTCTTGTAGCCTGGAAGAGCAGTGAGTTTTAGCTGCCACTGCCAGCAACCTTATTTGTGTCTGATTGCAGAGCAAATCAGGGGACATTTTGGGTTTTCATTGTAACCTGGCAGGCTTTGTTTAACATGCAGAGGAAGGAGCAACATTTACAGGTGAACTCTGAGCCAGGACATTATGTGGCAGCTGTCATCCACTAAAGGGAAAGCTGGACGCAGGAACTCCTGCTTAAAGGACTTCTTCCCAGCATGTCTCATCATGCTCGTGTCCCAGAGCATGAGTGGAGCTTCTGCCATGAAGCCATCTGTAGGACTTCCACATAATAGTCTGCAGTCCAAAGGGCACTCTGCAGGAGGGACACCAGACCAAAGTGTTCCTTCTGATCAGATATCCTATCTGGCAAGGGTAAGTCCACTAAACATTCAGTTATCCCAACTACTCTTGTAAGTTAAATGCATAGATAGCCTGTGTTGTGAAGAGAAGGTAACACTAATTCATAGCTGGCTTGAATTGCCAACTTGGTGCAACTTTGTCGAATATGCTTGTATCATACTATAGGCTTCCCTGTCAGGGTGACCAATATATAGCCAACCTGTGTTGTTAAGACCACTTGTACTGTACAGGAGCCTCACCCTATCTGGGTGACCCCTATGTAACTAACCTGCATTGTTAAGTGTGCTTGTTGGGTTTGCTTGTGTCATACTATAACCTCACCCTATCTAAGTTAGCCTGTGCTGTTTAATAAGTTTTTATTTTATTTATTTATTGAAATGTTTTACCAGGAAAGTTACAGTGAGCAACAAAAGCTCGTCTCATGGTAGTTAGACAGGTGTACCGACCTAATCTTTCAATTACAATGCAGAGATTGGTATCTCTGCAGATTCCTGTGTAGAAAGACCTCACCTTTCAGAATTTACTTGTTACCCCTAAGAAAATTGGTGGATGGCCCCTCGGGGGGGCCTATTTCTAATTTTGGGTATTGTGGACCCTCCAGGCCCCATAGCTCGGCCTAAGAATGCCAGATTTACAATTCCAAGGTGTCATTTTTCTACATTTATTGCCATGCCAAGTTGGATGGAACAACTTACAAAATCCAAAATGGCCACCAAAATCCAATATGGCCTCCATATCACTAGTAAATACTTGATTCACTAGTAATTTCCAAATCCCTAGCTTCCAAGATACCGATTATCAATAATTCATGAATGGGGAGTTTATTATTGTTACATTTAATATAAACACATATTAAATTAATATAATAGAATATAAATATAAATAAATGATGCATAATGCATCAATCTGCTTGTTTGTGCCATTGACCCAAAATTGCATCCACTTTGTGAGAATTTGCCACTTTGTTCACGGATTGTGTGGCATGTTCAAGTACATTGTATGCCTGTTTAGTTTGTATTTCTAGTTTTTAATTTTAGCTTCTGTTTCACAAACATGGATAGCCCTCTAGCTGTACCTGTTGGATTAGTCAGTCCATTCGATTTGCCTACCTGTGTTCTTTGTGAGAACCAAATTAGAGATATGGAACTGCAATAAATATTAGGAGAGAATGGTCTGAATACCGTCAAGGCTTTTGCAGAGAAATGGTCAGTCACAAAACCAACTTCCGAGTACGCCAGAAACTTCAACCTCGTATGGAATAAAATCCGTGACCAACTTCTCCCTGGCCCTGGAGAAACAGGCCTGTCTGATCATACAAGGTGTCACCAAAATTACACCAGTGAAAGGAAATTAAACACCAACTCAATTAAACAACTTTCTTTGGATCAATTTTCTGAAGCTGAATTCTCCGGCATATCTGTCCCACAGATGTCCAGTTGAAGTGAAGTTGTCCATGTAACTTGATGTAAAAGGAAATCATTGGATTTTAAGAAGGATGAGACCTGCTTCGTCTGTGATAATAAAAGGAAAAATAGAGGAAATACAGAAGAAAAACTCCAAAGAGTTGACCTTGAAGATGGAAAGATTACACTGCACGAATGCATGTTACGCAATGAAAATTCCGATGATGCTCTTTTGTCTGGTGCTGCCAAATGTTTGAAGGTCACTACCACCAATGCTGACGTCTTTGCTGTGGATGTCAAATACCATCAAAGTTGTTACAACACTTTCGCCTATGTTGGTGAACGAGAGAGACAAACACCAGACAGATTGGAAAGCATTCACACAATGAGGGCTGAAACGGAGTTTCTTGAAATCATGAGAAGAAAGGTTGTTGAGCAGAAATGTTGCTATTTACTCCCAGAGTTACTGGTGGATCTTCATAACTTCTACAAGTTCCATGGATGCGAACAAGATGCTGAAATAAATCACACATTTCAGTTTAAGAATCTTATCAGCAATTAATTTGGAGATGAGATAGATCTTACTGCAGGGAAGGGAATACACAGGAATCCTCTCATTCTTCACTCAACAAAAATAAACCCACTTGATTATACTTTGGCAACCTTGAGAGGAGCTGGGCTCGGAGATAGTGACATCACCAATGCATTTGCAAAGATGATCAATCGGAAATTAAAATATAAACAAACTGAGTCACCACAATTTCCTATGGCATATGAAGATGCGCTTTCTGAGCTTGATAATTATGAACCCATTCTGGAAATCTTCAATACGATAGCTCTCTCTCTATAAGCCCTTCTAAGAAGATGAATGCTCTAGGTTATGCGACAATCCCAACAGAAATGCAAGCTACCAAGATATGGTTCATTGCTAGTGACTGGCAACGCCTCATTACCGGAGAACATTCTCCAAAGTTGATAGTTCTATCCATGATCATTCATCATCTCACCAGAAGTAAAGAAGCAGTCAGTCTTCTACGTCATTCAGGGGCTGGTATTTCTTACACAGACGTCAGAAAACAAAACAAGAAATTGGCCCATGATAGTATTTCTGAGGGAAGAAAAAGCACCGCACATGATTCCACCTGGACAGCCAGCTCTTGTCACAATTGATAACTTAGAGGGTAAGCAACAGACATTAACAGAAATCTCAACAACAACACATGACACTAACTCAACAATGTACATACCCCGAATTTTGTGTCCTGCGATTTACCAGTACAAGAACAGAACATTCCAAGTAGCTCAACAAGAGAAGTCCAGGAAACCTTTGAGAGCTCAGAACCTATTGACTATGGGGATTATAAAATAGGAAAGAGAAACCCCCCACCAATCATCCCATCCTACAATGAGGATGAAAGAAGGACCAAGCTTGATCTTCATTTGAGCAAAGATTGTATTTACGCTCTGGCAGCAAACATAGAATCTTCCAGAGAAGATGAATCACTTTCAGTCCTAGGATCATGGACAGCTTTCAATAAAAAAGCAATATCAACCACTACCGTCAAATCCGAAACTGATTTCCTGCCCATTATACCACGTGAACCAGATGATGCAGTTTGCAAATATTACCTTGATTTTCTCATGGATCTAATGCATGACCTACAAATTGACCACATCTTCAGCCACAGTGGTCATGCAGTTTTCTACAAGATTGCACAAATAATGTGGAAAGAAGAAAAATATACAAAAGTGGTTCATTTGATAGGAGGATTTCATGAACTGATGGTGAGGTAGAGGGTCCTCTACAAGTGATATGGTGCTATGGGACTTCGTGACTGGTGGGTTCAGGTGGGGATAATAGCGGATGGCTCTGTTGATCAGGCCTTGGAAGGATGCCACCATTCTAAATCGATGAGGTTACATAAACAGTCCCTCAAGGCTCTCCTACGAATCATGGGATCCAAGATTCATGGCTCACTAACTGACAGACTATGAGAAAAGCTCATCAACATGAGAAGATCTGTATCAGCAGAATCCCTGAATCTTGTCCTCTTGGATGAATCTTTCCCTGAGGTGCAGTCATGAATGCTGGAAACCTCTGGCACCATGGGACAGTGGGTGAAAGGCTACATTGGTGACACCAGCTCTCTTCTCACCCAGGTTGCCGCATACAGAGACAAGAATCTGAACTTGCATCTGCAGGCTCAACGAGATAGTCTACCTTTACTGGTCGCATTCAACCATCAAAACTACTCTCGATATTTGACGTGGCATCATGTAGACCTCATCAATCTGAAAACCATCAATGGGAATGCATACAATGAACTGCAGGAATATGGCATTGGGGCTAGTATGTCTGATAAGGCATTCTCCATGACACCTGGTGACCAAGTTTATTTATTTATTTAGCTTTTGTTGACCGGGTAAGTGCACTAGACAAATCCTGCCTATTTTCAGGCACGACCCGGGGGAGGGGGATACAGATGAATGCCAACTGACCTTGAACCAGATTAAGCTGTTGGTGGTATTTTAGTGAATGAGGGAAATTTGGCCAGGACACTGGGGAAATTCCCCTACTCTTTTCGATAAGTGCCATGGGATCTTTAACATCCACCTGAACTACCACCAATCCAGGCAGATGGGACCTCGGTTTAATGTCTCATCCGAATGACGGCACCTCAGAAATGCAGCACCCCTCTCATGCTGCATTACAGTGTCAGTACTGGGATATTAACCCAAGTGCCAGATGTGGGAACTGAACCCACAGCCCTCTGATCTCCCGGCCTCAGAGGCGAGTGTGCTACCTGCTGAGCCACTGACACTGCAACCATTCTAAATCGATGCGGCAACCCGGGTGAGAAGAGAGCTGGTGTCACCAATGTAGCCTTTCACCCAGTTGCAAGTTACTGAGGTCTCAATCAACAAAGAGTTCAAGGTGAGGGGTGGACCCATGAGAGGTGTTTATAGTACATCTGAACAAGCTGCTGGTGACTTCATTTTGAATTCCCACAAGCTCACTAAAATTAATTTGTCACTGAAGGAGAAGATGCTTCTGAAAACATCGGCCACACAATAAGTTGTCATATGGTGCCATGAGAAACATGATGGTCAAGTGAAAGTGCTGGTAAAGAAACTTCATGCATATTCAGATCCACGTCAGGGTGTAGCATGACAGATCGCAACAGGCATTGAAATACCACTGGCAATAGTAGAGAGTCTTTTGAAGGCAAATACTACAGAGGAAGTTATGTTGATTGCACTTATAAATGACTGCCTCCTATCAAGGAAAGTTGGCTTCTTCGAGCCCATTAAATGCAACAGAATTTCCATGAGAATGGACAAAAGGAAAAAGAAACCCAAAGTAGAATCAGTTTTGAAAGAAGACTGTCAGACTGTCAGACTCTCAGTATCATTGTTGCAAAGTGCCCCAATAAGAAAGATGTGTTTTCCCATCCACTCACAACATATCCTCTTGTAATAGCAACTCCGGACAGAATCTTCTACAAACCTAATACCAAACATGTCTTAAGAAATTATCTCATCCATGAAGCAGAAGCTCGAAGTTCTTCCCTTCCTCCGTTATGCCCAGTATACATATACATTACCATGGCAATGGTCAGAGCAGTTCCTGCACAGCGACATGGGACAGCCTTTGGAAAGCACTTCTTGTCACATTCACACCTCCATGTACAGCAAACCCAGTGGAAGTCATCATAGTTTTTGATAATTATGAGGATGATCAGGAGTTCTTGGTGAAACAGCAAGAATGAACTGAGCAAGTGGTAGGAACAGGAGGAATGTGACTTCACATGGGATCAGATTCACAAGAGATGCCACAGGGAAAGGTGTATCAGCAGTACCTTCACAACAATGACAACAAAACAGATCTCATACAGCACTTCAATAAGTATGTTAGACAAGAGGATGTCAGAAGAAACTTACAATATCAGCATACTATCAGCAATGGCAGAAGCACGTATACTATGTACCCAGATCTGAATAATTCATGTTTTCCTGCAACCATGAGGAGGCGGATATGAGGATAGTGCTGCATTGTGCTCATGCAAAAGGTCCAGTTGCCCTCCGAGCCAAAGATACAGACATACTTGTCCTGATGGCTTATGCTTTTGCAAAGAGCCTTCCAGATTCACCATGAAAGCTCCAAATCAACCCTGAAGTATTTATAAACATTGAATCTATATACGATCACATTGGACACGTTACAAGTCTCAGTTTGCCAGCATACCACGCTATCTCTGGATGCAATGCAGCAAGCTACTTCTACAAGGTATCAAAAAAATTAGTCTTTCAACATTCGCACAGGGTTCAAAAAAGAATAAATCTCCTTTCAGGGCTTGGGGAAAGCACATATGCTTCACAAGACACTGAACAAAATGTCAAGACCTTCATTCAACACTGCTTGTATAATGGTACTATAGGAGAGGATCTAGTAGACACACAACTAAGGCAATACACTAACCTGACAGTGAAGACTATGCAAACAATTCTACCAGACCCAGCAAGCCTATGTCAGCACATAAAGAGAGCAAATCTCATAGCCTACTATTGGTGCCACTGCACAGAGCCAGAAACCTCGAAAGTTGACCCTTGTTTGTCAGGATGGAAATGAGAGAATGAAATACTGAAATCTGTTTGGTTCACTGGGTTTCAGTTACCTGATGTCCTACATCATAGAAGAAAGGGCAGAAGGTTAGCCGGCCAACGATGTGCAGCTGACAGAGATGAGGAAGATGACGAAGGTGAGTCAACACCTCAAAGACACACACACACAGAAGACCAAACAAAAACCTTTGACCACAGCACCAATGACTGATTGTACAGAAGACGATGACACCAAAAATGACACATCGGCAGCCAATGAGCAAACTTCTGTGGATGAATCTTCACGCTTCTGGAGTGAATGTAACAGTTCAGATCAAGAGTGGAGTCCAATATGATGTCTTCAAAACTGGACATTACAACCAAAGTGCACTGTTGACCCAAATTATTCATAGTGTTGGGTCAAATTGTTAATAAAATTACTTAATTTTAAACGAAAAATCAGCACATACAACATTTAGATTTTAAGCATTACTGTATGTACTTCGAACTATTTTATCAGTAAATTGCCTCATGAATTCAATTGTTTTATGTGGTATTAATGTGTGTATTTGGTCCTGTGTCTAACAGGGAGCCTCAAAGCAATATATAGAACAGGACACAGAAGGTAATTGTAAATGGAGTCCACTCTGAAGAAAGAGGGGTAACTAGTGGGGTACCGCAGGGTTCAGTGCTGGGTCCAGTCCTTTTTAATGTCTTTATAAGTGACATTGCAGAGGGACTGGAAGGAAAAGTATGCCTCTTTGCAGATGACACAAAGATCTGCAACAGGGTTGATACATAAGGAGGCATGGAAAGGATGAGAAGGAACTTGGCAAGGTTGAAGGAATGGTCAGAAGTATGGCAGCTTGGATTCAATGCAAAGAAGTGCAAAATAATGCACCTGGGAAACAAAAACCCAGGGGAAGATTACACAATTAGGGGGGTAGAAACAACAACAAACATGGAAAGGGACCTGGGGGTAATCATATCAGATGACCTTAAGGTTAGCAAACAATGTGAGAAGGCAGTAGGGAGGACTGGGAGGATACTGGGATGTATAGGGAGAGACATCACCAGCAGAGAATAGGAAGTTGTTATCCCTCTGTACAGACGGTTGGTGAGACTCTATCTGGAGTACTGCATCCAGTTCTGGAGACCCCATCTCCATAAGGACATAGACAGGATAGAGGTAGTCCAGAGGAGGGCAACTAAAATGGTGCAGGGTCTGCAAGAGAAGCCATATGAGGAGAGACTAAAGGAGTTTAATATGTATACGCTTGAGGAAAGGAGGGAGGGGGGACATGATAGAAACTTTTAAATACCTCAGTGGAATCAATAAAGTCCAAGAGGGTAGCATCTTTCAGAAAAAGTGATGTGCAAGAACAAGGGGACATAATTTGAAAATAGAGGGGAATGGCTTATTGGCAATGTGAGGAAGTAGTTTTTTACAGAGAGGTTGGTGGATGGATGGAACAGCCTTTCTGAGGAGGTTGTGGGGTCTAAAATTGTGGGAGAATTCAAGAATGCATGGGACAGACATAAGGCAATTCTTGAGGGGGTAGGAAGAAATAGGCTGTTGGTTAACTAGAATCTGCAGCTTTTCCTGTAGGTAGGGAAATGGGCAGACTAGGTGGGCCAAGCGGTCCCTATCTGCTGTCAAAGTCTATGTTTCTATGTCATAAATGTTCATGAATAAATGTTCAATATATAGATGTTCATGAATCATTGATAATCGGTATCTTGGAAGCTAGGGAATGGAAATTATTAGCGAATCAAGTATTTACTAGCGATATGGCGACCATATTGGATTTTGGTGGCCATTTTGGATTTTCTAAGTTGTTCCATCCAACTTAGCATGGCAATAAATGTAGAAAATGACACCTTGGAATTGTAAATCGGACATTCCTAGGCTGAGCTATGGGGCCTGGAGGCCCCACAGCGTCCAAAATCAGAGATAGGCCCCCGAGGGGCCATCCACCAATTTCTTGGGGGTAACACATAAATTTTGAAAGGTGAGGTCTATTTACATAGGAATCTGCAAAGATACCAACCTCTGCATTGTAAATCGAAAGATTAAGCTGGTACACCGGTCTAAGTGTGTCAAGTGTACTAGTAACAATTGCTTCCCTATCTGGGTGACCATATATAGGACAGGCCAGTCTGGTTACAGCATAATGGTACTAGAGAAGTAGGGGGATAAAAGGTTAGTATAAGATGTCTAAGGGTTATCATAAAGATTATTATAGGGTAGAAATTCAGCAGGGAGCAAGTCAGTTGCAAGGACTGTGGGGTGCTCTTCTTCATCATACCAGTCTGGAGGAGGGGCCACTGCCCCTTCTGTAGAACCATTGCAGAGTTTCATGCTCAGCTGGTAGCAGTGAAGGAGGCAATCTCTCTTCTATGGCACCAGCTCAGCTGGAGCCCAAACCCCACACCCCAACTCCCTCAGAGGATCTCTGGTCCAGGAGGGTGGAGAGTGATGGGGAGGGGAAGAGTGGTAGGAGCAGTCACATGGATTTCAACCACACTTTGCACCCCCAGAGTAGACTCATGTACCAGTCTCCACTGGGAAAGGACCATGAGTCAGTCAGGGGAAATGGGAGTGATGACCGGGTGGCACCATGTGGTGACAGTCAGGAGGAGGTAGCTATAAGAGTCTTAGTGGCTAGGGATTCCATGATCAGTGGGAGTAGAGAGGGTGGTGGAAGAGCAGTGGGGGATACTCAGATTCCTTACTGGGGCATCCACCATCCAAGACATACATAGACTATAGAGACTAGAAGAGACGGAGTGGGGGTGCTGGTAAACTTTGGTACCAATGATTTGGTGAACAAGCCTGTGAAGCAGGTGAAGTGGAACTTTCAGAGGCTGGGAGACAGACTATAGGCACGGTCAGCCTCCCTGGCCTTTTCTGGGGTCCTCCCAGCGTCGAGTAGGGGAGTGGAAACGATAGAGTAAGGAGAGAAGACATCAAGGAGTTAAATGGGTGTTTAAAGGGATGGTGTCTGGAGAAAGGGTACAACTTTATGGGGGACTGGGGCAGCATCTGGGGCAGGTGGCTTTTCAAAGATGACAGCCTTCACCTTCTAGGAATGGGGAACATTGTGTTGGGGCAGATGTTTGATGTGATTGGACAGTTAAACTGACTGCTGGGGACACTAAGGCCAGGGGGAGCACAGTAAAAGGAGTAAGGGAGGGGTACGTAGCTATTGCTCCCCCTATACACAGGACTGGTAGTAGTAAGATGGGTAGAAGCAAGGTTAAGGTTCAAACAAGAGTAGTGGAAGAGGCTCTCAGGATTTGCAAGCAACACGAAAAAATAAGAAGCTAAGAATGGGAAAGAATACAGGAGTAGGATCACAAAATAGCAAAAGGGGATCTGGAGCTAATTGGGGGGATCTGCTTTAATGCAGAGAGTCTGGGTAACAAAATCAGTGAGCTCCATGCATTAGTGACAGACACTGAGGTAGACCTAGTGATCATCACAGATACTTGGGCCACAGAGAATAAGGACTGGCACTTGTCAGTCCCAGGCTATACAATGTTAAGACAGGATGGGGAAAGGTAAAGGGGAGCTGGGGCATTGCCTTATATGTCAGAGAAGGCACAGAGGCTGTGGAGATGGAAACATCAGGGGAAGCAAAGGGGAAACTGAGTTGCTGTGGGTGCACCTCATGGCACCCTTAGGCAAGAAAATACAGATGGGGATGATTTATTGACCATGAGGACAAGTGAAAGTGAGATAGGAGCTCAGGGCAGAACTGACAAGGGGAATGAAGGCAAGGCAGTTTTATTTATATGACGTCCAATCCCTGGGGCTCTGGGCACCTTACATAAAAACAAGTGAAATCTTAACAAATAATACAACACATGCAAATATATAAATAACAGAAGCAGATCTACAAATATTTAAAAATAAAATAACTAGTATGAATAATGCTGGTCAGTTACCTTCATCGGGGAAAGCCAAACAGGAATAAATGAACCTTAAGGCCCTTTTTGAAAGACTCGACAATTGGGGCCTCCCTGACAGAGGCTGGTAAGGAGTTCCATAGGCAACACTAAAGGCAGTGAAGAAGGGGGGAAGTGGTGGTGGTGGGTGATCTGAACCTGACAGATATTGACTGGGACATTCCAGTGGACAGGTGCACCAGATATTAGGCCATGTTGGATATATTGCAGGATGCCTGCTGGTGCAGCTGGTTGAGGAACCCTCTAGACAGATGGCCATTCTCAATTTGCTGTTCATCACTCAGTGATAGTAAGTGAAATTAGAGTTGGGGACTCACAGGGGGTCCAGTGACCATAACTCAATTTGGTTCAGACTGACCCTCTGGACCAGAATGTCCCTATCATAACCTGAAGTCCTAGATTTCAGAAGAGCAGACTTCAACTGGATTATAGAGCTGGTTGGTCCTAGACAAACTGACCAGGGTGGACAGCACTGGATGTGTAGAGGAAAGATGGGGACAATCAAGGGGACTATTCCCAAAGTAACACAGTCAATTGTTAAAAAACAAAAGAGATACAAGAGACAATATGGTCTCAGAAAGGGTCAGGGAAGCAGTGAGAGACAAAAAAAGGCTTTCATCAGGTACAAGGAAAAGTGGGGGAGGAGGAGAAATGGGTAGAGAAACATGGATGTTAAGAGGAAGGTCAGGAAGGGAAAGGCAGACACAGAGCTGTGTATTGCGGTGGAAGTCAAGGGTGACGAAAAACAATTCTTCAGATATATCAGGAAAAAATGAAGCAGGAAGGGGGTATTGTTAGGCTAAAAGGGGGGGGGGGATTGTAGAGGAAGCTGAACAAAAAGCAGCCATCCATCCTTGATGATTACTTCTGCTCTATCTTTACAAGGGAAAACAGCAGACCTCTGCCTGAAAGTGGCATCAAGGTACCTCTTAGGGGCATTCCTGAAATGAGGCAACCAGTCTTTACCAGAGAAAAGAGTCCAGAAGTGGCTAGAAGCCCAAAAGGTAGATAAGAACCTAGGGCCAGATGGGGTGCACTCAATGGTGATCAAGGAATTGGCAGCAGAACTGGCTGAACCCCAAGTAGACAAGGGAAGTTCTGAAAGACTGGAATGTAGTGAACATAGTCCCAATACACAAGGGGGTACTAGGAGAAACCGAGGAATTACAGACCTGTCAGCCTTACCTCTGTAGTGGGTAAACTAATGGAGTCATTCATTGGTCAAAGAAAACCTTGTGGACTACCTAGAGAGCCATGGTCTACAGGATAGTAAACAGCATGGGTTTGTGGTAGAGAGGTATTATTGTACCAACCTGACAGATTTCTTTGAGTGGGTAAAAAAGATGACAGATAAGGGCAATGCTGTGCATTTACTCTTCTTCAGTTTCAGCAAGGCTTTCAACTCTGTGTCACACAGAAGACTGCTGAGGCAGCTGGAGGACATGTACTTACCTAGAGACATAGTTAGATGGGTGGGAAACTGACTGAAAGGAGAAACAGCAGAGGGTGGTGGTAAATGGGGTCAAATCAGAAGAGAGGGAGGTCACAAGTGGGGTGCAGCAGAGATTTCTCCTGGGTCCTGTCCTCTTGAATATGCTCTTCAGTGACATTGCAGAGGGCATCTTCTCTTACTCACTTCAGTTTTTTTTCCCTCTACTAGCTCTTCAATAATAGACCTGTTGTACTCCAGCATCTCTGGCTTTTACTCCCCTCTTTTTTCAGCGTATTTGATAACTGGATCTGTAATTACTAATTACTTGCATTGTTTAATGCCTAGAGATTGGGACTATTTTCCTGAATCGTGTAATCGCTGTAATGGTTCATACCACTGTTTTGTTATTATGTACTGTATTTATCTTCACCTGTTTTTTTGATTATGTATTTGCCTTCTACTTGTGTGTTTTCGTCTATAACGTGGGGCCTCTGTAAATGAACCTGTGGTTCAAAGGTTTATCTGATTTCTTCAAAAAAATAAATAAATAAATCTAGGGCAAGCTGAGTCTCCTCGCAGATGTCAAGAAGCTCTGTGGTATTGTAGATAGTGATGAACGGATCAGGGAGATTCAGAGGGATCTGTAAAGGCTAGAGAGGTGGTCAAAGATTTAGCAGTTGACATTCAATACCAAAAAGTGCAAGGTTATGCACCTAGGGAACAAAAACACCAGGACCGAGTACTGGATGGGTGGGGTAAAACTGAGCACTATGGCAGAAGAATAGACTTCGGAGTCATCATTAGTAACTCCTCCCTCAAACAATCAAGTCAATGTAACAAGGCCTACAGTAAGGCTAATAGAATGATGGGGTGTATTTGAAGGGGTACTGACAGCAGGAAAAAGGATGTATTACTACCTCTGTATAGTCAATGGTGAATTCCCACCTTGAATACTGTGCTCAGTTCTGGAGTCCTCACTTAGGGAAGGTGAGGGACAAGCTGGATATGGAGTAACACATGGTGACCAAGTTCATTCTGGGCCGACAGGGCAGCTCTTACAAGGATGGTCTCAAGGCACTGAACATGTACTCACTAGAGAGCAGGCAAGAGAGGTGGGATATGATAGAGACCTTCAAGTTTCTCAAGGGAACTAACAAAGTGAACTGTGGGGAACTATTTACAGGAGTAAAAATTCAAGAACCCGAGATCATGAGTGGAAACTGGCAGGGGGAAGGTTTGAGAAGAATATGAGTAAGTTCTATTTCACGGAAAGGGTGATGGATCCAGGGAAGTCTGCCAGTGAATGTGGTGGGTGCCAACACCATAAATGGTTTCAAGCTTGGCTTGGATATAGTGAATTGTTTGGTGGTTACTCAGGTCAGTAAATGCAGGGAGCAGAGAAGAGCATTCGACAGGGAAGGATAGAACCCTGTATGGGAAATAGCTCTCAGGGCAGATAGGGAACTACGGGCAGACTAGATGGACCCTAGGTCTTCTTTTGCCATCAGTGTCTATGCTTCTATGTTTCTATGTATCTTGGCCATATATGTGCATCAAGCCTGAAGTCATCTTAATTTCTGGACAGTGTCCAGCTAAAGGTAAGACAGACAAATCCCAAACCAGCTACCCAGGTTTCAGCAGGGCATTCTTGTGACTCTCCTGTAGTATGCCACACATACACATATACTGTATCCACCGCCATACACTTCAGTTTAAGCAGCTGGAATCCAGGGTCTAGTCTATGTTCACTTGGAGTGGTATTTACTGTCATACCCCTATCCTATGGATTTTTTTTGTGTTGAATTGATATTTGTAAGCCACTTTTAGCTCTGGCCACCCCCCACCCCCATTTCTTCTTTCCATCTTAGGCCCAACTCTCACCAGGGCCATTGGGCTCTCTGCACTTATCTGTATTAAAGTGTATCTGAATCAGAACCTTTTTATACATTTGTGTAAACACTCCCTATCTCCAGGCTTAACTGCTTAGGCTATGGCACCAGTTGCCCTCGCAATCTGACTTTTGCTTCCGGCCCCTTGGACTGTGGAATCAGGACCTGGATGGCTTGTTCAAAAGCCCATGGCTGGATTTTGGCCAGGGCTTACTCTTCTGATCCTCTGTGCCAGCTGCCACTGCATTCCCTCTGTTCCTCAGCCCCACAGAGGTAGCAGGGCTGAGGTCCTATGTCTGTTTGCACCTCTGGGTGCCCAGGGGAAAGTACTGTTGCCCTGAGTTCAAGGGTTGTTATGGGGCTCCTTTCCCAATATGGCTTTACATGTATTAGTAGTGCATATGCGGTTGAAGTCTTAAAGGAACCACTGCTCCCTTGAATGTGTTTGGCCATGTGGCTATAATGTAAAATTACTCCCAGCTCCAGGGCAGGCAGCCGAGGTGGGATATAAGTTTAAAATGCTTCAGATACCTCAGGGAATTGTATTGCTAGTTTCCTGGTCCCCAAATGGTCAGTGGGACCAGAAGATGTATTAGTGAAGTGCACATGCATGCTCACAGCCTTAGAAGGTGCAAAAAGGGTGCCCTGACAGCCAAACAGGGCTCCTTGCAGTTACAATTAGGATTTCCTTGGCCCCTTCTAAGAAAGTGATGCCAGGCTAGGTGATTATCTGCCCCTAAGTGGGCTTGTAATAAAAGTTATAGGCTGCCAAAGTCAGGCAGCATAATGCAAACAAATATGGTGGCACCTTGTAAGCCTCCCTGCTGTTGGGGTTGCTGGGAAGGGGTCAAAGGGCACCCTCTACAGGCTGGGAAAATTCTGGTCATTTGGGTGGGAAGTAAAGGGCTGCTGTATACTAAGATGTGCCCTGGGTTCTGAGAGGAGTTCAGCTGCGTGCTGGAGATGGAGACTGCTCTAGGAGGGCTGCACGAGCCAGAAGGCTAGCCTTGGTGCAGATAGGCCCCTCTGAGCCCAGAAGAAAGCTTCATACAGAGTGCCTACAAGCCCTTTTTGTCTCAGCAGGGAAGTCATTTGATTGTTCAGTTGTTTTGCCAGCAGAAATTTGTTTTGAACTGCTGTACTAAATGTTTTCAATCCTGCAACCTGATTTTAACTGTTTGAATTGTTGCCCAGCAGGGAAGAAACGTATTTGGGCTGGGATTAAGACTGTCAAAAGCCTTGCTTCGTTTAAGTTCCAGTGGAAGCTGTGTGCCCTGGATGTCCTAGGTGACCACAAGCCTGGGTGGTCCCTTTCGAAATTGACGAAAGGCCTGTGGTGTGTATACAATGAAAGGCCCATCACAGGTGAAGAATCCAGCACCTGCTTAGAGTCTCCAGCCTGCAGTTGATGTTCCTGGATAGAATGTGTGCTGCTGTCAGAGTGGTACCACAAATCCATTCCATTCATCAGCACCCACTGGGACCTATACAGAATGTGAGTACCCTCTGGGCTGTGGCTCTGAGGAGTTCTTTTCCAAAACTCAGTCAGTTTAGCTAGATATGTAAAGGTGGTTAAGTCTAGCAGCATGATCATCTCAGAGCTGTCCTGATTTCTCCCGTAAAATAAGATGGGAATAATGCTGTATGCAGCTTTCTTAAACTTCCAGTCAGAAGCACTTAACAACACAGAGGAGATTCATACTGGACCCAGGTACAGTATAGGGCTAAGGAGGTATAAGACTGAGAAGATGATTTAAGAAAAAAGAGAGACTGAAGCCAGGCCTGTGTATTGCAGTATATGTATATATTATTAAGCAGTTACATAAGAAGAGTTTTTAACCCCCTGCCCTGTATTAGTGGAAGCTGCAATAGATGGGAACCTGTCTAAATTGTGCAGTCTTGCAAGCAGAGATATTTGCTTAATTTGATTGGTACATAGCCTGCTACAGGAACTCAGGATCTATGATTTGAATCCCATTGAAGGTTCTTTGTCTACACCATTTGAATGCAGTTCAGAGAATAGCATGCCCGTGCACTGGGCAGGCTATAACAGGCAGAAAAGAAAGGCAGAGAGAAATTCAGTATTACAGAAAGCAAATGCACAGCTGCATACCCACTGAATCCCACGGGGCTCGAGGAGAAAACTATACCACCACTCTATCACTTCCATACCTCTGATGGCCAGTCTGACCTTCCTCAGACTACAGTACGTCTTAAAGGTGGCATCAGAGCTACCGTAATAATTGCTTCTCAGATCTCAGAATCAGTATAACTGCTCATTCACTATGTAGCTTTTGCAGTGCCTTTGATGAATCTGACAGTTCTGTGTTTAGAGTGTCTTTAAAGAACAAAGAGATAGATTTCAGACGTCCACATCCCACATGCAATTGGGTAGATTCACAGAAGTATCTAAAAGCAGAAACATTTGAAAATTATGCCCGCATCCAATTATCAAACTATGTGAGGTGCAGGAGGAACAGAGCAAAGCCGCACCTTCTTTTGGCTGGTCTAGAACTTGGGTCTGAATGCAGCAGCATGCATTCAGATGTGGATGCATGCTGCCAAAAATCTGGTCCAAATGTTGCTAACATGATAGACTTTTGAAAATAGACTCAAACAGCAAACTCCCACCTCCATTTTTAGTTTTTTCATTTCAGCTCTCCCATGGAGTTTGCTGCTTAATGGCCATGATCCAAGAATTCTGCACTGCTACAGGAATGGCAGTTTTCATGGCAGGATAAAACAGAACACATTGGGACAAACCATGCAAAGCAAGGATCGCAGTTCGGGCAAGCATTCATTGAGGGAGTGGAACAGATGCACTTTACACTGCAAGGGAGGTAACTGTATATTGTTTCTGTAACAGTCATGCCATTACAGAAACCTGTGTGTAAAAGTGCTAATTGCTCTGCCTGCACTGGTGCACCCCCACAGGACCCCTGCCATGTCAAGAGAGTTTTGCAATTGGTGTCAGCATGGCTCAGTTGGTAGGTAGCACATCTGCCTCTGGACCAGAAGGTCATGAGTTCTCGTCCCACATCGGGATTGGACACATACCTAAAAAGAAAATGCTGGCACCCAAGTGCAGTATTGGGGGGTGCTGTACTGTTGGGGTGTGCTATTCTTCAGATGAGACATTAAAGCGAGGTCCCTGCTACCCATCCTGGTGCTGTCCTGGTGGGTGTCCAGGTGGAAGTAAAAGAATCCAAGGCATTCTTGGCAAAGAATAGGGTATATTCCCAGAGTCTTGGTCACTGTTCCCCTTCCCATAAAACCAGTTCATTTATTTATTTATTTATTTAGCTTTTGTTTACCGGGTAAGTACACTAGACAAGTAGTATGCCTATTTTCAGGAACGACCTGGGAGAGCACAAAACATACAGTATACATACATGGCAACATTGGAGAAACAGCATGATACAGTAAAAAACAGCTATAACAACGCTTGTATAAGGGCAGAGATACTGCCACACATAGTACAAATTGTTACAGGACATAGATAGACATTAGAATCACTGAATACATATTTCATAGACCATCATGGACTCAGAGTGGACAATAGTGGACTGCAGAGTATTACATTACAGAGACTAGGAGCAGTCACATCTTGTCGTTTGTTTTAGGTGGGACCACAGGGAGGAGCAAAAGGTCCCATGGGAAGGGGCAGAGTGAACAGAGTCCAGAATGGAGTTCCAGAGCCTAGGCACAAAAGTGGCAAAGTCACGATCCTCGATAAGGGTCCGAGTAGGGGGAACTTTAAACAACTCGGCGGTCTGTGACCTGAGCTGGTAGGGGATGGCGTCCAGTTTTGGGAGGAGATGCGCCAGTCCCGACGGTATGCCCGTGGCAAGCACTTTCCTGGTGAAGTTTCCTACACCAAGGATCAGGAATTCCGCAGGAGGGAGCCAGTTGAGTTTGTCATAGAGCTCACATCGGTGGGTGAGTTTGGGAGCAGCAAGTGCAAACCGACAGATATCATTATATACCGTGTTCCACCGAGTAAGATGGATTTGAGGTGACCTGGCAAATAGGTGATATCCATAACTAAGGGATACAAGTGTCCAGGCTGTGTGTGGGTGCTGATGTACGATATAGCTGCCACTACACTTTCAGTCACTTCACTTGCAGCCTAGCATTGCTTGTAAAGTGCTTTGGGATACATTGCGTACGAAAAGCGCTATATAAATGCTGATTTTTCTTCTTCTGTTCTTCTACAGTATCAACTCAACTAATATGCACTTAGAGAATGAGACTCTCCTGTACAGTGCGTCCCAGGCCTCACTTCCCTGTAGTAGTAGTCGTCGTCCATTTTCTTGTAAACTACAGTATTAAAACTCAACTAATATGCAAAGAAACTCCCATATACTGTGCCTCCCATGCCTCCCTTCCCCATAATCTGCCCCCTTTGAGTGACTGGCAAACACACTGGGCTGGATTTTCAAAGCGATCTGAATACCGCACGCCCCAAATGCGCTGAACAAATGGTGCACAGGGCATACAGCATTCTCCCAGCCTGCGATCAGGATTTTCCATCCTGTGCACCGATTGCCACAAGTTAGATAAATTTTTTCTGATCTAGCTTGCATCAATCCTGGGTACCTTTTCTACAGGGCTTGCATCAGATATTTGGCGCAAGCTGCCATAAATTGGGTAAAGTGTCATGACTTGCGCCCAACCTACCAAAATCGGGTGCAGTTGCCACAAAGGTGTCTGGTGTAGCTGCACCAAGAAATAGGTTTGATGCAGGGCTTGATCCAAGCCTTGCATTGCCCTTTGGAAATTGGGCCCACTGAATTCTGGTACATGTAAATCTGTCAAGAATATTAAAGTGACAAATTGACAGGTCGCTGTTGGTCACTGTAATGGTTGTGTGGACCCCCAGCACAGCTTCTCCAGGTCTTGTGCCCCCTCCCTGAAACACCTCAACCATAGAGGTGATTATAGTAAAATCTAGAGGGGTGAAGTCCCTCACATGGAGGGTGTGGGGGGGGGGCACAGCCCCCCACAGGAAACACACTTGCTGTCTCGACTGCACAATGTGGACCGCAATCCCAGTTGACATTGTGTGCATCGCTGTAAAGCTGGTTAGCAGTTTTACTGTTGAACTGGCTTGGTGAAACCTTGAATTGCCAGCCTGGACATCAGGATGGAATGAAAAAAGGAAAAGAGCTACACAGACCTGACGTCTCCATATATTTTTTTGTTAATAACTTAAATTACAAGTTAATACAGAGCTGCTCCCCTGAAACACTGCTGACGCTGCAGTGATCCATATGCAGCTATGTGTAAATGCCAGTCCGCAGCATTTCAAAAGGAGCAGCAGGTGAGAGGTGCAGATTCAAGTGCAGCAAGTGCAGTAAGGTAAACGTGACTTTAGTGAGCTTTGGGACTTCTGGGGGTCATGTTTATATACAAAGACCCACTTCCCATTATAAGTAAATAGTAATGTAGCATCAACTAGAGTGGCTTACTTCAGAGCTATTGGGCCAAGCCCTCCTCCACAATAAAATGTAAAATGAATGCACTATACCACTAAGAAATACCACTAAGAAATGAACATTTTCTCACAAAACACTGGGATGTTTGTCCTTCAATAATCATTGCTTGTATGCTGGAATCAGCTCAATGAACTGTGAGTTATTTAACTAATTTGCCAGGCGTCTGCCTTCACTGAAGTCAGAAGTGTGGCCTGTGTTTTTTTTCTTGTGGTTTACACCTATAGAATCCGAATGTTACACTGGAGCATAATTTAAACAAATGGTTGGTTAAGAAAAAAACATAAATCCCACAATACAATATGACTTATTCAGACTACAAAGAATCAACAAGCCAAAGGGGGCTGAACCATGGTTCAGCAGCGGCCCTCACTCTAACACACTCTTACTTTCTACTAGCCCCGCTTCTGCTGAGTACTTGTGTATTGGTATTTATTTTACCAAAAAAAAGCTCCATTGAGCAAGCTAATTTACAAGGAGGTCCTGGATAGAACAGTATACAAAGTTAGTTCAAAACAAATAATAAGCAATGAAATACAGTAGGATAATACAGAATACAGGATAGTATAAGAGATACAATAGCGAAAAGATTCAATTATAGTGTATGGTGGAACGTTGTTGCTGGCTAAATTCATAGACAGACTGTTGTACCATCGTGGCGATATCATGAAGGTGTGGTGCCATCCTAAGGACGTCACCATGATGGTACAACAGCATTGGTCCTCATTGCGCATATGCAGCCAGCGAGCGTTGTGGACAGATCATGGGTAAACGGCCGGCAGCGGTGAGATCCGTGAAAAAAAATACAGCAGCCCTGTAGAAAGGACCGTCCTGATCTTCTGAATTGGTGGGTAGCTTCATTTTGATTTGGGAAACTTGAGTCTGGGACATTGAGAGAACGTGGAGTGAGCGAGGCTTCTTGTCGTGTTGGTGGCAGGGGGGTCACAATCAAGAAATGCTCAACTGATGCCCATACACTATACAAGATAATGTATGGGCAACAGTTAACAACAACCCTGCGTTAACTTCCTCAGGTTGTCTGTCAACCGAAAACCTCTCGAGCCGCCGCCTCGAGGTTTACTTGGTTGTCATGACAACCTCTCGAAGTTAACAACAGGGTTGTTGTTAACTGTTGCCCATCCATTATCCTCTATATGCAATATTAACAACAGGAACATCAGGCAGGAAAGGTTTACATAGGCATTAGGAAAGCAAAACCATCATTTCATTGGCTCTTTCATTTTCCTGTAATGACAGTGGAAGGGAGCTGAGCATGTTTAGAGGCTGGTAAAAGGAAAAAAAAAGAATTACCTCCCTGACAAGTTTTGATGCCAAACCTGTGGGTCTCCTGCCCCTCAGCCCCAGTTGGGAAAGTTGTAGTCAGCACTGCAGCATACCAGTCAGTACCAACTGGAAGGGAAACTATGGAACAATATTCAAAGGGACAGAGAATGTGGATCTCTGTGGGCCAGTGGCTACTGCTCCAGTAGACATGGGATCAAGATATGCTAGACCCAGAGTCAGACTGGCCAACCAGGATACCTGGAAATTTCCAGGTAGGCCCCACTCTGTTGGGTGTCGGTTTTACCATCTACTGTTTCTAATTAAGTGGGGTATTTTGGGCCCTGCAAGTAAATGTGAGATGCAAACACAGAGCTGGTATATTGACTTGAAGAAGATGACTAATATGAGTGTGTCACCTTAGGCCCTCCCCCATTGATTTTCCAGGTGGGCCCCATGTCACCTTTCTAGGTGGGCTCCCCACACCATAGTCTGACTCTGGCTGGACCATTGGGGAAAGAGTCGAAAGCTAGAAAGTAAAAAAAACAACAAAAAAACAGTGCTATAGCAGAACAGTAGCCTTCTGTGGGACTCACACTATTGCAAACATTACAAAAGTACTGTAGGCTACCAGATGGCTCAGCAGGCACATGTCACTTGGCCATGCTGGTGAACCGGGATTAGGAGAAGTCTCAAGGAGCTGCATCCGGGGCTGCTCATTGATGAGACAGCTGCTGCTGTGCAGCATATCTCAGCCAGAGAGGGCTGGCAGCAGGTTCCATCGACACAGCAACAAATGCAGGTAGGGTCATGAAGCTCTCCCTTTTCAGGATGTTGTGTGCAAACATAGGTCAATATTTGGCTATGCCCATGCCACGATGTGGTGGTGAGGGGGCGTAAGGGGAGAAAACCAGGAAGAAAATCTATGCATGATGAGTCATCTGACTGGCAGTCACTGGCACTCTCGGGCCCCACTCTGAATGGATCGCTGCTGGCCAACACCGTGTTGGGGGGGGCAGGCAATAGATTGGAGTGAAAGGCTGCTGACAGGAATATCTGAAGATACTAGAATGGTGATGACTCAGGGTTCAAATAGCACAGTGAAAAAAATCATTACATTTTTTAAGTAAAAATCTAACAGCTGTTGTTTTTTGTTTCTGTTTTTCCTTCAAAATAATGTTAATTATTATAGGTATTTGTTGTTTGGCATTGGCTTTCTACTTTACAAGCCACCTACTCTTAAATGGGAAATAACATAGAAATACAGTAGCAGGGAGATGAAAGAGATCCTTCAGTTGTAGAGCAGCAAGTGTTGGTGGAGGCAGCAGACGCAAATGAAAAGTGAGAAATGAATAGTGATTTGCAACAATAACACTGTCATTGGACATCACTGAAAGTCTCCTGGGCTCTGGCCTGTGTTGGCCCCGCTGCATATGCGATTTGATGTCGTTTAAGAACATGTCAGAATGTTTTCCTCTGATGGATGTATTTCAGTTTACAGCTTTCAAATGTTTTCTGTGTCGTGCAGGGGAAAATTAGCTCACCCCGCCTTCAGTAATAGATAACAATAAGGACAATGGCCTTAAATGGACAGCTCTCATCTGCATTCATTCAAAATTCAGAGGCGGGCGGACAGATTCAATTTTCAGGTCTAGAAAGATATGTGAGAATTACTGTCTACAGCAAAGAATGCAGAAAACCTCTGATGTCTTGTGGAGCTCTGTGGTAATAAAAGCCATGGGCCTAGAATTGGAAACAAGCAAGCTACGCGTGATTTTAACTGGCAATTCTACATCAGCTACATACAGATAATGTACGGGGTGTTTTACATCTTTAGTTTGTTTTACATACCCGAGCTGTGAGTGATACCACATAAACCACGAATGCGAAGCACAAGATGTCTGTTATGGTATCACACACCAAGGGTATGTAAAAAAAAAATAATAATTAATTTCAACACCCTGTAGTTTGTTTTATATAGTTGCTGGTTTTGTGATTGCTGGGAAAGAAAGTAATATGACTAACAAAGTGGTGGTGACTACCAGAAACAGGCAGTGAAAAGAAAGCTAACTTATTGCTTAACTGTCTTTCTCTCGTGGTAGCTGATAACGTTTATTGCAACTGTATGTTTACAGCTTTTTTTTTTTACTCGGTATGCATGCCTAGGGGAGGAAGAAAATGGCAGTTTGTGTATGTGTCTTGGAAAGGCACAAGGAAATAGTGCTTTTTTATCAGACTGTGTTTGAGTGACAGCTATGACAGTAACCAGTCATGTATTATGGTGGAAGTTCTTTATTATGGCATTTGAAAGTGGTGGAAACTCAGTTATTAAACCCCCTAACCTGTAATTACATAGAGGGTAATGACTGGGTAGAGGTGTATAAGGAAGCAATAAAACACAACAGGGTGTTGGTTGTCAGCGGTTAATGCATGCCCAGGTGCATAATGAGGCAAGAGGTGTTTGCGCTGAGTGCACTTAGCACCTGAAAGTGCATTAACCCCAGGCAACCAATGACTGGCAGTGTTTTGCACTTGTAAAATGGGTAAACTGAGAAAATTTAAAAAAACAAATAAATATGCCATTTTTGTTTAAAAACTGGTACAGTATTTTAATTTGTTAAAAGTAACTAATAAAAAGCAGTCCTTACCCACCTGCAATTATATCTTTCCACATGTTCAATTGATGGAATGTTTGTTTATCATGGAACAAAGGAATTCAGACTGCTGCAGAATTCTTGTGGCAGAATGTTTACCTCCTCACATACAACAGTCGGCCTTATATGGAGCCCAGGTCTTAAGTTTTTCAGAATGTAAGCAACAGAGATTGCACTGGTAAGCTGGTGAGGATAGGACAGCAGGAGGATTTCTCATGGTCACCAAAGAAAAAACATAAATTAAAACTATAAATAATATTCCCTTTTTTTAAGTTTGTTTATGTGTAAGGAGGGTATCAAGAGAGGAAAGAATGTTTAATTATTAATTTTTAAAGCAGCCACATTTGTTAGAAACCACATAGCTTTTTTTTAAACAATAATGTTCATGTAGCAAAAATATCAAGATACAAATTTTTTTTTTTACTTTCTTTCTACCCCCCCCCCCGGCCTGCGGCATTCCTCTTCGGGAGTTGCCATGCCTTCTATGTCTCCACTCTCCTGCCTTACCTTCCGAGCAGTCCATCCCCCATGGAGCCTTGGATCTACCCCCCAGGCGGGGTTGAGGTGGGGCCCATACACCCTGTACTTCTAGTTTCATCAGGATGCTGATTCGGAGGCAGGCAGGAGGCGTTGGGGATCAGGGCAGGTGCTCCATCTATTGGAGGTGCCGCCAATCATTTTCTGCTTTACTTTGCCTGTGGTATGTGCCCTGATGTCAAGGCACAAAGTGCTGTTGTCCACCACACAGCCTCCTCTACTATTGGCTGGGCTTGCCGTACCTCGGGTCTCCACCTGGGGTCAGCCAAGCACTGAGCCTTGGTCCCCTTCCCTCCCAGAGAAGACAAGCAGTCCCTGGGATGCTTAAGCCTTCTTCCCGTGGCTAGCCCTCCAGCTTCCTGGGCTCGTTCCCGAAACCTGGTCGCCGGTGTCAAGAGCGGTAGCGCTACTGCTGTGCTTGTGGGCCGGCCCTTTTATTTCAGTTTTATTTCATTAATGAACCAAGATACAAGATTTTGAAGTTTTTAAAAGTTCCCACTCCTATGCTAGCCCACCATGAAAAAATATAATGTCTTGGCACAGTGCTGTGCTGCTTCCCATCAGAAATGTGTGATAACACCATCCTAACACATCTACAGTATGAATCTAGCATGTACATTCGACAGGTAACCTCAGCAGGAGAGGTAATGAAATGAGTCCTTAATTATAAAATTAGCTGTTAAAGTTGTTTTTATTATTTCTGAGAAAACTAAAGATATACTGTGCACGAATCTTAGGATGTCAGAAATGCATTTTTGCTGAACAATTATATGATGAAATTGTTTTGCTGACAAACAAATACAGTACCGCTGCTTTAAAATTTTAGGGAGTTTTACTTTTTAGGGCCATGTTGAGGGTTTTCAGTGAGTAAAGGTGGTAGCCATGTTTGTAATGGCAGCCAGGATGAGTGAAGTGGCATATGAATTCTGTATGACTGGCCCAAATTCCAAATTCCATTGCCTAAACTTATTCCAACATGTGCATTTCTGGCAAATTAACACATGGGTCTTGGAACTTATTTAGCCAATCAAGAAACACAAATTTTCAAACCCATTTTATAGGGCTTTTTTACCTATGCCAAGGTGTGCGATGCCTCATAAACTGTGAGAGTGAACCTCGGGTATATCAAGGCATCCAACAACAAGGGTGTGATAAAAAAACAACATATGACGCACCTCTACCTATGCATCCATTTTTTTTATAACCGCTGACCTTAGTGACGGAACTGTAATAATAGTTGTTGCTTTCAGTAACATATTTATTAAGTACAATATATTACATAAAAAGCCTCTTCCAATTGGGTTTTACTATTAGCAAAGATGTCACCATTTATTAACGCCATTACTGATACTTATAGTGACAGAGTTGATGTCTCTTTACCGGGGATGGTTTTCTTCTTGTAGGGCATTAAAAATAATTGGGGTGGGGTACTGGAGGCGGGGAGGAGGTGCCAGAGAAAGGTTGGGTCATCAGCATTTTATTCATTATTGGGGTCAGGTCAGGGTGGGGGGTGTTTTCTAGTGTGCAGGTGGAGGGGAATTGATTTTGATTAAACTTGGCATGAGAAGGCTGGAACTTTGCTGTGGGAGAGGATGGAGTTTTCTTCAGAGGGTGGCAGAGGTGGGGGGGTAAAACTAAATTTGGTGGGAAGAGGACAGGTTGGTTTGGCAAAGTGGCTCGGGGGGTTAATTTACAAATTATTTTTTATAGAGTTGCACTTCAGTAGTTCTTCACAAGTGAAGTGCTACTTCACTCAGCATAAACTACGCGATGTGGCTCTTCACCAGTAACTTTGCTGGCATAGTGCAAGTGCACATTTTATTCACTGAGTGAATTTGGTGCTTCGCTACGTGAAGAAATACATGAAGTCAGGAAATGTTGAGAATTATTTCATGAAGGAAAGTTTCCCAACTTTGCCCACCTCTTCTTATAAAGATCATAAGAGGGCAGATGAAGGCCTTAGAAAGTTGTTTTATTTCATGAAGGAAAATTCCCAGCTTTTGCCCACCTGTACGTATAAAGGTAATTTGAAAGCAATATAGCGCAGTGGTTTAAGGCTCTGAGCTGCAAACATGGAGACTTGGGTTTGAATCCCACAGCCCCCACTTGCATACTGTGTGACCCTGAGCAAGTCACTTAACTTGCTTGTGCTCCCAGGTTGTACCTGTAAACAAGCTTTCAGCTTAGTGTGTCTCTCCTGGTTAAAAAAATAAATAAATAAATAAATAAATAAGAGGACAGATGAAGGCCTTAGAAAGTTGTGAAACAAAAGAGTAGATTGTTCCATTTAATGACAGCCATTACCTCAGATAGTATGTACTGTATATGTATGTCCTGACTGGCAACACAGTGCACACTTGCAGCATGGCATTACACAACAGACATGTGCTGTCTCTGAATGCTTAGGTTGGATGTCAGTTTCTAAGTCCTGGTTTTATTCATACACTGCACCAGCAGTGATCTCACAGCTTGTGGTATCAACAGGGCCCCACGATTGAAATAAAGCCTCATGCACAGACAAACACAGTCATTCAACATATGCAGTTGGCTACATTTGTAAAATAAATTGTGTTTTAACAATCAAGGACATGCTTTTACAGTAAGATATTGGGGAGAAACTGGTTAGCAACCATAAACCAAAAGTGGCTGATGCCAGCATGGTCTGACTCTTTGTGACAATGGCATGTGCTTGTGTGCTGTATCTGCAGTGCCTGAACCAGCAGCAAAAAACTGCTACCAGTCCACAATGCTGATGCTGAGGTATAGACGTACGTGAATCCTCGTGCTCTGCATGTACAGTAAATGTCTGTGACTAGCTGTGTTTTCCCCTGTAGTCTCAGCTCTTACATAGTTGAGTCTTCTTGGTAACTCCTGTCTGGGCTGCTTGTATAAAAAGGATGCTGGCTCACTGAGCCCACCTGGTTAACAAATGAAATCAACAAACAATCCCAAAGTAAACCCTGTACTCTTAGTACTATGACTATTTAAAGTCAGACTAGTCTGCATAATAAAACTAGTGGTAAATGAAACATTTAGAGACATTGTGACCGCTTCTGCGAGGCCTATAATGACTAATGAGTGGGTTTTAAGGGATACACCACCCCTCAAACACAGTTCCCTGACCAACTACTTGGAAACAGCAACTGTTTCTCTTAATCCTGAATTGAAACACAACAGCAGGGGTTAAATGCCTGCTGCTGAAACATATTACAAATAACCCTGTTGTGAACTCCTTGGCACCAGATGAGACAAAACTGGTACAAGTTCACCATCCCCACCACCTTCCTCAGTCTGTTATCTGCTTGATCTGAGGAACAGAATACCATGTGGCTGCTGCCATCTTGGCTCATATGAAGTCCTAGTAATGGCAAAATAACAGGATGCACAGCAACTCTGCAAAATGCAAAGATCAGAGAACAAAAGTTCACACTACATGTGCTCAGTCTAGAATACTCATCTTACCTCATGAAAGAAGGGTTTGAGGGATTTCAACCCAAAAGAAAGCAAAAGTTCAGTTTTTCATGCTTCCACCCGATCACCCAAATGTATGTGGTCCAAAGCTCCTGGTTCATCTGAGGCCGAGTCATCTGGCAGTCTGTCCCAGTCAACCTCTAGATTTTGGATCAATATTCTTGCATCCTGAGGGCCCCCCAAATAAGTATGTCTTTGCCCCCATACTCACATGTAAGAAAGCAGGCAACAGAAGGGTGAAAGACAGTCCCACAGACCACAAATGCCTTTTAACCACATCAAACAATTTTTTCCATAATTTCGTTTACCAAGATAAATTGGGCTAAAAGTGCAAGATGGCATTGTTAGCCAATGTTTTTTTTTTCTTTATCCTGACTGAAGACAAGACTGTCAAAGCTTTTGGCCTCCAGGAAAACAATCGGTACAGTGCAAATCAGGTGGGCACTTGCATTGACTCACTAAAGGTTTGCTCTGTAGGCTGTTTATGTAACCCTGAGCCTGAAAGTTTTCCCACAAAAGCAATGTTGGCAACAAGCTTTAAAAAATGAAACAGGGTTGCACTATCATAGGCCTCAGGCAGTCCCACTAAGTCAATGTTGTATTCTCAGACAACGTTCTCCATCATTTCTATTTGTACTTTCAAATACTTATTTCCCATGATGAGAGTCATTAACATGGCCATAGCACTCTCAGCTTGCCCTAATGCCATGGCCATCTTTTTGGATAGACCAACCACTGACTGTTCAACTGCAACTAATTCATTACTGAAATCATCAAATGTGTCCTCTGTTTTCTTGATGGTCCAATACTGAACTTGAAGGGAGCTTTTAATCTTCTGAAGTTCCAGTGATGGTGGAACCCCCCAAAAGGTGGTGGTTGTGTAGGGTCTGAATTGACAAATACACCTGGACCTGATTTCATTTTAAAGTAATCGGTTGTCCAAGCCAGGGAACCATCCGTGCCCCCCATCTCAAACAGCTATCTGATGTACTGTAGGTATGGATAAAGGTGCTTATTTATAGACAAGAAAAGAAAACAGGTCATTGTAAAACACTAATGTAAACTTAGAAAAGATGCCCACAGCTAGAGCTCTTCAAAACATGGCCCCACGTGCCAAAAGCTGGCTCTACCTCCTCTGAATTTATCTGCTGTGCTTGTCTACACCTGTCCTCACAATCTTCTGCTTGTGGCATCGTAGTCATTTCCTAAGCAGCAGATTATGATGTCATAAGAAGAGGACTGTGATGTCAGGTGTAGACAAGCAGCCAGATCAGCTTAAGTCTAGGGGACAGTGGTCCCTGTTTTGATGATAATGCCCAGAATAATAAGAGAAAATAAATACAGAAACTATATGAAATGTAACCTGAAATGAGTCTGAAAGTACTTTTTTTCCCAAAAAGTTTTCCATCAGGGGCTTTTTAACTAATCTCAGTGTAACAAAGTAATTGAAAAAACTTTACTGCAAGTGTTAGTTAAAAAAATAATAACACTTGCATAGTCCTATTTAATCTACATTTAAATTAATGTAATTAATAATGTGTAGTCATTGTTGGAAAGAAGTCCTACTCTCCCCAATGACAGGCCTCCAATTACATTTATTTAAACATTCGGTGACTGGGAAAGGCACACTGAGCCAAGGCTCATCTCTAGGTGTGACCCAGGGGACGGGGAGCATGGGAATCATAGTATATAGGACAAGGCATTCAGTACAAAATTACACAATAGTGAGCATAATAAAATATTTCAATGAATACAATACAGCAAAACAGGCTACGCAGAGAGACAACTGTACAATGGAATGGAGTATCAAAGATCGGAGTAGTTACAACAAGGGGCAAACATTTCAAGTGCAATGAGATACTGAGACAACTGTACATGGTATGGAGTAACTCAAAATCAGCGCTGTTTCAACGGGGCAAACATTTGAAGTGCTAAGAGGTGTTATGGGAGCAAGTAGGGAAAGGTAGGAGATGGAGCAGCGATTTGACAGAGGAGTGAGAGGAAGAGTTGCGTAAAAGAGGAAATTGAGTGTTCCACAGAGAGGGGAGGTGATAGTGGAAAGCAGATTTGCCCGTGTTCGAGGTTGAAGTAGGGAGTGAGAAAGAATGTGAGTCCCTAGACTGTAGGGAGTATGTTGAGGCTGGGGCAGGGGAAAGGAGGGGAGAGATAAATGTGGGGAGCAGATTGAACCAGAATTTGGAAATGGAGGATATAGAATGGATGAGTGTGAGCGGAGTGGGGTTCAGAGAGGATAGTAGAAAACAGTGGTGGGATCTGTATGGAGAGTTAGAGGCAAAACGACAGATTTCATAGTAGAGGGAATCAAGCCAAGAGAGTGATGTAGAGGGTGTGGTGCAATAAATAATGTCAGCGTAATCAAAGACCGGCATAATCATTTCTGTCAGAAGTTCCCTACGTCCGGGAAGAGGGAGAGAGTCTTTGTTATGGTATATTATAGCAAGTTTAGGGCAGCGTTTAGTGGCCATGTAATCAATGTGGATAATGAAATTTAACTGTGGGTCCAGCCAGACTCCTAGATACTTGTATGAGAGGACGATCTTAAGAGGGGTGCCATCGAGAGAGGTGATTGGAGGGGCATTGATAGCTTTGGCTAATCTTTGAGTGGTTCCAAAAGTCATAGAGACTGAGTTGGAAGTGTTGAGCTTGAGTTGTTTTGATTGGAACCAGGACTGAACTGAGTGAAAGTCATGTTGCAGCACAGAGTGAATAGTGACTGGGTCAGGGCCAGAGGCATTCAGAATGGCATCTGTATGAGGGATGAGAAACAGGCGGATGGGAGATTGTTTATGAACATGCAGGGCTTGCACCAGAGGACACAGGAGGAGAGATTAAAAGACCTTAATATGTATACACTAGAGGACAGGTGGGAATTGGAAGATATGCTAGAAACCTTCAGGTATCTCAAAGGCATAAACAAAGTGCAAGTGGGAGACATCCTTCAGTACAGGAGATGTACAAGAATGAGGGGGCACGATATGAGATTGGAGGGGGGGGCAGGATAAGGGGGAATGTGAGGAAGTTCTTCACAGAAGGGTAGTGAATGCATGGAATAGCCTACCCCAGGAGGTGGTGGGAGTGTGCACAGTGGGGGGATTCAAACATTCATAGGATAGGCATAAGGGAACCCTAGAGGTGGGAAGGAGAGGCTAAAGCCATTGACCAAGTAGGGTCACTGTCCACTGATACAGGTAGGGAATGCAGGCAGACTGGATGGGCCTAGCGGTTCTTATCTGCTGTCAATTTCTATGTGTCTATGTTTCAATGACTATATAGTATTTATCACTGAACTGACATGATCGTCCCAGAGGTCATACTGCAGTTCACGCGCATCAAGCAACTGATGGGATATTTAATAACAAGGTTTCATCGCAACAGGACCAAGTTACAGAATGATGTTCAAAATGATTGCCATAGGAGTGTAAACAGTCTTTTAAGTAGAGATGCAGCAAATTTAAACATCGTCAGCGAAGTTGCTGTGAAGATGTGAAACTTCGACTTTGTGAAGCTTTGTGAAGTTCTGTTGACATCATCAACTTCAAATGTCACCATTTTCACAAAGGTTTGTGCATGGAGTGGCACTTTTGTCATAAGTGGCACTTTCTTTACACAAAGTAGCAACTTCACGAATGAAGTTTAGTCACTTTGCAGAAAAAAGTGCCATTTCCCCTGGCAAAAATTTCATAATGTTGACACTTTGAACTTAACAAAGTTAATGAACTTTGCGGAGTTTTAGCGAATAGAAGTTTTCTCAGCTTTGCACGTCTGTGCCTTTAAGGCATTTCCCCAGTTTTACTGGATAAACCAGGAATTGCTGACCCTGGACATGACATTTCCACATAGCATTTGATAGTGTAAACTGGTTCTGGCAACAATGAAAACCTAATACACTGCCTTAAACTAATATTAAGAGATTACATTCAGGATACACATGGTCATTGTTCTCGGTTTTCCCTTTTCCCCCAGATGAATGAACACAGGCCCACAAGGCTCTATTAGCGATCTCCCTAATGGGGCATTCCCACAACTTCATGCTGCATACATTCTCCTCTCTCCTCCTAACTAATTCTCTATACTGACAATCTACACCTCTGGTTCACAGTACAGGTCAGCTTTAAGGGGACAATCTACCCTTAGTGACAAGGAATTTTTCCTAGATCTTGCCATCTATTTTGGCTAACTCATTGCTACCGTGGACCCTGCTAAGGCCTTGATTCTTTTCCACTCACCTCAAGCGGCCAGAATTGCCTGTCTCAGAGGCTGCATTCCTACTGCTCCCTCTGGAACCCAGGGGCATGCCAAGACCTGTCTACACTGGTGCCGCGTTTCTTCCTTTAGTGTGCCACAGGCCTCATGGCCCTTAGGGGGGCTTCTTGAGTGACACCTTGGGGGGGGGTCCTGGCTCAACTTTTCTCTTCAATCTTCAAAATCCCAGTCCCTCTTCTCCCTGAATCTGCTAACTCACGCCTTTTTATGCTGCTCTCAGTCACATGGCAGAAGGGGTAGATGTGCACACACAATGGGCATGCAGGATGTGAGGGGCCCAGGAAGCAGTGCTTGACTGAAAGGGTTGTAATAACCATGTGGCTGCCAGATTTCCGAGGCTGCAATGACAATTTAGGGAGAAACTGCACATATTAGCCCCCAAATTTGGGAAGGGGGCTACAATATGTTAAAGAATCTTTAGGTTTTTGACATGCCGATGTAATGTGTGCATGTGCTTGTGGGTCAGGGTGAGGGCTAAGATCATGATGAATTGTCTTAAAGGCAAGAAGACCAGTTTTGAACTTCTCATGCTGGGTGTAAAATTTTTGAGCGTCCAGGTTCAGTCCGAGTAGGCCCCCAAAGGACAATTACAGTAGCTGAGGGCAGGGGGATACAATGGCAAGAATGGTGGCTCCAGACATCACTGGACTAAGACTGGGTCCTGATGGAGGCGGAGAGGGGCTGACGAGCAGATCTGAGAGAGATGAGGTAATCTGACTAGGTTGCGTCAAAACATAGTTTTGAAACATAATCCTCTAGACCCAACTTCCACAGACACAAAAATAACTTTTAACATGACCCCACTTGGGATAAAATGAAGTTTATAGAAAACGAAGACATCTGTCTGGCCTATGCACCTGTTTAACATTTTTTTGTTAATTTTATTTATTGTAACAATTTATTTTCCCAGTACAGTGTAACTGGGATGCAACATCTCTTCCACTGGGTTCTGGAGTCCACCATAATTTATAGCTGGGTATGCAGAAGTACAAGGAGGTTCAGCGAGTTTCTCAAGGTCACGCACTGAGCAAAATGATTGTGGTGGGATTCAAACCTGCATCCATTCTGATGTGCTTCGTGCACGTTTACATTTTTTTCTTTTTCTGTAATTTATTTGTAGTTTTCTTTTTTACTGTACATGTACCAATGTTCGTCACTTTATTGTTGTTTCACACCCTGCTGTATCTCCCCCCCCACCCCGGTTGCACCTGTAAATGAGCTGCAGCTCAGTGTGCCTGTCCCAGTCAGAACATTTCGTCAGTGGCTCAGTAGGTAGCACACTCGCCTCTGAGGCTGAGAGATCAGAGGGCCATGGGTTCAGTTCCCACATCTGGCACTTGGGTTGATATCCCAATACTGACACTGCAGTGCAGCATGAGAGGGGTGCTGCACTTCTGAGATGCTGTCTTTCGGATGAGATGTTAAACCGAGGTCTCATCTGCCTGGATTGGTGGTAGTTCAGGTGGATGTTAAAGATCCCATGGGACTTATCGAAAAGAGTATGGGGATTTCCCCAGTGTCCTGGCCAAATTTCTCTCATTCACTAAAAATACCACCAACAGCTTAATCTGGTTCAAGGTCAGTTGCCATTCATCTGTATCCCTCTCCCCCGGGTCGTGCCTGAAAATAGGCAGGATTTGTCTAGTGCATTTACCCGGTCAACAAAAACTAAATAAATTTTAACTAACTAACTAAATTGTTCTTCCCACAAAGTGACAATGGATCCTAATTCAGCCCAGCTTTGTTAGTGCTGCAGCTTAACAAATCCTTACCAATTCGAGATACTTTTGTCAGATGCATTAAATTGCTACTGCTCCTGGCGCTGACCCTAGCCTTTGTATAATACTGCACTTCACATTTATAGATGAAAGCAGTGCACTAAAAAACAGCCAATTTAACTGTTCAGCATTACGCATTCATTTGGACTGAGGAGATGTGGGTTTTTTATGCTTATTACAGTGGTATTAAAAGGTCTCACTACAATTAACTTGCTCCATTTTCGGTCAAGGGCTTCGCAATAAACAGCAGTAGGTCAAGTAGTTAAACTCTTATTAATGGAATCAGTGTCTGTTAAGTAAAAGCCTACTCCAGTAAGGGCGGGTGTGTTCTTTGGGTCTGCAGGTTGGAGCTTTCTGTGTCGAAACCTGATAAGAGGGGAAGCTGAATCAGAAATATACTTCTTAAGGAATCAGTAAAGCAACAGAACTAACTGATGCACTAAATTTGTAATTGTTTTGCATTAGTTTTCAATATTTTTACTACAAGAGTATTAGGTGCAGGTTCATAACGTTTTTCATCCTGTCTGTGGGGAAGGGGTGGAGACACTACTACCCTCCCCCCCCCCAACAATGGAATCTGGAGAGCTGAAGGGTCTCAGTTTGAACCAGGTACCAGCTGAATTGTAGCTTGACCACCCCAACACACACATTGTGCTTCTATTTCTACAGTCCAGTACATACTGAATAGCTAGGCCTCATGCCCCCTCCCAGGCATGGATTAAGTCTCAAGTAAACCCACACTCCGTAGTGGGTTAATCCTTATGTAGCCATTGCACCATTCAAGAAGAGGGAGACCATCAGATTATTTATTTATTTATTGGCAACTTTGGAGAAAGACATGGTCCACAATTATAGGTTAGACATTAATTACCGTACTGCATCTCAAAGAATTTTCAGATACCAAAAAAAAGATCCTGCAAGCCATGACTGTCAAGAATACAGCTGCACAAACAAACACCAACCAGTCCAGGACCCAAGTACTCCAGACAGTGATTCTCAGGCATGCATTCTATTAACCTGCTGTCCTTTCAGTCCTTGTGGGAGTCTGCTTTCACTTAAGGCAAATTATCTCCTAGGTCCCTTTCCCCATATATCATTGGTGAATCGCTTCCAGACCGGAAATCCAGTCCAGACCTAGGAATCCCAACACTCTTCCTAGGGTCCTATGACCTCACTCGTTGGAAAGGTTCATTTCCACAGCATGCTGAAAAACGTGCTCTATAGTACCACCTAGTGGAAAAATATAGTATGCTTTCAGACCATAAAAATAAATATGCAGGCACTTTGAAGATGAAGAAAATTGAAGACAGAGAGAAGATGCATCACCTATCCAGATTACAGTAGATTTTATCAAGGTGTTTATTCTTTTTGTACCAGCTTCCCTCCTCTGGTCCCCAGGCAACCTTCTAGCCATGATAAACTCTCACCTGACATGCTAACCTCCATGGCTTGACTATCCACCTTCCAGAGCCCTTGTCTGGTGCAGTCTATTGAAATGTATAGTGCAATAATGTTGGTGATGTCATTCATGGCCAGTGCTGCCCTTTTTTTGTTTTTTCTCCCTCCCTTCCTCCCTTCCTCCATCCCTCCTTCCCAGCTGCCAGTGCATGGCTCCCAAATTCTGCACAGAACAGCATGCTCATGCAGAGTTGCCAGTGTCCACATCACCCTTTAAGATACCACCCACAATCACACTCAACATTTAGCCACCAGCGGGCAGTGGTAGATCCTGCCAACCAGTCCATCTTTCCCAGAGGCTGACACCTTTCCCAGTGGCTGAGAGCTTCTTGATGGATAATGCTTCAGCCTCCTGCCAACCCATAGTGATGACATGAGCTTGGGGTACAAACCCGCATCTTTTGCATGGCAAGCGGCTCCCCACCCACACTATTAATGGACCAGTATGTAAAGTACTTTATTGTTGTGATTGTTTTTACCTCCTTCCCATGGCCTCCAGTGCTCTTCAGTCCTTTTATCAGTCCATACCTCTGCCCGCCAGACCCACCGTTGGTGCCAATGCACATTACCCGACTCCCAGTCGTGCCCCTGGTACCAGGTTCTGGGCCTATCCCTTCCCATAGGGCCTCAAACCCCTCTGCAGCCACCAGATTGAGGCTAGAGAAGTACCATGAAGTCCATGAGACCCAGGCTGGGGGAGCGTGCGTGCTACAGAGCAGGTTCTGGCAGTATGGGGTTGTTCAGGCACATGGTCATAGAGGCCATTATCCAGAGCTGCAGAACTGGCCATTTTCTCTACTTTATGTGGCTTCTCCCACCTCCCAAGGTACGTTCACCATGGTCACCTGGGGTGAGAGTGCACTTGATGTGTGGTTATAAACATCATGGGCACTTCTCCATGACAACCACCAGGAGCCATTCCAAGAGCAGAATGAGCTGGACCTTTCCCCCTGGGAGGACAACATCTGCACTGACACTCTGACACCATCCCTGCTGTCTCCGCTCTTGACATCCTGGGCTCAAGGTGCACCCCTAGGTTGCCAGCATACTGAGAGGATGCATCACCACTCGGTGCCATGGAGCTGTCCGTAAGTACTTTTTAGTGACAACTTACCGCATTGAAATCTCCATCCCGAAAAACAAAGCACAAAATAAAAAAAATCTTACATCGATGGGTGTCTAGACCATGGTGCCAAGTCAGTTATCTGGTACTGGCGTTCATTCAGTAACAGTGTGCAAGGTATGGAGATGAGTCTAATACAGAGCATTTAGCACACTTCAGTGTGTGCAGCTGTGAACAATGAAGAGTGGCAGCTGTGGCAAATGCATTATCCACGACTGTCTCACAAATAATCTTCTCCTGCTACACACAAGCAGGTGGAAATCTGCATACCATGCCAGAAAGCAGCACTACGTACCTCTTCCACACTAAAGTCATACTGGCACACCCCAGCCCCCCGCCCCAAGACATTACATGCAAATCCAACAAAACTGCGATCATTAGTCGTCATCGTCACTCATATGAGTAAGAACACTCAAATCTGAATGACAATAACAAGGAACTAGTTTCTTTTATATTATACAACATATATAAACACAGAAACAGAATTTGTCAGCAGAAAAAGGCCTCATGACCCATTGTGTTTGCATATATAGTATAGTATAGTATAGTATACAAAGCATTACTGAATAAAGCATGATTGATGTCATCCCTCTGTACAGACAGTTGATGAGACCCCATTTGGAGTACTGCATGCGGTTCTGGAGACCCCATCTCTGCAAGGACAGAGACAGGATAGAGGCAGTCCAGAGGAGGGCAACCAAAATGGTGCAGGGTCTACAGCAGAAGCCATACGAAGAGAGACTAAAAGAGCTTAATATGTATACCCTTGAGGAAAGGAGGGAGAGGGAGGACATGATAAAAATGTTCAAGTACCTCAAGGGAATCAACAAAGTCAAAGAGGGTAGCATATTTCAGAAAAAGAGATGTGCAAGAACAAGAGGGCACAATTTGAGATAAAGGGGGGACAGCTCACCGGCAACGTGAGGAAGTATTTTTTTCACAGAGAGGGTGGTGGATGCATGGAACAGCCTTCCTTAGGAGGTTGTGGGGTCAAAAACAGTGGGGGAATTCAAGAATGCATGAGACAGACATAAGGCAATTATAGTGGGGGTAGGAGGAAGTAGACTGCTGGTTAACTAGGATCTGCAGCTTATCCAATAGGTAGGGAAATAGGCAGACTAGGTGGGCCAAGCAGTCCTTATCTGCCGTCAAAGTTTATGTTTCTATGTTTTATATTTGAATTTTGTATGGTATTTACATAGCTACTTAGATGAAGAAAGACAGAAAAAGATGAAGTCCACTGAGTCTGTCCTGATGCCCTACATGGTTTGCTCTGCCCTTCCAGAGTCCTCTCCGCCCCTTGCCTCCTTCTTGTTCCTAATAACCCCTGTGAAACTGTCTGACTGTTTTTTGATCCCTGATATAGTCCCAGCATCAATCACATGACTGGGTAGACTGTTCCACCTGTCCACCACCGTATCAGTGAAAAAAATACTTCCTGTTGTCCTTTCAGAATTTTGCCCCTTTCAGCTTGAGGTTATGCTTCCTGGAGGTTGCCCAGTTACTCAGCTTGAACAACTCTGTGGAGTCCACCCTATTGTATCCATGTGCATGTGTTTGTATATTTCTGTTATATCCCCCTTCTCCCTGCTGTTCTTCATGGAGTAAATATTGTGGTTGTTCAGTCTCTCCCCATAGGACCTACATAGAAACATAGAAACATAGAAGTTGACGGCAGATAAGGACTGCAAGGCCCATCCAGTCTGCCCATTTCTTTTTCTACCTTATAAATGTGCCATCGGCCTTTGCTCTGTCAGTGACCTATCTATTCATAGTCATTTGTATTGCTCCCTTATGCCTATCCCATGCCTGTTTGAAGCCCTGCACTGTATTCATAGCCACCACTTCTTGTGGTAAGCATTCCATGCATCTACCACCCTTTCTGTGAAAAGAATTTCCTCACATTCCCCCTTAATCGGCCTCCCTCTAATCTCATGCTGTGTCCTCTTGTCCTGCTATTTTCTTATATTTAAACATGTTAGACTCTTTCACCTTGTTTATGCCCTTAAGGTGTTTAAATGTCTCGATCATATCACCTCTCTCCTCCTTTGCTCAAGGGTATACATATTGAGCTCCGTTAATCTGTCCTTATATGTCTTCTGATGCAGTCCCTGCACCATTTTGGTTGCCCTTCTCTGGACTGCCTCAATTTGGTTAATGTCCTTGTGAAGGTGTGGCCTCCAATACTGCACGCAGTACTCCAGATGGGGCCTAACCAATGTCTTGTACAGAGGGATTATTACCTCCTCTTACGACTTCATGATACCCCTACTAATACACCCTAACACCCCTAGCCTTACCTACTGCTTTAGAGGTCTGCTTGGATGATTTTAGGTCATCAGTGATGATGATGCCCAAGTCTCTTTCTTCCTTTGTGACTGCTAGCAACTCCTCCCAGCCTATAAGTGGCTTCAGGGTTTCTCTCCCTATGTGCGTGATTTTGCACTTCTTGCATTAAATCCCAGTTGCCACTCTTCTGACCATTCTGCTAGTTTATCCAGATCTCTTCTCATTCCCCACCCCATCTGGATTATCTACTCTTGCAGATCTTGGTGTCATCTGCAAACAGACAAGCCTTACCCTCTAGTCCATCTCGAGGTCACTAATGAAGATGTTGAATAGGACTGGCCCCAGGACTGATCCTGAGGTACCCCACTTGTGACTTGCATCTCTTCTGACTGTATACCATTTACCACCACTCTCTGTTTTCTGCCAGTCAACCAGTTTGCCACCCAGTTGACCAACTTCTGACCCACCCCAGCCTACCTAGCTTATTTATCAATCTTCTATGTGAACAGTGTCAAAAGCTTTATGGAAGTCAAGTAGCGACATCAACTGCTCCCCTTGGTCCACCACTCTGGTTACCCAGTCAAAGAAATCTATGAGATTAGTTTGACAGGACCTTCCTTTTGTAAACCCATGCTGTCTTGGATCCTGTGCCCCTATGGATTCCAGGTGTTGCACTATCCTTTCCTTAAGGAGTGCCTCCATAATCTTGCCCACTACTGAGGTAAGACTGACCGGTCTATAGTTCCCCGCCTCCTCCCTGCTACCACTCTTGTGCAGTGGGATCACATGAGCCTTTCTCCAGTCTTCTGGGACCTCTCCTGTGCTCAGAGACTCACTAAACAATTCTGCTAATGGCTCTGCTAGTTCCTCCTTTAGCTCCTTAAGTACCCTGGGATGTATGCCATCAGGTCCCATTGCCTTATCCACCCTGAGCTTAGCAAGCTCTTGTAGGACCCTTTCTTTTGTGAAGGAGTAGTGCTCACCTCCTCCCCTGTGTCCATGATGCTGAGCTGTGGCCCTGCCCTACCTTCTCTTCAGTAAATACTGAGCAAAAGTATCTATTTAGATAGATGCCTTTACAGGGTCCTCCTCCTCACATGCTCCCTTTTTCTCCATTAGCTTAGCAATACCCCCTCTGGACTTTCTCCTTTCACTAATGTATCTATAGAAAGTCTTGTCACCTTCTTTACTGTTCGTGCTAGTGTTTCCTCAGTTTGGGACTTTGCTGCCCTTACTGCCTTACCTGCTTCCCTTGGAGCAGTTTGGTATGCCTCTATCTTCATCCCTTGTGTTCCCTTATATTTTCTGAAAGGCCAGCCTTTTTGGCTCTGACCTTTTCTGCTACTATATTTGAGAACCAAAGTGGTTTCCTTCTTCTTTGCACTTCCTTTTCTGTCTAACACAATGGGATGTTGCTTCAAGTATTGTATCCTTAATGCTTGCCCACTTTGCCTGTACCTCCTCACCTGTGTTTCTTTTTGCCAGGGCTAGCTTAACTCTGTTGGCCATCTTATCAAAGTCAGCTCCTCTGAAGTCCCATATTTTTGCCTTGGAATGGGATGATTTAGATGTAGTAGCCAAATTGAACCATACCATGTGATGGTCACTGGCCCCAGGTGACCTTCTACCTGGAGATCTGTGATCCTTCTTTGTTAGTCAGTACTAGATCTAGGATAGCCCTGTCTCTTGTGGGTTGCTGTACCAGTTGTTTGAGGCCCTCCCTCTGCAGGAATCCACTATGAGTCTAGTTCTGGCAGATGTTCCTGCTGGTATTGACCAATCTGTATCTGGCATGTTGAAGTCTCCCATTATCAGAACCTCCTTTAGCTGTCATGTTTTGTATATCTTCTAACAGTAATGTGTCTATGTCCCCCTCTGGTCTGGGGGCCTGTAGACAACCCCAGTTCTTATGGCTGTCCCATTACCTGTTTCCAGGGTGACCACAAGTTCTTCTGGCTCCTTGTGTATTCTGAATTTCTGTAGCTTTGATATTTTCATTAACATACAGGGCCACCCTCCCCCCTTCACACCTCGGTCTCTTCTGAACAATACATATCCAGGTACTGAAGTCTCCCAAGTGTGGTTACTGGTAAACCACGTCTCACTAATTCTACTATGTCCAGTTTAGCCTCTGACATTGATTGCCTGCAGGTCTGGGATCTTATTTCCCAGGCTGTGAGCATTTGTGTACATGATTTTCCATTGGCCAGATTTTGGTGTGTTAGTTGTTGGGTGAAGTTTGGCATTACCCTGTGCATCGTATGGGGAGACAAACCTTTTCTTACCTGGTGATGCAAATGAATGGCAAACACGCTTGAATTCCTGTTTGACCGCTAGCTGAGGGGAGGGTGTTCTTCCCATTCGACGTATGGGCTGCACCCCTCTCTCCATTTGCTAGTTTAAATATTCTACAAAGACGTCAAATTCTGCCTCAATGCACTGACTCCTCTTTAGTCAGATGCAGTCCATCAAATTAAGAACTTTCGCTCCCAGAACTGTTGCCAGTTCCCTACAAATCTGTGTCCTTTTTCCTGGCACCAGTCCTTGAGCCACGTGGTTTAGCCCCCTATCTCCCTTCTCTGACCTTCCTCCATCTGCTCCCTTCTCCCAGACTGGCAGGATCTCAGAGAAGGAGATGCGACCGAAATAGATGATAGTTTGTCACCCAGCCTAGTCAGGTGTTCCTTGGTCTCCACAACTGACCGGCTTGGAGATCATTAGTCCCTATGTGTACTAGGACATCAGTGTTTTCTCCTGCTTTGTGAACAATTTAGCAATGCGGTCAGTGTCTCTCCATGCTGATGTACCTGGGAGACATCTGACCATCACCTAGGCTGGAGATGGGTATCAACTCCCGAATCATGGAGTCTCCTATGATCAGAAGTTTTTGGATTTCCTTTGTGCTTGTTTAGTTTTGGTTCCTGATTTGGGTGAGTATTGTTGTGCTAGCTCCTGTGCCGCAGTGTCCTGCTCTGCAGTGTCTTCTGCCTCTTTATTTGATTTCAGAGATAGAGGCAGATACCTGTTTGTAGTGTTTATATGGTTTTTGGAGGTAATGTGTTGGAGAGCAGAGAGTGATGGGGCACCTGATTTGCTCCTCCTAACCACCTGCCAACCTCCTGGACCAACTACCCTCTGCGGTCGAGGTTTTCTGTTGGATGCTGGGGAAATGGCGGGTGGTTCTTATAATGTATTTCCTCTTCAATATGAAATTTGAGGCGTGCAATCTCTGCCCATGCTGCCGGAGCTGAGACCTAAGATCTCCAAAGGCCCAGCATGTGGACAGTGTCCTAAATCCTGTAAGACTGTCCTTCTGAAAATTGTTCCACAGTACCTGCAGTTAATGAAATCCATTCCAAATAAGTTGCTGGGTTTGTAACCTAGTCAGAGTAATTAGAAGGAAAAAAAATGCAAGTAATGGTTTAATTGTGCTTTGTTTAACTTGTTATAACAAGTTAAATTACTAGTGCCCTGTAAATGAGATCACCTTGTGGAGGCCCCACTGATCCGCCCCTTCCTGTTCTGCCACAGGAAATGTTACAACTGTGGTACCCTATAAAAGGAGTGTAGTGTGGGGTGGTTGGCTGGGCCCTTCCCCTGCCAAAAAAGAAGAACCACGGACGAAAGAACAAGGAGGTAAGAGCAGAAACAATCAGTCAACAACAAATGCAGTAACCCTGAAAGCTTATCCTAATGTTAGATAAAACTGTAAAACCTGTAAAGCACCACCTGTAATAATTTCAGAGAAGATATACCCTGTGAAACACTTTGCTCCAGAGAAAAATAAAGCAGTAACAGAAGATATACCTTGCAAAGACAATTTGAATCAGAAGATTACAGCAGTAATCTGTTAGCATTACACCTGTAGGCACACCTTGTAATAATGCAGAAGAAGGTATACCAGCAACAACAATTTGAATCAGAGAAAAATAAAGCAATGAAATGTTAGCAACAAACAGTAGCAATCCCTGTGAGTAAAAAATAAAAACACCACCACACAGTAAATCTGCTTAGCCAAACTAAGTCTTAATCCTTCTCCCTTGCTCTGGTAAGTTTCTCTACTCTGCCTTTCAAGCAGTCTTAGAAGGAAAGAGCTCAGGTGAAGCTAGGTGCCTTGGCCAGCAAACCCTGCTGTTCCTGGATCATCTTTGTAGTCCTCCACTGGATAATCTCCAACCTCTCCCTGTCCTTTTTCAGATGCAGGCTCAATCCCTGTATACAATGCAGGTGGTTTGGAACCAATGTCTTTTCCAGTGGCATTATCACTAATTTATCAGTATTTAATGGACAAAGCAATGTCATGCTATGATGTGGAGCCTTTGTAAATGAGTCCCTGATTCAAAGGGTTGTAATTCCTAGACTTTTAATAAAATAAAATAAATAAAATATCAATTCTGCATATAGTGGGGGGAATAATGTCTTTCAGAATTAGCTGAGTTGTACTCTTATTTCTCCATTCTGCCTCAAAACAAAAGTCATTCAGATTGTTTCTAACCCCAGTAATGCTCAGAATATTCCTAACTTTTTGCAGTAAGCCTGGAGGGTTGGACTGCCCAGAGAGACAGAACTCACACAAATGATGGAACACTCTGCATGTTAGCATCTTTCAAACACTGCCTCTACTAACTGCCTGTGTTCTAAACCTCTTCAGATTTTTCTCTCTACCTGAAAAGTCTGGTCGCTCAGAACTTCGTTCGTCCACTTTCTCCTGCATGAAGAAAACTTCAAAATACTACTATAAGTATATTTTGTTTTCAATTACTGCCTCTACTTATTGTTTTGTATTATTTACTTAGTTTACAATTAAAATTGTTGTTTTTCCAGGTTCCTCTCAGTTCGGCATAATCGTGGGGGAACCGGGTTAGTTTCTGTTAAAATCAGGGTTCTCTGATTAAAGAACCGCCTTAGTTTTACATTTAAAAACAGTTTTATTTAAATTACTATAACCGATAAATTTTGGTTATCTGAACTGCTGACCTGGTTCCATACCGTTACGTCAGTTTGGTTCCTTCAGTTCCTTTTCAGTTCCGGAACTGATCATTTGAAAAAAAAAAAAAATCTTTTTTGTTTAGCGGTTGGGTTTTCCTCTTTTTAAAACATAATGCCTGAGAAACCCAAAAAGAGAACCGGTGAACCCGGTTTCAAGAATTGTTCCCAGTGTGGGGAAGTGTTTGCTAAAGCAGACAAACACACTTTATCTGTCATATGTTTGGGTTTTGACCCCCTTAAGGAGGAATGTGAGGTATGCAAAACATTCCCAGACAAAACCTTGGAAAAAAGCCTTGAGAGGCTGAAGAAAAAGTCTGCAAAGGGTCCCTCTGGCTCTGACCAGCCGATACCCCAAGAATTTGTGGCTGAACCCACACCTGCTTCTGTGCCTGCCCCTGAGATGGGAGAAAAGGGCACAAAACATTCAAATGAACCAGCTGACTCCCCGGTTCCTTCTAAGAAAAGCAAAAAGCTTGAACACACAGAACCCTCTACTGTCAAACCGGAGACTTCTGTGCCTGTTATGCCTGTACCAATGGCCCAGGAAATTGCTCAGGACTTCAAAATTATTCAATTTCTACAGGAAATAGTCCCTCCTCAGCAGTCTCCTGCCCCTTCCCAGGGTCCCCAGGCTGGCTCAATGTGCATCCACCCCCTCAAGAGGGAGGGGACCTATTTGATGATGATGATGATGAATATAGCGAGGAGGAGGGACCAATTGAACCAGAAGTGTCCCCTGAATAGGACTTTGGTTCACCTCCAAGGGTGACAGGGGATTTTCCATCCCATTTTACTTTTATTAGGAGGATGGCAGATGCACTAGACATCTCCACCACCGAACAAGTTGAGGATGAAGAGGAGATAGAGTATTTGGAGATGATGGGGCTGACACCCACCAAGGCTCTACTTCTACCAGTGTAGAAATTCTTTAAGAAGGATGCCTTAAAGATTCTTCAAACGCCAAACTCCACTTCTCTCATAGATAGGAGGATGGACAGTAAATATCAGTTGGAGAGGGAGGGAGCAGATTTTCTCTTCTCCCATCCAGATTATCAGGGGGTAATTCAGCAAGCTGCTTGTGACAAGGCCAGGGTCCCACTGTCCTCACATCCTCCAAACAAGGACCCAGAAAAATTGACAGCATGGCCAAAAAAGGGTACCTGTCAGCCTCTCTGGCTATGCATCAGGCTACCTTCCAGGCATATGCTGCCCAGTACCAGAAGTCACTGTGGCAGTCAGTCCTGGCTATGTCTCAGAAAGCTGCCTCACCCTTGTCAGATGACCTGGCTGAAACTGCCAGGTTTGGGTTAGAGGCAGCTAAGTATCAATTCCAAATGGCTGCTGACACCAATGACACTGCAGCCAGATGGATGGTGAATACGGTGGCACAGAGGAGGTTTGCATGGCTCAGAGCCACAAACCTTACTCAAGATACCCAGTCTAAGGCCTTGGATTTTCCTCTAGCAGGAAATTCTTTCTTCAGAGAGTCCACTGTGGCATACATGAAGAAGGTGGATGAGTATAAGGCCACTTACAGAAGCAACTCTACCAAGGAGAGAGCTTCACCATCCACCAGGCCTTATGGAAGGGGAGACCAGGGCAGGTCTTTTTATACCAGGCCCTTCCTCCAGCCAGTGGTCTTACCCCAGTACCAGTAGTATCCACAACAGGGATACTCCAGGGGCAGGGGAAGGAGAGGCTCAAGGCGAGGGTCCCAGGATCAGCCTCAGCCACAATCAAAACAGACCCCCTGAGCCATAGGCCGCTTCCTCCCTACCTGTGGGAGGCAGACTGTCTCACTTCCTCCATGCCTGGCTGAAAATCACCACAGACAAATGGGTGCTGGAGGTAGTGGATCAGGGTCTATCTCTGGAATTCAGATCCCATCCTTCTCAGAAAATCAGAGTGTTCAGCTCTCCCTCACTAGCAGAAAAAACACTGCTAGAGTCAGAGGTTCAAAACCTGCTATAACTAAAAGCAGTAGAACCAGTTCCAAAGTCCCTGAGGGGAAGGGGTTTTTATTCCAGATACTTCATAACGACAAAGAAAAGTGGGGAGTGGTGGCCTATTCTCAATCTCAGAGCTTTAGACAAGCATCTAAAGAAACGAAAATTCAAAATGGTAACACTAGCTGTGATTTTGCCAATGCTCCAAAAGGGAGGCTGGCTGGCATCACTGGACTTAAAGGATGCCTATTTTCACATCCCCATAAGGGACTCTTTCCAGAGATATCTCAGATTCTGACTCCCTTCTGGTCACTACCAGTTTTCAACCCTACCTTTTGGCCTTTCTTCGGCCCCAAGGGTATTCACAAGGTGCCGAGCTGCTGTAGTAGCACATCTTCGGAGACGGGGCATCACTGTTTTCCCTTATCTGGATGACTGGTTAGTGGTGGGAAAATCCCCCCTGAAGGTACAGCAGGACCTGAAAGTCACCCAGGACCTCCTAGAATCCCTGGGATTCCTAATCAATCACAAAAAGTCTGCTTTCATTCCCACACAGGTGTTGCAGTTCATAGGAACAGAAATAAATACCTTACAGGCCAGAGCCTATTTGCCTGTGGAGAGCGAGAGAGTACAAAGCCTTCAGTCAGTGGCAAATTCCTTCACCTTACACAAAGCAAAAACTGCAAGACAGCTTCTCCAGCTACTGGGCCACATGGCTGCTGCCATAGGCACAGTGTTGGGTTCCAGATTTCACAAGAGGGACATCCAGTTCCATCTCAGGGCTCACTGGTGCCAGAAAAAATACCCTTTTTCAAAACTCATTCCAGTAACAAAGGCACTGTTACAGGCCCTCTTGTGGTGGAAAAAGGAATCCAACTTAAGAAAGGGAATCCCCTTTCAAAAGGAGAATCCTTCAGTGGTTCTCACAACAGATGCTTCCCTATTGGGCTGGAGCGCCCATCTAGAACAGCACACCACCCAGGGTACCTGGTCAGATGCAGAGTCCCTTCAGCATATAAACTTGCTTGAACTCAGAGCAGTTTTGCTAGCTCTGCGAGCTTTCTCTCCCCTAGTACAGGGCAAGGTGGTACAGATCAGAACAGACAATACCACCACAATGTATTACATAAACAAGGAGGAAGGCACCAGGTCAGGCCTCCTTAGTACGTATCTGGACTCTAGCTTACTCTCTGGGAATATCCTTACAGGCAATTCATCTGCAAGGGAAAGATAACATTCTGGCAGATGTCTTGAGTCGAATCAATCAGGCCCATCATGAATGGACCCTAAACAGACAGGTGGTACAGGTTATTTTCAGAAGGTGGGGCACTCCACAGGGTAGACTTGCTCGCATCCCACCAGAACCACCACCTGCCCCTGTATTGTTGCAGACCACTGGACCAGGGCACACTCCCTCTGGATGCCCTAGCCCTGGATTGGTCAATGAGATTCCTATATGCTTTTCCTCCTTTCCCTCTGGTTCACAGGGTACTGCTCAAGCTCAGGTCCCATGCAGCATCACTGATCTTGATAGCTCCAGTTTGGCCAAGGCAGCCACGGTACTCTCTTCTGCTCTCCATGTCTGTCACAAAACCGATACACCTCCCTCAGAGGCACAATCTACTGATTTCCAACCAGGGAACTCTATTGTATCCGAATCTCAATTCCCTCAACCTCAAGGCTTGGCTCTTGAGGACATAGAATATGCAAAATTGAACCTTTCTCAATCTGTCTTAAGCATTTTAAAAGCTTACAGAAAACCTTCTACTAGGAAAACCTATTTCTCTAAATGGAAGAGATTCTCACTTTGGTGCTCTAGCAGATCACTAATACCAGGACAGGCTGAAATTCCAGTTGTCTTAGATTATCTCTCTCACTTGCATTCCTCTGGTTTGCAACCCAGCTCTCTGATGGTTCATTTGGCAGCTGTCTCTGCTTACCTCTCTGCTGGGGCAAGAGTAACCTTAGCCTTGGATCCTATCTTTAAAAGATTCTCTAAAGGTCTGAATCATTTACATCCACCCCACAGGGCACCAGTGCCAGCTTGGGATTTGAATGTGTGTATTGCTAAACTCATGGGCTCTCCCTTTGAACCCATGGTTAAATATGTCACTTGGAAAACGTTTTTTCTCTTGGCAATGACTTCTGCCAGAAGGATCAGTGAGCTTCAGGCTCTCTGTATAGATCAGAACTATATCTCCTTTCATAGGAATAAGGTAGTCCTTAGAACAAACAGAAAATTCCTCCCCAAGGTAGTCTCAGACTTCCACTTAAACCAGTCCATCACTCTTCCTGTCTTTTTCACTGACCACTTTACCTCTGGTGAAAGAAGACTCCACAGTTTAGATGTGAAAACGGCTCTCATTTACTGCATGAAAGCCATAAAAGGCCATAGACAGGACAGAAAGCAGCTATTCCTGACCTATGGGGATGTGGGAAAAGGTAATCCAGCCTCTAAAAGGTCCATTTCTCAATGGATAGTCCAGTGTATCCAGTTCTGATACACAAAGGCTATTAAGGAGCCCTCATCAGGATTGAGGGCCCATTCCACAAGAAGGACAGCTGCTACCTTAGCAGCTGCCAGAGATGTTTCATTACTGGACATTTGTAAAGCAGCTACCTGGAAGACAGTACACACCTTTACAAAGCACTACAATCTAGATATTTTATCTAGGAGTGATGCTAGGTTTGGCACAGCAGTCCTGTAAAGTCTGTTTCCAAAATAAGTCCTGTGCCCACCTCCAGTGATACTGCTTGGTAGTCTGCATAAAGTTAGGAATATTCTGAGAATTACTGGGGTTAGAAGAAAAAATTACTTACCATAGTAATCTTCTTTCTTCCTAGTGATGCTCAGATATTCCTAACTTCCCTCCCAACCTCCCCTTCAAGAACTTCAGCCTCTACACTCCGCATGCTGGTACCACCCTTATCATTATACACCCTTGGATTATTTTTACCCTGCACCTGTCAATAGTTTTGGTAAGTCAGGTTTCATTATGTTCTGCCTTTTTTGAATGTTTTTTCTCTGACATTTTGTTCTAACCATTGTTTAATAGTTCTCCAAATGGAGTGTTTATTTTTAAAGACATATATATATATTTTTTTTGGGGGGGGGGCCCCAATTTTAATAATATAATTATAGTACTACATAACTCTGGGCCTACTTTCCAGACTCCATTTATAAAATCTGAAGAGGTTTAGAACACAGGCAGTTAGTAGAGACAGTGTTTGAAAGATGCTCAAGTGTAAAGTGTTCCTTCATTTGCATGTGTTCTATCTCTCCAGGCAGTCCAACCCTCCAGGCTTACTGCATAAAGTTATGAATATCTGAGCATCACTGGGAAGAAAGAAGATTACTATGGTAAGTATTTTTTTTCTTATGGCCCAACAGAAGCACATTGTGCTTCCACAGTGGCATACCGAGTGCGGGGTCACAGAAGGCTTGCACTGGGGCAGCTAGGCTGGGAAACACACTGCTGGTGGCAGCGTACCCCAGGCAGCAAAGAAAATGCAGTATGTTGTAGCATGGCAGCAGCTCCTGCTAGTGGGATGGGGAGTTTGCTATCTCTAGCATAAGCATACTACAAGTGTCCGAGGCATTCCCCCTCCCTACACCACGTGTGTCACTGAAAGGAGGAGCAGAAAAAAAGAGGAAAAATGCTATCTGCAGCAGGATGATAGCCAGCTCGTCACAGAGTCTGCTCCATCAACCATGGCTCAAATAGACTAGAACCCTGGAGGAAAAGAATAACAAGAGCCCCTGCACACTTCAGGATTAGTCCTGGAGATAACGAGTAAAGGGGTTGGGAGGGCAGAGGCTCTAAAGATCATGTGCAACGGTTTTTACATATTTTTAAGAAAAGCTTGAAAAGCTGAAATTCAAGTCCATGTGTCATGATTAGTGTTTCCTGAAAATTTCATGCTGTTTGGTTTTGTGGTTTTCTTTAAATCAGCATTTGTTAACTTGCTGTATAGTAGCTGAAACTGGAGTTATTTCTGTCCTCTCAGTCAAACTTGGAGAGTGATGACATCATTTTGGAGTAGCTTGCTATTTCAGAGTCCCAATCAGAGCAGCACTCTGTAAAGTTAATTGTTTGCTGAGCTCTCCAGGTTTCTTACAAACCCAGTTTCTGGTTTGTGATTAGATAGATCAGCTTAAAATGTATCCTTCTCTACGTTTAAAAAGCTAATCATTCGAGTTTCAATGCTGAATTGAAGTAGTGGATCTTTCTCTGTGAGAAATAAGCTTGTATGTATCACAGCTCTCTGTTCTTTCTAATTAAAACTCAGATTGTTTTCTTCTAAGTATATAACACAAGGCTGTTTAATGAATATAAAATAAATCTAAATTTTGCTTGTTCACAGAACAGTTTGTCTTTGATGTAACCTTCATAAATACATTCATGCAAGAACATTTATTTGTTCATGTCAGATTGACAAACAGGTACCTGTCACAATCTGCTACAGTATTTCAAGCACATATAGGACAGCATGGTGCAGAAGCCTCAACTGTGGGGCAAGACACAGGGGGCATCAGTGTACAGCAGCCCTGACTGTGAGATGGGGTACATATGGTGCAACAGCCCTGCCCATTTGAGGCAATGGAAGTGGGTAGCAGAGTGCAGCAATAGTTCCACCTCAGGTGGCTAGGGCAGCATGGTGCAACAGCCTCAGCTGTGGAGGGAAAGAACCTAGCCCTCTAGGGCTTAGCACAGCACAGCAGCCCTGACTGTGAAGACAGGAACAGGGGGCAACAAGTACAGCATTCCTAACTGTGAGGGTGGGGGAGAGAGAGAGGGCAGCAGGGTACTGCAACCACAACTGTTTGGGCAGGGGACGGCAGGGTGCAGCAGCCCTGATTCTTTAGGCAGGGGATGGAAGCAGCAGGGTGCACATTCCCTGACTGTGTGGGAGAAGACAGTGGGCAGCAGGGTGCAGCAGCCTAAAATGTGGAGCAGAAGGCAGGGGGCTTGTGGGGCAGGGGACTGGTGGCAACAGACTGCAGCTGCCTCAACTGTGAGGCAAAGACACTGTGCAGCAGGACACCATATAATGTTTCTAGTCATACACATACATGATGTATTTTCACACAGAAACCACCAAAGAACTGAAATTTGTGAGTTCAGACAGTACATGTGCTAGAAATACTGTAGCAGTGTGTGACAGGCCCGTTTGTCAATCTGACATGAAAAATAAATGTTCATACATGAATGTATTTATGAAGGCTACGTCAAAGACAAACTGTTTCTGTGAAGGAACAAAATTTAGATTTATTTTATATTCATAAAACAGCCCTGCGTTATATACTGTAGTTAGAAATAAAATCAGTTTTTATTAGAAAAAACTAAGAGCTGTAATACATGCAAGCTGATTTCTCACAGAGAAAGATTTCCAGTACTTCAATTCAGCATTGAAACTCAAATGATTAGCTTTTTAACAGGAAGAGGATGTTAGATTTGAAGCTGATCTAGCTAAACACAAACCAGAGACTGTGTTTGTAAAAAACCTGAAGAGCTCAGCAAACAATTAACTCTACAGAATGCTGCTCCGATTGGGAATCTGAAACAGCAAGCTACTCCAAAATGATGTCATCGCTCTCTAAGTTTGACTGAGAGGACAGAAATAACTCCACTATTTTTAGCCACTGTAGAGCAAGTTAACAAATGCTGATTTAAAGAAAACCACAAAACCAAACAGCATGACATTTTCAGGAAACACTAATCATGACACAAAGACATGAATTTCAGATTGTCAAGCTTTTATTAAATATATGTAAAAACTGTTGCACATGATCTTTAAGGCAGAAGGCCAGGCAGGGAGTATACAGACCACTATAAAATAGAAAGAATCCGAAAGGTGCCCCTTAGTGGTCCAGTGGGAATATGTCAACCCCCAGGCTACAAAATGCCATTTTGAAAGTGCCTCCCCACCACATCTGACCCCCGGTCCATGATGGGGGGGCAATGGTAGTCCAGATCTCGGGTAGCCCAGCCAGTAAATGCTTCCTAACCCACAGTGTACCTGAACCTGCCCCAATTTCCTAATATGATCATTTTTGTATACTAACATAAAGAATTGTATCTATATTGGTCCTTGTACAAAAAGATGAACAAAGAGGTTGATTTGATACCTTCTATAGGACCAAGTGGAAATTTTCAGATCACAGGCTTTCAGGCTACACCGAGCCCTTCTTCAGCAAGGAAGGACAAGGCAGCAGCAACAAAACTATAGTCTGCCTCACCCCTCCTTCATTTATATATCTTCCACCCTATTATAAATGATCCAGATTATACTGCTAGTGTAAGGTGTCAGGTTCTTCAGTGCGGCAGTGTACTGTAGAAACTGCCATGACCCAAAGAAGGTCTCTGTGTGCCCTGAAACTTGTATTCTCAAAAATGTCTTCTTGTTATAATAAAAGGTATCAAATCACCCACTTTGTTCATCTTTGTGTATTAACATGTGATGGAAGTGACAGAGAGGTGGGGAAGAGGTCTGCCTCAGTGATGATGTTAGACAGATTGAGAAAAACAGTGTCCTGCTGCACTAAATACCCTGATACCTTACACTAGAAGTATAATCTGGATAGTTTATAATGGGGGTAAAAGATATGTGAACGAAGGAGGGGTGAGGCTGCAGTGTCACTGGGTGACATGTTATGCAGCCTATAGCTTCACTCTGTGATGCTGCTGCCTTGCCCCTCCTATATAATTGTGTGCTTCTTGTGGCTTAAGTTGTCATGTAGCAGTCTGCAAGCCAAAGATTATTAATGCAAAGTAATCAGTTGGGTACCGGTGGTTGAGCGTTATACTTTCTGTGTGTTAACTTGTGCAAGTTATGAGAGAGAGAGAGCTCACCTCAGGCTCAGATGAACACTAACAGCAGCAATGGGCTGAGCAATTCAGGGAGGGACCTGGTTGGGGGTGGGGGACTGGCTAGCTTAGATCATGGTTGGCACTAGACCCCACCAATCAAGCTATGGGGTCAGAGAGGGAACTAACATAAAATTAATTTTGTAAGAGAATGTGGGAGTCAGCAGGCTAAGATGGGGTTCAGATGTTCCTGTTGAAAAGCTGGCCTTGAATACCTGCCGAAATAGTGCCACTGTTTATTGTTTGGAACAGAATAACGACTAGTACATTATTCATGGTATTCAGGAAATACTGTTTGTTACTGTCACACCTCCTACATTTTTATCATGGAAATGCTTTTTGGAATTCTGCAAGTGATAAAAAGAATTTCCAAAAAGCATTTTGGAAACAGAATTGTCATTCCACACAAATTCTGCTAGTGAAATTCTTTATTCCACACAACTCTAACTGTAATAGGTCATGATCCCATTTTTATGTGGATTATCTTTAACACTAGAATGCATAATGTAGGGACACCCATACACAACAAGCCAGTGTCTGTATCAAGAGATTTCCATGGCAACCAGGAATCTCAAGAGGGAAGCTTGAGGGGGGTCAATGGTTTCTATGAAAACCTTGAGATGCAAGTCAAGGCTTGTCTGTTTACGGTTGCCCATACGTTATCTTTTATTGTGTATAGGACCCTTTTGTTCAAGACACGTAATATAAATAAATACATACATACTTATCAAATACCTTGAAAGCATTCATGTGCTTAAGAAATCAATTTCTTTTGGAGAGCTGTGACACTTTTAACTGAGTGCCATGTCTGGTGCATTTCAGGAATCAAACAGCAGCCCTTTGAACAGATGGGAAGTTAAACGTTAAAATAGGTCTTTGCCAGTAAAAGAGAGTAACTGTCTTACTTGGCAATGTCTCTGATCAGTGTCCATCTGATAAGTATTTGGAACTGATTTTGAGCATCAGGGGTTCAATTTTCAGTCACATGGCACTGGTGCTATATCATTACAAAATGACTGAGTGCTAGCCCCTTACGTGCAGCTCTCTCAAACTATACTCAGAGGGCATGGGGAGAGAAGCCCTTCTATGCAAGCACACATCAAAGTTCCTAGTGTGCAGAAGGGGTGGGGCTGGCATGTAAATGGCATGCAGTGCCATTCTCATTGCCATTTACTGCTGTCACAACTGGTGCAGCAGTTCTTTGTGCCCCCCCATTACAATTTTTTTCTGGTGGTAGGGAGTGGCAGACTGTTGCAGCAGTAGCTCAGAATATCTGAGGACTGCATTTAGCAAAGTACTATAACAAGAACAAGATGGGCCGTAGTGAGCAGGGTTAGGGAGGGGTGCCACTAGACCGCCAGCGACTAGCATTACTTCAGGATCAGAATGTTGCCCACTGGACTATCAGGGGACAGGAGAGGGGCATGATAAAACACATTGTCAGAGGGCCTAAAGTTGCTCAAAGGTAGTGGGTGGTGGGAGGGGGTTGGGGGAACATCCTGTCACATAGTATCACCCCGTACATGTATGTGCATGGCACTTCACCATGTGTATGCATGCCTGGGGTGGCATAATGTGCCATCTCTGTGAGCAAATCATGACTGCTCACAGTACCAGCTGGACCAAGTCATTTAGATTTTTGATGTGCACCAGAGGAACTCCCCCACCCACCCACCACAGAGCAGATCTATCCTTCCAGAATAGCACATTTATGTGGCCCTGCAAAGAGACACACTTTTTGCCCCATTTTCTGGCACTTGAAAGCATGGCTGAGAATTGCACCCTTCCAACTGTTCAACATCCCTCTTCTTGCCAGCAAGATAAACCAGCGTGCAACAGATGCTCCATAAACTAATGGGACACTGCAGCTAACCTTAGAGCTATCACCAGGCCACAAAACTATAGCTCAAACACGGTGAACGTGAAATAAAAGTGGTAACAAATCAATGGATCTGGAAACAAACAGAACAGCAGGGATCAACATCACAAGTTGAATAGGACAGGTGTGCACTATTAAGTCTATTCATTTGTTTAATATGAGCTGCTAATGTAAGTCCAGAATTATATCTGGAGGAGGCTCTGTATCTAATCTTGACTTTAAATATTGAGACACTTATTGCAAATGTTTTGAATTTATTTACAGTGTATGATAGAACTTTGTTCGGGATTGAAATCTATCCCTCCAACAACATTGTTGTGCTGCAGTAGCTACGTCATCCTAGCTGTTGTGCTGCAGTAGCTACATAACTACTGCAGCAGCAACATCGCTTACTCACGCGTAATGCGTTCGATAACCTTCACCTGTCAGGAAGTGGCTGTAAGAGTGGGAGCGGAGGAGAGTGACGCCGAGGAAAACTACTAAAAAGTAAGGACCCAGCTGGCAAAATGCTATCTAAAATGATTAATTTCCCTTGTGATAGTGGCTCATGCACTGTAAAAGACAACGTATGGGTCAGTATCCACAACAAGCATGAGTAGCCATCTCGAGGTTTTCATGGTAACCAAAACCTCTTGATCTATGCTCTCAAGGTTAAAACGGTTGCCAATGAAAACCTCTCGATGGCTACACTTGCTTGCTATGGATAGTGGGATATACATTATCCTCTGTATAATGTATGGTTAGTCATTCATCTGGATAAAAAAATCAGCCCACTACAGATCATTTTTGTGCACATTCTAAACTGTTGTGCACATTCCAAAATGTTGCTGTGCACATTCCAAACAGTTGTTCTGTACCGCTCAGATGTCATAATAAATTTTAAATTCCTCATTCACCCCGCAGCCATCTACTTACAAATAACCCAGTGCCCAAAGCTGTAACCTTTAACTTGTAAAAATCTGTAAATTTCATTTCAGTCATAGAGTGGAACAAAGAAATGACAAGTTTTCTTACCTGGAGGACCATCTGGGATACCTATGTAAAAAAATTAAAAAAATAAAACAAACAAAAGCATACTACATGAAATGAAATACAGGCAACCACACACATCTGTGTGTGTGTGTGTGTGTGTGTTTCCATCTTGGGGTTGAGATGACAGCATGGACCGTTTGAACTTGGCTCTCGAAGTTCATATGCTATTATCTCGTCTAAACCCTTTGCTGGAAATCCAGCCTTACTGTGGATGATTACCCATACATTAGTCTACATGTCTAGTTTTTGTATTCACAGGTTTCATTTAAGCAAATGAAGGAGAACACGTGAGGTGCATATACATCCCTTAGAGATTTGTGCATGGAAGCGGCAAATTTAAATGGCTCCTTTTGCTCTGCACTTTTGCAGAGTACAATACTAAAGGAAATGAAAAGTTCCAGCTACTAAACAGCTCCAGCTGCTAACATTAAGCAGTAAATGCTTCTCATTTTATTCCAGTGGTATAACGTCACCATTGCATTTCCAAATTGAAATCACTGAGACCTTTTTTTATCACTCCCGCAATGTTGGGATAAGTGCAGTGAGACTCTCTTTGTTATGCAGGTTATTTGTTGCAGCCCATTCACGAAGCATTCTCTTTGACAGACTGTGACCCTATCACAGGCCTAACTTTATGTGGGCAATTTGATCTGTCATGTGTAATTTGTGCTGTCGTTTCTCTTTTGTTCACATTCAGAAAGCTCTGCTGGCATTACTTTTGTTCAACTAAACTACGCCCAATATTTTCAATATCCAGAGCAGTAAGACAAATCCTGTACTGTGACTGGAGGAATGTAGTCACATGACCACGTATTAATTCCACACCGCTGTACAGTAACCCCGATATATTATCACTTTCAGTAAAAAACATAATTTCATTTATTTAACTTTTACTTCTCATTCTTTATTCTTATTATAACAACCTGTTTTATTTACAGAATAAATAACCCACTTCAAGACATGTGTTGTGCTGTATTAATGGTTCTCCCTTAATTCAGCTTACAGAATAGGATACAGACAATTCTGTCTCTTCATTGGTTAATGGTCTTTCACATGGAGCTGCCTTATTCTATAGATAACTCCCTGCTGCAGTCTTCATAACCATTCCAGATCAAAAAGATTACAGTATAACCATTCTGTAATAGCTTGGCAGAAAACACCAGGAGAAAGGACTGCTGTGTGACTGAACTTCTCTGCTGGGACTAAAGTAGAAGAACTTTTGTATTTGGACCTTTAATTTAGGGTAAAAAACTAACATACAAAACAAAAAAAAAAAGTGTGTGTTTGGGTTAACTGAACTGAATGGGTAACTAAAAAGTCATCTAGGTGTAAATCTCAGGTGACTGAAAGGACTTAACTGCTGTGAGGTTTAAATTACTTGTAGAAAGATCTGGTAAGTAGGGTGGCTTAGCTAGACGGAAGCTACATTTAAAGACTGCCTTAGGAAGATTCTGCTAATAGCTGGCAGAAGACACCAGGAGAAAGGACTGCTGTGTGACTGAACTTCTCTACTGGGACTATATTGCCTCCTTCTCTCCTCCACCCCACCCAAAGCTAGTTCTATTTTTATAGGCATAGGATTTGACTGACAACAGGAACTTCCTGTTTAGGGGCAGGAAGTGAGTGATCACAGAACCACCAAGGACCCACCATCCTAGAAAGGCAAGAGTAGCTCTCCAGCCCCCTCTAGCTGCTGGAGGTCTGCCTCTGAACAAGTAAGTGGTCTACTGAGAAATATAGGATATTCTTGTCTCAGAACAGGACAATCAGGAGCTTAAAGGGAACACAGGCAGAAAGTAAGGAGAGAGAGAAAAAAAACAGAGGAAAGAGTAAGGATTGCAAACAGTTAAGGGGCCAGAAATAAGACATGATTGGAGTGGTGCAGTGCAGTGGCTGTGGAGCAGCAGTCTTCCGGGAGATGTTCTGGAGGATGCGGTGTTGTCCCATCTGCAGACACCTCTCTGGGCTGAGGAGAGAGGTTGCTCATCTCCAGGCTGAGTTGGCCAGGATTTGTGGGACCTCCTCTTCCATCCAGGGACCACCAGTGCCACTGCCGTTGCCTCAGAGGTTGCCAAGAAAGAGGAGCAGTTGGACCACAGTGGGCTCAGGGAGGTGAGTGTGGTGGAACAGAGCACATCCCTCAGTTGTACCTCCACAATTCCTATGCCATTCTGGCAAAGTGTGGTTCCTCTATGGAGGCACCTACAGTGGAGACCAAGGAGGATGCTGGGAACCTCCACAAAGGAGACCCACAGGAGGGTGGCAGGGGACCCTGCAGGGAAGGAAACAACTCCTGGTGGGGACTCTATTGTTAGGAAGGTAGAACTGGGCAAGGAAGGGAGAGGGAGGTAAGGTGCCTGCCTGGCGCCATGGCTTGGAGGGACAGGGAGGCGAATCCTCAGGATTGCCAGAGCAGCTGCACAGGGAGAGCTGGATGTCAGTTGTCCACCTAGGGACAAATGACCTGGCTAAGAAAAGATGAAAGTGCAGGAAGAGTTTGTGGAATTGGGGAGGGGCCTGAGTCAAGTAGCACGCCGGTAACCTTCTCGGTGCTACCCATCTATGGCATAGGAGAGGCTAGGGTGTTCTGTACCATGGGATTCAATCAGTGGTTGAAAACTGGTGTGGAGCTCAGGGATTTGGCTTCATTGGGGACTGGGGTCTCACTTGGGTGATGCAAGCCTATACTGGCATGATGGGCTGCATCTGTCTGGGAGGGGAACCAGAATCCTAGGTGATAGGTTTAAATGCTTCATTAGCAAGCTTTTAAACTAGCCAAGGGGGGAGGCACTGGAAAGGAGCAGGAAAATCCTAGCCCCTGTAAAACAATCATGGTAGTAAGTGCAGCAAACACCAACACGGAGGTGTCGATAGGGAGAAGAGCAGTGGTAAATGGAGAAAGTGACAAAGGCAAGAAGGACAGGGATGGGGCAAAAGGGGGTAAGGCCATCAGGAAATGGAGGGTAATGAGTACCAACGCCGTAGTCTGGGCAACAAGCTCCTGAGCTGGTGGCCTTAATGGAAGAGGATGCCTGGATATCGTATGCAGTCACAGAAACATGGTACACAGAGAACCATGACTGGGATGTTAACATACCAGGGTACATAACCTACAGGAGAGACAGGCAGGGGAGAGAGGGAGGGAGTAGCTCTCATGTAAAGGAAGGGATAAAAGCAACTGAACAAAAGAGTAAACAGGGAGGAGAGGAGGCACTGTGGGGTCACCTGGAGACTGGAAAGGCGCCACAATCCGCTCAGGGTTGATGTACAGACCCCCATGTCAGGGGAAGGAATGGACAAGGATGTGATGGAAGGCATTCTTAGAATGGCAGAGAAAGGGAGATACTGTTGATGGAGACCTGAATATGCCAGATGTTAACTGGAGCACATTTGCTGCAGCCACATCCAAGAGCAGGGCCATTCTTGACGCCCTACAGGTGGCAGGCATTGAACAGTTAGTTCGAACCCACTCGTGAGGGCAATCTTAGACCTCATTACTCTCAAGCGGGGCAGCGAGATGATTTCAGATCTAGAAGTGATTGCCATCTGGGGACAAGTGACCATCAAACAGTGTGGTTCATGTTAAACTCAGCTACAGAGTCAAGCCATACAAAAAGTGAGGGTACTGGACTTAGGAGGGCTGACTTTGGCAAGATGGGAGAGTGCCTCAGAAAAGCACTAGCAAACAGGCTAGAAGGAGGTGTGGAGCAACAATGGGAATTATCAAAACTGCCATCACAGAGGCAACAAGCCTTTGTGTGAAAGCAAATAAACAAATCAAAATGAAAAAAACCACTATGGTTCTCCAAGAGAGGTGGCTGTGAAAGTCAGGAAGAAAAAGATAGCATTCCGGAAGTATAAGGAAACACAGAAGGAGCAGGACAGAGAGGTGTACCAGTTAAGGCAAAAAGAAGCAGGGAGGGAAGTCAGAATAGCAAAGGCCCAAACTGAGGAAAAGATAGCCTACTCAGTTAAGAAGGGGGATAAAACCTTTTATAGGTACATCAGCGAGCATAGAAAGACAAAGGGAGGGATAGTGAGGCTGAATAGAATGAACGGTGGGTGGGCAGAGGGGGACAGTGAAAAAGCAGGAATACTGAACGAATATTTCTGCTCAGTATTCACAAAGAGGAGGAAGTGCCTAATCCAATTAACAGAAGCACTCTTGATAGGAGGGTCGATCCCAGTCCTTTCACAGAAGAAAGGGTTCTGCAAGAACTCCAAAACTGAAGGTGGACAAAGAAATGGGTCCTGATGGAATTCACCCCAGAATTTAAAAAGAATTAAGGAAGGAACTAGTGAAACCACTGGCTACTCTTTTAATAAATCATGGGAGGATGGTGTGGTACCGAGGACTGGAGGAAGGCGGATGTGATTCCCTTCACAAAAGTGGGACCAAGACAGAGGCAGGAAACTACAGACCTGTCAGTCTGACCTCTGTGGTAGGAAAAGTGATGGAGTCACTTCTGAAGGAAAGAATAGTTGAGTACCTGGGGTCAGTGAGCACAGGATCCAAGGCAGCATGGGTTCTACAGTGGAAGGTCATGTCAGACAAATCTAATAGATTTCTTTGACTGGGTGACCAAAGTAGTAGACCAAGGGAGGGCTGTGGACATGGCCTACCTAGACTTTAGCAAGGCATTTGACACAGTCCCACACAAAAGATTATAGTCAAATTAACCAGCCTGGGTAAAACATTGGCTGGACAACAGGACACAGAAGGTAATTGTAAATGGAGTCCACTCTGAAGAAAGGGGGGTTACTAGTGGGGTACCGCAGGGTTCAGTATTGGGTCCAGTCCTTTTTAATGTCTTCATCAGTGACATTGCAGAGGGACTGGAAGGAAAAGTATGCCTTTTTGCAGATGACACAAAGATCTGCAACAGGGTTGATACACAAGGAGGCGTGGAAAGGATGAAAAGGGACTTGGCAAGGTTGGAGGAATGGTCAGACGTATGGCAGCTAGGATTCAATGCAAAAAGTGCAAATAATGCACTGGGAAACAAGAACCCAGGGAAGAATACACAATGGGTGGGAGGTAGTAACAACAACAAAACAGGAAAGGGACCTGGGGTAATCATATCAGATGACCTTAAGGTTAGCAAGCAAAGTGAGAAGGCAGTAGGGAGGGCTGGGGTATACTGGGATGTATAGGGAGGCATCAGCAGCAGAAAACAGGAAGTTGTTATCCTCTGTACAGACAGTTGGTGAGACCCATCTGGAATACTGTGTCCAGTTCTGGAGACCCCATCTCCACAAGGACATAGACAGGATAGAGGCAGTCCAGAGGAGGGCAACTAAGATGGTGCAGGGTCTGCAAAAGAGGCCGATGAGGAGAGACTAAAGGAGCTTAATATGTATACCCTTGAGGAAAGAAGGGAGAGGGGACATGATAGAAACTTTCAAGTACCTCAAGGAATCAACAAAGTCAAGAGGGTAGTATCTTTCAGAAAAGAGACTTGCAAGAACAAGGGACACAATTTAAAAGATAGAAGGGGTTCAGGGGCAATGTGAGGAAGTATTATTTCAGAGAGGGTGGTGGATGCATGGAACAGCCTTCCTGAGGAAGTTGTGGGGTCTAAAACTGTGGGAGAATTCAAGAATGCATGGGACAGACATAACTCAATTCTTGTGGGGGACAGGAAGATATAGGCTGTTGGTTAACTAGGATCTGCGGCCTATCCTGTAGGTAGGGAAATGGGCAGACTAAATGGGCCTAGCGGTCCTTATCTGCTGTCAAAGTCTATGTTTCTATGTTTCTATGTTTTTGTGTAACAGTCACAGAGATGAGATTGTATATAACAAAAGCAAGAGGGGGCATCCTGTTGGGAAATGGGGGCTTTTATGACACCAAAAGCACTTCACCAATACAGTTTGTATGGGGCCACTATACAGATGACTTAAAGGGTTACATAATTATTTTTTACTTATGTTTTTTGTTGTCTCACACCAGCCCTCCATGTTTTGGGACCACTACATACCATGGGACAGAACATACTAGGAGAGACTGAAAGTGCTGAACATGTACTCTCTAGAGGATAGGAAGGAGAGAGGGGATATGACTGAGACCTTCAAATACTTAAAGGGAATAAACAAGACTCGCATTGAGGGAATCTTTACCCTAAGGAAGGAAGGAAGATGCAACAAGGGGTCATGGTCTGAAGTTGGTGGGGGGCAGATTCAAGAGGGAGATGAGGAGGCACTTCTTCACAGAGAAGGTGGTAAAATGAAGAAATGAGTTGCCAGAGGAGTTGGTGGTGGCAAGGTCAGTGACCAGCTTTAAGAGGTAATGGGACAGGGCAAAGAAGAAGATTATGATAGCAGGGCCCACAGGGGCGATGGGTTAGTGAGGGGAGAGGGGGGTAAAACAACTCCAGGAGGAGTAGGGAGAGGGGGAAGCTACTTGGTATAACTAGCTGTGCACTCAAACAGACTCAATAGACCTTTATGATCTGTATCTGCTGGCAATTTTGCATGTTTGTACTAGGCACCTCTCAATTCCTCCTTTATCTCAGCCACGGGCCACCTATCTCCACAGAGCCTTAGCTTCACTCCCAGGTGGGGTGGGGGTTTCCCCCCATACATCTAGTTTTGTCAAGTAGGCAGAACTCGTGCTGGTGAGGTGGGGGGACCTGGGTATACCAGGGCCATCTTCGTCACAGAGGTGCTGGGGTCACAGTGTTTTCCCCGTTACTTTGCCCAGGGGATATCGCATACAGAACATCAAGGCAAGTGTGTACACACTAGGCATGCATCTGCATGCTGGCGTCTGTGGTGTTCCCCCCTTCCCACACATCTACCTCTAGCTACAGAGCCACCCGTGGTCACCCAAGTGGCGGTATCTCAGCAGAGAACAGAAACCACCATCCCTGGAGCAAGAGATTATCCTGTGGGATGCTCAGTCCTCCTCCCATCAGCCAGCTTCCAATGATCCAAGTTTGTTCCCAAATCCAAGTCACTGGCATTTTGAACAGTAGTGCTATTGTTGCACTGACACACCAACGCAAGGGGTCAAAGGTGCTTGCAGGCACCTTTGCAGACTCACTAAGTGACACTCCCCCACGTTCAGTATATGGAGAAATGACTTCCCAACCGCCCCCCCCCAGAACCTTTTGGATCAGGGACTACTCTAAATTTGACCCATGCTCCTTTCTCAGTACCCTGGCCACGGTCAAGTGGCAGCAAATTAAGTTTGCTCCTAACCTTATACAGCCCTCGAATATTTCATTAATAACTTCTTGTCTGCCGCCAATAAGCATGCCCCGCTTAAAGAGGTCAGAGTTAAAGGACAAGAAGCCAGGTGGCTTTCTTGTGACCTGAGGAAACTCATGAGGCACAGAGACAGAGCTTGGGGTACATTTAAATCTTCTAACCTGGCCTCAGATTGGCAGAAATACAGAGAAGTCAGAAACAAATGCAAAGTTGAGTTAAAAAGAGACAAAAAAATGACACTTCAGAGACATACAGAAAAAAAATCTATCTAACGCCCAAAAATTCTGGGCGCAAATTAATACTCTTATCAAGGGTTGCAACAAACAAGAAGGGTGTGACATTATAGCAAAAGGAACCTGTCACAAAAACCCTACTTGATGCCTCCAAGGCATTTAACACATTCTTCACTGAACTGGATAAGTTCAAGACCTACTGCCCTGGGCCAACTAAATCCCCCCAAGACACCGATAAAGGTTATACCGATACACCAGAATTTCACTTCAAATTAATCTCCAGAACTGAGGTCCTAAAATTACTAAAGGAGATCAAAAACTATCGTACAGTGGGGTATGACAAACTAGAACCCAAGCTACTAAATATTGCGGCCACAGTCATTGTCATGCCAATCTCATGGTTATTTAACTGTTCCCACCTAGAAGGGAAAGTTCCCTCACTCTAAAAAGTGGCCCTGGTCACACCTATCCACAGAGGTAGGCCCCCAGAACTAGTAGAAAACTACCACCCAATATCCCTCCTGTCTTTACTAAGTAAAGTGATGTAGAGGATTCTGTACAATCAAGTAGTGTAATATGTTGAGAGACACAACATATTTAGTGCTGCTCAACATGGTTTCAGAAAAAAAAAATGGAACAAATACTGCCTTAGTAAATCTCATCACAGATTTACTTTCTGCTCTTGATAAGGGAATGTTCACAGGTGCGGTCTTTATTGCTGTCACCAAAGCATTTGACCTGGTAAACCATCAACTACTCCTCACAAAACTTAAGCAGATGGGCTGAGATAGTCTGTCAGCACAATGGTTCTCTGACTATCTCCAGAGAAGTTCCCAACTAGTTAAATGGCAGAGCATCATATCGGATGAGTGCCCAACACAGGATGGGGTCCCCCAGGGATCAATCCTTGGGTCTCTGTTATTCTCTTTATTTATTAATGAATTGCCTACTTTCTGTAATGATGCTAAGGTCACCCTGTATGCACACGATGTAGTGCTATATAGGTCAACAAATGACCCTGACGCCCTGAACAGACTGCTATCTGGAGACCTCCTGGAATTGGAAGGATGGCTGAACAACAATAAACTGGTCCTAAATAGCAAAAAAAAATGAAGGCAATGCTATTCGGACCAAAAAACCTCGGACCAGAAAGGGCTAATAAACTGGCTGTCTCACTATCGACCAGGACTAGGTCAAGGTAGTTGAGCTCCTAAAATACCTAGGAATTATCCTTGACTAGGACTGCACCTTCAAGGCCCACATTGATCTGCTCACTAAGACTTTGAACCAGAAGATTGGTCTTCTGTATTGCCTTTGTCTCTATCTTACACAGGACTCTTGGGTCAAGATTGCCCAAGGTACCCTTCTACCCACCCTATTCTATGGTTCCCCTGTACTGCTCTCTATTAAAAACACTGAGATGCAGCAGCTCAGAACCCTGTATCATAGAATCTGCAGGTTTGCTGCTGGGGCCCCACCCAGAGAACATCACTGTCAGGTCCTCCAAGCCCTATCCTGGCCCACCCTAGAAGAAAGATTACAATATCCATCTCTTTGCCTAGTCTACAAGCTCAGGCTGGCCAGTACCCCCCCCTCAAGTCTGGCAGAGACGCTGAGAACAAAAAAGAATGGCAGGACAGTAAGGTCATCAAGCACACAGCTTCTTGCGGTATCCAGAGCGAAGGCCACTCAGGGGTCCCAGGCTTTCTCTGTCACCGTACCTCCCCTCTGGAATGCGCTCCCTACAAATTTCCAGGAGTGCAACTCACTGGGGGGATTTAAAAGGGGGCTAAAGACCCACCTATTGGAGTTAAACCAATGCACTTGCCACCACTGATATCTCAACTTTGGACCTGTTGATTAAAAAAAAAAAATGTCAGTGAGTGGGTGTATTCACAAATGTATTTAAGTGTATTAACAAATGTCGCTAATGTGTCATATGTTGTTAACTGCTCTTCTTGCCATGTGATGTGTAAATTATTGTTTTTTTTGTAACTGCAAATGTTATATTTCAAAGTATCTGTAATTAATCCTGGGTCACCCCTGTAAAGGCGACCGTTACTGGACTCAGTGGGCCTACCCAGTTACCAACATTAAATAAAATAAATGAATAAATAAAACATAATGACCCCTCTAGTTATTGCTATATGTGATCTCTACTATAACAGTATAGCAATTCCAGGTCAAACAGATCACTGTGTATATGAAACACAACCATATGACAAACCTCCAAATGACTAGCCCCACCACCTACATCACAGAGAAAGAAGATTATACAATGGGAAGAAAAAAATCTAGAAATCTGATTGGCTGCTTATTGAACAATAACATCACTGTATCTAGGGCGGGCAGCAGGATGACAACACACTGAAACATATCCTTCCCTCCTCAAATATCCCGAAGCCCGCTCAGCTTCGCATTCCCGCCCTAGGCAGAAGAATTGAGAAACGGTGGCCAGATTCCACCATTTAAAGAGTGTAACCATGGGACCCCATAAGCTTATTCTCTTGTATCTCATAAAACAAAACTTAGAGCGAGCCATTACAATGGCTTTCCTATGACAGTTCCCTGTTGTTTCTAAACTGTGGCTGTTGTAGTGCGTGGGCAGTATGGCACTGCAGTCCCTCCAGGACTCAGCAGCCGGACATCCCCATCGTCTGGATAGACAATAAACTCTTCTTTGTGGAACATATAGAAGAACTGCTGAAAAAGCTGAGGCAGAGGCTTGGACTCTTCTTCAGAATAAATCACATCCTGACTGCAGACACCAAAAGACAGCTCATCCAATCCACGTTCCTCTCACTAATTGACTATGCTGACTTCATATATGGCCAGTGCCCAGCCTCACACCTTGCTAAATTGGACATACTGTATCATAGAGCTCTGAGATTTATAACAGGCCTCCCCTTTTCCACCCACCACCGTTCACAATATGCAGCTGTGGGTTGGCCCTCCCTTCAACACAGGCGGTATAGAAATGCAGCCCTCTGAACTCTCCCAGCCATCACCAACAAACTCCCGCAATACATTGCTGACTGTCTCCCACTAAGCCTGATTGGAAATTATGCCTTGAGAAGTCACTTGCTGGTTTCCCTGAAAGTACCTACGGTAGGTCAGTACCTGCTTTGGAAGAGTAATCATAAGCTTTGTCCTGCCCATGCTTTGGAATAGGATACAGAAATCACTGAGACTTAGCTCCCCTGTTAGTCTTGCTATGTTCAAGACCCTGTATGCCAAAACATTTGTGGAGCTCTGTAACTGTTTCCACCGTTCCTAGTTGTCCAGCTGATGTTTCCGCTCAATCTAAATCCTTCCCATTCAAACTAAGTGTTCCCTTACCAAGATTACTCCCCCCTCCCTCAGTCCATTCTAGTCCCACCAGTACTACCGGTTCACCTCAGTCCATTCCAGTCCCACTGGTACTACGTACTCACTGCAACACACACCCCATTGCCCACTCTTATGCCCTGATAATACCTGCTTAGTATCCCAGAATCTTTCTGCCAGCGTCCCTGCCTCCTACGCATGCGCTTTTCCACATCCCAGGGACTCCTTGACAGGCTATGAACATGTTATTGATGGATAGGATTATAAAGGCATCTCTGTATATATTATTTACCTTTATTTCTACACTGTATATATTTTGTTGTATACGTCTTGCTACTGTTGTTTTATGTATATTTTACTTGTACTCTATTCTGTACCCTTGTCCTTGCAAACTGCAGGTCCACCTTGTAAATGAGCTTGCTCAATGGTGATCACCTGGGTAAATAAAGATTTTGATTGATTGATTGATTATACAACATCCAATATGTAAAGCAAACGAAAAATTACTTAACATAAAGCCGTACCTGTAAATGCCTTTCTGGTACACAACACAGCCCCGTGTACCATCAAACAGTCGCGAGTGTCTGGAGTTGCCGATTGGCTCGGCAGCCGCATCCAAAATCCAGTTGATTCCATGACCACGGTCTGTTCAACACATAATTAAAGTCCTCATTTTAAAGAACTGCATTTGGAACACAACAAAACAAAAAAAAATGCTACAGTGGCAGGCAGGAGCCACCAGGAATTAGGCCACACATGGGTGTGAGGAGAAGAGATAGAAACCTGTAGGCAGATACTCACAGCTCCATCTAGGGGGCAAAACAGAAACTGTGAATTTTTTTTCAAAAAGTATACCTACACACCCAAAAAGTAAAAGAAAACAAATTTTTAACATATATTTATTTATCTTTTTCTTTTCTTTTATAAAGAGCCATTGTATAAAAGCAATAAGGCACTCCAGGGATGTGTGTTATTGTCTAATAATGTCACTCCCCGGGTGTTGAATGCACCCGGCCTGTGGTCTCATGCTTCAACCATCCAAGGTATGACATTATTAAACAATAAAACACTCCCTGTCATGCTTTATTGCTTAAATAAAACCTGCAAAGAAAATACAAAGCAATTCCAGCAAAGAAAAGAAAAGGTACCTCACTATCCAAATGAAGCCAGAACAGACATAAATGGAAACCTTACCTGAAAGCCTCCCCTAACATCAGAAAGACAAAAAACAACTCTAAAATGTTTTAGACCTCACACCAAAGAATACAGCAGGAATAACAAATAAACTAAACCATCCAGTCACAAAAGCAACAAAACAGGTTGTGCAGAAGCAAAAATAGCAAACAGCTAACAACAAAATACAACTCTACTAGTGTTCTCTCTCTGTTTTTCCTCTTGTTGCCACAAAGACCTCACTAAAAGAGTACATGAGCACACAGACCTCCAGCCCTTCTCCAAGGCAGATAGAAAATATTGCAAAAAAGTGACAATTATAGAAATAAAGCCATTGAAACATTAGTAATACACACAGAACACGCTACTTCCTCCAAGCTTGGCTGAACAGCAGGGGTCAAAAATAAACTTGTTAAGTCATGAAACTGGATGCTAGCTGCCTGTACATATTGTATGCCCAAAAGGGCTTTTAAAGAGACAGTACCATGCAACAATCTATGAAATCATTGAATTTGCACTTAAAACACTTTAATTTATGTTTCATTAAGAATAAAGTTAAATAGAATAACACATTCGTGTCAGTTATTATGCTTTACAGTAACAACCCTACAGGTTGATGAAAGCCTTTAGACCGCAGCCTCAAGCTGCCAACTCACCAGTTGGGATGTTATAGAATAATGGATAATGGATAGTTAACTGGGCACAACAAAGATGTGTTTCCATTGAGGGGATTTGATGACATCACAGACCTTGAGAGCAATGCTATATGCTGTTCAGTCAATATAAATGGAAAAAGAGCACAGACAGCAACTTCCTTAGAGTCCTAAAAGTTCAGTCCTATTGTTGTTTATTTATTCATTTAGTTTTTGCTGACTGGGAAAGGAGGGCTAATAAATGCTTTACTTTTTAGCCTCATCGGGGGGGGGGTGAATACATATATAAACTGATTAATACTGAACCAGGTTAAACTGCTGGTGGCTTTTAAGGAACAGGGGGAATTTGATAAAGACATCAGATAAATATTCCTACTCTTTTATATCCACCTTAACAAGCACCACCAGCAGAGGTAAAAACGATCTTGATTTGCCATCTCATAAGAAAGCTGGTACCTTTCATATCACGGTGTCCCCCAAAACACCATACTGGGGCAGTGGTATTGTTTTTTTTAACCAAAGGGAGAGTACCCACTCCAGAGCTACCAGAACCACTTTGCAGCACCTGCTGTTCAGTGGAGGTCTCCCATCCTATTACTGACCTGGTCTGACCTTCCTTAGCTTCTGAGAACTAATGAGAGCAGGCTCCAAGGTGATAAGGCTACAGAAGAAACTAAACTGATATTGTAGAATGAATACAGCATGTTCCAGGTGGATCAATACAGCAGAAAACTGGGCATTTTACTTATTTATACATTTTATATTCACTGGTTTTGCTTTTGTGATTTATTCATGGATCTAGCTTCTGAGGTATATATCTCCGTGGGCTACAACTAACCCAAAGTAAATCAATGAGATGAAAAGGCATGTTGTGTACGGCCATTTAATGCAAGTGCAACTAAAAGCCAGAGAATTTTACCCATAATTTAGAGATGCATAGCATTTAAAGAGCCTTGTAACATGGGAGAAATATGAGGACTCCAAGGAAGAAAGGTGATAGGTGTAACAGGGTCAGGTGGTACAAGAGCAACACGGCATTTTGGCACGATAATGCTGTGTTGCCTTAGAACGTTCAGAGCAATAATCCCCTGTTGAGAGCGTGAACGCGCTCAGTAAAGTAGCCAAGTAGTGAATGTGGTAGAAGTATGTCGATCAATATGTGACGCGATGAACACAGCAGGAAAGCGAATCAGCAGGGGAAGAGAGGAACAGCAGAAATGTGTGTGGCGGTGCGGGCACCATAGAAAATGGGACAGAGGAAAGAATGGGGAAGTGTGGTATTTTGGAAGGAGTGAGTGAGTAAGTTCATATTGTACAAGTCGGCGATGGATAGAAAAGAGCACTGCAAAGGACAGCTGAATAAGAGACCATCGCGAGGGAGACGACAAGTTGTGCCCATGTGAGAAAGCACCACCTATAGGTTGGACTGATGAGGGAGAGGTGAGGGAAAAAGTGCTGTGTGGGCAAGTGTGTGAATTTGAAAATAGTGGAGATAGGAATTCATAGGACAAGACATGTGTAGAAGGGCAAACCGTGGTGTGCAGGGTGGTGCGAGTCAGGGGAGGGACATAACGATAGTGGCAGCAGATGTGAAGGGGAACAGAATGCGCATTGAAAATCGATGCACAGGAAAATGGAGCAGAAGTTCCGTGGTGCTGTGAAACTGCCACCTATTGGTGGTAATCGTTAGGTGCGCGATGTACAGGAAGCGGATAACAGAACTATCATTTGTGGGAGAATGTGAAGGTATGCACGGACATGTTGCCCAGAATGCAGCAGAGCAGCGATCTCAAAAACAAACAAGGGTAGAGAAATAGAGTAGCCAGCACAAGTACCAAAGTCACAGGCACAAAGATAGTTTTATGCGAATAGTTATACATACACCAGGGTTGAAAGGTGAGAAAAAGTAGTCACCACTCTATTAGTCTATGTTGGGTGATCAACGTGCACATGCACGGTTCCAGCAACAGAAAGGCAGGAAAAGTAACAGACGTGCATCATAATTGTAAAGATAAAATAAGTGTTTCTGGTGATTAGTGTTCTATGGCAAAGAGAAGAGCATCTGACAAATAGTACACTTGCACTTGTCATGTTACAAGTGCATTAATCCCCTCCAAAGGTGGCATCTATTGGGGAGTTAATGCATGGTTGGCTGACCAGACGGACTTGGCCTCCGCCTGTGCAACAACGGTCTCAACCATGCATTAACTCTCCATTAGATGCCACCTGCGTCGGTGATTAATGCTTACTTATTTCTTTCTTAAGTGAACTAGAATTCCTAAATCAAGGTAACTCCCTTTTGTTCCTAAAGTTCTGGATTAAGACATGCAGTAGTTGCATGGTTCACTTCTTCATGGAACAGCTGCCCCCTAACTATCCAGGGTCAGACTGCGGCGCTGGTGTAATACCACAAAGTAGGTGCTTTGGACTGTGTGTGTTTTCCCCATCCCTGTTCCCCCATCTTAAAGGGGAACAGTCAGCTCTAACAGCCCCAATGCAAAATGTGCAGATAGTCCAATTAGCACTTCTTGAGCAAAACCTTTTTTTTAACTTACTGTTCATGGCAGTATAGTAGATTGTATCAGACTGATTCTGCTGACTTGCAAGCTGATATTTTCTTTAACTACAACTCCCAGAATCCCATGCAGCTGACATCAATGGAGAACTGCAGCAGTGGAGACTCAGTAGCTTGCTGCAGTGCATGTTAAATGTTTTTATAAGCTCTGATCATTTATTTGCTGGTTCTTCTGTCTTCCCTGGGCTAAGTACAGTTTTTAAGGACTGTACTTGTTTGTTGAATTTTGTTGACCTGGTAAGCCCATTGGGCATAGAAGTCCCTTTTTCAGGTGCAATGGGGGAGGGATACAGATGATAAGCAATGGAAATTGAACCAGATTAAGCTGTTGGTGGTATTTTTAGTGAATGAGGAAAATTTGGCCAAGACACAGGCGAAATTCCCCTACTCTTTTCGAGAAGTGCCATGGGATCTTTAACATCCACCTGAACTACCACCAATCCAGGCAGATGGGACCTCAGTTTAACATCTCATCCGAAAGACAGCTCCTCAGGATTGCAGCACTACAGTGTCAGTACTGGGATATTAAACCAAGTGCCAGATGTGGGAATGGAACCCACAGCCCTCTGATCTCCCGGCCTCAGAGGCGAGTGTGCTACCTACTGAGCCACTGACACTGATACTTAGCAGTGGATGAACAGTGGGACTGTCAAACATCTGATTATTTGACTGTTATTTTACATAAATACTTAAATAATCTTTTGCACTACTATAAGCAGCATGGCCAGGGAGAAGAGGCAAAGCTGGCCCCATTCCGATGGACCAACTACATGGCAGAGTAAAACAGCTCCTCTGGAGCTATATTCTGTGTGTGTATGGGGGGGGGCAGCCTCCTGACAAAACCAACCCATAGGGCAGAAACAGAGACTCGCTCTTTTAGAGACCATTGGCAAGAAGGGATGAAGAAGGCAAGGACCTGACAATTCAAGACTAGTGCGTTGAAGCCCAGCTCCCACATATGACTTTCTACTAATATATCCATTGTGAAGGGGTAAAGCCTAACCCAAACATGGCATCTGCTGTCACAGCACACCCAAGCAGCTCTAGTACAGATGGTGTTGCCATCATCAGTAATTAATTAAGACCAAAGACTGTGGTTTATTTTAATGCAAAGTTTACTGTGCATTTAAAGAGACAGTGCATAATTTCCAATACACAGAACTGCATTTTCATGCCACTGCATGTTGGATTACAGTTAAAGAAGCAGTTCCCAAGTTTTCTTGTCTACACATATAACAAGATCTGCATGAACATGACTACATGTTAAAGTTCTAAACCAGCAGGAACTAGATGCATGTATTGATCCTGAGTGCAGTCCCATCAGCAGCTATTCATTACTGAAGTCAGACACCCAGGCTGAAGTCCAAAGGTTGCCTGCATCCACATTTCTGTTTGTTTGAGAAGCCAATGAATGAGCGTTGGAAGGTTCCTGTGGCCCAAGGAGGAGCCCAGAGAATCCGATGTTCAGAGGTTGCAAAGTCCAGAGGTCAAGCTTCTAATCTTTCCTGTGGTTCCCAAAGTAGCACAGATGTTTTGGTCATTTTTAGTCATCCAGATGTTCTAGTCCTATCCCAGAGGATACAAAGACCAGAGGTCCAGCGTCCAGTGCTTTTCCTGTGGTTCCCAAAGTGGTGGAGATGTTTTGACCATTTTGAGTTGCCCAGATTTTCCTGCCTTACTCCGCAGGTTTTGAATCCCAAGTCCTACATGTGCTGCAGCTCGATTCTTCAGATCACCGTCCTCTACCATGTTCATGGACATCTTGACATTGCTATGATCTGATGCCCAGAACTCAGGTTTCTTTTGCAAACTTTTCAACAGTCATATTTTAAGTACTAGACTGTATATTGAACTCTGACATGACATTTGATAAACTGTTTTCCTGAACAGATTGTACAAATTCTGGTTCCAAACTGTCCAAGTCTGATTACTAGAACTAAACCTACAGTATATGATTATTTGACTCAGAGTTATAGACGTATAGAGTTATAGTGCCATAGAGTCACAGAGCTATAGAGTCATGGCGTTAGAGAGTTACAGAGGTACAGAGTTCTAGTGTCATAGTGTCATAAAGTTATAGGGCCACAGAGTCACTGTGTTATACAGTTATAGAGATGTAGAGCCATACAGCCAGAGAGATGCAGCATTACAGAGTCACAGAGCCAAGGAATTCACACAGCTTAGTGACAGAACCCAGAGATTGTCACTGAAACTTCTTAAAAATTCAGAGTTTATTTATTTGCCTACTTCCTCTAGTGCTTTGCACATATTAAATCTTTACTTCATTCACTGAATTTGTCTCCTTCCTCTTCTTACTTAAGCATCACTACAGCATCAACTGAAAGAACCAGTGCTTTACACTGGTTGGGCCCCACCTGGAAACAGGAGGGGCCCACCTGGAAAGTGGGTACTGTGGGGCCCTTGTGTGGGAGCCCATGGAAGACCCTCTTATATCACCACATTTCTCAGCACATGGCTCTGTTTCCATAGATACATAGATACTGACAGCAGACAAGGACCTCCAGGCCCACCTAGTCTACCCAGGTATGCTACCTATTTGTTAACCAAGGACCCTAGGTGTCCCTGGTAAATTCGCCCCCTTCCTTAATTTTATTATTCCCTTGTGACTATCCCATGTGCTTTGAATCCCGTTATAGTTTTGGCCCCCATCACCTTTTCAGGGAGTGCATTCCAACCATCCACCATCCTTTCTGTGAAATAGTGTTTCCTAATGTTTCCTGTAAATCTTCCCTCTTCTAGCTTCATGTTATGGCCCCTCATATTTGAGTGTTTTTTCTTCTGGAAAGTACTGCTATCTGGCACCCTGTTTATAATCTTTTGGTACTTGAATGTCTCTGTCATGTCACCCCTTTTCCTTCTTTGTTCTTAAGTATACATGTTAAGATCTTTTAGCCACACCTCATGTTAAGTGGCTCAGTCCTCACACCATTTTCATTGCCCTCCTCTGGACCCTCCTTATCCTGTCTATGGCCCTTCTGAGGTATGGTCTCCAGAACTGAACCTGAACTCCAGGTGTGGCCTCACCAGTTGCTTGTACAAGGGCATCACCACCTCCCTCCTCCTGCTCATGAAACCCCTGCCTATGCATCCTAGCATTCTTTTAACCCTCACTACTGCTCCCTTGCATTGTTTAGCCATCTTGAGATCACCGAATAGGATTACACCAAGGTCCTTTTCCAGCAATATCCCCTCCAGTACCTGACCTTGCATCCTGTACTCTGCTCCCCAGGTGCATAATCTTACACTTCTTCGTGTTGTAGCTCAACTGCCACTCTCTTCAGATTACCGTCCTCTACCATGTTCATGGACATCTTGACATTGCTATGATCTGATGCCCAGAACTCAGGTTTCTTTTGCAAACTTTTCAACAGTCATATTTTAAGTACTAGACTGTATATTGAACTCTAACATGACGTTTGAGAAACTGTTTTCCTGACCTGAGATTCGCTCTTTTAGAGACCATTGGCAGGAAGGGATGAAGAAGGCAAGGACCTGACAATTCAAGACTAGTGCATTGAAGCCCAGCTCCCACATATGACTTTCTACTAATATATCCATTTTGAAGGGGTAAAGCCTAACCCAAACGTGGCATCTGCTGTCACAGCACACTCAAGCAACCCTAATACAGATGGTGATGCCAGCAACAGTAATTAATTAAGACCAAACACTGTGGTTTATTTTAATGTAAAGTTTACTGTGCATTTAAAGAGACAGTGCTTGTAAGGTTCAGGAGCTGCTAGAACACAGTGTGCCTTCTTCAGCCCCCTTTGCACAGCTTTGCAAAAGGCTCAAAGATTTGCACTTAACTCCTCCAGTTTGTGCAAATCTTTCCTCATTTGTTCCACCCCTCCAGAAGTGTCCACCTGGTTGCAGATCTTTGTATCATCTGCAAATAGACATACCTTCTCCTCAAACCCTTCTGTAATGTCCCCTATAAAACAATCGAACAGGACCAGCCCCAGTACCAACCCCTGCGGTACCCCACTGATCTCCTCCTCCCCTGATGGAATCCTATTTACTACCATCCTTTGCCTTCTTCCCTCTAACCAGTTTTTCACCCATCTCTCCACCTCTGGACCCACCCTCAGGGCTCTTAGTTTGTGCAGTAGCCTTCTATGCGGCATGGTGTTGGATGCCTTGCTGAAGTCTAGATATGCCACATCCACTGCCCCTCCCTGATCTATTACTCTGGTCACCCAAAGAACTCGATTAAGTTCATTTGACATGACCTCCCTGCCTTGAATCCATTCTGTCGATTATCCTGCAGTTCCTTTAATTCAAGATAACTGTCAATTTTTTTTCTTCAGCAATTTCTCCATTATCTTCCCTACCACTGATGTCAGGCTGACCGGCTTGTAGTTGCTGGCTTCCTTCTTACTTCCACCCTTATGGAGAGGGATTACATCCGCTCTTTTCCAGTTGTCTGGAACCACCCCTGTCTCTAGTGATCTGTTGAGGAGGCCAGTTTGGGGCTCTGCTAGCACTTCCCTCAGCTCCCTCAGAATTCTGGGGTGTATCCTATCGGGTCCCATGACCTTGTCCACTTTTAGCCCTGATAATTGCTTTAGTACCTCCTCTGCTTTGAATGGGCTGGTGTCCACCTCCTCTCCTGCTTTCCCCCTCTCCCTTATCTGTCCTCCTTCCCCCCTCCACCATGAACACAGGGCCAAAGTAGCTATTTAGGATGTGTGCCTTTTCCTGGTCCCCTTCCACTGCCTCCTCCCCCTTATCCCTCAGTCTATCTCCCCCTTGGCCTTTCTTGTTTCGCTCACATACCAGTAAAAGGGTTTGTCCCCTTCCTTGACTGATTGAGCTATTCTTTTTTCACTCTCTGCCTTTGCTGTCTTGACCTCCCTTCCCACCTCCTTTTGTTTTTGCTGATATGCCTCTCTGTCCTCCCCCCTCTGTGTCTGCTTGTATCTCTTGAACGCTTCCCTTTTTTCCCCTGGCCTTTTCTGAAACTTCCCTGCTGAACCATAGAGGCTTCTTTTTTTCCTGCTCTTCTTTGCCTTTCTGACACAAAGATTTGTGGCTACTACTATAGCCTCCTTAATTTTTTGCCCATTTTCCATCCACCCCCACCAGATTCCCCACCCCTGCAAGAGTTTCCCTGAGTCAGTCACCAATTTGCTTGAAGTCAGTCCACCTAGAATCTCCCTTTTGTTTGTCATCCTCTGTATTTCCTCCAGCTTAGTTTTGTCCACATCCCCCTACTGTAATGGTGGCCTATATAGCACCACTATGTGAATGACCTCCCCTTTCCCCAACTCTATGGTGACCCATAGAGTCTCTACCCCCCCACTTGCACTGCACTTCTGTAGACTTAATGACCTCTTTCACATTAAGTGCTACTCCACCACCCCCTTTCTTGCCCTCTCTATTCCTTCTGTAAAGATTATATCTCATTACAGTCATGTCCCAGTCCTGGTCCCCATTGTTCCACGCCTCTGTAATATACCATGTGATAATATAGAAGGTAATGTATAGTCTTCTATCATTAGCCTGTTTGTTAACTATTGAGAGGTTGCCAGTGCAACCAGATAAATCTCGAGAGCGAAGCTTGAGAGGTTTATGTCACCATGGCAACCTAAAGACAGTTAACTGAACCGGTTACTGATAGAGGGACCATACATTGTATTTTATAGTGTATAGTCCCCAGTGTATGGTCCCCATAACAAGAAACAGGTTCCCTACTGTCTAATTCAGTGTTCCAGTCACCGCCATGGCCGTTCCGGGTCATGCTGCCTCACCGCTGCAGCCATTGGCAAAACGCAAATAAAGGTGTGCGCATTCGTAGATCATCTCAGTTTATAATCTCATTGCTATGACATACTCAAGAGGGGTTAACATCCTCTTACAGCATAGTGATGGGATTATAGAGAAATAATCTTGCCACTTTTTAGCAGTAATAAGGGCTCTCCATAAATTATAATAATGTAATATACCACTTGGTACTAATTTGAAAATATCAGGTAAATCACATTTAGTTAGAAAACTTAGGTTATAGGAAACGGTGCTCAGTGTCTGCATGGTAGGAAAGGTCCAGTCTGCAAATTTGCAGGTGGGCCAATCCGATGTTGAAGCTAGCTTTTCTCCAGTTGCTGCAGTTTTAAAGCTTATTGTTGTTCCAAGCAGAGCTGCTTCTGAATGAGATAATCTTTCTCCATAAATCCGGTGTACACACTTTTGGTTAAAGGTGTCCCAGTGACACATACAAAAGTGCTTAAAAGTGCTACTATTAGACCTAGCTTTGCAATGAACTATCAGCATTTGTGATAGTGCACTTAAGACCTTTGATGTTGATATCACTGATGTTCAGTAAAAGGTCCAGTCAGGATGATGCCATACACCGCGGTACTCAGCCCCATCACCTGGGAGATCCAGACTCACAAGCAAACTAGTGACTGCCACTGGCAGTGGTCTGCATGTGTTACAGATCTGAGGTGCTAGTAATTAAAAGTTTGTTTTTTAAAACAATATTTTATTGATTTTTAAAGATATACGTTCACACAAAATAGTTATCAGACTTACACTGTGCTGTCATAAGAACAAATAAATATCAAAGCACAAATAAAACAAAGTTTCATTTATAGATCTATATACATTTCTCCCACATTCAAGGTTGGAGGTTAAATATAATTCAAACCAATCATTATCTATATTTATTTATACAAAAACTGATGATGTCTATAATTAATCCAAGTAATATCCTGTTGTTATCGATAACTCAGGGTTCCATGTCATAATGGCTACTCATGAAGAGGGTGCAAATCCCTTAGCATGATGACAGAGAACAAAGTCCTTTTGCAGAGGGGCTTCACCCCACACCTTGGGTGGCTATGTCCCCACACCCCTTTATTCCTATCGCCTGTGACCTCTGCCCGCCTCCTCCACTCTGCTTCAAGGGGCCTCCTGGATGTTCCCAGGGTTCAGCTCAAGACTTCTGGTGACTGAGCATTTAGTGTCTCTGGGCCGACCCTGTGGAATACGCTTCCAGCTGCCATCTGGGAGGTTCCCTCACTTGGTGTCTTTAGGCAGAGGCTTAGGGCCAATCTTTTCTGCCAGGCTTTTGGGGATTAAGTTATCTCCCTATTCTACCCTCAGCTATCTTATAGTTTATATTTGTGCTTTTAAGAATGTTGTTTTAAAGATTTTCCTATTGCACAAATGTTTTCTGTATTTTGTATTTTGCTTTTATTGTGTTTGGCGCTCAGAACCTCTGGGATTGTGCACCTTAGAAATAAAGTTGCCTTGCCTTGCCATTTAAGATACCAACTTTGGGGGGGGGCATACCTGAGGGATCGGGAGAACTGCTGGTCACACAGAAGTGTCAGCACTGTGGTTCTGTCACCCTCTTCTCGGGGTCGCCGTTCCACAGTTGCTATATTGACAGACTACCATAACTCAGCATCAGCCTGTATATTTAAGCCATGAATGAACATTTTGAAAACAATATAGGAAAGGAAGAGACATCCTAATACAGATATTTGAACATATTGAGATCTGTTTTATCATCATCATAATATCAGAGAAAACAAAATGAAACAGCAACTTAAAGACAGCTAAAGAAGCATTTTAATGTAGTCAGTTACCAACAGATACATTACTTTATAAGTGCCCTAGCTGGGGTTACTGGAATATAATCCATTTCATCAGACAACCCGAAATCATCACCCACTTGTGCTTTGTTACCCACGTCTGAGTCCAACACACAGCTAGACCTGCTTGATAAACACTTGGACTCTGTCTTCATCAGTGTAAGAATATACATTTCCCTTAAAGAAAATGACCTGCACCACTCAAGGCTGCTCCTCTCAAAATTCTGCCATCCCATTTTTACATGTGACAGCCTATTGATTGCTGCAGGGGCAGTTCCAATGTTGAACTGTACTGTCTGTGTTGTGAGTCGGCTTCCACCAGGGATGGGGAGCTCCATTTCAAATGAGATTAGTTCAGTGGTGGGCTCAGTACCCAGCAATACTTACAAAAACAGCTTCAGACAGAGTCTTTGTCTACAGCAACAGAAGTACTCAGCTGAAATTTCTGCTTTTGTAATCGAAATTCCAGGTGCTATACTGTTTATTTATTTATTTATTTTTATTTTATTACAAACTTCAGAGATTACCTTTGAGCACAAGTGCTCATTTACAAAGGTTCCACATCAAATACATAGTCACAAAAAACATTACGAGTACAATAAGCAGTTACAGAGGAAATGCAGTCGAGTCAGGCTCAAAGCATTTAAGGCAGAACAATTACATACAGTTTTGAAAAAATCCATACCGATCGTTGTACAAAAAGTCACAGGATATGTACAGACAGAAACTGAATAAAACTTTGTAATGGTTACAATGACATTGGCCTGCAAGGGCAAACTGCAAAGATCTCATTAACTGATTCATCTTGGGGAGATTCAGCCGAGTATCAGGTGGCTCATTTAACTAGTTAGCAGCCCTGACAGCAAATGACTGCTCACCCAGCTGAGTATGCTGGAAAGGAGGCGTAAGGGCATTCCTGGCCATGTTCCTAGTGTTGTATTGGTCGGAGATGGTATGGAAGCAGTTTGTTAAAGTAGGGGGTGATAGGACCAAGAGTGCCTTTTGGCTAGCAAACAGGTCTTGAGTTTTGTTCTGCAGGGTAAAGGTAGCCAGTTAGTGAGTGTGTAATACAACTATGAGTGTAGTTGTCTGCACCAAGTACAAAGCAGGACGCTTTATTACATATCAGCTCTACTCTGTTTAGCACCATGTCACAGGCAGCTGCACAGACAGAGAGGCCATACTCTATAAGTGACAGAACGGAGCTGGCCACAATAAGGCATCTAGCATCCCCCATGAGATTATTCCAGTTATGGTACAGGGCATCCAGACTTCTGTTAACTAGGGCCATCTGATTGTTAACATAGGGAGGAAAAGATTATGTGTCATCCAGAGTTACTCCAAGGTGTATGAAGGTCTCCACCTGTTCAAGGTTTTGCCCTTGTCCATTATGAATGACAAAGGGTGAAACTTTCCTCTTCTGTGGGAGTCTAGAGAAGAGTGGGGTCTTTGTTTCTTGTAACTGAGGACCAGTTTGTTATTGGAGAAACAGCTTTCTAGTGACCTGAAGTTACTTTGAAGAGCAGCAGTGAGGCTGTCAAAGTCAGAGTTTTCAGAATAGATGACAGCATCATTGACAGAGGAGCACTTTGGCTATCTAAAAGGCATTGGGCAGTTGATTTATGAAGAGGCCAAAAGGGACTGGACCCAAGATGGAGCCCTTGGGTACACCAGTAGGTACTACCTTAGTGTTGGACAAAGTTTTATTGATCTCCTCATGCTGGGAGGGATTGATGAGGTAGCTATAGAACTACTCAACTGTGTTCTGTGACAAACCCAGGCCAAGGAGTTTGTTGAGTGGGAGCTTTTACCTTCCTGAACTAATCACATGTGCTGCAGGGTATTGCAAGGCTGCATTGGTGCAGGGAAAGCAGTATGTTTACATGCTAGCAAAACTGCCTGCATCAGTACAACAACCCACCAAAACTGCAATCATAGTTTGCCACAATGGAGCAACCTACAGTGCTTCACGAGTTGTTCAGATGACCTGATCTGCACCAGTGCAACTCATTGGTACTGCATACAGTGTTGCAGATCAGGTCATGTAAATGGGCCATTAGATATAAATATTCAGCACTATCCATAAAACTTTGTTTTAAATTGAGTATACTTTATTGGTTTCAGGTAAAACAACACAACAAACAATACAGAACAAAATACAAAAAAGTAACAAGGTAACAAACATGTCACAAAATATTTACAGACAGATGGGTATCTGAAAAATCAACAGGGTACAGATATTTCAATGGGCTTACGCAACTTAGTGTGTAGTTATGCTTGTGCAACTGTTGATAAACTTTGGCCTTTTGCACTTTCTGTTCCACGGGGAACTATCACCCTGTTGAGGTACTGAAGGGCAAGGAACCCTCAAGGATGGTTCCACCCCTAGAGGTACTGCAGGAAGGATTCCCTTAGGCTAAAGGTAACTTAGGAAGGAGCCCTAAAAAGAAAGTACTGAGCAGCAAGTGTTGACTATGGAGGCTGAAGAGCACAGATTGATGGCAACCAGTGACCAGTAGAAACAGACACACAGTGAGATGCAAAGCTGATAGATATTGAAACTGAAGCAAGGGGCATGACTTCCAAAGGAGGGAGGGAACTGCAAAGAAGGAGAAACACCATCTAACTCCATCCAACAGTAGACACCTACCTAGTAAACTGATAGAAATATTCTACAATATGGACTACCTAGCTTTTAGGACCTCCAACATGTAGGAGAGGAAAAAAACCTAATGAGGAGGAAACCTCTGGGGATCCAAGGCCTAGGTCACCTTCTCTCCAGGCTTGGGATTCATTTAGTAATGGTTTAGCTACTGCAACTTAAAGACCCAATTCAGGGGGAAAAACAATTTGGAGGAAGGCACTCACTCTGTCCCTCTAACAGGAATGCTGTGAGGGGCTGTGCACGAACTGTGCAGCAAAGAGAGACTCCCACTTAGAAGGACCTGACCCCAAGGTGGGAGGATGAGGAGAGCAACAACTGCTGAAAAGCACTCACTCAACCTCCACAAGGGAGGCCTAATGATGAAGCCGAATATTTGAGAGGTAGGAAAGGTGAGAACATGGAGACCAGGTGAACCATTGGTGGTTGTAGGAAGAATACCTTTTGAAGGTACTGCTGACTTGGTCTGCACAGCTAATTGGGCTTAAGAGCCCCACCCTTCAGCAGCTGAAGTCTTAAATTCTACATCAGAAGGTGCTGCTGGTATGTCTGCATGGCTAAAGCTTCACCTGGAGCAAGGACATTCCAACCAGGGGGACTGCATGAGAAGGACCCCACCCCAAGGTTCACATGCTCAAGATGTGGACTTCATGGGTGCAGAGCAAGACTATCAGTCACAAAGTAAGCCCTGGGAAATATTATGGTGTGGGTGTGGTTGGCGTGCATCCAATGAGGAGTAGGTGAAGGACATTGCATATAGGAGATCTGCACATAGGTCTGGGTGACAAATGTATGCTTAGACGAGATCTCGATATAGATTGAAGTTTGTATACTGATACCTCCATGTAGGTATAAGCAATTAATGTGAGGATGACTTTGATTGGCTTGTGCTCGAGACCCTCACGTAGGTTCAAGGAAAGAATTGAGCTGTCATTTAGACAAAGGTTGAGGAGGTGAACTCCTAGGATAAACAGACTGTGCCTACTTTCATAACCTGCATGTAGGTAGGAGGCAGGAACTGAGTTAAATACTGCTGTTGAGCTATGTTAAAATAAACAATTCAGACTGCCAGGAAAGCAGGAGTAATGCAAGTTGAATATTAGGGAGCAGGCTGCTGGCTAACAACACCATAACACAGAAGGACATGGCTGCCTAGTTAAGAGCGAGGTGTAAACAATCAGGGACAGTAGATGGAACCAAGATGCCTGAAGGTATGGGAAAAAACAGTAAAATGGGGCCTGAATAGCACAGGGCAAAGCAATTGAGGAACACAGGATGTCGGGAAAACTAGAAAGCCCAAAAAGAACAAAGTACAGGGAACAGGGAAAATAGAGAGCAACAAGAACAGGAGACAGGGAGAAGCACAACTGCAACCAGGAGGCAGGAAGCAAAATACTGACCTAAGAACCGGAGAGGCCTAAACAAACAGAAGTCCAACACTAATGAAGCAGAAATCCAGCACAAACCAAATGGAAGCCCAAAGCACTGGGGAAAACCGGAGAGAAACACTGGATACAAAGGGGGGGGGAGCCCAGAAGAGCACCTGTCTGCAAAGAAAAAGTGCTTCTGAAAGGAACCGACATATAACTTAGGCAGGGGGCATGGCTGATTGCTCCAGCCCATTGAACTGCAGGCATAGCCTTTCAAAAAACAATTTCCTGCCAGTACAAAGCAAAACAAACAAAAAAAAAAGAAGTTAAAAAACAAATTCAACAATTGCAGAAATCTAGGGGCACATAGAGTCACCGTGACAATATCAGGGGCACTGGCGTCAGGAAACGAATGAAGAGCGTATCTTTCTTATGTATCTGGTTGATCAGAAAATGGTGCAGCTGGTGGTGGATGATGGCTGATCAGCCAACCCCACCTCTGTCATTTTTTCATTTTTTTTTTATCTTGCTCTGTTCCAGCACATTCAAGCCCGCACCCCTGTTTCCACCACTAAAAATAATCAGAGAGTACGTGTTCAAGGTTTCTTTTCTGGGATTTATATAAGGTCTTGATTGCCTGCCTAGGAAATTTACATACAGAGTTGACTCTCCCCAACTGACTTCCACAGTGACTTTGTTTATGACATACTGTATTGCTTTCTTTCCATAAAATAGACTGTGACAGACTCAGAAATTGTAAGGTCACTTGGGGAAGTAAATGTTTTTCTGAAAGACACTGTGAAATAAGCAATGAATTAGCTACATTATTTATTAGATGCTAAAGAGGTGTAAGTAAACAAATAACTAGGGCACATGACCTCAGGCTGCAAGGAAGGAGGTTCTCTATCAACACCAGGAAGTTTTTCTTCACAGAAAGAGTGGTGGATGCCTGGAACAGCCTGCCCCAAGAGGTTGTTGGGGTCAACACCGTGGGGGGATTCAAGAATGCATGGGATAGACACAAAGGAGCCCTCACTAGACAGGGCAACTGGAATGTCAAAATAGGTCTTGAATAAATGGGCAGACTAGATGGACTGGCTGTCTCCTTCTGCTGTCAACTTCTATGCTTCTATAAACAACTGGAAAATGGCATGGGGTCATAATGTTGCAAGACATTATGCCAAAGCACTATACCTTGCTGCCAATACAGTGTGATATATTGCCAGCAGCAGAAGTCTGTGTTTTGTGGGAGGGCTCCACCCACACACCCCGATACTGGGGCTTGCACCCGAACCTCCCAACTAAAATAATCAACCGGGGTTGACACTTAATTCACACAAAGTGCAAATAAAAGAAAAATTACGTCGCCTGGGACCGGGATTCAATTCCTGGCCCACAGATGCACCGCCTCCATTGTTGCCTGTGGCTCATCCCATCAAGCCATTGCAGCTGCTCAGCAGACCCTCCTCCAACCAGAAGACTTATCCTCTGCAAGAGAAAGAGACAGGGTGCACAACCACGCATAGTTCCTTTAGGGGTTTTGCACCCTGTTGCTGTTCTCACCTGCACTGTCTCTGATGCGCGGTTTTAGCATGCGCCGTTCTCTATACGGCAAACTGACCCAGTAGGCTGGAAAGCATGGGAAAAAGGTAAATATAATTGCTGCAAATAGATTTAGTCATTTGTTTTAGTAGTACTTATGGTTAGCTTATCTGGTCTCTGTGAGTATTTGTGGATTAATGTCATAAACTTGGTGGTTGTTTTGAACAACAGTGTGTTTTTATTGAAATTAATTTGATTTGGGGTAACTAAAATATTTTTTCCTTTTTTGCTATATGTAGTTTGTAGTCTTTTTTCCATTTTCTCCCTTATCCCCCTGCATCCAGGTGTAGTGTGTGTGTGTGGAGGCAAGCACACATCACGCACTACGAGGCATCCCACCCTACCAGTCATTCTATTACTGCCTGGCACTGGACTTCCATCCAGTGGTGGTGGAACTTCAGATGGGTGACCCACCCTCCAAGGAGGAAGAGCCAGTGCTCTAGTCTGCTCCCACCCCTCCCCCTGCTATAGCACCCCGATGACCAGGAGGTCATTCTCGGACCCAGGTCGCCAATGTAGCATAAGGTAAGGCATCCAGTGCCTCAGCCCTCAGCACTTCCATGCTGGAAGCCTGTTTTGGGGAAGTAGAAGGCTCATGGTGAACAAAAGGAATGCAATAGACCTTTGCTCGTATTTTTAACTAAAGGCCACAAAAGCAGCAAAGATCACAGAGGCAATGAGAACCCCAGAGGCAGCAAAAACTCAGAGACATTGTGGACCATGGAGGCAGTGAGAACTTCAAAGGCAGAAAGGACTCCAGAAGCAGAAAGGGAAACCAAGGCATCACGGACAACGCAGACAGCAAATAAAAGTACTGACCAGTTTTAAACTGAAGAACACAGACTTGAACATTTCAGTGTTACTCTGAATCCATGTCAGACTAGAGACATTCATTTTCCAACAATAAAATATCACAGTCTGATTATAGCTTTAAGGCCAGTTTGTTTGGCAAATGGCAAAGAAACAACAGCATTCAGTGCTATACGTGTTCAGTGGCAAGCAAGCTAAAACTGATGTTTTTTCAAGGAACTGTGATCCAGCATTTATGATAATGGGTTTTGCAAACTAAAAGAAAGCCTCTGAAAAATGTAGAAATCATGAAGACTCTATTGCCCACTGTGAAGCTGTTGATTACTATAACAATTATGCGAGGGGGACCAACATAATGGGTAACCTGCATAGTGATTATTTAAAAGAACACACTTAAAAGCCTCTATTTGCTATCATGTCAACTTTACGATTGTTGGGCCAACAAAGGATAGCAATTAGGTCTCATGAAGAGGATTCAAGAAATTTAATACAACTACTCAGTCTCCAAAGTTCGGGTGTTCCTCTGTAGGTAAAGTGGGTTAACAGAATGCAGAACTGGCTCTCATGAGACACAAAATGAAATGCTGTAGTTAACGGCTCACAGAATTCTAAAAGACATTGTGGGAGAAATAAAACAGTCCAACGGGTTCACAGTTATGGTTGCTGAAACCACAGACTCCTCAGTGAAAGAACAAGTGGCTGTATGTTTATAGAACTGCAATATTAATACCTTAATCATTCATGAAGAGTTCATTAGACTCTACAGCACATCACTAACAGATGCTGAAACACTCAGAAACATTATTCTTCATGTTTTATGATATGGATGGTATTCCAGGGGCCTGGATTCAATTCCCAGTAGGTCACATCATTCCTTTCTCACTGCAATTTGCTGTTTAATTGCTAAGCAGTGGCTAACGCTGCACAAAAAAAACATTTAATTGCCATCTTGATTGTTCCTAGTTGCAGAATATGCAACACCAGAGAAAAGATATGTGTCCAGGAACCCCATGTCCAACCATGTAAGCATGTAGCTCAGTGGGTAGAGCACCAGGACAGTATTCCCACTAGGTCACATTATATATTTTTCACCACAGTTTTCAGTTTAATTGCTCAGCAGTGACTAATACTGCACACACAACATCTAATTCTTCATGTTTTATTAAGGTTTGATATAAACAACAAAAAACGCAAGGATCAGTGCTATGATGGGGTAAGTCATATGTCTGGAAAAATCAGTGGTGTCCAAGCTGTGCTCAAATGCACTTTATGTCCATTGCAGTGCCCATAGTTTAAATCTGGCCTTGCAAGACGCGTCACATTGTGTGTCACTAATGAGGGATTCTTTGGACCACGTGAGGGAGGTTAATCAATCAATCAATCAATAACTTTATTTTACCAGGCATAAACACCATTGAGCAAGCTCATTTTCAAAGTGGTCCTGGACATGAAACAAAAAACATTACATACAATACAATATGTACATAGGCATAGACGAATACAGTAATTTTACAGGATGTGCGCAAATGGTCGGCAACAGCTAACCTGTCAATATTACAAACTAAACAATTCAAATATAAGAACATATAGAATGTTAAAAATCCTCAACAACCACCTCTGTTAATAGACAGAACAGGTGTAATAATATTATAAAATATTATTATATTATAATAATATTATAAAAAGGTTATACAAAAAGATTCGGCAAATTGAGGATCATTTAGGTGGAAGCAATAAAGGCTGATGTCAACTATACCCAAGTAGATGGACTCTCAGAACATCTGCTTTTGAAACACTTCTTGCTAATTACAATGCCTTCATGGAGGCACCAGAAGAAATTGCTGGAAGATATAGTGGTGAAGCTGGTAATAAAGCAAATGGACTCTCTTCTCTTCTGCAACAGTTCCCAGCATACTTTTGACTTCAAAGATGGTTACATTGGTTTTTGAACCATGTGAGGAGACTAGCAAAGTTTTGCAGTGAAAAGAATTAACTGCTGTTGGTGCAAAAATTGCATCTAGACAGCTTCTCTTGTATTTGCAAGGACTATATTCTGATAAGGCATGTTCTAACCTGTGGAAGCAATGAGTAGAAGCAAAAAAAAATTGGAGATCTTGGAGTTACTGTTCCATGTTTTAAATGCCCACCTAGTCACCTAGACATTTGGTCAAATCCAGCTTCTTTTCAATAGCCATGATCAAGGCCACTGTTTTTCAGTTTTTACTGAAAAATCTGGTAAAATTCCAGAATTAGGGCTACCTGACTACTGGCAAAAACAAAGATTTCATGGAATCTGGCATTTTATATCAGATCAGTAAATCTACAAAACTTGTGTTTTTCTTTTAATTCCTTCTTGTACTATTTTCAGTTTGCTTTATTTAATGCTCTGTATATTAAGCCTTCTTTAATTCTAATTATTTATGCACATACTAAAAGAATGATAGCAGAATCCCGGTAAAATATGAAAATAAGAGTAACAATCACCAGTGCAATTCCGGAATCTGAAGTCTTGAAAACAGAATTTCATTGTTTTAATCACCGTAAATCAGTGGCCTTGGCCACGATTACTTTCAGACAATATACATGGATTTTATTGAAGCTCAATAGTTAAATACAGGTTTGATCAACAGAGTTTTGAAACTGATGTCAAAACAGAACATGTCATACTAAAACAGGCAAATGGCAAAAAAGAGCAGATGGATATTGTTGAAAACATAATTCAACATCATTCTTCCTTTGGATACTGACTCGCAGAGATTCAGAACACAGTTACCAATTCTACTAGACATGAACAGAGGGAAAGCAAAGTTTACAATGGTTGAGGGGCTCCCAAAAAAATATGCTTCGGCTACTGTAGGTGAGGCCAGATTTCTATTTTCTGAGGCTCTCAAACTCATTCAGATATACAATAACAATTTCATTCTCCAGTACAACAGCAGAGAGATCCTTTTCAGCTCTACAGCAACTGAAAACCCACTTGAGGTGAACCATGGCTGCAAGCCGTCTGAACAGGATTGCCATACTTCACAGACATAAGGCAGGAACTGGCAATTTGGATTTGAGAGACATTGCCAAGGCATTTGTTATGCATGCCAGTTCTAGTATAGACACGTTTGGCAAGTTTTAGATAGTTGCACATAAGTATTTGCTGTTGTGAAAACTGCTGACAACTGAAAAGATTTGAAAAGCAACTGACACATTCAGGGAAACTTTCAGAAATCTAATGTTTTGACAAAATATAACAATAATTGAAATACTTTCAGTTGTATCCTTTCCTTTGTTCTTTATTATTACAGACATTTTAAGGTAAACTAAGTTCTTGAACTTTAGAGTTCATCTACTCCGGCTGCTCCCTCCCCACTTGAAGTCAGACTACTCTCTTTGTAACATCGCAATCTGCTGCCAAGGGAGTGGCTGTGATGTCAGGTTCTACAACATCAGTTCAACAAAAAATATGTTGACCTGACATTACAGCAATGGCTGTATGTCAACTGCAATTGCAGTTGGCATTGTGCCATCCAGAAAAGAAGTGTGTTGCAGCAGAGGGCTGCACCCCCCACCCACCCCACATATTCTAAAATAACTAACTCTGAGTTGGAGCTGTTTCAGGAAGGGGGCGCAGGTCCCAGGGAAGCTATACTGGGGTCCCACATGACCATTACAGTGATCTGCTGATGTTGTTACTGTAATGCTCTTCAGTGTAAATGTTTCACTGTCAGAACGGCATACCATGATGTCACGAGCAAAGGAGTGTGACTTCAGGTAGGGCAAAAGCAGACAAAGTCTCAGGGACTAAAGTCCTTTCTACTAGCAAATCTCCTCAGTAAGACAGAACACATGTGACAGAAAAATGCAGAACATTTGGATACTAATGTATGGATAACCAGAAACAACGAGGCTGTGTTTCATCAGGAGGTTGAGACAACAGCATATGAACCCTGAGAGTGAAGTTTGAGCAGTCCATGCTGTCATCTCAACCTCAAGATGGAAACACATGCAGAGTTGTGTAGGGTTGCCCATATTTTATTTAATACAGTATATGGTTTTATTTTTACACAGGAGTCACAGAAACACCCCTGCCACCCAAAAGTAAAAACAAAAAAAAACTTACCATTTCTTTGTTCTGTTCTTTTATGAAAATTAAGGTGCAACTTTGGACACATGGTGGTTAGTAAGTAGCTATGTGTGGGGTGAATGATGAATTTAAAATTGTAGGATCTTTGAATTGTGCTGAACAACTGTTTGCAATGTGCACAACAACACTTTAGAATGCACACAAGTTTAAAATGTGCACAACATAGGGGATTGTTTATGAGCAACAATACACAACAAGCCTATGTCTGAACTGAGAGGTTTTCATAGCAACCAGGGACACTCGAGAGTCTCTGGCTTGCCATGGAAACCTCAAGATTCAGACACTGTCTTCTCGGCATACGGTTGCTCACACATAGCCTTTTATAGAGTATGGACAACCATGTGTTCAAAAGTAATTAAAAAGAAGTGAAATGTATGGAACCTTGACACATTTCCTGTATCAGTATTCTGAACTGATTTATTAGAAGCACCTACTCACTCGATAACTCATCAGATGGCAAGGCAAATGGCAAATTTTAATTTTCTGGCACCCAATCCCAGAGGCTCTGGGCACTGTACAAACACACACAAATTTAAATAAAAAAACAAACAAACAAAACAAACAAAAAATATATATATATATATATATATATATATATATATCACCATATAATAAATAATCACATGTCAGAATAGGCAGTATCCTGAATATAAATAATCACCCTCTTTGCTTTTAAAAAGGTACTGATAGTCTATGTTCTCATCCAGCACCCGAGAAAGCCTGGTTAAACAGATAACACTTAAGGCAGGCTTTAAATGCCTCCACCGAAGGGGCCTTTCTCACCAATGGTGGGAGCAAATTCCACAGGACGGGGCAGGACCATCAGGAAGCTTGAAAAGCTTGTTACATCAAACAGGAAAAAGAGCCTCTTTTACAGTTGCTTTAACACACAACTGTCCAACAGCTTGTTGTAACGGACCACTGCATCAGAAGCTGAAAAATAGCACATCTTTTGAACTGATCACAGTCAAATGTTGCTAGAACAAGTATTTTAATAATGGAACAGTCTTACTGTGCTGTATGAAGGTGAATTCATCCATGGTCTGATACTTGCTGGGTTTACTGTGGACAGTAAAAAAAGATGGCGGCTGCGGCTCGAGCACTGTTTGCCATGCGGCACTGTTCTAATCTGTTGTGCTGCAGTAGTGACATCCTTAGTGCAGTACAACAGCATCATGGCATTGCCTCTGCAGCACAACAAGGAAATTCTAGCAACCGAATTCTATCAGTAACAACACTGGACTGTACACTGTATATAAAGCATAAACTAACTCATGTCTAAAGCCCTGTTTACACGGTCACATTTGCACTGGAGTAATCTGTGTGCTGGGGTTGCTCCAGTGCAACTGTGAATGTGTGGACATGTATCTGATCAGGGTAAGCTGCTTGCCAAGACACTCCTAGATTCTCTGGCAAGCTGGGAGTGCCAAAAGGAATGAGTGGCTTACAGCAGATTAAGTGGCAGCGTGAACTGCTTGCGCTGCAGCAACCCATTCATTGGCCAGCAGATAGCTTGCTCCCCCCGATGCGCAGCCCTTCACCAGCACTGACTGCAGTGGTGCAGAGAGGGGCCGTGTAGACAGCATGTGGGTGGCAAGTGGACGGGACCACGCTGTTGCAGTATTTTATTTGTAGTGCTACTGCCATGTAAACTTGACTTAAGTAATGTTTTCACAAGATTTCCCTGAGGCATCAGTGGCTCTTTAAGTTACTTATTTGCACATCTCTGTGAGATGGTTAGTTGCTTCCTGTCCCTATGTGCCGCAGTCCAAATGCATCTAAGAACTGAGCATAGAAGTACTCGCTTTTGGAGACAGTGCAAAAATAGAACTGGTGGTGTGTGTGTGACTTCAAAGGGGTGTTAAGATCAAAACTGTTTATAGTGGTCTCTTTAAATGTAAAATGCATAGCTGAAGTCATATTATTCTGAAATGTAAAATACAGTTTTGCTGCACTCACTATCCACAAAATTCTGAATTAAATAATCTGTTCATTTACAGTACTTAATCATACTTTACAATATAGAAAATATCAATGCCATCAAAAAGCCATTCTTTTAGAATGTAACAACACACATTCCTGCAATAGTCACATTATTAAAAAAAGGAAAATTCAGAATCATTACTTTTCTTTATGCACATTTTTGCAGCAGGCACTTTATTATTTATACTTGTGTGCAAGTCTCTTGTGAGATATTTGCCAAAATGAAGTCTATAATCGCACCAAGATTATTTGAATTTTTTTTAATTTCAAGCCATGCAGTTTACATCAGTTGTATGATAGAACTATTCCTTTTTGTTGCATCATTGTACAACACCAACACATGTCTGTGAATCACAGGGCAGAATTATACTTCCATGATTCTGCCCCCCCCCCAAGTTTTTGAACCACTCACTCACTTATGATCTAGTAGCCCCCACAGGGTGCAGCTACCAGACAGTGGTGCACCAACAGCACAGCAGTCCCCATCACTGAGTAACTATGGGGTCCTGGGATACTTATGTGTCAGAAATTAATTCCATGACTGGCTAATGTCACTTATTAGATATGGGGTGATATCTAGTGAACATATAGTGTAACCACCAGGGCTCCATGCAGTAAGCATCAACCCATGACGACTCCACATTTTACAGTGAAATGACAGCACTTCCCGTCCATCAAGTTATCAGTAAGTTCTTTTTCAGCTTGCCAGCTGTTTGTGTTGTCACGGTTCCTAACAGGAAACTACTGAATAAATCATGACTAACTGTCTTCCTGGCCCACATTCTGGGGGACTGACACTGATATGTGAAAATTTGTCTCTAATCCATTATGCCAGAAATGAGGCATGCTACTTGCTTGGCTTTTGGGACTTGTGGAAAGCCACTTCTCTCAAGCAGGCAGCTATCTGTAGGATCCATGCTGACACGGCTGAGGTCTCTGGAAGACAACTGTAGTGATTTATGTTGCGCCGAGCAAAAAGTACTAGAGTTTAACTACACATGATACTGCTGGAAGCTTGCCATCTCCCAACTAAGTGTTTTAGTATACTTCATTCATAACTGTTTATTGTGACAGGTAAACACTTGTTTGGAAAGCTCACAGGCACATCATTAAAATACAAGTGTTATTGCACAGCCGAGCTACGACATAAAATATTTATCTTCTGAATGTCAAAGCCTTCTTTTTTTTACCCTGTCAAGCTGCACAAAAGGGGGGCTTAAAAATTCCATAGTGAATAGTTTGGATTCACCCCTCACTTGTTCATTAGCCTGAGCACTGTATGAAGTGCATTTACTGTTTCATAATGAGATTATTGCCTTTGAATGGAGAGAGACTGCAAGCTATGCAAAATTAAGTTATATTCTTCTCATCCACAGGATTGATGCAATGCAGGCATGCACAGTGCAGGTCTCTGCTCTTGCCACTGCTTCTGAGTGTCAACTTCCAGTTACCATTCTGCCATCCTCTTCTTAAAGGAGTAGTACAGTGTGAATCTGCAAAAACATATGTTGTGCAGAGTGTTCTGCTTTGCGTGTGTAGTCCTAGTGTGTCCTTCACTTTATTTATTTATTTAGCTTTTGTTGACCAGGTAGATACACTAGACAAGCTGTATGCCTATTTTCAGGTATGACCTGGAAGAGTACAGTGAAAATACATGTTCAAACAAGGTACATAACAACAAGAGGGGAACTGTACAGAGTTACAAGAGATCAAGATGAACATAGATAGTCTACAGTGAGCAGTAATAGGTAAAATATACATATACATACAGAATAAATAGACTAAGACATTCAATGGCAATTACATTGTATGAGTGACCCTTTTACCAGGGCCACATAATTCATAAGCAGATAGCAAGCAATCACATGGTTCCCAGAGTCAAAGGGCAGTGGGCAGTGGATTGAATGAGACCAATTTGGAGACCTGGTTAAGGTGCTTGGGACACCCGCACACAGAGGACAGTTTCAAGTGCTCCCACAGGGAATTCTGGAGACTCAGGTGGGAGGGGGAGGCACATACGTGGTCAGGAAGGGAGTTCCATAGCCTTGGAGCACACGTAGCAAAGTCCCTATCCCCCATTAGGGTTTGAGTATAAGGAACTTTGAGCACCCCAGGACCCTGAGAGCTGAGGGAGTAGGAGGAGAATTCAGCAGGCTTGAGAAGCTGCGCCAGCCCTGGAGGGGTTCTGGTTCTGAGCACCTTTCCTACGAAGCAGCACAACCCATATTTCAAGTGACTGGCTTGGGAAAGCCAGCCCAGTTTGTTGTATAATTTGCAATGATGGGTGAGATGTGGGACTGCCAGGGCAAAGCGACAGATGTTGTTGTAGGTCATGTTCCACCAAGCAAGGTGGACCTTGGAGGTGCTAGCGAACAGGAGAAGGCCATAACTAAGTGAAGGGAGCAGCACACCTCTGGCCAATGCCAAGCAAGCTGCAGACATCAAATATTTCTTTGCCCTGTAGGCAAGACCCAGTTTACAGTTTACGGCTCTGCAAACACTTAGGATGTGACAACCCAGGTGAAGTTGGGGGGGTCAAGTGTCACTCCAAGGTATTTTATTGAAACCGTGGTTAGGAGGGGAGAGCCATCCACACCACTGACACATAGAGGGACAGGTTGACTGCTGTTAGGATTTTTTCTAAATTAGCCTGCTAGTTTTACAATTGTTTTATGGCCCCTGGGGATTTCCATCTTAGCATGGCTTATTGCTCTTCTTGTTCCTACAATGTCTCCTGTCCTCCCATGTGGCAGTGATGTATCCGGGACCACGGATTCAGCAAGTACTAGTTTAGGGTCAATTTACAATAGCACAGTGGTGATATTAAGTAACTTTCCTTATCTAGTGAGCACTAATGGCTACATTTACAATTTAACCTAATACTTGAGGGCTAATTGAGTGAGTTATTCTGTAAGGGAAAGGGAAAGAGAAATTGTTTAACCAGGAAAGGCACACTAAGCTGCAACTTGTTTCCAAGTGTGACCTGGGAGCACAGGGAAGTTAAGTGACTTGCTCAGGGTCACACCGTATGCAGGTGGGAGCTGTGGGATTCAAACCCAGGTCTCCAAGTTTACAGCTCAAAGCCCTTAACCACCATGCTATACTGCCTCCTAAGAGAGAATTCAGTCTTCAGCCGAGGGTGGGGCTCGAATCGCCACCTGGAAAGGTCTCCTGGCACTTAGAGACTGCTGCTCTTTAGCCCTCTGTGTCACTAGAGAGCTTCCAATTTTAGTAATTCTGTAAAAAACAGCTAGAGTCTTTACTAATTATAGCACTGATGATCTGGAGTGATTTGTGTATCTTTTTTTATTATGGCTGTGTGTGTAGTTTGATGAAATGAAAAGTTTTAAAAGCAAAATATTTACTCCTGGTAGCTAAACCTGACAGACACCTAGAAAACAAAAATACTGAATTAGGGCTTTTAAGTGGAGGCTCGAACATCAGGCTCCTATATACAGTACTTGCTGAATCAGTGGTCCTAGACACATCATTGTCACATGACACAGGAGGCATTGTAGGAAAAAGAAAAGCAATAAATCTTGATAAGATGGAGATCCACAGGGGCCATAAAACTGCCATATAACCAGCAAGTTAATTTAGAGAAAACTGGTCTGGTGGGTCTCAGTTGTAAATAATTTCTCACTGTGCCTGTATAGTCTGCATACAGTTATACCTAATTGTACATATGCTTTACGTAGCTATCATTCTCTGACTTTTATCCCTATACCAGTTTTGAAGATGTAACTTAATTTACTGCCTGTGTAACATTTTGCTTTATTAGGTATGTTTTTGTAAAAGTCTCTGTGTACACTTACCATGTGCTATTATTTATTGTATCACTTTTTCTCCCTTTGTAACCTTTTTCCTTGGGTCACCCCTGAAAATGGGACATTCTGTCTCAGTGGACCGTACCCAGTTACCAAAATTCAAATAAATAAACAAAAATAAAACTTTTAATAAAAAACAAAAGGAAGGACACACCAGGACTATACACACATCAAAACACTCTGCATAACACATTTTTTGCAGATTTTGACTGTATAATGGACTGGCAGTATAGCCTAGAGGTTAGAGTAACAGGCTGTGAATGAGCTTGGTACATCTAGCAGACCAGACCTGGGTTTGATGCTCACAACTTACATTTGCATACTGTGTGACTCTGAGCAAGTCACTTAACTGCCCAGTGCTCCCAGGTCACCCCTGAAAACAGACACTTGTGCCTAGTGGGCCTTAGTCAGTTACCAAATAAAAAATTAAAAAACTCCTTTAAGTGAAGTCATAAGTTTTAAACCATCTCTCCGGCCTCCAAAGTCATGTGGCTTGCTCAAGTTCAAACTACTCCTGTGGGATTGAAACCTTGGTTCTCACGGTTCCCAGTTCTGAGCTCTAACTACAACACTAAATCACTTTCCCAAACAAGTGCTACCTGTAGGTAATTTCAATTTCTTGGTTCCTCTATAGTCCATTACAGCATTTCTTATCTTTAGCAGTCTACGATCATATACTGTAATCTACCTCAGACTCCAGTTATTAACTTTTATTTGTCCAGGTAAGAGAAGCCACTGAGATTATAATATTTCTATAAGAATGACCTAGCCAAGAGGCAGTCAAAAATACTGCAGCTCATTTTATGTTCCATCCATCCCCTTCCCCCCCCATGCGTCTGGAAATGAGCTGTTATCAGCTAAGTATGCTCTTCCTTTTAAAATGTTAAGTAAAATAAGTATCAGTGGAAACCCAAAACCCGAGTGTGTGCACACAGCCCAACTCCGTTTTACTACACTTAGCCCACTTGAAATACTAAAGAACCCTGACATATCAAAGTACACATTGAGAAACAAATTTGTTAGGCACATTTGGGCTTACATTTTTATATATGCACTGTAGGTTCTCGGTTTTCTTTATAAGTAAGCACATTGACATGAAAACAGGATCACTGTTCCCTAGCCATCATTTGCTCTGGCCATTTGTCTATGCCAGAACTCACAATCTCCTGCTTGTGACATGGGTTTAGAACTCACAATCTCCTGCTTGTGACATGGGTTTAGAACTCTCAATCTCCTCCTTGTGACATGGGTTTAGAACTCACAATCTCCTGCTTGTGACATGGGTTTAGAACTCACAATCTCCTGCTTGTGACATGGGTTTAGAACTCACAATCTCCTGCGTGTGACATGGGTTTAGAACTCACAATCTCCTGCTTGTGACATGGGTTTAGAATTCACAATCTCCTGCTTGTGACATGGGTTTAGAATTCACAATCTCCTGCTTGTGACATGGGTTTAGAACTCACAATCTCCTGCTTGTGACATGGGTTTAGAACTCACAATCTCCTGCTTGTGACACGGGTTTATTTGTATTTATTTATTCAGTAGCTGGGTAGGGGCACTAGGCTAAGAGATTGCTCATTTTCAGGACCTGAACCATACTGCATTATGAGTTACAGGCAAGGTTGCAGGCAGTTGAAGGACATAGGAAAATACCAGTCTGTTGCTGTGTAACTTATTATGATGTCATAAGCAGAGGATTGTGATATCAACTGTGGACAAGCAGTCAAAGCAGACAAAGTCTTAGACACAGTAATCAGGTTTTTACATGTTAATATCCATTGTTATGAAGAACTTAAATACAGAAAAAAATTTAAATGACTCCCAGTTTAGGGTTGATCCCACAAAGCACGTAGTTTTGCCACTCGTCTCATGGTAGCATTCTACCTGACTGAATCCATTATTAAAACTGAAAAACCTAACGAATGGCCCACCAGCACAGTGGTAGCACTATGCTTGTGATGTCTGTGACCTGGGTTCAGGTACACGACTAAGTTGCTGGCGGGCCAGCTGAGGGAGGATGGTTGAGTGTCCCATGGTTGCTCGTCTCCTCAGTGGAGGGCTCCTGGTCTCTGTCACAATACTGCCACCTGGGTGACCATAGGTGGCAGTGCAGGCTGGAGCCAGTAACAGGAAGGGAACTGTTGTCATGCTCACACTTTGGCATCAGACACAACACCCTCATGTTGTTCAGGGCAAGGCAGAAAATGTGAAAATGCCCAGACCAAGCAGAATGTCATCCACCACCCTGCCAGAGGTTCTGCACCACCAACCAAGGCTTTTGCTCCCCCACTGAAGCTTCAGCTCTCTCCAGGGGGGTCTGGTGTGACCCCTAAGCAGCCCTTCCCATGGGTGGTCATCTGTGGGGTAACAAAGTGTATGTTAATTCCCAGGTATGGAGGGTGATGGGGTTGGACTGGTCAGAAGGATTAAAATGGGCTAGGCAGGAGTAAGGGAGAAAAAGTCAAATTTAAAAAAAACAATGGAAAAATATACACTGCCTGGTGGTAAATTAGTAATAATTACCATCCTGATGCTGATAACTTTTTTTTCCTTTTTTTAGTTTTCTTATCTTTTTTCACGGTTTCATGCCCAAATAGGTTGCAGTACTGAGTGCTATAATAGCTTTTCTGTGGCATTCAGAGTGGCATTGAGCAAAATATGAGCTGGGCCATTGGAGATCCACCTGAGGTTTACAGATCAGGGAGAGATGAAAGGGGTACAGGACACTAAAACATCACTGCAGAATCCTTGGGGCAGCCTTTCCTTTCATGTCCAAATTGGGGAGCACTTAATGTCTAGAATGGACAGAGGTTGTGATTATAGGGGTGTACAGTACTGTTGGAAAGATAACAGAGGGAAACAGAATTCTTTTGAGAAAAATCTTGTGACTTGGAGAATTACAGTTATCACAATAACTTGAGATGTGTAGGCTATCTGGAGGATGTGGAGAACAGGAACCTATTTACAGGCTTCCATCACTTAAAATGTTAAATTATAATGAGGACTCTGTCCTAGAAATTGAAAGGGTGCATAGATCATTCGGCCCTAAGCCAAAAAGAGAAGAATGCCCTTGTCCCATACTGGCATTTTTTCTGAGATACTCAGTAAAGGACATCATCCTAAAATTAGCAAACAGAAAGGGTCCTTTGATTTATCTGGGCAACAGAATTTGAATTTTGTCAGGATAAACTCCATAGCCCCTTCAAAAAAATAGAAGCTCTTTTGTACCAGTTAAATGAAAATGTAAGGAATTGGGCATGCAGTGTGCTATGGGATGAATTAACCTGCAGTACTGCAAATCAACAGGAATGGGGTCCCCCACTCTTTCACCACACCAAGTGAGGCAAATGATTTCATTGCAAGATGCTGGCTAGTAATAGTCCAGAACTCAAAACAGCCACAGAAGTATGAAAATAATGAAATGACTGTACTGAGGAGGCCACCTCCCTCTAGGGTGCACTCTACTGCAATACCTTTGGATGTTACTCCTACTACCTCTAATTCTTAGCAATAGCAAAAAAAAAAAAAAACTAAAACTAGACACAAACAGCAAGTAAGCAGAGGAAGGTCCCTAGTTCAACAGAGATCTCAACAATGTGCAGCCCACAGCCACAGCAGGGAGTCTAGAACATCCATCTACTTCATGTGCTGTATAGTTCAACCACGACCCATCTGTAAATTTAAAACACAAGGGGAGACATTCTGCTCCTGGATGCTAAAAATATTTGCAAGTGATCCTGGCTGAAAAACACAGCTCATGAAATCATTCTTTTGATATTCATTCTTGATAGTCTTAGTTGGATTCATCAGAAAAGGGTCAACCACACAGTCAACATTTCTGGATTGCTTCTTCAAGACTAATTGACCTTCCTGATAATATCCATTTAAATCATTTTTATTCCAACTCAAATGTAAACTCCTTTTTGTATTGGTCTGGTTGACCTCTAGTTTATTTTACCTTATTTCATTTCATTTTATAAGATTCAACACTTCTGGCTCATTTTTACATTTGCTTGTGCTCATGCGCAAGGAACGTCTTGCCACAGTAGGACTTTTGGAGGTGGGTAACCCTCCTTGCCAATGCAGTGCTCAGTGTAGCAGGCATGATCCTAGGGGACCAACACATATGGAGCTGTGCATGACAGCAGTTAGGCTGTGCTGGTCTTCACTTCTAACAGAAGGTCCACTGCAATCAGTAGCGTATATCAATTCGTATACCTACATCAGCCGAACTGCTGTCATGTACAGCTTGGCATGAAATCCCTCCCACTTCCTCCCCCTGCTAATCTCCTCCCCTTCCCTCATTAGTGTTCTCCCTGGCCCCACATTGTGTGCCGAGGGGGGTGCCCAATCCCCCTTGGCTCATGCACCCCCCCAGCACACTGTGTGGCCGACGGGGGTGCCCAATCACCTGTCAGCTGCAGCCCTCCCAACAACCAACCAGCTGCCATGCTGGTAGCCCACCCCAGCATGCTCATGCCCCCTCCCACGCACACTGTATGGCTGGCGGGGGTGCCCAATCCCCACCAGCTCCAGTCCCCTCCCACAACAAACACATAGATGGCACTCTGGAAGCCCACCCCAGCATGCCAAAAGAATCCATTTCTTTTTTTTTTAAGTCCTGTGAAAGAAGAAAACAGTCCTTCAGTGAGTCCCTGCCCCCTCAACCAGCGCCCACCCTCTGCGCACCCACCTCCCCACACCTCCCTCACCCCATGCTTGCCTCTGGAGCTCAGCACGATGATCTTTGGTGGATTGGGAACATGTCTGCACTCTTCAAAGCCGACCTCGAACTGAGGTAATGCCGGTAAGCTGTATAATGGCATAAATGAGGTTTTTCCAACTTAGGTGGCTATCTGGGACTTTTTTTTTCACTTTTGCCACCAAATTTTCGACATGGGGTTCTTGACACCCCTTCTCATAAATTCAGTCACTGTCAAGGCATTATTCAGTCCCAAAAGCTGATTTCGCTGTCATTGTGCGGAATCACCTGTCGGGACTGATTAATGAAACAACAGTGCCAGTGTTCATGAGGTGGGCGCCCAAAAAGCCTATGTTGCAAATTTGGTGAAAAAATTCCAAAAAATGACTGTGTTATGAACATGTATTATGCAATTCCCACACACACTCAAAGGTTTATGAATTTGTAATATTTTCACTCCAGATATTCAATATAGGCATATTGCTACACCTCCTTATGAGCAGTGCAGCTGTCATGTTTCACATCCTGGCCAAAATGTGTTGTCGTGCTTCTGGCGCAAAATAGCGCAGTCACTGTTGGAAATCAGTGTTTGCTACAGAGTAAGACAATCCCAGTGACACTGTTCAGGAGCAAAGGTCCTAAAATGCCTATGTTGAAAATTTGGGTGACAAAAATCCATAAAATGGCTTTGTTACAAACGTGCATTGCTCAGTTTCTATGCACACTCGTAAGTTTGTGAATTTGTAATATTTTCACTCCAGATTTTCAACTTTGGCATTTTCCCACATCTCCTTATGAGCAGTACAGCTGTCATTTTTCATATCCTGGCCGAAATATGTTTTTGCACTTCCGGGGTACAATAGCGCGGTCGTTGTGGGAAATCCCTGTTCAGTACAGAGTAACAAAATTACAGTGACACTGTTCATAATCAGATGCCCTAAAATGCCTGTGTTGAAAATTCAGTGAAAAAATTCCATGAAATGACTGTTTTACGAGCGTGCGTTGTGCAGTTCCCACTCGCACTCGTAACTTGACGAATTTGTAATATTTTCACTCCAGATTTTCAACATTTGCGTTTTCCCACACCTCCTTATGAACTGTACAGCTGTCATTTTTCACGTCCTGGACAAAATGTGTTTTCACACTTCCGGCACAGAATAGTGCGGTCCCTATGGGAAATCAGCATTCAGTACGCATTAAGAAAATCATAGTGACAGTGTTCATGACCAGAGGTGACAAATGCCTATGTTGAAAATTTGGTGAAATAATTCCACTGAATGACTGTGTTACAAGCACACATTCTGCAGTTTCCACACAGGCTCATTCCCTTGAGCACAACCAGGGCATTAGGGTTCCTAAGACAGACACTTAAGAAGTATGAGGGTGGAATAGTAATCAAATGCAAGTGGAGTTGCAGAGAGGTAATCTGTTGGGATATGGATGCTGAAGGGACATGGATACAATATGGGGGGGGGCCTGCATAATTGCCAAACGCCAATGCAAATACCAGCAAGTGAACGTTCGGCATTGACAATGCTTGTTTTATATAGGTTAAGTTTGAGCACTGTGAAACCTCAGTATGAAATTAATTTTTCAAGAGATCAGTCTTTTAACCCTTCTACCAGAGAAGCATGTACATGCCCAATAATGCTGGTAGCCAGAATCTGTTAAAAAAATATTGAAAATCCATCCAAAGTGAATCTTCACCTCCTGTTACTTTCTCACCGCCATCCAATGGAACACTTCTGATTACAGCATCACTGCCAGACATCAGTACAGGTGGTTCTATTGTTTCATCTGAAGGAGAGTGGAAATGGGAAATGGATACTATGATGATCCAGACTTGAACAGAACTGAATTACAGAGTATGATCTTCAGTCTGGCCATTGGTAATATGAAAGACTGATTAGACTGCATTTTTATCAGTGAAAGAATGAACATTTTCTAGTTACTCATAGCTCAGTTTCAACTAGCGTTCCCTGCTATTTCAGTATCTGTTAATGTAACACTCATTTGTCTGCATAAATACAAGCATAAGTAATTCTGGTACATGGCAATGTGAACAAATTGTTAATAACAAGTGGACTATGGTGCAAATGACATGGGGAGGGTACTTCCTTCTCTTGTTTAAAACCATTGTTTTTCTGATGTTTTACACTTTAAATACTGTTTGTTCTTTTTTTCTTGGATGATGTAGGAATTTCAGATGACTTCAAAGGTGGCTATAGACAAAAGCCTATTAGTTAAATGCTCTCTCATTAGCATATTATATAATGCCTAGAAGACTATGTAGTCTCCTGACTTTGCAAAATGCTTCGTAGGCAGCCTGTGCATAGATAAGATTATGCAAGTCACTGTGAGTACCTATTCCCTTTTCCTGATAAAGGAAACTCTTTGTGGCATCAAGGGTGGAGCTCTGATAGTGCTTCTGACATTCCTTTACAAGGTACATCCTCCAGTGTCATTCCTGTTTTTCTGAAGGAGTTGGTGGAACTTGGCCAATCTCCTTGTCAGAGTGTAATATAATATGGTTCTTTTCAAATCAAATCAGATTTCATTTATAATGCGCTTTTCAAGTTATCAAAGTGCAGATACATCACAAAATAACAACCAATACAATAAATATAAATATAAAAACAATTAAAAAACAACAGAGTGACCTATTCAAAGGCTTGTTCAAATAAATAACTCTTCATAGATGCCTTGAATGACTCTGTGGACAGGCACTCTTGAATCCGATGAGGTAGAGAAGTCCACAGGGTTGGGGCCACAAAGGAAAAAGCTCTGGCCCCGGATGACTGAAGACGAATCCTGGGAATCTCTAGCAATCCCTTGTTGGTGGAGCGGAGTGGGCGGAGAGGGCAGTAGGGTCGAAGGAGATCTTGCAAGTAGCCCGGTCCCTGACCATGTAGGGTCTTATAGGTCAGCAACGCGATCTTAAAGGTGATTCTCCATCGCACCAGCAGCCAGTGCAGTTTGCGCAGCACAGGTGTGATATGGCAAGTTCTTGGCAACCCTGTCAACAACCTGGCTGCAGAGTTCTGCACCAGCTGCAGGCGACGGAGATCCACCCCCGGCAACCCTAGATATAGAGCATTATAGTAGTCAAGACACAAAGAAACAAAGGAGTGAACCAATATGGGAAGGTCATCATGTGGAACAAGGTATTTTATCTGGGCTATATTCCTCAGATGATAAAAGGAAGACTTGACAACAGCTGACACCTGTGTCTTCAGTGCCAGTTCGCTGTCAAGAATTACGCCCAGATTCCGCACCTGTTCAGAAGGTCTCAACTGGTTACCCCCTAACACAAGGCCAGAGGAAAACCCAGGAGTCAACTTCTCTACACGGTGATCAGGGTCCACCACCAACACCTCAGTCTTGTCTGGATTCAGTCTTAACCAGTTAGCACTCATCCAGTCCTGAATCTCAGCGAGGCAGTTGTTAAAGACCGATAATGCATCTTTCTGTTTGGGTACAAAGGACATATAGCGCTGAGTATCATCTGCAGAGCAGTGAAAACTCAGCCCATAACACCTTATAATGTTTCCCAATGGCAGCATGTACACCGTGAACAACATGGGGGAAAGCAAAGAACCCTGCGGCACCTCACAAGGCAGAGCAAAGGGAGCAGAGGAAAAAATTCCTGCTACTACCCTCTGGGTTCTGCCCATGAGAAAAGAATGGAACCATCTGAGGACTGTCCCCAACAGTCTGCAGGGCAGCTGCAGACATTCTAGCAACATCCCATGATCCACGGTGTCAAATGCTACAGAGAGATCAAAGAGAACCAAGATCGAACGGCTCCACAGATCTCTCGCTATTAGGAGATCATCAAGTACCCAAACCAACACCATCTCGGTACTGTGCCTCTTCCTGAAACCTGATTGGATAGGATCATAGATTTCATGGGTGGTAAGAAAGTCCTGAAGCTGCAACGTGACTACTTTCTCAATAAACTTGCCCAAAAAGTGCAGGTTAGAGATCGGTCTGTAGATAGCGAGACAGTCTGGCTCAAGGGAAGATTTCTTCAAAAGGGGTGTCACAGTAGCCTCTTTTAGAGACTCTGGAAACAACCCTTGGTGCAAAGAGCACCAGACTATCTCAGCAAGGACTGGTCCGATCTTATAGATACACCCCACAAGGAGGCATGCAGGACCAGGGTCCAAACTACAGCAAGTCGGTTGCAAGCCCTGGGCAATCTTCATGATATCTAGGATTGCTGGCTGGTCAAAATCTGTCCAGACAGACCGAGGGCTTGTAACCTCGCATCAATCACCGCCATGCTCATTTGAACGTGTACTGCAGATCTCTGACCTGATCGACAATACCTTATCATCAAAGAACCGAGCAAACTCATCACACTTTATTTGTGAAAAAGCTCCTTCACCCCGCAGACAGGCTGGATTGCACAGTCTCACTATAACATTCAAACACTTGCATGAGATGGTTGTATTGAATTAGGGAGATGACCTTTACTATTGAAAAGTGGTTTTGATTCATTAATTGAAGTTTATATAGCACTTGTTTCATAATTATTTAACATCTTGCATAATTGTCCTTCATTATTGGGTACTTCATATTATGTAATTATTAAGAGCTATGTTAGGCTGTTTTGTTCTCAGAGTTTGTTTTCTTCTGGAACTGGTGATTAATATTATCCTGAAGGTTAATTGTACTAGGTTAATATTAGCCTTAATATTAATGGCACAATCCACTATATATTTATCTTTTCTTTCTCCTTTATGTAGTGTTCACTGAACTAGGTTATGCGTAATTAAACTGGGTCAACATGTGTAGGCTGATGTTCCCTGCCTGTATAAACTAGACCCTGACCTGGGTGGGTTTGATGGGATGGTACACTATTTCTTCTATGCTACTGTTTCTAGTTAATGTTTCATTGGCCCTATAAAATCTTATTACTCTCATAACTGGTTTTATGATCCTAATATCATTCAGTAATACATTACTCAAGATATTTTAGGCTATAGCTGTTTGTTCAGGTTTAACAAATGTCTTTGCATTAGGTCATTCAATTCATCAGATTTGGTCTCCAGCCCAGCTATTGAAATTGGTGGGTTAGGTAATATTTTTCTAGGATTACGTGATGAGATAGTAAAGGATGAATACTGTTTACCTTTACAGTTTGCTTTTTACCTTGTATACTTTAGTCTGTATGTAACTATTCCTGATGGACTATGTTAACCTGCTGACTGCAACAGTACTCCTGGGACCCCCAGGAAAATGAGATGCTGCATCTCATGGAGTTTTCACGGTTGAAGTAATTTCAACTAAATAAACAAAATAAATATTCATACATTGGGTAGATAATGTTGATTGATTTAATAGACAACTGCTCTTCGGATGCTAACTGCCCTATTAAGAGAGAGAAAATATTGTTCCATCTAAAGAAGGAGCATGTGACATAGCATTTATACAAGAAACACATAACATACGAGAAGCAGATAAATGTTTCAGGGATGGATGGGTGGCGTGGTTTCAAGTTCTGTCTTAGATAAGCATAAGGGGTAGCCATTTTACGTACTAACATACTAAAATGCCAGCAGAATAGGCCTAATGGTCTTTTGTGTCTGCTCGTTTGGTCAGCCCCCACCCTGGGTGCTGACCTTGCTGCCCCCCTCACCTTCTCTGGCTTCTCCCTTCCCAGTTCTGGATATTGTTGCTGCATTGGATTTTGCTTCCAGAACCCTTCCCCTGTACCTTTCCCACTCCCTCTTGAACCCCTCCACTGTGTCTGCCTCCACCAGCCCCTACATAACAGACTAAAGCCCCTATATTCAAATGGTAAGCACCACGCTACCCATGAATAGCATTGGTGGTTGGGATGGAACCATATTCAGAGGCCCCTGGAGTGCCACACTAATGCGACAGCATGACCACACAGAATATACCAGCGCACGTATATAAATGTAGGATCCCTCATGCAGAAAGGGGGAAGTGGTATAGTCACACTGTAGGTTTCAGCAGCGCTAAACAGCCACCATCACAGCACTGTTTACCACCTCTGAAACCATGCCCTTAACAGGGCATTGTGGCTGCACCACTCCCAGCACCCATGTCATAGTTCCTAAACTTCTGTGATGTGTAGTGGTCTCACAACCACCCTGATCACCCAAGTAGGTAATACAATTCCCATCCTTGGTGTCTCGTGCTCCCCCCACCCTCTAGCTCATCCATGTAGATAATATTCTTCTTATCCCTGGCATCTAGAGGTCCCCCACTCCCTGATCACCCATGTAGATAATATTATTCCTGTCGCTGGCATCTAGTGGTTCCCCAGTCACCCATGCTGAGCTTCTAAACAGTACATCCCTGGTACCCTGGTGTGTAGTACCCCTTGATCACCCATGGTGATATATACATCATTATCCCTGGTGTCTAGTTGACCCCCACACACTGATCGATTGTCAGTCTCCCACCACCCACTTAGAACCACCTGTCCCACACCCCATTCACCTCAATCACTGTTATTACCTTCAAAGATGCTTAGAACCACCTGTCCCACACCCCACTCACCCCAGTCACTGTTATTACCTTCAAAGATGGTGACCAGCAAAACCCTCTACTCACCTCCTTAGTTGACTGCTGCTTGACTGTCAGTGAAAACGGTCATGAATACTGTAGGAACAGCAGGAAAAGTCCGTCAGAAGCAAAAACATGCTCCAGGTCTTGTTGGTGACTTTCCTCTAGAATTACAGCACAGTTAAAGAAAAGGGGAGACAACACCCACGTCCCAAACTAACCAAAGCACACTCAAATTCCCCCAAGCTTTTGCATCGATATTCTCATGTTTATTTGTGCAAAAAAGTGTGTGGAAACTCACAAAGTATTTAAGTACATCAAACGTGGCTGCAGATAGATGCCATAGCATCACTGACTTTAATGTTTGCAGCTGTTTGTTTGTTTTGTTTATTGTTTTGGTAACCGGGTAAGGCCCACTAGGCACAAGTGCCTGTTTTCAGGGGTGACCTGGAAGCACTGGGTGGTTAAGTGAATTGCTCTGAGTCACACAGTATGCAAGTGGAGGTTGTGGGAATCAAACCCAGGGCCACTGGATGTTCCAAGCTCATTCACAGCTCGTTACTCTAACTGGTGCCCTGGCTTTTCATCAGAGATTGCTGGGTCACTTGAAAACCAGTCACATATAGTTCATTATGACATCAGATAGAGTGTCATCACATGGTGACCCATAAGCAGCACAAGTTAGCCAGTCTCTCTGTATGCCAATAATAAATATGCAAAGTGAAATGACAAAAGTACGATACAGAGTGACTAAATTATACAAACATATTTTATAGGATATTACTTAATTGCATTTTAAATTTTAAGACCCCAGATATTCATGTGTCTCATAATGCTAGCTAGCAATGATCTGGACAGGAAACTGGCAGGGCTACTGTAGTTAAATTACATATTTCTTTGTGTGCCAGTACTATAATTAGCCAGGAAAATGTCCACATAAGTCTAAAAATATTTTACTGATGGCGCAAACAAATGGATTAAAACACCCTTTCTAATATATCCTGGAATTAAAAAAAAGGGAAGAGCAGAACATCTAGGAAATAAAATTAAACAGGACTTGGGAATTCAGGGTTCCTCACATGGCAAACTTACAATTAGAACTCTGGTTTATGTGGATGATTTGTCAGTGGCCATGCAAAATCTTCAGAATGTACTGCCTATATAATAATCTACACTACAGACATTTGCCCTCACCTCGGGGCTGAAAATGAATACAGATGAAATGGAGTTTATCCATTTAGATCTAAGTGTTCTAACGCACCGGTTATAATAGGATGCTCTAACATCCTGCACAGATCCTCTGTTGCTTACTTAGGCACTATCATCTCCATTAACTTGACTCCGATTCCAAGACTAAATTTGTAACCTCTTTTAACGGTCTTGGAAACCAGTTTTTCAAGATGGAGTAAATTACACCTTTCCCTGTGGGGAAAACAGCAACATATAAAGTGATAGTTTTACCTAAACTGGTATATCTTCTGGAAAATCTTCCCATTTGAATAGGAATAAAATGGTTCCAGAATTTAAAACAGCAGTGAAACAAAACTGGTCAAAACATTTGCTCCTACCTTTTTTTTTATTATAAAAGTTTCTAGGCAAATTCCAACATTTGGTGATAAAATGTTATAGTTCCACCAAAACCTGAATATTCTATAAATGTTGTAATTTATTTTTTTCTTACGATGAAAAGATAGGTAGATGGCCACCATATTTGGCTTAGAAGCTGCATTTATGGCGAGCCCGCCGGTGCAGTGGAAGGATCACCACTTGTGACACAGATGATCCGGGTTCAGTAGTGATCCCGAGTCATCAGAGGGACAGCCAGGGGAGGTGAGATGACCATCCCACTGGACTCTCCACCCTGGGGAGGGTGCTCAGTCTCTGCTGCTGTGCCACCACCTGGGTGACCACAGGAGGCAGTGCATCAGAGCCAATGAGCTGGGGGGGGATGCTGCAAGACTCTGACATGAGCATTCGCACAGTGTGCACATGCATCAGGAAGCTTCTTCGGTGTTCCAGGGGATGGAACAGAAAGGGAAAATCACTGACTGCTGCAAAAGGATATCTACCCCCACTGCAGGCCCCACACTGCTGACTATGGCACTCTCTCTCTCTCCCCCCCCAAATCACTTACCAAGTCTCTGTCCAGGTGAAGCTATACCCCCAATGCTCCCACCCTGGGGGGAAAGCCAGGGTGCAGTCAGGAAGGGAGAGAGAGTTAAGTCCCAGAGAAAGCAGGTGATGGAACCAGGTGAGGGGGCAGCACTGATAGGGGAAGCTGGTAGCTGGAGATAATTCTCACTAAATAAATAAACAAAATTGCATTGTACACTTAGCAAAGATTAGGGTTGAAACAATAAAAAAATCAAGGTGTGCACTGTAGGGGGTACAGAGAAAAGTAGATTTGACATACATGCTTATAGTTTTATTAACTAGCAAAAACTAACTTTTTGGGAAACATTTTTTATTGTATTGCTGCTGTAAGGAGACAGCTTGATCCCATTCTTTGGGAAGGAAAAACCTATATTTAGTAAAATAAAACTTGGACAAAAGGTACGGTAGGGGTGGGGGGATCCTACCTTATTTTGCAGCTTATCATGTCTCTTTTGGAATAAAGCAGTCTCTATAGTAACTCCAAGGAACTCAAACATTTGTACATTTATGGTTCAACTAGAGCAGGAACTGTTTGGGGCATACACCCTTCCTTAGCCCTACCAGGCAGTAAGTGTTATAATAAAAAAAGCAAAGACAATATCGCTGGTTAACTTGGACATCAAAATAATAGCTAAAGTATTGACCTGCAGACTGGAAACCATTCTCCCAGAAATTATTCACCCCTCCCAAATAGGGTTCATTAAAGGTAGAGTTAGCTCCAACCACCTAAGAGCAGTAATCTCTCTTATGCAGATTGCGTGTGACTTACCCACTCCATTGGCTGAGGTCACAATTGATTTTGAAAAGGTGTTCAACTCCGTGGAGTGGGATCATTTGCATGCAATACTGTGGCATTTAAATTCTGGCCTGAATTTCACTACCTGAATTCAAACCCTGTATAATGGACCTACAGCAAGGTTGCTCACCAACAATTCACTGTCATCTCCCTTCCCTTTGCACAGGGGAACAAGACAGGGATGCTCCCTCTTCCCTGTCCTATTTATCATTGCCATAGAGCCACTGGCAGCTGCCATCAGGCAACACCCAGATATAAAAGGCATAAAAGTGGGTCACCAAGAATTCAGTACTAAGTTATACGTGGATGATTGCCTAGTACTCATAGAAGATGCCACAACAGGCGTACCGAATATACTGTCCTTCCTCTATAACTTCGCGGATCTCTCGGGACTGTATAAATCTGAACAAATCTGAAATTTTCCCACTCAATTCTTGGACTACGGCAGATTGTATTAAAGGTTTTGGCCTGGGTTGGGCACTCAAACATATCAAATTTCTCGGCATCATGATTAGTCCAGATCTAAAAACTATGACATCCAACAATATACAGCCTTTGCTCAATAAACTACAATTGGATGTGATCAGATGGCTGCACCTACACCTCTCCCTAGCAGGGAAAATCAGCTCAATTAAGATGCTAATAGCTCCCAGAATATTCCACATATTGGCACATTTACTGATTCCAATCCCAAATGTTTCATTCCAGAAGCTAGATAAACTTATTGGACACTACTTATGGAAAGGGCCCCCCCCCCCAATATAGCAGGACTAAGCTAAGGATGTACTGGTCCAGAGGGGGGTGGGCATTGCCTCATATCCTGCACTACTATTACGCATTTCTGCCAGACAAAACATGTCAGTTGTTCTCCAAAAAGGGGACGGGCCCAACAGCATGGATTTCTATATAGTCCACACTAATAGGCAATGCCCATCCATCTATTTACTTCGACAGGGCACTCCCCAAAAACTTTAATAAATGGTTAACTATTAAAGCCACACACACTACATGGCTTAGAGTTGGGGCAGTAACCATACAGTGTACTAAGCTGGGAATGCTGTATAGATTCTAAGCCAATAAACTGGAGTGTTTGAAAGGCCATGATGATACTATACTGTAGGGACCTCCTCACTCCAGATTAAAGTGGTTTAGACACATTCCAATCTCTACAGCACAACATGATTTACCAAAAAAGAATTTCTGGAAGTACCTCCAGCTAAGAAGCCTATATGTTCAGAGCTCAGAAAAACAAATGTGCCTGTTACCTATGCACTAAGCTCCGGCAAACCACTTCCAAACCCTTCCCGAAACAGACATAGGCCAATACAAAAAAAGGCCTAGTGGGAATTATCTGTAAGGCCCTAAGAGGTGTGGCAGAAAACCCCTCCATTAGACCAAAACAGAAAGCTATTCATTTGCATTTATTTATTTTAATTTCTCAGAATACAATACCCATGCATCAGAGACTCTTTTACAGAGGTTCCACGTCAGACTGAACAGTACAATACAAACAGTGAACTAACTAACCTATCTACTATGCTTACATGTTACAGTAACAAAGGTTAATAATGTAAGATACATTTTAGTAAAGACACGACCCAAAGGTGCCACAGACGCACCCATACATGTGACTCAATGGTCTAAAGGGTTAGAAGAAGCAGTCACTAGGATGACCTTGTCAAGCAGAGGAGACTGAAAGCAGTCACAAGTATCACATTGCAAGCAATATAAAATGAACATTCTAGACAATGGCATTGCTGCAACTGGTTCGATCACTGGGTACCTAGTGGACCAAGGGCTGGAGTGTGTGGACAATCAGATGCCCTTGTCAGAGCACAGTAAATGGTACTAGTCACTAATGCCATAAAATAAGTGAGATGGGGCAAGGTGGAAGTGACAATGATGTCATCCTTGAGACTTTAAACTGATGGAAGAGTAAGTGGGAGATGCATGGGGTACAGCTGTCCATAGAGGGACAATTGCATGGCAGCAGCTAGGGAATGAAGGAGGAAGATGTGTATAGGGGTAGTGAGGTGACAGGGAGAGGTCATAGTAGGAGGAGGAGGAGAGACAGGGAAGGAAAAACATGGTGGTGGAGGCAGAGATAAGGGGTAGATGGTGGCAGGAGGGAGGGCATGATGGCATAGAAAAGGGGAAGGAAAGTGGGAGGGACAGGCAGTTAAGAGGGCACGATAGTGCTAGTGTCAAAGAGGTGAAGGGTGATATTATTAGGATGGTTATGCAGGGCAATCACAGCTGCTTAGCGTAGTCCAATGTTGGTAGATGCTTGAACAGACCATGTATGTCCAGGGGGAGACCATTTAGCCAGCTAGGTGCCCAGAAACTAAATGATCAGTGGGCTTGCAAGGTTCGGCAGAAGGAGACCTGGAATGCATGTCTTGTTGCACTCCTGGTGCTATGCGAGTAGGGTGTGCATGCAAGGAAGTGCTGGGAGTTGGATGAAGTAAGGCCCAGACTGATTTTTTTTGCATACAAGCAGGTATGATACATGAGCCTGCCTTTGAGGTGCAACCACTTGGTCATGATTGCACATATGGGTGGATAAGTTGCACGTATGGGTGCATCTGTGGGCACCTGAGATCAGGCAACATGATTTATTGAGGGCAGTAAGTACTCTTTTATGTGTTGTGTCACAGCCATAAATGACTAAGCCATAGTCAACTATTGAGAGTCTTGAGCTGGTGACAGCTGTTTGGAATGCTTCTTGGGTTATACTGCACCTGTGTCTGTAGAGGATCCCTAATCTGGAGTTAACAGCCTTGGAAACTATGCTGACATGTTCTATGAAAGACAGGGTGCTGTTGAGAGTTATATCGAGACATTTAAAGGAGTGAACCTGCTCGATAGGGATGTTGAGGTTGTTGAAGATGGTCATTGGGGCTGATTGTAGTTTATTATAGAGGCTAGCGAATAGCTTGGACTTTTTTGGCAGAGTATATTACAAACCACCATCTCAGATGAGGCTTGAACTCATAGCTAGTACCTTATACAAAAAACCTGTTTAGACCAACACAGCCTGCTTATTCAAAATAAAATAATGCATCAGTGGTACCATACTCCAACCCTCCTTAAACAAATGGCCCTATTAGACCATGATAGATGTTGGCGATGCCATTCTCCTGGCGCCAACCTACTCCATATTCTGTGGAATTGCCCCCACAGTTCACCAGTACTGAAAGAAGGTCCTGCACCATTGCTCAACCATCTGTGGTGTCTCCATTCCAAAGAGCCCAGAACTGATATTACTAGGATTGGGTACACAGGGACCCCCCCTCTCCACTCCTCAAAGACAATAGAGGCAGTGTAGCGCAGTGGTCTAAGGCTCTGAGCTGCAAATCTGGTGACATCCAGCAGACCAGACCTGGGTTTGAATCCCACAGCTTCCACTTGCATACTGTGTGACCTTGAGCAAGTCACTTAACCTCCTTGTGCTCCCAGGTCGTTCCTGTAAAAAAGCTTTCAGCTTAGTGTGCTATACCTGGTTAAACAACTAAATAAACAATAAATAAATAAATAAACAATGGATATTAATGGCATCCACAGAAGTGAAAAGATTACTTCTCGACAGCTGGAAAATAGCTGATATACCATCCCTTCAAGAGTGGGAAAATGCCAAGGAAGCAATGGTGGGTCCATCCCAAGACGGTCCACTATGCTCAAAACTCTCTAAAGAGATTTGAACAGGTATGGAATTCCTATCTGACATTGGTCCATGCATTCTCCTCAAAAGGGATCAGGAGTAAGACCAAGGACCTGCTATGCCCCCCATGAGTCATCCCACATTGAACTGATCCACCGGACCAGATATAGGATTTCAGAGTAGAAGTGTAATTCCTACTACAAGATATCTGTTATAATCTCTGTGAGCCAAAGTAAGAAACAAAACTACTAGGACTATGTTGTTAGGTAGAAAAAATGTTTAGGATTGAATTTTAAGTGAATAACAGCCTAGCTTTTGTAATGCACTCACAGCAAATGATTTCTGTTTAAAATGTAACTGTTTCACCTGTTGATATGTCATTTCTGTACACAGCTAAATTTTACCCTGTATGCACTGTATAACTGTTTTGTTGCAATCTCAATAAAAAGATTAACTGCAAAATAATAATAAAAGCATGCCCCAGCATAATATATCCTACACCAGCTACTCATGGTCTCAGTTCCTATGGATTAATAAATGTAACACCATACAGTACATTAAGGAACATAGAAGCCTTTATGACAAAACCCTAAACTGCCAGGGGACAGGGTCCCTTTTCATTTGAAGGACTGGAACAAAAGAGATTTATATATTTCAGCATATATGTTGCTTAAGCACTGGTATTCTGTATCCTGGAACTCGCCCTCCCAAGTGAGAAGAAGAAAACAAGGGGAGTGATAGTGAGGGTCTAAAGGGCAGAAGCGGGAGACTGCACACAAGAGCACCAAGAAAAAGCTGTCATCTTAAAAGGGTTCTTCTACTCAGTCTTCACAATAGAGGAAGGGGGGAACAGACCACCAGGGAGAAGCAGACAGGGATGGGGGTGGAGAATGAGGTGTACACAACTCCATTTCCTTTTTTCCGTTAATCCTTTGTATTGATTTTTTTTTTTTTTAACAAAGCCAGGATTGGAACGATAACACAACCAGAACAGAACCATCAATATGCTAGACAATCAATAGAGTGCATACTTAAAGGTATAGGACAGGATTCACAACGCAATTTGGGACTAAGTCCCACTCCGCAACCCCAGTTGCACTTTGAAATCACTGCAACTGTGGAGCAGCCGATCCACAGCCGCAGCAGTTGCGGAGGGTGCTACGGCAGCTCCCACTGCCCGTAGCAGCCTCCCGCAGCTGCGGTGCTGTCCCTGGCAACAGCACCTGCAAGCTGCCATAATCTGTGGAGCCAGTCATACTCCAGCTCTGCCTTAGTGAATACCCGCAGCTGTGGGTGACCTGCGGCTTTGCAAGTGGAAACCCACTAGCGCCGAGGTTTTCCCACAGCTGCAGGACCTTCCCTGACATTTATGAATCCTGCCCATAGTAGAGCTGTTGAAGTGTTAAACAATGAAAGTGATGTCATATACTGTACAGTAGATGGTCAGTAAAGTATCCAAATGTATATAACCAATTAAAGGGGGAGGAACCTTAAGGGAAAATAACTATGAAGCCGTTAAATCCACCCTGGTGTCAGCCCCTCATAGTTGATAGGATGTTATAATCCTGCAGTGAGATGCAGTTGGATGGAGGAGGAGGAATTACAGATGCTATGGAGATTTGCATAGGCACAACAGTATGGTTAGTTTAGGCTACGCTCCAGGGACCCTGAATATGGCCTCACCCGGAGCGCCGGCACAATCCCAGGTTAGTGTGGGCTCTAACTCGTTAGCAGCCGTGCTAATCTTTGAATATGGAGCCCCACGTGAGACACCAAAAAAAAAGATCAGATTTTTATGTTGAGAGCTGGTACTGTGCTGCACTACTGCACTTAATGTGTGACCTAAAAATTCTTAGATCACACATAAAAATCTTCAACGATTCAAAAAACAAGAATTTTAAGTTCACACAAAAGATTTCTTGGTTTGCACTTAATGTTCGACCAAAGAATTCTTCCTCCACATATCAAAATCTAAGCGCGGTCCAAAAACTGTTTTTTTTAGTTTTGCATGAAAAATTTGTGGGTCACACTGAAGTGTGTGACCAAATAATTAATCCTGCAGAAAAACAAGTATTTTTATTGTGTATGAAAAATTCTTAAGTTGCACTTAAATGTGCAACCCATGAATTTGTGGCTTGTGATACAAGAACTACATCCTGTATACAATATAATTATATCCTATATCCAGAGTGGATGCTGGGGTGCATCGGGAGAGGTATCACCAGCAGAAGAAAAGAGGTGCTGATGCAACTGTGCAGATCATTGGTGAGACCTCATTTGGAGTACTGTCTCCAGTTCTGGAGGATGCATCTCTGTAGAGACATAGGGTAGATGCAGTTCAAAGAAGGGCAACAAAGATGGTGCAGGGCCTGCACCAAAAGTCATATGAGGAGAGACTGGGAGACCTCAGTATGTACACCCTGGAGGAGAGGAGAGACGGGGAGATATGATAGAAGCCTACATATATCTAAAGGGCATAAATAGGGTACCGGATGGTGGCATCTGTCAGAAAAGGAGATGTTCAGGAATGAGGGGGTATGACATGAGGTTGGAAGGAGGTAGAATAAGGTATAACGTGAGGAAGTATTTATTCACAGAAGGGGTGGTGGATGCATGGAATAGACTCCCAGCGGATATGGTGGGGGAAAACACAGTGGGGGAATTCAAAAATGCATGGGAGAGGCATGCGGGAACCCTAGTGATAGAATGAGAAGGTAAAGCCAGAGATCCAGTAGGGTCTGCGGCTTTTGCAGTAGGTAGGGAAAATGGGCAGACTGGATGGACCTGGCGGTCCTTATCTGCCATCAATTTCTATGTTTCTATAAACTGACCATCTTGCTAGGCTGACAGCAAAATAACTTTTTTTCATAAACTTGGTCGCTAGAATGTGATAAATCATATCTGAAAGATGGTTTCACAGAGCGACTGCTAAATTAACTTTCAACTTGTATTTGAACATTCCCACCCTCGTTTCCCATAAGGTATGGCCATGTAAACAATATATTCATAATCTGGGACTAAAATATTTAAAAATGACCAAGTTATGAGTAAAAGTATGTGAGACACAAAAAATGTTTCATGCACAGCAGAAATGGAATTCTTGTGTCGCACATTTAAGTGCAATCCAAGAAGTCCATTTTTGGTGCGCAATGAAAATTCTTGTGTTGCGAATTCTTGCATCGCACTTAAATGTACAACACAAGAATTTCTGGCTCATAACACAAGAATCTACCATCTTGGTAAGCTTACCGTCAAAGAACTTAATGTCAAAAAATAGGTATTTCTGGCCTGTTTGTTTTTTTAAAAGAAACACCAGAATCGTGTGTAATGGGTCCTGTTTAGCAAGATTCATATGTTGTTCGTTCTGGAGCAGCATGACATGGTGGTGGCAGCATGCAGGGCTTGGTGTTCTTGGAAACAGCTGGAGCATTAACAGAATGATTATTGGCGGGGCCCCTGGTGTTCTGCGGCAGAATTTTCTGATTTCTGCGTCAGGGCTCCTTGACTTCTTCGGCAGCATTTTCTGATTTCTGCGACATGATTTATTCATTTCTCTGGCAGAATGCAGTCCTGTCATTGGCTAAGTATGATGTGATGTCATCAATGACATCATATGCTGAGCATAGAGGAGGGGCTTCAGGATAAACAAGGTGGGAAAGAAAGCCTGACACTATGGAAAAACAGTATATTTATATGAAAACTCACCAAAAACAATGAATTCTGCGGCACTGTATATATTCTGTGGCATGATGCAAATTCTGCTGCAAATTCCGCAACTGCAGAACCCGCAGAATTCCAGGGGCCTTGATTATTGGTAAGTATAACAAGGGAAGGTTTTTTTGAAGGTTCTCTAGAGCTGTCTTCCTTCCATTGCTGGTTGGGGGTGGAAGTGTTCTCTAAAGCCAGTCTCAAATAAGTAGTGGATTTGCAGGTGGTGAAGGAGGATTGCCTGAGAGTGTTTCATACTGCATTTTTGTCACAGGTGGGGAGAGTTTGGTATCGTAACATGCAGTGCTCCAGATTGGGAAGGGGGGCAAGTTTCCCATGGCATACAGGCTGTATACCCCTGGTGTTATACAGGTGTCTAGAGGTATTCAGCTTTAATTGGGGGGGCTGTAGTGATAGTATAATATGTTGATTATTGTCACTCCATTTTGTATGCTATTTCATGTAATGTATGTCATTTTATACTCCATTTTGTATTGTGTGACTCCATTTTACATGTTGCTTCATTTAATTGGTGTTTTGCTCTTTAGATAGCCTCATTATTATGTTTTGCTTCAGACAGTGTATTTTGCTGACTTGAAGGTCACATATTATCAGGCAACCTGTTTTTGTAGTTTTGTTTAAACTTCTGCTTAGCTCATAGTGTTCTAGGCACCCGGCCAGTGTTTGGAGCACAGTGACCTAGCAGGTGTAGGAATTCTGAGCAGTCCTTGTGGTGTGAATTCAAACATCCTGGGAGCCCGGCCAGCTTCTAGAATGTGGGAAAACAACACTATGAGGGCTGCACGATTATTTTTAGCATAGAATAAGATATAAATGTAGCTTTCTCAATGCCTGGTTAGAAGCCTCTCCTGCAGGGTGGATGCATCGCTGTGGGGCCAGTTCCCGGTTTGAGAGACTCCTAGCCAGGCTGACAAGGGGGCTTCCCAGCCATTGGAAGAGGGCTTGGATGATGCTTTATTGAATCGGTGATGTATAACCTTTTGTATTATATTTTGTTATAATAAAGCTTTGGCTTGCTGTACTTATTGTATTGTTATTGTGTGTATGTGAGTGTGAGTGAGTGAGTAAATAGCTGCCTGGTTTGAGTTGGCAGAACAGGGGCTATACAGCTTTAATTGGTATGGGAATCAGTGAGGTATGCAGGGAAATACACAATAATGGTTCCTATGGGGAAAGGACCCATCCATGTAATATACATCCATATCTACATTCTTTGCAAAAAACTTTGTTAATGCACCAGTTAAGGTAACTTTTTTTTAACTTTCTTTATCTGCCCCACTCATGACCCTAGACTCTCTCAGATGGGGGCACACAGCTTACCTCCATCCCACCACATCTGAGACTCAGTCCTGACTCACGGTCGGGCTAACTCCTCCATAGTCCAGGCATCCACACCTCACCTTGAGCCACCCTGCATGAGGACATCCAAGGACCGGGGGAGCTCCGAGGTCAGCCAGTGTACATGACTGTTGGGCGTGGGGGGTAGCTCCTGGACCCCATAGTTGCCTACCAGGTTCGGGTCCATTTTCCGTGTTTGTTCCCCTGGGCTTGGACGTGCAATGACACCCTGCTCAACATGCGCACTCAAAAGGCGTCCCCAACAGCCCTGATCCCCTGCATCCATCAGCCGGGCAATGCAACCCCTGGTAACCACCAGGGGTTGCTATTGCACTGGCATAAGCAAACCCCCCTCCCTGAGGAAGGAGAGCAGTCCTTTGGACTCTCAGTCCTTCCTCATCCTCCCAACCACCGGCGGCCCGTGCTCATTCCCGAACACAGGTCGCCGTCATGGCGCGAGGTGTGGTGTCCAGCGCCTCAACCCTCAGTGCCACCAGCCAGGGCCAGTTAGGGTAACTTAATCCCACAAAAGTAGGGAAATGTGGTGTCAGGGTTTCTACCTTAACTCACCACCCCTACCCTCCAAACTACAAAAGGAAACAACATTAGGGTCTGGGTCTCTGGAGTCTTGGTGAATTAGTGGTGGGATCTTCTTGGGGTTGTCAACCCTAATTCTCTCCCCATTTCATGAGCAAACAACAGCACACATGATCTCCTGCATGCCCTGCATGAAGAAAGCTACAACAAAGTGTGTTGGCAACATGTGGTGAGACATACTTCTCTACCTTTGAAGAGTGTATCACTTTGAGGCACTGGCTTGAAGCTGTACCTTGTGCTTCAGAAAGAAGGCTACAGACTGGGTGGGGGGAGGGCATTAGTGTTGACAACCCCAAGGAAGACCCCACCACTAATTTGTCAATACTCTGGACACCCAAAACCCTAATGTTTTTCTTTTTGCTGCTTGGAGGGTAGGGGTGGGGAGTTAGGGCTGGAGATCCTAATGCCACATTTCCCCTGTTTTTGTGGTGTTAAGTTAACCTAACTGGTGCTTTAACCAAGTTTCTTACAAAGACTTTCCTTTCTTTTTAAGATAATAGAATCATATCCTTCTGGACCTGTGTGAACAGATGCAGACCTGCACACCATTTGGGCTGTGCACCAAGGGAAGACTCCATCTGCTTACAGAAGTGCAGGGCCCTGCTGACCCTGCCCTTCGATGTGGCGTCTGATGTCAAAAATTACCAAAGTTATGAACATGTGTAGGAAACTGTCAATGTACCTACATAACTGTGTTGTTTTTTTTTAAATGTGGACACCAAATTTTCAACATGGGATTGATACAAACCCACCACAAGAACCTGATAGGTCAAAATGTTCAAATCTCAGACAAAATGTTGTTCCATGGCACAGGTGCAAAAACACATTTTGGCCAAGTTTTGAAAAAATGACAGTCATCATGTTCATGATTTAATGTGAAAAAATGGCTATGTTGAAAATTTGTGATCAAAATATTTAAAATAACCAAAATTAAGAGTGTGTGTTTCAAAATGTCAACGTATGCTCTAACTTTGTTGTCTTGTAATATTTTTACCCCAAATTCTCAACATAGCCTTCTTATGATCCCACCTCATGAACAGGGGTGGAAAATTTTTTCAAAACCTACCTGAAATGTGATTTCACAATGTGACCATGTCCTTCTGTTCCACTGGTGCAGAAACACATTGAAAAATGATAGTAGCCATGTTTATGAGGTGATGTGAAAAAATGGCTATGTTGAATATGCAGGGTTAGAATAATTAAAATTACCAAAATTATGAGCATGCATTGCAAAAGTTGACTGCACACTCATGACTTTATTTTATAATGCTTTTACCCCAAATTTTCAACATAGCCTTTTTATGACTCTACCTCATGAATAGGGGTGGACAAAGTTTTCAAATCCTGCCCAACAGGTGGTTTTGTGCAGCAATGTCAGTCTATGCCACACATGCAAAAACACATTTTGGCCAAGATTTGAAAAAATGACAATTGTCATGTTTATGAGGTGCTATGAAAAAATGGCTATGTTGAAAATTTGGAGCCAAAATATTTAAAATTACCCAAATTATGAGTGTGTGTTGCAAAATTTCAACATACAGTCATAACTTTGCCATTTTTAAATAACTGACCTCAAATTTTCAACATAGCCTTCTTATGACCCACCTCATGAACAAGGGCAGTGAAAATGTGCAAATCCTGCCTGAAAAATGATTTTGCCAAGCGACCACAAAATGCCTTTCAGGCATGATTTGCATACTTCCACCACCATTGGTCATGGGGGGTGGTGGTGGGGGTGTCCCAAAAAGGCCGTGTTGAAAATTTGAGCTCAAAATATGCAAAAATGGCAACGTCATACATCAAAGTTGAAAACACCCATTGAAATACATCAAACCGTACTTACCTTACTTTCTCATAATGCAGTCGTTAGTTCCAGCAGCAAGATGTGTCTTTAGTCAGACAGTGGATCTACACCATGGGACATGTTCAGGTGAGTGAGGGTGTGTTGGGGTGTTTGTGGGGGCTGTGGGGTGGTGGGTGCTAAGTGGGGGCTATGGGTGGCTGGGTCTGAATGGCAAAGGACAATTTTCTTTTTTGCAGGTTAAAGGAAATCACTGAGGGATGTTTTTCTTTATTTCAGGTTAAAGTCCAACACTAGGATTGGGCACCCCAGTGTCAGAGCATGGTACAGAAATGGGGTTGGGCAACCTGAAGGGGATGGGGGTCCAGAGAAGCTGCACCTGGAGTGGGAACCCTGATTCCTTTACATGTATTTATTAACAAAAACCATTAAGATTGGGAAGGGTGGGCTGGATACCTAGAGAAGAGAGGACAGAAAGAAGTGGTACTGGGCACCCCAGTCCACTTAATAAAACAAGCAAGCAGATAGATAGACAGACAGCCAGACAGATGGAAACAGACAAAACGGGGTATTCATGACTCACTCACTCCTCTCACTGTAGCCTGCAAAAGGACACTAGCTGTGGCTGTAGAACTCAACAGAGTCCCATTGTTCTCATGCAGAGAATGCAGGCAAATGGTTCCTCTTGGTAAGCTGAGCACCCTGGATTTTGGGGTGCCCAATAAAGGTAGTTCTAAAATATATATATATCAGGATCTAACTAAACAGGACCCTTTAGCTAGAATCAGCTGTTTTTTTTTTTAGTTTACACCATTTTATGTATTGTCCATGTTTTTTTTATTTGAGACGAAAAAAAACAAGATGGCAGCTCTCACAGCACAAAAAATGTTTTATACTGTGAGAAGCAAGTTGTGAGAAACCCAAAACAGTCTTGCAACACAGAATATTTTGTGTAGTATCAGAACATTATCCCAAGAACCCTACTGAGCATGCTCAGAACGGAAATACACAACACTTTAAAGCCTTATAACTCTGGAACCATTTAACATTTTTTCACAAAACCTTTCAAAGGCACCACCTTAGGACATCATGCCTGTACCCTGAACATTTAGGGGAAAAATTCCATTCTGTGTAGGCTATAGGTGAGAGCAAAAAAATAAAATCCAATCTTAAGTAGATGGAAAAAAATAGACATCTACAGAAAAATGACATATGCAAATATCAGAAACTGCACAAGTTGCTATCACAAAACTTTATACAGATTTCGACTTTGCCTCCTAGACAACACGTGCAAACTTTCAGCTGATTTTGTCAAACACTGCCAAAGCTATTAAGGTGCAAAATTAGGTGTTTAACATAACAGTGAAAACCCTAACTATAGGGGCGCTACTGCACCCCTATAGTCTAATTTAATAATCTAATCTATAGCTATATCTACTATATATATATATATACATACACACACACACACACATATCTGCCTGCCTGTCTCTGTCTGTCTGTCTGTCTATCTATCTAAAAGAGGACTGCTTATGAGTAGAGTGGCAGTATGGATTGTCATCAGAAGGACAGCAAAGTGGTTCATGGCTGTTGGATTAGCAGTCTCATCACAGAACCTGTCTCTGTGAAAACCATGAGTTTGCTTTTCCTGTGCAGAAGCACAATGGTGTTAATCACCTGAACAATGTATCTTCTCATTTCGTATCACATCTGTCTATTGTTGTTGATCGTGATGGCAACAGGCAGGAGCAGGTTGAAGTCCTCTGAAGTGATCCAGCTGTAACTCAGCAAAGAAAAAAGCCCTCTTCATTCAATTTAACAAGAATCTATTATGCAAGGGATATTATTAAAAGTATCCCTATCCATCAGAAATACACGAGGGAAGTAAAAATCATTTAGCCCTTCATAATATATAGCGTGCTCATGATAATTAAATTGGAACACTGACTCATGCCTACTGCTGGATAAAATTAATAAGTTTGCAGAAGGTTTTAATGAAAAAAAGAAATCAGCTACAACATTATTCCCCTTAAAGCAGCTTTAAACACAGCAATTATAGGAAAGTAGATGAAAAAACCTTCTGGATCCAAGATGCTAGATGCAAAATATTACAACTGTTAATATAAGCTGCCAATTCCACACAGTTTTAAATTCCTTAAATTGTCTGAGTTGTCTATTTTATTTTATCTTGCCATGAAATACATCATTTGCCGAAGATACAGGCATGTTAAACCATATCAGTAGTGAATTTTTGTGAATTTTGATTTGGCTACTCTTTCTAGAAATTTAACAAATATGATTGTTTTAGTGTTTTAAATTGTATTAATTTATTTTATCCACGGAAGTATGTCTGAGATGCAACATTTTGTTTTAAGTGTGTGTGTGTGTGTGTGTGTGTGTGTGTGTGCCTGCGTGTGTGTGGAATTTATAGCTACTGTGGGAGGTATTAAAAATCACAGTAATTTGCTCAGTGGCTACATATTAAACCAGTGGCTTGGGCAGAATTTGTACCCGAGGGACAGATTTTACATGGCACATATTGCACCATTCCCATATAGAAAAATAATATATGTTTCATATTTGGCAGAAAATGTATTCTAAATATTCCAGAATTGGCCTGTTATTGGTATATATATAACATATGAAAATGGGAAACAGTATGATACATAAATGACACTTATTACAAAAAATAAATGGAAGTACATTCTCAGTACAGTGTAAAATATGCTGCATACAAGTTACACATTTTCTTATAAAATGGGTCAACATGGCTGCCGTGAATATTGCTCTATGGCTGAACAAATCAGGTCACCTACCATGTCTACATTTGCTCAAGAGCACACAGTGCCACATTTTGTATGCCAAAAACTACTGGAAGATATAGGTGCTCTCTTTCAGTGTACGCTGAAGAACACTCGGCATGTGGCCTCGTGCCTCGGTATGTACCAGAGGAGTGCCTGTATCTGCCAGTCAATGCACAGCCTATTGTGTGTTATTGCCAACATATATGTTCCCCCTTTCCGAGCCTACACAGCTTGAAGAGAAGAAAGGCCAGAGGTGACCTTATTTTAGTGTTCAGTTTTAGCAAGAAAGGTTACTTGTTTGCCGATATGGGTTACAATAAGAAAGAAAAATATTATAATCATAGGGGACACACAACACAAATCAAGACTAGACCATGCAGGACTCTTAAAATGGGCATTCTCTACACAGACAGTGATACGTTTGTGGCTGCCACAAGTGATAACAGATGCACCATATGCTGAAAGTTTTAAGTTAATGCTAGATAAAGAAATGGGCAATTGGGAGGGAGGGTGTATTTGATACCACTGATTAGTTTGGGGGTAGACCTGAAGTGCCATTAGGTGCCTTTCTATCCCCATTTTATCTGAGCAAGTAAGTATCGAAGTACCTTCGTAAATTACAAATGTACCACAAAGGGTCCAATATTAGTATATATTTAAAATACATATATGTCCTTTTCTCTGTATTGGATGTGATGCAGTAAAGTGCAGTCACATTGCACCTACGATCTACAGCTAATGTTATAAAAGTGTTGTGGTTTTTTTTTGCTATTTTTAACTTTTATTTTTTTTTTCCCCAATTGTTTAACCAGGTGAGACACACTGTTTCCAGGTGCAACCTGGGAGCACAGGGAAGTTAAGTGACTTGCTCAGGGTCACACAGTATGCAAGTGGGGGTTGTGGGATTCAAACCCAGGTCTCCATATTTGCAGCTCAGAGCCTTAAACCACTATGCTATACTGCCTCCCAATTTTATGGCTGCTGTTGGGAACAAGTTTCTTGCAAGTACCTAAAATGGGGATGAATAAAGACGTCGTCCATCTATACACAACTGACAATGCTCAGAGGCCACAACAGTAGGGTAGCTCTTTGATGTAAAACATGAAATGTGACATAAGTTGGCCTCTTGGGGGCTTATGGCCTGACAGTCCTTATCAAATCTGCTGAGAGGTCTCTGGTTTACAAGCCTGCTCTCTAACCATTTTAAGGAAAAAAATACAGTAGAGCGAGCCAGGATGTAATGCAGTAGCCTGCAGTAAATGACATCACAAAACGGTGCATGACAAAAGGACTTAATCACCATTGAGTTCCACTGTTTCCTGCAGTATACTGTAAATCTGCAGTCATACTGCAAGGTAAGACGTTGTGTCCTGGCTGTCTCTTCTGTACATTGAAGTCAAAGAGGTGAACTAAATTATACAGCAGTGCTTCCAACATACCATCTATAGGCACCATATAATACCACATCCCACCCCTTTCCCTAAAAACACAATTTTTTAAAATTTTGTACATCAGATATCCCCTTGTAGGATCATGCCTAGTTTTCAGGAGAGTCCCAGAGGGAACAAATACAGCAGCAGGCATTACTAACAGCTACACGACTAGCTTAGCATGTAATTAATAGACAGAAGGTAAATTAAAACCATACCACAGCTACAAATTAGAATTAAATGACTGGTCAAAGTAGTTTTGGTAAATACATGACAATTTTACTGCAGTGATTTTCCTGATCTTGACCTCAGTCTGAGCCTGAGGGTAGACAGAGTTACAGTAGTAGCCACAGATATTGCCAGCTACAGTATTTCCCTAAATGTCTGTGATATTTCTAGAGAAATCTCCTGCTTTCTGCATTGCCACAGTATGGGCAGCACAGAGAAACTCTTTAGAAATTTTGCAAAATATCTGGAAATAGCTGGCAATGTCTGTAGCCACTCCCACTAGTTTCCAAATTATTATTATTTTTTTTATATTGCTGAATGGTGCAGCTGCCTGGATAGCAGGAGACGAACAGGATGAACCCTTGGGCTTTTTTCTCTAGCATTTCCACTCTGTGTGTGTGTGTGTGTGTGTGTGTGTGTGTGTCTCTGCTCCTAAAGTGTTGGGTGTGTAAGGCACAGAACAGACATTGTGGGAAAACTGCCTCTGTGTTGTTGGACTGATCTGTTTGTTGCAGTGTGTCGTAATGTCATGGGGTCGAGGTGACTTCCTATTCAACAGTGGTGGAGGACTGGAAAGTAGCCAGTGTGGCCCTTTTCTTCAAGGAGAGGGCAAGATCAGACTTAGGAGTTTCCTAGATTCCCAGACCAGAAACATTCTGATCCCAAAGAGCATACTAATCTTCTGATGAGGTACTGTACCCAACCTAGTAATTTGGGGACCATACGCTAAGAAACTGTATAGGGTCACTGCCAATTATTTGGATTAATTGACCATTTCAGTAAACTCACCATCAAGTGCTTTGATGTAACATTTTTGGATCACTGTTTTCTACTGTCCAGCAAAATGCATGGTCTTGTTTTGATTTTTGATTGCCAAGATCATCCTATTCTGTTTTAACAGAATATGGAATGCTGGGTCTATGTGATAACGGTGAACGCCTAAAGGCGATCACCATTATCGCTCAGTCAGAGTGCTGAACACATTTTTGGCACTTGAGAACTCCCTGCACCAGAACAATGGTGCCAGGACATATTTTACTGCTTGTGGGCCAGCCCCCACATCTTCCCTTGTGGGGCTTTGCTCCCTGGACCTCCCACTTAAGGATTCTCAACTCCAGGGGGTGCATGTCGGGGGTGAAAGCAGTAAAATGAAAACGTTCGGCCAGTTGCAATAAAAATTGCACCAGCGCCCGGACCCGCACCAGCCACCCCAGCCACTAGCCCATCCCTCGACACTACAACGCAGCTCGACCAGCAACCGCAGAGTGCCACCCCTTCAGCCTCTCCACCCCCCCAGCTCATGCTTGTCATGCTCGCTCCCACCCCCACGTAGCATGCACGTGACAGCTTACATCCTGTTGCCTAGTTCACCCACCCCTCATCCGGTTACCCTACCTTTCCGTCACCATGACTGGATTGTGCCGGGAAGGTGTCACCATAATGGGTGGTACCCTTCCTCATACGCCCACTTCACAGGTTACCTGGAATGCTCTACAGGTCTACAGGAGGAGGTGGTAGCCTGTAAGACAATGGGTAATTTCAAAAGAGGATGGGACTAGGTTGGGGGGTAATTGGGAAGGGAAGTGGGGCAAGGCAGCTGCAAGGTGAGGGTGCTAGCTCCACACTCGAGCAGACTTGATAGACCAGGTGGCCTATTTTTGCTGACAAATTCGTATGCTCGTATGTACATAAACAATATTGTAAATGATCAAAATCTCTCTGGAACAAAGCATTCAAATGTTTGATCTGAAATCCTCCTGCATGAAGCGAAGACATGACATGAAGCTCAGAGGTGATAGATAACATTAGGAGGTATATCGCCCAGACAGAGGTGAACCAATGGAACATTATGCCAGTGGATACAGGGGATGTGAAGACAATACAGGCCATCAAGATAAGCCTGGAAAAATTTCTGCTTACCAGGGGACTTTCAGGGTACCCTGGGTAGTAGAGCGGATAGAGAATCCCTATAAATTATTACGTTTTTGTACATCATACATAGTCAGCCCTGCCTATAAAACATAGGTGGGGATGGTCCCGATGAACCTGGAGCCCCTTCTGACCTTAAATTACTATTACTCTGTGTTTTGCAGGCTCTATGAAATCATATTTTGGGCACATCTGCCAAGATTGCAGGAGTATGGTCTGGATGAACCACACAATAATCTTATGCCTCTAAAATCCTATGTTCCTATGCATACCACAATAACATAACATTTTTTGGCATTGTTTTTCCTCCTGTAGCCCAACCAGTTGTACCTCCTTCCACCCATGGCACTGACCATTTATCTGGCCATTAAGTCCCCTTGGACCACCTGTCCTCCAGTGAACTCCCTTGCCCACAAGCTCTGATATTCCCTACCCAAATGTTCTCCTGCTTTAGGGCACCACCTCACAGCAACATTGCAAGTTATGTCTCCTCTTAAAATGAGAAAACAACAACAACAAAAATGAACTGCAAAGACACGTGCTGCAGTCCAAGAAATGCAGGGAAAAGAGTGGTTTATCATAAATTCATGAAAATACAAGAAAGGACAAAATACAGCACCCTGACACTTCAAACCCACTGGTACTTCTTCAAGGGGAGGAGTCCAGCCACAGCATCATTTAATCTAGACAGAGATCTGAAAGCAGCAGGACTCCAGAGCATAGTGTAGTGCCAAACAGACTCACCAAAAGTAGTGACAATACATGATTACCCCAAATTATAAAATGCAGAATAGTTAGAACCTAAACTGGTAATTGGAAAGGAGCAAAATTCTACAACTAGAGGTAGAATACAGTTCAAAAAAATATAAACTTATTATAATAAATTAATTCAAACATTTTGATGCAGATTGAGTAACAAGCACAACAGGGGCTCTACACTATTACTGAGCTGGGTATGCATGACTGGCATGTACCTGGCCTGCATAGGTCAACATCCCCAGACAGGTGAGTGGTGGTCGGCATGCCTGAGCACTGGCCACTGCTATGCGCCTCTCTGTGGCCTCCCCCCCCCCCCCGGCTTGTTACAATGCGGGGACAGATCAGAGGACACAAGGGGGTATCCGATCAGATTCCTGTCCTGGTTCCCTAGTGGATTTCATGCTCTGTGTAGAGCAGGGGATTCTAGGAAAAATGTGGGACTCAAAATTTTCAAAAGGACAGGTGAGTGGCTGAACAGCTTCCCCCCTGTCCTCCCTGTCTACAAAGAGGGTTAGGGCAGCACAGTAGAGACATTCCTCATTTTGCTGCAGCCAGTTGGTACAATCTGGGGTATGTGCAAAAGATATGTCAGGTTCCTGCTGTCATATCCTGTGCCCCCTCACCTGGCACTCCAGCCCTTTGTGAATGGCGTAGAGTGTGAGCACATCCCCAGGCACACCCCCAGACCGTCCAACACTTAGCTGTGTGAATGGCCAGGGGATCCTGTGTGGAAGGGATGCATATCCCTTCTGTGAGTCCTGCTGGGGATTCACAAGCCGCCCCACCCCCGTGAGTGGAATTCTGTCTTAGGATTGTCTATGCGCTACAGATCTGTAGCACATAAGCAACCTACTCCTTACTTCATGGGGGCCAATAATTGCTATAAATGAACTATATAAGCAGCCATACTTAAATTCATAGTACATTCCTCCATGAGGGCAAACCTAAAAGAGAGAAAGACACATAAAAAGAAATGAAAAAAAATAATAACTGTATCAAATATAAGTTCAAGAATCTAATCAAGTCGGTAATCTAAATAATGGACTGACATGAGAAATGGTGCGTTCAAAACGCCAAGGTGTTGTAATGCCATCCATTCATGTATTTTTGTGAATTTCCCACAAACCACTTTTTTCACTGCATTACTCGGGCTGCAGCGTGTGTCCTTGTAGCATGATTTTTTATTGTTTTCTATGACTTGCTTTGTTACCGCAGCTCTGCTATAGTGGACCACCACCAACAGCATTTTCATAGATACATATACACTGTCAGCAGATAAGGGCCCACGGCCCACTCAGTCTGCCCATTTAAGCTTGCAAGTTCACTTTATGTTTTCCTAGAAGTCTGTTGCCCCTTACCCCGCCCTCCAGAATTCCCTTATGTCTATGCCATGCATTCTTAAATCCCGTGATTGTTTCAGTCCCCACTACTTCTACTGGCAGAGTGTTCCACTTGTCCACCACCCATACCGTGAAGAAATTCTTTCTCACATTTCCTCTGAATCGCCTTCCCTTCAACTTCATCCCATGCCCTCTAGTCTTAGAACATCTTTTTCGCTGAAAAATAGTGTATTCCTGCACCCTGTTCCTCCCTGTAAGATACTTGTATGTCTCTATCATATCCCCTCTCTCCCTCCTCTCCTCCAGGGAGTACATATTCAAGTGCTTCAACCTGTCCTCCTAGGACTTGTGATGCAATCCATGTACCATCTTTGTTGCCCTCCTCTGAACCTTCTCTACCCTGTCTATATCCTTACATAGGTAAGGTCTCTAGAACTGTACACTGTACACTGTACTCCAAGTGGGGCCACACTAGTATCTTGTATAGTGGAATTATGACCTCCCTTTTCCTGCTGGTGATGTTCCTGCGACCCTGCCTATGCATCCCAGTATCCTATTTGCTTTACCTGCTGCCTTGTCACACTGTTTCCCTATCTTGAAGTCATCAGAGATGATAACCCCAAGATCCTTTTCCTGCATGGTGCATGCTATATCCTCACCCCCCAACTGATATGCTGTTCCAGGGTTTTTGTGCCCCATATGCATTATCTTGCACTTCTTTGTGTTGAATTTCAACTGTCGAACCCGTGACCAATCTTCAAATTTCTGCAGGTTCCCTTCTCATTCTGTCTACATTCCCTGGTGTGTCCACTCTGTTATAGAGCTTTGTGTCATCAGCAAACAGGGAAATTCTGCCTTCTAGGTCCTGCGCAATGTCACTGATGAAGACATTGCAAAGGACCGGCCCCAGCACTGATCCCTGTGGTACCCCACTGGTCACTCTTCCCTCTGTTGAGCGACAGCCATTTACCACTACCCACTGTGTCCTGCCATCCAGCCAGTTACCTACCCACCACACTACTGTCCTGCCCACAGCCATAATCCCCAGTTTGTGTAATAGTCTTCTATGTGGCACAGTGTCAAAGGCCTTGCTGAAGTCCAGATAGGCCATGTCCACTACCCTCCCCTGATCCACCTCCCTAGTCACCCAGTCAAAAAATTCAGTGAGGATGGTCTGACATGACCTCCCCCTGGTGAAACCATGCTGCCTTGGGTCCTGTAGTCCATTGGCAGCCAGATGTTCCACCAATCTCTCTTTCAGTAGTGCTTCCATGATCTTCCCCACTACCGAGGTGAGGCTGACTGGTCTGTAGTTTCCGGCTTCCTCTTTGTTCCTGCTTTTGTATAAGGGGACTACATCTGCTGTCCTCCAGTCTTTGGATATGTCCCCTGTTTCCAGTGATCAGCTAAACAGGATTGCCAGAGGTTCAGCCACCACCTTTCTTAGTTCTTTTAGGACCTTGGGGTGCACCCCATCTGGCCCCATTGCTTTATCAACTCTTATTCCTTCCAGTTCCTTCAGGACCCTTTCTTGTGTAAAGGGACTTGTGTCCATTTCTGCACCATTCCCACCCCTTATACTCCCTTCAGGCCCATTACCCTCCTCTTCCTTTTGTTCTTCATGTCCCCTCTTACCTGGTCAGCTATCTGTGGAATTGTTTCGAGTCAGCATGGAAGGGGGCAAAACAAGGACCTGTGTGGTCATGGGAAGTCAAAATACTTTCATCTGCCTCCTGGCCACTGGATTTAACTTTTACCCCCCCCCCCAGCACATACAGTCATAATGCCATTGAGTAACATCATATGTAATGTGCCATCATCATTATGTGCTCCCTACCTCCAACATTCCTGGTCTCCTTATTGCATCTTCATCTGTGGTCACCAAGGTAGCAGTATTGCAAGCACAATCTACCTACCCCAGAGAAAAATGCACTCTAGAATGCTCATTCCTCCTACCCCGGCTGGCCCCAAATGACACAGACACGTTCCCAAACCTAGGTCGACAGCACGGAGTATGGCACCCCTGTTGTTGTGCCAACAGACTAGTGCTCATGCTAGTAATAATACATGACAGGATGTGCATTATGCTAGTTTGTTGCATGCCCCCAGTGCACTATGAGGCACGAAGTCACATGCAGAATGCCTTCAACCACCCTGAAAGTGCGATGATCTAGCATAGTGCACACCCTGGAGTGTATTATTGCACATATAAAATGGTCTTTTAGTGTTAAAAATGTATAATTATTAAAAAATAATTATTATAGCAATTACAAAAGTTAGAATTAATATGGGATTTTTACCTAAATAACCCTTCCACCTAGTGGGACCTGTTTGTATGTATAGGTTTGAGTTGGGCATTTTGCCCCAATGTGCTATCCCTAGATATAGTTTTTTCCCCACAGTGCTGCCTAGTATTTATATCAGGTATGGTAGTTGCTGGAAGGCCAAGTGTGCAAAAAGTGGTTTTGGTGGGAGAGACACCAAGCAACAATTAGTTGAGAAGACAAAGTGAGTGAGAGAAAGTGGAACATTTTGTTGCAGAGGCTCAGAAGGTTTGTGCCAGCAGCAGTGTGGCACCACATTTAGTATTGTACTCTATGAAGAACAGAGCCGGAGCTGGGAGTCCCCCCCCCCCCCACATGCCACCATTGTTGGCGAGGAGGGTAAATAGACAGGTTACACTTTTTTAATTAGTATGTTAAATACCAGCAGGAGAAGTGAGACTGAAATGGTACTGAGCTTTAAAGTGCGAACATGAGCATGAGGCAAAAGGTGGATGAAATGTAGCTTTAAGCAATGAATAAAAGTGAATTGCGGCTGATAATAATTATGGAGAAAAAAATAATTATTTATTTGTAGTATGTTCAGTTTTGGTTTTGGTTGGTGGTGAGAGGACATTACATGTTATATATTTGTTTACTGTGGATACTTGGTTTGAACCAGTGACTGCTTAGCAATGGGAAAAAATAGCTGCCAAACAAGCTTTTTTTTTTTTAATCTAGTGGCGTACTGATGTGCGATAAGGCAAAGTACCAAGATGACCATGCATGAGCAAGATCACCACGTGGTCATGTGATGGGTGTCAACCAACCAGAACTCTTATTTTAGATGCCCATTTGATAAAACATGGTATTGTGATGATAGACTGAATGTATGGTCCATCTTGTCTGTCCCTTCTGTCACACAGCACTTACTTTTTCAAATGTGACTATTGACACACATCCCAATTTATCAGCTGGATTGCTACCCTTACACATGATGTGTATCTCTTAATGAAATTCTCCCTCAGGACTTTCTCTAGTCCTGCTTTGAAAGCCAGAACAGTGCTAGCTTCCAAAACTTTACAGAGGTAGACAATTCTACATATTGACCACCCCCTATGTGAAGTAATGTTGTCTAATACTTCCCCTTATGCTGCCCCCTCCCCAGTTTGTGTGCATGCAATCTAGTTCTACAAGCACTCACAACACAAGCTCAGATTTCTGTGTGTACTCCACCCTATCCATTCATCTTAGTATTCTAAACACTGTGATTATGTTCCCCTATCAGCTCTCGTCTACAAGCTAAATAATCGGAACATGCCGAATCTCACCTCATAGCTTCTGCATCCCAATCTACTAATCTGCTTGGTGGCACTGTGCTGCACCAACCTGAACTCTTCAGTGTATTTTCTGTAGTGTGGGGTGACCTGAACTGGATGCAGAACTCTAGTTACATGTTTAACTAAAGCCTTGTACAGCGGATGCATCCCTTTCATTGACCTGCTTCTTACCCCCCTCCATTCATCTCAATGTTGTATTTGCTCTGGACAAAGCGCAAAAATACAAGCACCAAACCAACCTCACAGGGGGATATACCCTGTACAGATGTAACCGGTGGGTTACCCCAGGGGTCGGGTTGGTGGTATTTTTGTGTTATTAGTGCTGTGCGGTGCCTCCATATTGTAACCCCCTACCTGGGACCTGGGCTCGGGGAGAAGTCTGTTGCTCGGTATTTTGGCTAGGTTTGACCTCTAGTCAGGGGCACCCAAGTAACTCTGGACACAAGAAGCAATCACTGTAATGTCCAATTCCAGAAGTTGGGATTCTAAAGTGTGGCTTTTATTCACATCCAACAGAATAACAAAGCATAGATGGACCCCCATGGAGCTACACTCCTGGTAATGCAGATTTAGGGAGATCAGAACACATTCTCTTTACACTGAAACCCTCCGGTCTCGGAACACTTTGGGCACTCTGCCCTATCTCAACTCTTTTTCGATTTCCCTGGCTCTGCTCCATTGCCAGCCCTTTGGACACTTTCCATATTAGCATGGAACATTTACTGGTGGCTCCCTACTCCACCTATGAGCACTTCTGGCTCCATCAGGGAAGCTCCCTCATCAATCCCACATCTGGGTACTTTCCCCAGGCACAGGCCAAGTACCTGAGAGAAAGCAACAGGTGTCTCAAAACAAACCCGTAGAGGTGAACTTGGTTACTACTGATGGGGGGGCGGTCTCCCACCTCTCACTCCCATAATTCATACTCAGCCATTTCTCTGGACTGTAACACCTCATACTTAAAACACTTTGCTGTGTAGATTCTCTTTAAATGTATGTCACATCCAGTCTACTGTTTTTCCATCCTATTTGTGCTGAACTTGAATATACTTAAAAAGTGGCTATGTCCAATACTCTAGACCACCCCACAGAGTTTAGCAGTCCAATCCCCACATCTTCCAAACTGTACTTGGCTGTCTTTTCCTGACCCCACAGTAACAGTCACTTTAGTTTCATCTTGTCTCAGGTGAAAACACATTGGTCCTTTAGTAGAGCGAACTCACCTCTTGGTTGCAGGTGCCCCACAGGCATTTTCTCTTCAAAGAAATCTTGTCCAGAACTTCTGGTGCCTCAGCACAAACTTAAACTCAGGCAGCTTCTTGTTTCCTAGCCGGACCAGGGGGTTTGCCACTGGAAACAGGCAGATTCCTTCCCCCCATCACCACAGGAATGGGGCCCTGAACCACTGAAAGCGGTCTCTACCACTTCACTTGGCTCTTCTTGTGTTCCTCTCCAGGTGAAAACACACATCTCTACAAAAAATAGCTCTTTAACAGAACTTAGGACTCTGAGGTCCTGCTTACAGCAGAGCACCTCCTTCCTCTACTACAGACTGCAACAGACTGACTTCAAATTCCCCAACGTTCTACTCTAACCTCTAACTGCAACATTCCAGTGTGGCTTATGCAGCTGCGACAGTTCTAAAATGATGTCATCCCTCGGTCTCAGCTGAGACTGAAAACAGAGTGAGACAGTGTGAAATCCATTTAACTGGAGTTTAACAAGCTGCCTGTCCCTGCCTGCCACTAGGTCTAACTGGGATTCTAGTAACCTCGGGTAGCAGGTGGGTTACACAGATATACTGTACTAGCCCAATAGTTGAATTTAAAAAGTAGATCACTGATGCAGTGCCCCCCTGGTGCGAATCGTTAGGTATGTGTGAAGGGGTCTGTACAAATTGCTATCATGTTCCACACTGTGTTATTTGCCTGTACTCCCTGCCAGCACTGGATTGTACAGTATTAACTAATTGTTACCTTGTCTCAGACATGTTGTTTTTGCCTTTGTAATTCTTCCGGGTCACTCCTGAAAATAGGCACTTGACTGTCTAGTGTGCTTACCTGGTAAACAAAAGCTAAATAAATAAATAAACCTTCACTCAGGACACAGGGAAATTGAATCCAACCCTGTTTATTTCTGGCCTGGCCCTTTAAAGGCTGTGTGTAATGGCTGCATACAAGCCTGGAATTCCCTGTGGGGGAGAGGCACAAATGATCCTCATTTGACAGCCATTCAGTGGAAAGCAGAAAAAGCAAGAATGAGGATTTTGGGGGTGGGAGGGAGGGAGAGAGAGAGGAGAGGGAGGGAGGGAGGGAGAGAGAGAGAGAGAGAGAGAGAGGGGAGGAGGGAGAGAGAGAGACAGAGAGAGAGACGTTGTGGAGAACTAGAAAGCTGAATAAAGCTAAAAGGTTTGTTTTTGTTCTGTTATTTGCTCTGCCAAAATAAGCTGCTTGAACCTTTATTTGTTGCCGAAGTAAATTAGGTTTTTGTTTCACTGAACTTTGCCTGGAATGTTTTTTCTGAAGTTCATGCATAAGTCCTAGCTCACTACACCCCACACAGATTAGGCCTGTCTTCTCTCTCACAAGTCACTTGTTTACATTACCCTTTCCAATTTGGAATTTGTTTCTTGCTTTGGTTATTTTACTGTTGTGGTCTACCTTTCAGATGGTTTGATGGGTGTTCTGGTTATAAAGGCACTATGGCAAACTCATGCTCTAATTATAGGTTAGGCAATGCTTGGGACACTTTGAGAGGAGCAGACCAGGAATTAGGCGTTCATGCTCTTGCTGCCAAAATGAGCTGGCTTCTTAATAACTCTAGCTTCGCTACTTCAGTAACAGGGAAGATAAGGATTCGACCTTACACACCAGTTATGGTAAACCCTCTGTACTGCTGCACCAGTGGCTATGGGTCCAATTAGGTGGGCCACTTGGAATGTAAAGGTCATTAACTCCCCGATTAAACATAGGAAGGTCTTGGATCACCTGCGCTGGGTAGGGGCTGGGTCGCCTTCATTCAGGAGACCCATCTCACCTCCACTTAAACAACTAAACTGCATATGTGCTGGGTCTCACAAGTATTTGGTAGTTCATTCATTTATTTATTTATTGAATTTTGTTGACCGGGTAAGCCCACTGAGCCTCAAGGAGTCCTTTTTTCAGGGGTGACCCAGTGTTAGTTTACAAAGAATACAACACAATTTGATAATCAGTGTAACAACAGTTTGATGAAATACAGAGTGAAACATATTTATGAGTCTATGTTACAGTGGTCAGGCTAATAGTACAGAGAAGACAATCAACTAAACAAGAAAAATGTCTCAAAGATTTTAAAGAAAAAAGATCAATCTGTAATTTATGCAACACCGACAGTGTAATAGTTTGACATAGTAAGGACTTCAACAACTGGTAATGAGGACAGTGGGATCAGGATATTGGGGGGCTATTAATGATAACAGGTGCAAGTGCTTTGCTCTGGTAGGAGTTTCTTTGACCCACCTTAAAGCTGCTAAGGGAGAAGACATCCCGTAAGTAATTGGGAAGGGCATTCCACATAGTTGGGACTGAGTTTGCAAAGGATCTGCCATCTGCTTTAGTTCTGATTTTAAGGACATGGAGGAGAGAGTGGCCAGAGGATCTGAGTGGTCTCTTTTCTGGTTTAGTAACAAGAATATTTTTGAGGCTTTGCTGGGCTTTATTGCATAGCAACTTCAAAGCAAGGTATAAGGAGGAATAGTTCAGTTGCCCTTTGAGGGAGGACCAGTTTAGCTAGCCAAGCACTTTGCAGTGATGTCCCTTGGGGGAAGCCCCAGCGGCAAAACACCCTATACAGTGGTACAGAGTTTTAAGTCTATCTATTTTAGAGGACCTTAGGGAGTGGAGGACTGGGGAGCCATAGAGCAGTGTGGGTAGTAGGATAGTGCTGGCTATACATATGCACGACTCCCTAGTGAGATAGAGGCTTAGACGATATAGAAGACCTATTTTCATTTTCAGTTTTATTTATTTTACCAGGAAAAACTCCATTGAACAAGCTAATTTGCCAGGAGATCCTGGGTAGGACAGAATACAATACAACAAGTGAATTACAAGAAAAGTTGAATTAGCATGAGCATATCAGCCAAGCAATATTCAAAAGCACAGGATGATGGAATAGGACTTACCAAGATAAAACATACTAGCATCAAATTGAATACATATAATATGCAAAAAGCACAGGCTATAGAAGACAAAACTAATGCATTCTTTGACGTATCTATTTTGTGAGGTGTTCGATCTGCATATGCAGTGTGAGGCCCTGATCTAAGATGACGCCGAGGTATTTCGTAGAGTCTACAACCTCGATTTTAGAACCATCTGACAGGATGTGTGTGAGTAAGTGCTGCCTTTGGGAGCTGCCTTAAGGAGCCAAGATTTAACTCCAAGAGTGGTTGCCATACTGTTCTACACTGGTCCACAGGAATATTCCCTTTAAGGCTGAATGCACACTTCAGGACAAAGAGGAATGATATGTTATAGTGGAGGGATCGATAGATGGCTTAGCAATCACTTTCTGTAATGTGTATGGCCTGCACCACACAGACACAGCCTTCACTTCTTTAGCCCAAACACTTCAAGACAACCTCAAGTGGCAGCTGATAGTGGGAGGGGACTTTAATACAATGATGTATGATTTCCTAGATAGGAACAAGGCCCCCTCTGTACTGCGTTCAACGTCCTGTCAAGCTCTTATGAACTTGGCAGAGGAACTCGGCCTTACAGACATTTGGAGGTTGGTGCATCTGCAGGGGAAGGATTATACCTTTTATTCCTCCCTGCACAACTCCTATTCGGGAACTGACCTCTGGCTGATTCCCCACCAGTGGGTACCAGAAGTCTCGGAGGCAAACATCGGGACAGTAATCATTTTTGACCATGCAGCAGCTACATTTCCATGGTTATTGGCAGGCCAAAACCTCCCCATGCAGAAGCCATAGAGATTTAATTCCTCCCTCCTGCAAAACTCTGACTTTTGTTGAGAGATACAAAAGGAGATCAGAGAGTTCCTGAAATTCAACAGACCCCAAGATTCCAGTGATGCAGTAAGGTGGGCCACATTAAAAGCATTTATCCAAGGCAGATGCATCAGCTACGCTGCCCATATCAAATGGCAGAAGTGTAAAGACCTGGAGGTGCAACTAAAAACACTAAAAGGCCTACAGGAAACCTATAGGTCCAACCAGAAACCCTCCATAGACCTACTTGCAAATATTATCAGCACTAGATACAAAATAAACCTTTACTTGTACTAGCTTGCTGAATATGACCTCTTTAGGCTAGGCCAATCCTTTTGAGAGTTTCTGGAAAAGCTGGGAAGGCTCCTGGCATCTTAGTTAAAGAAAAGGCAGCAGAGGCCCAAAATAGAGACTATCCAAGACTCCACAGGCGCTCTAAAAACCTGGGCAGCGGACATTAACTAAGCTTTCGCTGACTACTATCAAACCCTGCATGCCCAAGAGAAATTCTCCCCAAAAAGGAACCTGGAGGCCTTCACTGACCCTCTGCAACTCCCTACTATCTCCCAAGAAGCTAAGGAGGAGCTTGATACCCCTGCTCTATAGGCAAATTAGAGACTGCCTTCAGGACCATGCCAACAGGGAAGGCAGAGGGGAAGGATGACCTACCTGCTGAGTTCCTCAATGCCTTTAAGAATCTCTTACTCCAGCCATTAGCATAGGCACTTAACGAGGCCTTTTGAACAGGAATTCTCCCCGCATCCATGTGTACTGCTATGATATCTTTAATCCCTAAATCAAGTAAGGACCCGACTCTGTGCGGAAGCTACCGATCCATATCCCTGATTACTGCTGATTGTAAAGCCTATGCCAAAATGCTGGTGCAGAGATTGTGGAAAGTTATTCCCAGCATTACTGATAAAGACCAGGTCAGGTTTGTCCCATATAGATGGGGCACTGATAATACTAGGCAGCTCATTTCTACCCTGTGGAAGGCCTTGCTTAGTAACACTCCTGCTGTCCTTATTTCACCGGATGCAGAAAAGGCCTTCAGCAGGGTAGAATGAGACTATCTTTTCCATGCCCTGACCACATTCAGCTTTGGGGCTTCCTTTACTGGGCATATGCTAACCTTGTATAAGGGGGCCTCTGCTGGGGTTCTTACCAATGGCATACCTTCCCAACCATTCCCCTTGGGTAGATGCACCAGACAGAAGACATTAACATATGCTGATGACATACTGCTAACCCTCTCTCAACCAGCCCAACTGGTCCCGAAAACCCTAGACCTTTTAGTAGTCTACAGTCTGGTTTCTGGCTATTAGGCAAATGTGGCCAGATCTTTGATTCTACCCATGGCAGCTGCATGTCAACAGCCAGGTTTCTCCTGGAACCTGCAGGAAGCTGCAGAGTACATTACGTACCTCAGCATCCACTTTTCTTGGAAGTTGCAGGACCTAGGTAAACTTAACATCAGTCCCCTGCTAGCAGATATAGACCATGACTTAGCCAGATGAAGACTGCTTCGCCTTTCCCACTGTGGGAAAGCACATGCATATAAAATGATGATGGCACCTAGAGTCATGTATCTATTGAATAATGTACTCCTCAGGCTCCCACAGCACCTGTTCAATTAACTGCATAAGCAGATTACACAGATTTACACAGAAATTTGATGGCAGAAAAAGACCACACCAGCCCATTTTTTCTGCCCTTTACATACTCCCCTGCTCCCCACCACCTTTATTTTGGACTTTTTCTGGGGCAAAGACTCCAAGCCATAGGAAGCTGGTAAAATCCCTGGTGGAAGGAGACCCTAAACCTGCCAAATTTCCAACAGAGACATGCAGCTTACATCCTCCTGCAGCTCCTCCTAACTAGCCCACAGGTGCTGTCGGTAGTGCAGGCAAAGTCGGCCCAGAGGAGGATTAGTTAATTCTACTTGCTGTGGAGAGAGTTAGTGTCAAGAGGATTTTGTAAGTTTTGCTATTTTTTTGTAATTTAGCTTAAAGGTTTCTGTGGATTTGTTATTGGAATTTAGCTGAAAGGTTTTGGTGGCTGGAGGAATTGAACAGGACATATCCAGACTTGCCCACCCACAAAGTGTTTAAATTCTGACAGAGACATCAAATTGCAGGTGAGAAGGATTAGTTAATTCTTCTTGCTGTGAAGAGAGTTAGTGTGGAGAGGATTTTTGTAAGTTTTGCTATTTTTTTTTTAAATGTAGCTTAAAGGTTTCTGTGGCTATGTTTTTTGAATTAAGCTCAATGGGGGGGGGCACAACAGTCCCACTTAAAGCAGGGGGGGAGCCTAAAGAGGACCTGGGGCAAACGTCTAATTTCTGGACAGTACGTGTTTGTGAAACTTGGGAACACTATTGGTGGGTTTGTAATTGTGTTTGTAAACAACTGTAATCAGTATAGAGAGACTGTATTTCACTGTCCTGTATAGGTGATGTGAATCGTGGGTAGGATGTGGGGTGCAATGGTTGTGGGGCAGCAGTGGGGATGAACATAGTGTGGAGGCTGGGAGGGTGCCCAATATACCACAGGATAAGGAGGCTCGAGGAAGTGGTTCAATGGCTTGGCAGGGAGCTGGGGAAGTTGAGGGGGGAGGGGAGGTTTGTGTTGGTAGAAGGGCTGACGTCTGAGAGTATTGTGGGGCACCATGGAGAAGGAACAGTAGGTCAAGGAAGGGGTCAGAGAGGGCAAACTAGACAGGAAGCCAGCTGATGAAGAGTGGACTCCAGTAGGGCCTAGCAAAAGAGGAGGAGCAGCAGTAGGACGGGGGAAGGAGAAAATACATAATAGTACAAAGAGGGCAGGGAACATGTATGCTGTACCTGTGACACATGGGGAAGAGAAGGACACAGGAGGAGATTGCACAAGGGATAGTACTCATGAAGAGGAGGGAGTGAGGGGTATTACTAGTGGAGAGATTGAGCATGGTGTGGCAGGGGGAGGGGTAATACTCAGATAGGTGAGGAGAGAGGGAGAGGGAGGTTAGCAGTCAAACAGGAGGAGGGGGAGGGGTCTCAATTGAGAGAGGGTGGGGGGAAGACACTTGGGCAAATGGTAAAAGCACCATCTTGAGTGGCCCCGGGATTGAGAACCTGGGTGGGGGGTGGCAACGGGCACAAGGAAAGAGGAGGGGGTGTACTGGTGTTGGGAGACTCCATACTCAATGGGATCAGATGGGGCAGCAAGGGGGAGAGGCACAGTCCAATATTGGTGGAGTCCATACCGGGATTAAAGGCAGACAAGGCAGGTCAGGCAATCCTAAGGTGTGCAAGGAGGGGTAGGAGGAAACCGCACATTGTGGTACATGTGGGGACAAATGACCTAGTGGGGGGAAGAGTGGAGGTAGCAATGGAGAGGTTTGAGGAAGTGGGAAGGTTATGCAAGGAGACTGAGGAGTCTGTGGCCTGCTTGGAGGTGCTCCCAGTACCCTGTGCAAGTACAGTGAGAAAGGAGAGGATTGGGGAGTTAAACGCATGGTTGGTAGAATGGTGTCGAACTAAGGGGTATGGGGTTGTGGGCAGCTGGAGCAGTACCTGGGATAATAACATTCTGTTTGCAAGGGATAGGCTGCACCTGAGCGGGAAGGGGAAGGAGGTATTAAAGCAAAGACTGGGGAGGTAAATTGTGACAAAGGTGGATTTAAACTAGTTGGGGGGTGGCAAGTGGACAGCAGATAGGCAGGGATCTGATAGAGTGGAGTCACAGCCTACACCCCAGGCTAGCAGGGAAGGAGCTGGGGTGGCCGAAAAGGAAGGGAGTAGAAGGGAGGAGATGGAGGGTGAAGAGGGGAAGGGGACAGGATGGAGGGTGGTGTCGCTAAATGCAAGAAGCTTAGGCAACAAATCAGCTGAGCTACAGGCACTCTTGACAGTGTGGAGGGTGGATATTGCGACTGTCATGGAAACATGGGTAACTGAGCACCGGGACTTGGATCTGGGATCTGGAAATCCCATGATACAAATTATACAGGAAGGACCATGAGGAGGGAAGGGGGGTGGGGTGACAGTGTATGTGAGGGTTGGTATCAAATGCACAAGGGACGAGGGGGAGGAAAGGAGAACAGAGGCAATCTGGCTGCAGCTTCTAGACTGAAGGGGTAGGAAACTGAGGTTTGGGGTGGTATACAGACCACCATCACAGTCTGAGAGCATGACAGGGAATTAGTGGGACAAATCAGAAAGGTATGTAGAAAAGGGAAGGTGGTCATTGTGGGGGATTTCAACTTGCCAGGGGTTGACTTGAGCATTCCAGTCACCTCTAGTGCTAGGGAGCAAGTGCTCCTGGACGCGAGCCAGGAGGGTCTCCTGATGCAGTTGGTTAGTGGACCTACTAGGCTAAAGAACACTTTAGATCTGGTATTGTCGAATGGGGAGGCAGTAAGGGAAATAAGGGTGGAGGACCCACTAGCCAACAGCGATCACCAAACGGTGTGGTTTAATATCACTATGTGCAGGGAGCCCGAGAACTCAGTAACCCGGGTGGGAAACCTCAGGGGGGAGGACTTTGGGAGAATGCGGGAAGTACTGAAATGGAAACTGAAGGGCATAAGGCAGAAGATGGATGTGGAGCAGAAATGGGATATTATTAAACGGGGGATTACAGAGGCAATGGAAGCCAGCACCAAGACACAGAGTAACAGGAGCAGAGCAAGGAACTCCTTCAGCAGTTCATCCCATGGTGGCACACCCTCATTGGTCCCCACTTCAGAAGGGCCTTCCGATGCCGTGATCACTTGGGCTGCGCTCACCCTAGAATTACAATCACCCTCTTCATCTTCAACCTCCCAGAGTTCTTTTATCAAGTCACAATAGTCTGTTGGATTCTATCTGGGAGCCTTAATTGAAGGAGCTGCAATTTAGAATGCTTTGCATGTTGCAGTATGTGCCCCAACCTCACATGGTTTAAGTCACTGGCAGCTACCGCACCTTTTCGGTAAGCCTTCTGCAGCACTCTTTCCAGACGATTAACATGCAGACAAACTTTCCCCTGGCCATTGTTTTGTACCTTGAAATTTCCACATCAAGTTCTCCCCTGACTTGGTGCTCCCAAAATTGCCTTCGAGTGCAGATAGGTACTTCTGTGCAGATGCATCAGGGTTTGTGGACCTCAGAAATGTAATGGCCTCTAGGGCAGCACCCCTCAAACTTTCTATGATCCTATTCCGTTTCTCAGCCTCCACACACTGCCATTCAGGTACCAAAGGGGCAACACAATCTATCCAGGTCTCCCAATCATCCTCCCCTTGGAGGGTGGGAAGGGTGCCGGAGAAGATTCTCAACCTTCAGTAAGAGTCGTGACTAATGGCAGGTACAGACATAGGAGCCAGCATTGGCACAGACACAGAAGGAGGGGCCATAATGGGTGCTGGAGCGGGAGGGGGTGTTGGGAGGAACACCCCCAGGTGGCAGAAATAGTTTCTTTAAGTCCTTCACAGTTTTCCCTTCCTTCAGCAACAACTTAGCAAATTTCTCCTCAAAAGTCTCAGATAGTGGGAAGGGGGGGGCTCATTCTCCCCCGGGTCTTTACTGTCTTTAGTTATCACTTTCCAGGCAGTGAGGGCTCCTTTGGGGATGATAGTCCGTGGCACTTTGGAACTGTCTACTGGGTCCTTACACTCTACTAACACCATGAAACTTTGGGCGAGCAGATTAGCCTGTCAACCCACCACCACAGGGTTTTGTAAACATTCAGCCTTGGAAAGTATTCCCTCTATAGTGTCCTTATTGGTACTCAGGGGAATATCCAGGATAAGTACAGCATTTTTGGGGGTCGATCTCCTGCCCAGTACACCACCCCACCAACTGGTGTACAGCCACTTCTGTTGGGGTAGCCATTTATTTTTAACAGCAGTTCAAAAATTTGGCCACTAGAAGACACAAAATCCCAGTGGTGAGCCTCCAAAATGCAACCCCTAGGTGGCGACATCCCAAGGTCTACTACCCCTGCCTGCTTGGCTAGCGCCGGGTTAAAGGGGCTGAGTTCTGAAACGGGTGCCTCCACCCAGAGGTATGGGTTGGTAGTGGTCAAGCTAACCTGGGCACAGCCCTCTGGGACACTGTAACCCCCCTCTTTTCCCTCTAGTGGCCTGAACACTGTACAATAATCACTTTCACAATACCCCTGGTACACCACACAAGTACCCACACTATTTGCACTTACCACCAGGGCTAGTTCCTCTGGTCGACCCGGGACCCCTTGTAAACAAGGTTAACACAGCAAATGCAATAGTACAGTACTTGAGCACAAACTGGAACCACAGTCAGATTACATGCAGAAAAAGTAGATCTGATTTATTCAGGGACTTGAACAAGGAGGGCAAAATCAGGTTAATTAGCTTAAAGGTTATATCAATCAGCAGTGTAGGCATGCACTTTGAGTCCCCCCACACAGTCCACCTCTGGGTACCCAGGTAGAGAAGAGATGGGCTAGCCAGGACAGTTGCCCGGGGTTGCAGCTGGTTGGGGCCCTGTGATGGAAAACACAACATGCACAGTACACAGTATTTGTAATCCAGAGCCAGAGGGCTCAGTTCATAAAGGAAATGAAACAAAACAATCAGATAACACACTCAGATTAAGCTGTTGTTGTAGGGAGCTACCCTGGTATTTACTCATGATACCCAAGACTGGACACAGGCTGGACGAAAATTGAGACTGCAGGTGGTTGATCTGGAATGCCAGGAGAAGCAGGGCCCACACAAGTCGCAGAGGCGTCGTTCCTGTTCAAGCATGGAGCAGGGGGCTGATCCCCAGGCAGGTCTCTCGTTGATGGCTTCTCTGTGCAGTGGGTAGTCTGGCTGGGCCAGTCTGGCAAAGCCCAGACTGCATGGAGACCAGTTCTGAAGTAGTCCGTTTTGGGCTGGATACAGCTTTCAGCAAGCAGAACACAGTTCATACAGTGGGGAACTAACTCACAACCCACTAGCAGCTCATAGCACATTTACATGTACGGGAATTCTACTGTACCAGGCAAAGTGCTCCCCGGGCACAATCTCAAAGTCTCTGCACACACCGGGAGCTTAGGGGTAGCTGGAACTCCTGACAGGCCGATCGCATTCAGCAAAAATATTCGGTCTTCTTCAGGTTGAGCCTGGCCCACTTCAGTAGCTTACTTTAGTCACACAAACTTGGATTTAGTCCAAAATCATTCTCTTCTCTCCCTCTCAGGAGCAGCAGGCAGACATGGAGGCCAAACTCTCAGCCTTTTCATAGTTCTCCCATGCGAATCCACTCAGGATTGCTCTCAGAATCACTTCAGCTCCTTCTTGCTCAGGTTCCAGCTTAGCTCTAACTGAAAATTGCAAACAGCCCAGGACTTCCCCAAGATCCAAAAGATTTGGTTGGCTGATTTGGCTGTCAGTCAAAGCAAGAGCTCCCCCTTCAGTTGCAAAAAAGGCACAAAAAAAGCTACAAACTAAAGTTCCTACAGATTTTGAATTCAGACAGCTCCTGTAGTCTGGCTACATTTTAGGTCCCAAGAGTACTGTTTGGTCCAGTTTGCAGTCCAGGACCAAGATAGTGGAGACAAACAAAACAGTCCTTGCTACAAAGAAAACAGGTTAGACAAACTACATTATCATTATCACTCTAAATGATTTTCAGTAAATAGTTACATCTTTCAACAGAGCTCCCTCTCAGATTACTTAAACTGCAATTAGGCAGCTCTTAAAGAGGCAGTGCACAGAGGCTATACAAGCTCTGGTAATCACATTTAAACTGCTAAAATGCAGGACACCAGCCTGGCAGTGAGCATTTAGGCAAGCTCAGGGAAGACTTTTTGGGACCCACCATTTGTAGGGGGGGTTGCACAAACTTGGGTTAAACACATTACAGCATAGACAGGCACGGTGATACCTACTGTACAAGAGAAATTAGACATTACACTAGGCTATCCATAGATACAGGGGAATACACAATACAGTTTCAAGGAGATAGACCATGTGGTGTAAGTAAATAGAGAAACTATTCCAGACAGTCTCGCGGTGGGAGATCTCACAGCCTGTCCTTGCCTGCTATTTAAAAGTGGGCGAGAGTGATAAGTGTTTAAATATGAGCTGAAGGGACATGCAAACGAAGCCTAACTACTCTAGGTGCCTCCCCAAGGGTTGAGTCACAAGTGCACCTGTCAGAGGCCAGGAGGCAGGCACCGAGCTCATTTTTAAAGATCAGGTGTGTAGTGGAGTGCCTCACAGTTGAAGGCAGGGAGTTCCATAGCTTTGGGGCAGACACTGCAAATGCCTGCTCACCCATCCTAGTGGTGCATTTGGGTGTATTAAGGAGCGACTTTTCGGTAGATCTCAGTGGGTAAGTCTGATGGGCCGGTTTCATCAAGCATGCAAGGGACATTGGTGTTCCAGTTCGGATGATACTGTCAATTGTGCATCTTGTTGTATAGACTCGGTAAGAGGCGGGAGAGAGCTAGCTCAAACTGGAGTAAAGTACACAATGACGAGTGCGCCTAGGTACTGATAGTACAAAACAACAGATACTGTTATAACAGGTGTCCCATTTTTGCAATAGTCCCTTGTTCACGTTTTTATAGGAAGTGATTCCATAAGTCAGGCTGGGTCGCAGTACCCCCTGTGCAATGGCTAGTTTTGCCTTAGAGTTTAAGGATGCTCTGACTTCGTAGGCCAGCCCCAGCTTGATATTGACTGCCTTACAAGTGTTAGTGATATGGAGGCTGAAATCCAATGAAGGGTCGAGGGTTATACCCAGGTATCTGAAAGGGTCCACCAAATCCAGGAGTGAGCCATCCGAGCCATGTATGGCCAGTGTTTCAGAGCGGGCTTTGACTTTTGGTGCTGATCCAAACAGCGTTGCCACTGTTTGTTTTGGTATTCAGAAGAAGTTTGTTTTAAACTAGCCACTCACGTAGACAAGTAAAGTCTGACTCAAGTGTGGTAGTAATGGAGGCAATGTCCTTGGCGCTGGTGTATAACACCATATCATCTGCATATAAGATGGAAGAAGTAGTGCTCAACATTTGAGGCAGCCTATTCACAAACAGTGAGAAAAAGTAGTGGTCTGAGAATTGAGCCTTGTGGTACACAGATGATGGTAGGAGAGAAATCAGATTTATGATTGTCAATCTGAACAAATTGTGCCTGCCCAGATAGGTAACTACTGAACCATTTTGAAGAGCCTGGGGAGAATCCAAGTGTGGCCAGCATATCAAGTAGCAACAAGTGATTCACCAGGTCAAACGCTTTAGTTAAATCCACAAAAATCATGCCAGTGTATAGCCCTTTATCCATCGATAGCTTGATGTCATTAGTGAGTTTGATAAGTGCCATGGCCGTACTGTGCCCTCCTGAAGCCATGTTGGGCAGGGGTGAGAAGGTTGTTTTGTTGAATGTAGTCCGTGACCTGGTCGGCTAATAGTTTTTCAAGAATTTTGTTTAGTGCTGATAATATTGCAATTGTGCAATAATTGTTCATGTCTTTTGTGTCCCCCTTTCTTATGGATGGGGACAACTGGCACTGTCTTCCAGAGAGATGGTACTACCCACATATTGATGGAAGGGTTGTAGGTCCTGGCAACTGGTGCTGCTGTAACAGGGACCGCTAGTTTAGGGAATCTTGGCCATCTGATCCTGCTGAGCCATGCTCAGATAGTTTCCTCAAAAGACTCAGAACCTCAATCGTGGTGACCTGCTTAAAACTAAGTGAAGAGGAGGCCTGGGCTAGGGACACAGTTGGAGAGGCACAGGGTTGACTGATCAGCCTCTCATAGTCCGAGAGGTCAGACAAGTGGATGTTTAGGGCATTTTTTTTTTGTAATTGAAATTTTTATTACCCTTTAAACAACAACTATTACAAAAACACAGTTATATTGGTGTTACACAGAAAGCACAAAATCTTAATTCTAACATAAAGATTGTAGGCATCACACTTTCTACGGGAATAGCAACAACATACAATGAATACCCCAAGGCCCATAACCTCCACCCCACCCCCACTGTGATATATAAGAGGTCAGGTACAGGTTAATAGTATGTAAAGGTGCTTGCTTGAAGATCCAAAACTTCTTAGTTTGTGGGACTCCAGGTCATCAGAAAATGCTCTAACGAACCCCATACTGGATACAAAGTACTCTCGCTTACCCCTCATACCTAGCATGTGTTTTCAGTTGTATAGCCAAGCACATTCCCTGTGCCACTTCACCAAAGTTGGGACCTTGTCCGGACGCCAATGTCTTAGGATTAACAGCTTCGTTACAGCTGAAACCAAAGAGACACGTGCTCTCAGGCTTTAGGAGTGGTCACAGGGAAAGCACCTAGTAAACAAATCTCGGGAGTGTCCATTCTAGTGAGCCAAGGATAGGGCCAAGCAGGGTACCCACAGTACTCAGAGACTTCGAATCTCAGGGCACAGCCATAATAAATGGTATAAAGTTCCGCCTTCCTTTTACACTTCCCACAAAGAGGAGTAAGCACACCCTTCTAAATAGATGGGTAGAGTCAAGTATAAGTGATGCATAATGTTGAAATGTATCAATCTTAGCCTGTCTTGCTTAATATACCTATACGCTGTCCTCCAAAGTGCTTTCCAGACTTTCGAGGAGGCACTTATATTCAAGACCTCCACCCAATAATAACATATACCGGAAGGGAGTCTGTGATCCCATTCTTGGAGAAGTCTGCGAACCTTGGCTACTGCATGTGGTTGCTTCGCTGTCTTTAAGAGAGTGTGAACATTTGCACTTCCCTTATCAGCCAAGAAAGCCGAAGAGAAGACCTGGGTTAAAGCCTTACTAAGCTGAAGCCATTTATAGAAATCAGAACCGTGAGGCTCAAGTTTTTTCTTCAGGACCTCAAATGCATACGGTCTATCCTGATCCCAAAAATCAGCTACAGTCAGTTTGCTTATCTGAGGCCAAAAAGCTACAGGTATAGAAGAGCCATCGATTTTAATTTGTGGATTATCTACAATAGGTTGGGAGCCACATAACCACCAGTGAGCGCCAAAATAACGTTGTAACTGGTGATAAGCCCTGAAAGACCATCCCATAGGGTTATTTTTGAGAGACTTGGGCAAACTGGCCAAAGGGACAAACAGCAATGCGTATAAGGAACATTTAGCCCTCTTCGCCAGGCCCTGTTCAATATCCAACCAGAGAGGTGTATAAGTTACCCTAGTCTGATCCCTATTCCATAAAGCCAATTTACCGACATGTTGGGCCAGGTAATACATAAAAAGGGAAGGGGCGGCTAAACCACCTTTAAGTTTGGGAGCCGTGAGTTTAAAATATGATCGACGGGTTGTTTTGCCTTGCCACAAAAAAGAATTGAATATCTTCTGTAGCTTAATAAACCAATTCTTTGGCAGGTAAACTCCTAGCATGTCTAAAGGATAAAGAATCCTTGGGAGGGCCATCATCTTTATAAGATTCAACCTGCCCCATAAGGATAAGGAAACTGTGCTCCATCTCTTAAAATCTTCCAAATCTCTTGCACTATGGTGCCTAGATTGTCCCTGAGCATTTGAGTGAAATTGATTGATGCTTATACCAGTATGTAATGGATTTGGTTTCCATGCTACACCCAAGTCCTGCAAGTCTGCTCTCCTCGTGAGGTAATTTAAAGGAAGACTTTGGTTTAGCACAGTTCAATTTGTATGAAGAAACTCTGGAGAAACTATTAATCTCTTTTAGGATAGGTGGAATCGAAGTCCCTGGGTTCTCTATGTGTAATAGCACGTCATCTGCATATGCCGAACATACATAACTAGATTCCCCTATTTGTATGCCTTTGATAGGAGAATTCTTCATAAGCCTACGCAACAATGGCGCTAAATACAGGTTAAACAATAAAGGGGACAAAGGGCAGCCCTGTCTAGTACCACGCTCCAACTTGAAGGCCGGTGACAACAACCCATTACATTTCACCTCGCGATGGACAAGAATATAAAATTTAATCCAACTAAAATTTTGAGGTATACCAAAAGCCGAGAGTGGCAAATAAGAAAGGCCAAGATACTGATCAAGGCCTTTTCAGCATCGAGTGATAGAAGTGCAGCAGGGTTTTGAGTCTTTAGCTGCTGCAATAAGATGCATAAGTTTTCTCATATGGTCATGGGATAATCTCCCTTTCATGAAGCCCACTTGTTCCCTGCACACAAGCTGATCCATCACTTTAGACAATCTATTATCCAAAATTTTTGCCAGTATTTTAATATCGGTATTAAGAAGAGATATTGGCCGGTAGCTGTCTAAACTAGAGGGATCCTTACCCAGTTTTAGAATTAGAGAAATTGTGGCCTCCAGGAAGCCCAGGTCAGAAATACCAGATTTGGATCAGAACTTAAAAGTGTCCAGTAAAATTGGTGAGATATCTGGGAGAAAGGCTTCATAAAAATTACTCGGGAAGCCGTCGGGGCCTGGAGATTTATCAGAGGGCAACTGTTGGATAACCTGGTGTATCTCAGAGATTACAATTGGTGCCTCTAAGATTTTGGACTCGGTCTCTGATAATTTTGGCAAGTTCGCTTCATTTAAGTATGCTGCAACTTCAGAATCAGAAGGTCTAGAATCGGGTTCCTGTGCATATAATTTCTGGAAGTATTCCCCAAATAATTTTGAAATTTCTCTCGGGTCTGTACAAATCCGATCCCCTTGACCTACTCGAACACTCACTATATGTTGAGCTGAGTCTATTTGTTTTACGCGCCATGCTAGGAGTTTGCTAGCTTTTTCCCCTATATCTAAATATTGCAACTTAGCTCGAGAGAGAGCAAGTTCTGCTTGTTGAAAGACTATATCCGAATATTGGGCCTGCAATTGTTGTAACTTAACCCACTCTGACTCAGTTGAGGTACGGGATAAACTGTGTTCCATATTTTGAATAGAAGATAACACAGAACTCAACCTATCCCTCTGCTCCCGTTTCCTCCTAGACGCCATCTTTATTAATTCCCCTCTTAATGAGCATTTTAAGGCAGCCCATATCAGGTCTTTTTGAATTATGGAGTCTTTATTGTCCACCAGGAAGTGTACAATAAAGTCCCTGATGCTCCTTAGTGAAGATTCTTCTTTTATAATTTGGTATTTAATCTCCATTGTGTAGATCTACAATCTCTGAAAGGGCCTATACATTACACTGACCGGAGCATGATCTGAAATTACCTTACGAGATCTCTGCCTGAGTCATATTGGGGACCGCAGATGAGCTAACTAAAATACAATCTTTTCTAGAATGAGAATGATGTACTGGAGAGTAAAGAGTACTGTCTCCTTTCAGGGTAGAATAGACGCCAGATATCGACTAAGGCTGATTTATTGATGAAGTCTTTCAGGGCTCTTTGAGTTGGGGAGAGGCCCCTCGCCTATTATAAGACCTATCCAAATCATTTTGAAGTACCAAGTTCCAATCTCCTCCAAGAATGGTGATATTATGAGCATCTAGGTCCATTTTGTGAGAAAGATCCTTGAAAAATGAAGGTGATTCACAATTAGGACCATAGATCGAGCCCAAAACCACCGGTTGAGATGCTAAGATGGCTTGCACAAGCACAAAACGCCTTCGGATCCCAACATTCGTGTACCAATTTAAAAGCTACCCCTCTTGCAATTAGGATGGCCACCCCAGCTCTCTTAGATGAAGCCCGGCACAAAGACTTGAGCTACCACATTCTTTTAAAATAGTGCAGATCAGCTCTTTTTAAATGGGTTTCTTGAAGGAACGCAATTTGCGCCCCAAGGTGAAAGAGGTGTTTTAAGACCACCTGCCTCTTGACCCTATCCTTGGCTCCTCTGATGTTCCAGCTGACAAATTTATACGGTAAAGTCATAGAGCTAGCAAAAATTATAATAAAGACCTATCTGAGAAGTAGTATGGGGTATTACAATGTGAACAACCACCTGAACAGTACAAGCACCCAAAAGACTAAGCGAGACCCACCTATTTTTGTACCCTAAAGCATGGATTTTCCCCATCACCCTTCCCCTCCGCTTAGCTCCCCCAACCAACCCTCCCTCTCCCCCTCCCTTATAATAAACCTTCCTAAATTCCACCGGCCCCCTCTTAATACTTGACCCCCAGTTCCCAAGAACTGCACTCCTGAAACTAGTCTGCCACATGATATACATCCACACAGCCCAGAGCTGATTATCACCCACTCCCCACCCGGAGCCCCCCTACCCTGCTCCATGGGAAACTGTCCCACAGCAGACCAGATTACAATATGTGGACCCCATGGTCATCCATGAATATTCATCACTACAGTAGGTTAAGTTAAAAAAAAAGGGGGCACCCCTCATTGTCTTCCTTCGTTCTTAGCTTCCACTGTTTTCATTCTCTCTCCTTATTCTTCTTCCTTTTCCTTTTGTATTATTTCTTCCGGTGCTCGGAGTGTGGGCCGGATAAATTGTCTTACTACGAGTCAGCATGGCCAATGACTGCTATAGATTCGGGAGTCCAGCCTTGTCTCTTTGGGAAAAATCCAGTACGAGCGGTTCATTCCAGAGGGGGGGAAAAAAAAAGGGGGAAGGGGAGGAAAAATCACTCCTATACTACGATCAAAAAGGTTATGTCCAGAACATCGCAAGTAGTACAACCATCACAAACTGGTGAAAGAGAGTCCATCACAAACATTTGAGTAAGGCGAGAGTTCACTTAAACAGATCCGGTAACATCCGCTGTAGCTCCTGTTGTGCCTGTTGCTGTGACTCGAAGGACAACCATTTCCCCTCATGAGAGACCATTAATATGGCAGGATATTTCACCTTAAATGGCTTCAACGCTGCAATAAGTTTGGAGACTATAGGGTGTAACTCTTGTCTTCTGATCTTCACAGAATGAGGCAAATCCTGTACAATCCGGATTTGCTTGCCCTCCCATGAAAGCTCCTTTGTCCCTCTAACTTTATCCAGGATGTGTTGTTTGTCCAGAAAATTAAGAAATCTCAGAATCAGAGGTCTGGGAGGTTGCCCCTGTACAGGCGGAGGGCGCAAGGCTCGATGTGCTCTTTCTATTATATAATCTCCCCTCAGAGAACCTCGACTTAGGCAAATTTTGCATAAAAATTGGGAGTTCCTTCCTCTTTTCAGGTATGCCAATAATAACTAAATTGTTCCTTCTGCTGCGCCTCCAAATCCTCAAGTTTATCTTCTAATTTCTTAATTCTCCTTTTGCCATCACAAGCTCTGAATCTGCTCCAGCTTGCCTGTTTTCTATAGAGGCTATGTTGACCTCTGCATCCCCAATCCTTCTTGAAAGAGAATCGACTGCTTTTTTAATCTCCTGAATATCCCCAGCCAAGATGGAGATGGAGGCTTGCAGGGGCTTCATGGTCTCCAGAAATTTTGCCTCCGTGAGCGGGGAGTCAACGATGGGGAGCTGTGACAGGCTAGCGGCCTGCTGTTTTGCTCTCTTTGCGGCCTGTTGCTTCTCGGGCGTTTGCGGAGGCGAATGCTTCGGTCGCGGCTTCTTTACATAATTCTCCATCGTGAAGCCCGATGAGCAGCTGCAATGTGAAGAAGACCTCACCCGACTAAATCAAACGGATTATTAGCGCTAGGTCCGCTGTTAAAACAAATAAATAAGCGGTCGATCGGCAGAGCTCCGGGAGAGTGCGACTACCGCTCAGGCTGCCATCACGTGACCCCGATGTTTAGGGCATTTGCAATGGTGTAGGTGTTACTGAAATTGGCACCATTAACTGACATATCAGTGATCATCGAGCATCCACCTTGTCCCAAGAAAGTCTTAATATGGTTCCAGAAACCACGCGTGTCATTGACCGATTTCAGTAGTAGCTCAAGAGAGTAAGCCCTTTTTGCTGCCCGAATTTCTCTCTTGCATGTGTTCCTCTGCCTACGATATTCATCCCAGTCAGCTTGTCTGCCGCTTTTCTTTGCAGTCCCCTAGGTCTTGTCCCTGTTCCTCATGCTGGTGAGGATCTCACTATTCACCCATCTTGTTGCTGTACCTCTGACCCTCCTTCTTTTCATGGGAAGGCGCTTATTTTGACATTCCTGTAGCGTGGTTACAAGGTAGGATAGAGCAATGTCGATATCATCTGCCTGTTAAATTGGGGACCAGTCAGTGTGGCGGAGAGCCATATGCAGTTTGCAGATGTTAATTTTGGAAAAGTCCCAAAAGTGTATTTCTTTGGAGGGAGGCTTTGGGATGTGTGCCCTTCATATGCAATAAACTGGGGTATGGTCACTGATAGCATCAGGTAGAGTGCCTGAGCCTTGAATATGGTCTGCTCTGTCTGTGGCAATCCAGTCAAGGAGGGAGTTGTGGCCTCCCCATTGTGATGGCCTCGTTTGACATTTTATTAGCTGAGTCAGGTGTAACTTGCTGAGCATGGCATCATATAATCCTGAGTATTTCCCAGTCCAGTCCAGGTTGAAATCCCCCATGAGGAGGAGTTCTTCTTTTATTTTATGTGATGCCTAGTGATCCATAAAGTTAGTTAAGCGAGTGATGCCGCTTTTGGGTGGGTTGTAGGTACATATCAGATAGATTTTTTTTGGTTTTACCAAGAGTCAGAACTGCATGACAGGCCTCCATAGAACCAGTTATGTCCACAGACTGGGCAGCTATCGCTAAGTGATCCTTGGTGTATTGGGTGACCCCTCCCCCCCGGAGGAGTGGCGATCCCTATGGAGAAGTTTATAGCCATTTATTCCGCATATGGTGTCCAGAATATTCGGCTTCAACCATGTCTCCGTTAGCCCAAGTATGTCAGGGGAATATTGTGTCACTCATGCTTCCAGTTCCACAAAATTAGCCAAAAGACTCCTGATGTTCATATCTGCCATCTTCATCCCCTAGATCATGTTCCATTGAGGAGTGATGGATGGGTTCATACCCGGATTAGGCCCAGGGTTACTTTCAACATCACCTGATGTTGCAAGTCTAAGTAAGTGCAGCCATAGCTCAAGCACTTCATACTTTAGCCAGTACCTGTGTCCATTAGTTCCATGGAAAGACTGGAAGTGTAGGTAGTACCCTAGCTTTGCAGTCCGTAAAAGCTTCCAAAACCAAAGTCTGGGGGTGATTCACTCTGAGTTGAGCAGGAGATTGGAGTATTTGAAGGATGTCCCGTTATAGAGCTGATCCTTCCGTCTAGGTTCCTCTGAAATGTTTGCCACAAGGACTAGCACCAATAGCAGGCCCATCCCTGCAGAAAAGGCCCTTAAAGTACAGACACTCATTTTCTGTAAAAAAACATAAGAGATGGCCCTTCAATTCTTGATATAAATTCCCCTTGTGTGTCAGACAGTGAACTGACACACACTCCCCAATGTGCATCAGGCTATAGCCTGGTAGTGAACAGGGGAGTTTTGTTTTGCTTTGGATGGCTTCAAAAAAGTTGATTTACTGTAAAATGAAAATGCTGATACCTGGTGGTGATGTTTTGCAGAAATTCCTGAAAATAATGATCTGTGGCCTGGACTTATACAGGATGTGGAAATCTTTTGTCTGTAACTTTTTTTTGTTCTTCAAAGTGGTTGCTAAATAGCCCTCAGAGACAAGCACAGATTCTTTGGGAGCAGATCAGACGAAAATGTGGGATTCAGTGTAGGACCCAGCATCAAAGAGTTTGTCAAGCTTAGTTGCTAGTCTTAGTTTTCCTTGGATGGCTTCCAAAAGTTAATTTAAAATGAAAATGCTAATACCTGGAGGTGATACATATACCTAATATATAATAAAATGTTAATCGTAAAAAAAAAAAATACTGACACAAAGTAGCTACCGAGTGCCTCTGCTATTCCTCCTGCCTCAGTCTATGATTCTCTTCCCCCCGATCAAGGACTCCAACTTACTGTTAATTCTCCTTTTGTTTCCAGTGTACAAAAAAGAAAAGATTTTGTCATTCCCCTTGTTCTCCTGTGCAATCCTATCTCCCTAATCTATCTTGACATGTGCAGTCATGGTACCGAGTCCCTTCTGTAATACACTATTTTCTACTTCCCTTGCTATGTCCCCCTAATCCTTTCATGTGCATCCTCTGTTTCACCCTTAACTTCTCCTGGAGTTCACTGGACAACCACAGTGGCTTTTGCCTAGCTATATTGCCCTTGTTTCCCAGAGGGAAGCATCTAGTCACTCCCTCTATTACATATCACTTCAGGGCCTCCCATTTGGTACTAGCTCTACCGCTCAGTAATGTAGTCACCAATTTAACCATAACCAACTCTTCCAGTTTATGAAAATCATTCCTCCTAAAGTTAAACATTTGTCTTCTTCGTGGTGAACATACCACCTCTCTGTCACTTCCAATTCAATCCTGTTACTGTTACCCACCAGCTTCCTAACCTTTACTGCTCTCACTGTGCCACCCTCACTACTCAGCAGTAGATCAATAAGTACATCCCTTCTTGTTCCTTGCTTGATATGCTGATTAGGAAACAGTCTTTCAAAACTGACAAGAAATTCCTCCCTGCTTTCCCTCAGGCACTTTCTATCCCTGTCTATCAGGGAGGTTGAAATTCCTCCATGAGGAAAACTAAAGGCTCCATATCAGTTTTTGTTTGCCAGTTCCAAGTCATGGTCTGATAAACTACCAGGTGGTCTGTAACATATTGAGGTGTTTTACATGACATGCTCTGCACTGTTGTCATTGGTGCAGAGCAACTGCAGTGTTCCCTTTTTTGTGTGTACAGGCAACCCGCACTGTATCCAAAATGAACACTTGCTGATCTGACGTTCCCTATTTTCCTGGGTACGCCATTTGCGCGCACTGTTGTGGAACAGATTGGGTGGCCATGTAATAACACAGGAGCACTTACAGCGCTCCAGGAGAGAGTCCTGTGAGACCCCACAGCATCCCCTGGTGATCGCAACAGCCCGATCATGTAAGGAAATGACACTGAAGCACCAAGATGTTTGTGCACGCCTGGCAAAATCAAGGTTAAACTATACACATACAGTCATTGTTGGAAGAATGCTGAACTTGCTAAAGTGTTACACACTGAAAACCGAGGGCTAACATATAAAAATTCACATCCAAAAAGCCGAGCCATGATACTGGGCATACGCATATACATAAGCATATCCCAAGAATGGCATCACCTCCCTGGATGGGACCCCACTAGAGCCTGTCACATCTTACAGCTATCTAGGTGTATGGCTGGACCCCCCCACTTAAACTTCTCGACCCACATAGAAGCCATCACCTAGAAACTCCACCCCAAGCTTGATCTGCTTTACTGCAATAGAGACTCTTTCCCACTGCCAATGAGACATGAAACACAAAAATTATCACAACTATTATCGACTACACTGATGTAGTATACAGCACAGTTCCTGTCTCTTCTTTATCCAGGTTAGACTCCCTTCTAAATGCCTTCTGCTGATTCGCCACAAATTCCTCCCTCAGAACCCACCACTGCTCTCTTTACTCCACTCTCAGTATTGCACCCTTATCCCACTGCCACTGCATCCACGCAATCTTTCTAACATCCACATTCTGTTTCAACCTGCTACCTCCCTACCTCTCACAGAGGTTATCCCCAGTGAACCCATCCCCTTACATCCTGCGATCAAGGGACACCCACTCTTTCTTGTTGCCCAAACCATCCTTATCTGCTGGCAAATCTGCCTTCTCCTACAAACTCCCTTTCTTATAGAAACAATTACAACTTCTCCTAAGAAACTCTCCCTTGCATAACTCTATCAGACAGCAACTTTGCTTGCTACCACCCCTCACCTGCTCCTGCTTCTCATCTCCCTTAGCCTCACCTCCAGGTCATCCAAATCTCCCTGCAAAAAGTTAAACTATGCAAAATTCCTAGCTATTTCTTCTCAGAAGCAGCTAATCTATTATTTATCTATGTATGTCCTCTCAGTATACACTATATAAAATGCTGCCGCTGTATACATTGGCCCAAATATTCAAACTGCGCCAGGCTGTGGCACAAGCCTGGGTGCAGTACAACTTGGCTGCTCAAGGTTGTTGACTGGGCGATATTCAACGGAGCTGTGCCATGGCACAGCATCATTGAATATCATACCCTGGCCACCCGCAGTGTGCATGTTGTAGTGGCACTGCACCAGCGGAAGTGGCCAAAGTGGAGCAGGGGGATGCGCTAGCACAAGTTCTGTTCCGCTTTTCGCAGCAACCACGACATTCAAAGGTACACATGCAAATGGGGCCATAATGTATGCAAGGCACAAATGGGGCCATTTGCATGTCATTATGGCCCCATTTGCATGCAGGTGCGCTGATCCCTGGTGACTTGTGCCTGGTGCCCTGCCAGGCAGCAGCCATCGGAGACAGACATCCCCTGCACAGCACGGCAATGTGCCCCACAGCCCGATCGTGGGCTTCAGTAAATATAAATCGCTTCCTATATCCCTGGTGGTCCAGTGGACCACTGTCAGTCCAATCGTGGGCATTTGTAAAATAAAATAAATTCCTATATCCCTGGTGGTCCAGTGGACTGCTCACAGGCTTAAGTATAAAGAAAATAAATTCCTATATCCCTGGTGGTCCAGTGGACCGCTCGCAGCCTGATCTCGAGCTTAAATATAAATAAAATAAAGTCAGATATCCCCGGTGGGCCAGTGGACCGCTTACAGCCTGATCACAGGCATTTGTATTAAAAACAAATGACGTTCAATATCCCTGGTGGTCGCGGTACCCCCCCACCCGCCCACTGAGCCAACTGCCCTGTTCCCCCAGTCAGCGGCGGGTGGCAGCTCCCCACCGCCTGCCACCCCGCCACCATGACTGACACCATAGGTAGGGGCTGTGCCCGGCTGATCCTGGCGTGAGCTAATGGGCATGCAGCCTGCTATACTACACATTCCAGATATGTGAATGGATCCAGTCACATATCTGGAATGTGTAATGTATTACAAACTGCCATTGTCTCACGCCGTGGACCAATGGTGTACAGCCCTACCTGATGTCGGTCGGCGGGCGGGGGCAGCAGGCAGGTGGGGTGCTGCCACGCCCCTGACGGGGGCAGGAAGGTGGGGCTCGAGTGGGTGGAGTGAGGAGGGCCGCACTGGACCACCAGAATATTGAACATCATTGTTTTCAATACAAATACTAATGATCGAGCTGAAGCGATCACTGGACCACCGAGATATCTGACTTTATTGTTATGCCGTCGCGATCGGGCTGCAAGCGATCACTGGACCTGCAAGATATGAGGTATTTTATTCATACAAGTGCCTGCGATCGGGCTGCGAGCAGTCCACTGGACCATCAGGGATATCTGACTTTATTTTATTTATGCTTAAGCCTGCAATCGGGCTGACAGCAGTCCACTGGACCACCAAAGATATCTGACTTTATTTTATTTATACTTAAGCCCGCGATCAGGCTGACAGCAGTCCACTGGACCACCAGGGATGTAGGACCCCTTTTATTTTAACTGCAGCCCTCAATTGGGCTGCAAGCAGTCCACTGGACCACCAGGGATTTTGGAGGATCATTTTTGTATGTATGCCCGTGATCGGGCATAGAGCGCCACCAGGTCCAGCGGGCTCGGTGGCCACCCATAGTGGCAGCTGCCTCATTGCACCTGCACGGAGCTGCTCACCTGTGGATGGCCAACCGTTGTTCATATTTTTGGTTCACCTGTATGCGGGCGCCAAGTAGGGTTGCACATGCATGGACTCAGCACATCCCGGGCTGAATATCAGGATGTGCAGAGTATGCATGGGCACACCTCCCCTACCTGCACTGCATACATTACTGGTGCGCTCCGGTGCATCGGGATTTGTACCAGGCACAATCCCCGTTTGAATATTGTGCTGGGACGCATCAGTGGGTTGCGCATGGTGCAACACTGTTGCAACATGTGCAACCCTTTTGAATATCTGGGCCATTCTGTATAAATGTACAGTAGAAGCCTCTTAAAGGGGACACCTCAGTGGATGCCCTATTGTCCCCTTTAAGCGGCTATCCCATTTATCGGAAGCAGCCTTTTTTCCATCGTAACCGGAAAAGACTTAGCTCATGAGACACACACACACACGTTACAGTAACGGACAAAACAGAGAAAACAAACAAAACATCAAGAAGTACTGGATACCAGTACTTTTTATGATTACAGCTGCTTTTTGTAAAAATGTTTGGTTTGGTTCTTTATTTAATCTTTATTTAATTGATGAAAGCAACACAGTGAACGTTAATTAAAATTACTTAGCTTCACTTAGCAACTTTTGAGAGAGAGGAGTTGGGCAGCTGTAAAGCCTTGATAACTTTTATTTTATCACTCAGTGGGAGGTAGACTCTTTTGTTGTTGCTTGTAGATGCCATCCTGCAAACCAAACACACTCCAGAGAGATGCTAAGCAGGTGGGAATGTGAAACAGCTTAAATGCAGGGCACTTAATGAGCACTTAACGAGGCACGGCTAAATTTTCAGCACCTTTTCCCTCACCTGTGACTAGATAATTGTCCCAATTAAGTGACAGGACCATCCCAATTAAACAGAAGCTGGTCCCATTGAATAACATTCGCCAAAAATCTGTGCCCAGGGGATCATCCCAATTAAGCGGATGTCCCTTTTAACCGCATCCCCTTTAAGTGGCTTCTACTGTATTACCAAATGTATTTCCAAACTAATTATGGCTCTTATATGTATCCATGTGTATATATATATGTATCTATCTCATGTACAAAATGTGTTACCCCCACATCCCGGGTTGCACCTGGAAACAAGCCTCGGCTCAGTGTGCCTTTTCCGGTTACCAAATGTTTAAATAAATAAATAAAATTCCCTTTTTTTACTTCTAACTTAGGAGCTATTAACTACACAGTATTAAAAAAAGGTATTCATTACATTTGGAGTTATTTAATGTGTTTCCCAAAATTATGGTTTTAATTAATACATTTCATTAAATGCAAGTGTTATATACCTGTCAATTTGTAGCCTTTATGAACTGCAGTAGTTAATCAAAAAGGTTGTGAACAAACTGGTAATTAGCACAGAAAACAGTGATTATGAGTCTGCAAATAGGGCCTGCATCATGCTGGGAAAGTTATTATAGACTAGATTAAAAATAATGGGACTCAGTATATAGGCAGTGGGGAATGACCATATAATGCTTGGTTCACAGGCTCGAATCTTGTCTCTGCTCCAGGTCAGTTATGACCAAAAAATTAGTATCATCAGATCTCTATTCAACGGTCAATAAGAAATGAATTGTAGTGGCCTGTCTCAGCCCAGTTACTAGAAAGCAAGTGCCGGCTTCTCAAAATCACTAACACAGCATGCATTTAATATGAGCACCAATGCAGGTAGTCTCACATGAGGGGCATGGCGTTTGAACCATCCTCTCACCTATGCATTGGCAACCACAGTGAGAGTTGAAGCACATTGGTGGGTCATGAGGAAAAGCTTATACTTTCACTGGCAGCTGCACATTCGATATTGGTCCCGGTGGATGAACAAAGGACATCAGTGCCCAGTGCAATCAGAACAGCCAATCAGAAGGAAATGCCTGCAAGAGAAGGACTGTTGGACAGTGGAATGCAGTAAAGGAAAGGCAAGAAAACCCGATGAATTGGAGAACTCCTCCCCCCACCTTGTGAATGTCTTGACCAGTAGACACTAGAGGCTGAGAAAGACACTGGGATGTCACTTGAGAACTGGGATGACTGGAGAATGCCCAGTGGCTCAGCCTGACATTTCAGATCTGCTTGGTCCAGAGGAGAGTACGGATGTGTTTTCTGCTGCTTAGCCATTTGGCTCAGTTCCTGACAGAAATGCCTAGGATTTTCAGCAAACAGATTCACAGCCTTGGAACAGAGATGCCAGCCCTGGACTTCAGTGCTTGGACCTGGGGTTGCCTTCCATAATCTTCATTTCTGTGATAGCGGTCAGCCAATTCCCACAACAGATCCTGCCACCAGAACTCATCCCAGTACAAGGCCCCAGGACCATGGCCCTCTGTGACTGCCTGCCTCAGTAGGTGAAGAAATGCCCCATCTCCATAGGGTGACGAGGATCATCAAGAGATTTTTCAATGGCAGCCTTTTTATATAGCTCGCACCTTTTGCCACCAGAGGTGTGCTTGGTCTGCCAGTCCAGTTCAAGCTGTGCAGTCAGGTTCAACAAGAAAGGTGCTCCTGAGTGACAGCAACAGCTACCTGAGGCCAGTCATCAGTATAAAATCAGGCCATCCATCCCTGCAGCTGGGTTAGTTAGGGCCATAGTTAGATAGTTTCCTGGGCAAACACTGTGCAAAATTACTATATGCCCAATAGAACAGCCTCTGAGAGGGCAGGTGTACCAGCGATCACCTAAAATTGTTGTTAGAGTTTGCTGTATTTCTGGGATCCCCAACTACAACCAAATCTTAATAAGTACTGTATAGCTTCGCGTGAGGCCTGCAACATGCTAACACTGTGTACTCACTTAACAGAGAACATGAGCTCTATTCATGGACTGTGGAAATACCTGGCTCACCAGGGGGAACTTGGTTCTACAAGATAACGTGTGCATTTGAGGATGGTGAGATTTTGTCTTGGGGATTGCATTTTTATTGTTGATTATTAAATGAGTTGTAGTATATGGTTAGGGCTTATTGCACATTGAAATCAGTGGCTTTTCAAATCTTGTTGTAGGACGGTTCAAAGGACAGAAAACTTGTTGTACTATCATTCTGACATCACATCGATAGTACAACAACTTTTCAGCCTTGTCCTATCTCCTGATTGGCTGACTCGACTGGCTGCTTTAGAGAAAAAAAAAGTAAAAACATGGCGGCTTGATTAAGCGGGCGCGGAGCGGCAGAACCGTGGATCCTCCTGCTTCTGACACAAATAACCTTAGATGGCTTTGTGTCATGAAACTATTTTTTTTCATTTATTTTTTAAAATTAAACAGTGCCACTGTCAGAAAGAGTGAGCGAGAGTGGAGAGAAGCCCCAGCCAGTGGGAGTGCAGTGAAGCAGAAACCAGTGGCAGGCAGCAGCAAGACATAGAGCGGGAGCAGGAACACCAAATAAAAAAAATACATGAGGTAACCAGCAATGTAAAAAAAGAAATAAGCCCTAACCATATACTATATAAAACAGTGGATGGGCGACCATCCACAACTGAGGCTATATTTTTCCTCTCGGGGAGTGGATGACATCAGAGAGAGACCTCGGCCGCTCTCGAGTCTCAGTGATGTCATCAACTCCCTCGAGGGAAACACAGCCTTGTTATGGATGGTCGCCCATCCACTATTCTATATATTGTATACCTGACCTGCTCACCATGCTAATAATGACAATTCTTCAGTTCAGAAGCATTTATTAAGAGGTGACAATTCTTCAAGTTCAGAAGCATTTAAGAGGTATAAGAAACCCAAGCAAAATAAAAACACCAATATTGCACAATAAAATGAAGCCATTTCCTCAGAGTATTTTACTGAGTATAAAATAACAAAAAAGTTACATTCATTGTATAGCCAATTTTTTTTATATTTGATTATATCAATGCTTTGTCTTTTGCTCTGTATCTTTCAGAAAATATTTTACAAAAAAATATAATTATCATAAACACTTGGTGCACCACAAGCCTTATGTGTGATAGGCCCAAAAAATAAATTATTATTTTTTTTATTTCAATTTGTAGTTTATTGTTTCATCAGAGGATTGCATTATGTCATATCTCTTGTATAAACAACACACTTACAAGATAAAAAAAATCAAAAGGAGCAAGCTGACCTGGTGGTGCTGAGGGGTTGAGGAGCTGAATGCCATACCTCGCACCATGATGGCGACCCAGGTTCAGGAGTGAGCTTGGGTTGCCGTGGGGCAGCTGGGGGGGGAGAGCGTGTAGTTGGATTGAGCTGCCAAAAGGAAGCTCTCCTGTCCTGGGGAGGGATCTGGAGCCTGCCGGGCTCTTGGTTGCCACTGAGTGGAGGCTTGGCAGTAGAGCCAGGCCCAGTGGGAGACTTGGCACTAGGCCACGTGGGATGAAGGGTCCATCACCGAAGCCATGGGGTGCATGCTCACTTCCACGGGGATGCATGACTGTGTTCTGGGGCCCTGGTAAGAGGAGGGAGAAAAAACAGAAAAAGGCTATGCCTCCCTGTTGCCAAAGCAGGTGGAGACAGTAACAGGAAGCAAAAAGTTCTATAGAAAAAAAAATCAAAAGGAACAAAGGAAAGCTGCTCTGGCTTAGATAATGTTAGTCTCAGAGAAAGATAAAACTGGCATCGACCAGACCACTGGTCACATATAGATCAAGAGCCACAAAGTACGAAAAAACAAAACAGGATTTACCTAGAAAAGTTGTAGTTTCTTTGTTTGTGCAATTCCATCAAAAACAAGCAGCTTGTAAGCAGTAGTGTAGAATATGAATCCAAATGCTGTCTGGTCTCAAATGCTCTCTGTGTTTCTTATGCATTTACAATGGCCGCACCTACTGCAACCATCATTAAATGCAGAAACCACATGCAGAGTTTCTTATAGGGCTGTGTAAATACCTTTTTCCAAATATTTGGACGAATATTTGGTATTTGGCAGCCAAAAATGTGGGCATTCGGTGTTCAGGTATTACGTATTCAGTTCTTTTAAAAAAAAAAAAAGAAAGAAACAGCACCCTCCCTTCTATCTCAGCCCAAAACCTGGTAAAATCATGTAACCCCCCACCCTCTATCAAAAGCATGATCCTACCTTCCCCCCAGCACCCACAAATTTGCTTTATTTTGTACATTAAGTCAGATCCTGTGATGGGCGACCAGCTCAACCTCCCTGCCTCCATGGCCAACCACTCTTCTTAACATAAAGCGCTCTTTGCACTTAAAAAAAATAGTAATTTATGTCCCCCTTCCCCCACAGCATCTGACCCTACTCCCACCCACCAACACAAGGGCATAGTTACGAGGGTGCAGGGGTTGCAGTGGCACCCGGGCCCATTAGGTTTGAGGGGCTGAAATCATAATTTTGATGTTTATTCAAAACTGGGAAGGGGCCCTGTAACATCGCCTTGTACCCAGGCCCTCTGGGAATTTGCTACGCTACTGCACCAACACCCAGTTCTCAAACATAAATCGAGAAGGTGGCTGGTTCAACCCTCCCTGCCTCCTCCATGGCCAGCTGCCCTCTCATGAATGAAAGCACTTGCACACTTCCTGTAGTAAACCCAACTGAGAAAGTGTTTACATTCATGAGAAGAAGGCTAACCATGAAGGGGGGAGGGTTACCAATCACCTTCTCGACGAGTATTTGAGAACTAAACAGATGGGAGTACGGACGGGTGCCGTGGGAGGGGAGAGACATAAATTAGAGCACTTTACATTAAGATGGCGGCCGACCATGGTTGAGCCAGTCACCCATTGAGGGACTAACTTAATGTACCAAAAAAAAAAAAAAAAACCTTGTGGGAGCTGGTGGATAGGTGGGTAGGATTGTGCTTTTAATGGATGGTGGGGGGATGGGGGTTACATGACTTTACCTGGTTTGGGGCTGGGGGATGAGAAAAGGGTTTTTGTGTTTTTTGAAGGTGGCCTAAGAATTTCCTGAATGTGAATATTCCCTTATTCAGGAAGGGCTGCCAAATATTCTTTTTAGTGTTTCAACTTATTTCTGTGATACATTTTAATTTATTATGTATGGATTTTATTCTGAAAATGTTTTATTAGTGAATTTATTAATATCTGTTTGTTTACTATCTCTGTACGGTGCCCAGAGCCTCCGGGATTGGGCATCTTTTAAATAAAAATTGCCTTGCCTTACTGTTCGTGGTAGTTGGGAAATAATATTTGGCCCCTGCACAGCCCAAGTTTCTTGTCCAAAGATTGTATTGTGGGAGCCCATTTTACTGTATACCTAAACCTATAAAATGGCTTTTAAAGCAAAACAATACCTGAGGAATGTGATTACTGGCCAGTTATTACATACCCTGTCATATCATAGTACTTACTTCTTATAGTGTCACCAACTGATCACCGTTGTACCATACTAGAGGAATTGTTTTAATTGCCACCTATTTGTAAAGAGTTTATTTCTCTGCAGTATGCTTATGCTGTATGAACTTCTTTGAGTACTTATTTTCTGTGGTAATGTATTTATTCAGGTACTGCAAATTAGGTGCAACGTTTTGTTTTCAGTGAGACCCCGCCCATTCCCACAGCCTGGTTAACTGCTGCACTGGGGGGTTTAAATGAATTTCTTCAGGTCACACAGGGAGTATTTGGTTCTGGTGGGGTTTGGCTCTGTGATCTCCTGGTTCCCAACCCAGAAGGCTCAGATGGTACATCAGCCAGCACTGCCTTCAAAGTATCTCACTGTCAGTAATCTTTCAGAAGTCTGTGAGAACAGGTGTGGTATCAGAGGACAGGAATGTAGCCAACGTGGCCCCCATCTTCAAGAAGGGAACAAGGTTGGACCTGAGTAACTACATGTCAGTCAGCCTGATATCAGTGCTGGGCAAGGTCCTACAGACAGTTATCAAGGACAAAATAATGGAGTAGCTGGTCGAGGCCAATGTTCTTGCCCCCTCATCATGGCTTTATGAGAGGCACAGTAGGATCACCTTCTCTGAGAGGGAGACTAAGGGGCTACATGGGGAAGGGCCATAGACATAGTCTATCTGTACTTTAGCAAGGCCTTTGATACTGTCTGTGGTGCATGACAAGATTCTGGGCAAAGTAAACCAGTACATTATACACAAGACATACAGAAGGTGAACTTTTGACTAGCTTGGGGACAAGAAACAAAGGAGGGTGGTGGACAGGCACTATGAGTGGAGAAGAGTACTCTGCAGTGTCCCTCAGGAATCAGTGCTTGTTCCATGGCTTTTCAGCATCTTCAACAATGATATAAAAGCTGGGATCTCCATCAGGCAGCTTAACTTCACAGACGACATTAAGTTAGCAAGGTGGTAGACTCCCTTGAGGATGGAACAAACCTCAGGAGGATCTACACACACTAGGTGATTGGTCTGACTCCAGGAGCCTCAGAGTCAATGTAACTAAATTCAAGGTAGTACACTAGGGATAGAAAAACAGAGGTAAGAACTGCATAGTGTGTGTGGCTCCTCGTGCTGCAGTCAAGAAGGAAAAGGACCTGGAGATCACGCTGAACAAGAGTCTAAAGCAGAAAAAAGCAGTGGCAAGTTGTTGTCAATAGGGTCAGCAGAATGATGGGGTGCATTAAAGGGGAGAGGGGTGGCCAGCAGAGCAGAGGAAGTAATCGTGTTGCTTTAGAAGGCCCTGCTCAGGCTCTACTTGGAATATTGAATGCAGTTTGTGTCAATACAAAAGGGACATTAAGGTAGTTAAGCTGGTGTAATACAGGCCATGAAAATGATCAGTGGTTTGGGTGACAAAAACTTTCAGGAGAGGCTCAAGGCCCTTAACATGTCCATCCTGGAGAAAAAGACGCTGCAAGGGAACATGATCGCAATCAAGAGTATCAACAAGACTAAACAGCGAGAGATGTTGGATCTGGTTTTCTGCAGCAGGAAGCAGGGACATGCCCTGGGCTAGAGCTCAGAGATGGTCGATTCAGGGGCAATATTAGGAGGTACCTTTTCCTCCTCCCAGAGGGTGCTCAATCTATGGAAAAGACTTCCAGCGCAGACAGTGGACATGAAGAGAGTAAAGTCTTTTAGTGTAATCTGGACAAATTTCTGCCTACCAAGGGAATTGATGAAGCGAGCAGAAAAAGTATGGAGGGGGTAGGTTTGGTGTTGTTTTTGCTTATGGTAAAGAACTGAGTAGATGACGCCAGATGAAGTGAGCCAAAGAGATGAATTTCAGGCTCTTCAGATACACCCACCCAGGTGGCAAGGCAGTTCTTTTCTTATTTGGCTACGAGATGTAATTCTTCACCAAAATGGAGAGGCAGGAGGCACAATTAGAGAACGGAACTAGTTTATTTGGCAGCTGACCACAGGGTAGGGAACAGGAAAAAGGGGATGACCATAACATAAACTACTACTATATTTCTACTGCCCTGAGGCCTATACTAACACCTATACAAATGAAACACTCAATTAATCGGCTGTAACAGCTATACTGTAAAAGCGTCCTATCTATATTTCCCTATAAGAGGGGAACTCTATATCACAGGAGGTCAGACTGAATTAATCGGCTGTAACAGCTACGCTGTAAGAGCATCTTCCCTATACTCAGACGTCTGTTTCAACCCCGAGATGCACCTCTCCCTAATACTTAGGCATTGCACTAGTAATCACTCTACAGGTACCAAGAAGAATCTATACAGCTGATGGTTGGCAGTTCATGCACATCTAATTTCTCTGTCGTCGAGAAGCAATGTGGAACCACTACACTGCCTTTCCAATGAAGTTTTGAAAACCTTTGTAGAAAAGTAAAGGATGTAAAGAGGATTTAACAGACCATGAGTTCTCGGCCACACCCCACCTCTCTATGGTTGCCGGAATATACGTGCAAGATTTCTTCAGCTAAGAACCCATTGAGGACCGCCAGAAAGGAACATAAGATCTGGCTGCAGTCCACTTCTGGACTGTCTGGAGAGAAGTACTGTAATGCAAATCACCTGGCCACAATCCGCTTCTGGATTGTCAAGAGAGGAGATGAAGAAGAAGAAGAACCACAGTCCACTTCTGGACTGAAGATGCACTCTGGACTGATGAACACACTGGATCAGGAGAATCAGAACCTCTGGACCACTCCTGAACTCCAGGCAAGTACTCCCTCTGGACTGAAGACATACACCGGCTGACACTCCCACCAGATCAGGACCTCTGGACCACTCTTGGACTCCAGGCAACCACTTTCTCTGGGCATCGAAGTGTGTCGGTTTTCTGAGTTCCAAGGCTGGACGAGCCAAGGCACTTGCCAAAACAATAAATCGTATGTCAAACTGCAGCCAAACTTGGAGTCCATGGCCGGACGAGCCAGGACACTCTAAAAAAAAAAAAAAAAAACGTCACTCAGAGAACTGACACTGACGAGTCAAACGGTACTCCACTGCAGACGTGAAAACAAGAAATGAACAGCAGACTTCTGCACTGGGCCAAACTGTACTAGGAAACTGTAAGAGGAAAATAACAAACAGGATGATGCAACTTCGAGACGACTGTGGTACGGCTCTTCGTGGATTGGCTGTTGTCTGCTTCTGGATGCACTGGAGGATGATTCTTGAAGGATAGGTGAAGACTGACAGGGTTGTACCTGGGTGAAGTGACTCCAAAGACAGTTGAAGACTGATTCAGATGATCGTCCAGCACCAAAATGCTTGCACAAAGCAATGCAAGACAGTTCTGACACTCAATAATGTTTGTGGGCTGAATAATAATGCATGCAAATGCAAACAAAGTCTCAATTCCTACTGTAGTGGTCAATAAATATATAGTCTCGATGTCCAGACCACAGCAAATATACAGGCAATCTAGTATACTGATTCAACCCTAGCTCTGGTAGACTTAACTATAACGGGGTCCCTTAGCTAAATTGGGTTCTCCTGTTACTGTGGAAACACTACAGTGAGAAATAGGCTCTCTGGAAGGCTATAGAAAAGATGTGTGACTGGACCCCTTTAACAATGCAGGGCTTATGTAGCTAGCTAGGCTCCTATCATATCTGGGGGTCGCTTCTATCACTGGGCCCCTATCACATCTGTGGGCCTAAATGGCTAGCTATGGGTCCTGGACCTTGTGTTGCCCCTTTAAATATCAGTGACCTTCCCTTGGAACAGGCCCCTTTAAGACAGGTGGGCCTAAATTGAATTAGTAGACCTGGGCCTAATTTGCCCTATTTAGATCTATGGGAGTAGTGGTCCTAAGTGTGCCCTTACTTTATTACAATTGGGCCTAGTGCCCTAATTACTCCAGGGCCTGGTGTCCTTAGTGCCACTGGGCCTTGTGCCCTAATTACTACGGGGCCTGGTGCCCTAATTGCTACAGGTTATGGTGCTCTGTTACTTTACTGGGCATCATGTCCTAACTACTACAGGGCCTGGTGTTCTTTGCTTTATTGGGCCTTGTGCCTAATTACTCTTGTGGGCCTACATTGCCCCTTTTAACACACAGGCAACCCTTTTCACACCTGGGCCACCCTTTTGCTTTGGCCCCTGTTTGATTTATTGGTTCAGTGGTGTCTCTTTAGATAGCCAGGATGGCTCTGTGGTTAAGCCCCTTTTAAAACCTCTGGGCCATTTCTTGGCTAGGCCCCTTTAAATCTCTCGAGTGGCCTGACTGTGTCTGGGCCCTTTTAACACTCATGGGCTCTGTTTCAGTCTTCTGCCACTCAGTTTCTTTTATCCCACCCTAGTTCAGCCCCACATAAATATTTAGCAGGTCTTTTCCTTGGCTGAGTCTGCCAACTCCTCCTCATGGTCATACTAACATACTAACATACTAACATACTATTTGCCAGCAGATTAGGCCTTATGGTCTATCAAGTCTGCTCGAACCTAGATCCTTAGTTGGGTGCCGAGACCCTCCCATCCCTTGTGCTCCAGAAACCCCTATCATCCATCCCCACCCCCCCGGGACAGGCCATCATCTGATACATCCACTTTCTGTGTCTGTCCCACCCTCTCTTAAAGCTCTCCACTGTGGATCTCTGAACCAGCTCACCAGGCAAAGCATTCCAAGGGTCCACCACCCTCTCAGTGAAAAACCTCCTCCTCTTTTCCCCCCTCACCCTTCCACCTTCCAACTTCAAACCATGCCCTCTGGTGATGCCTCCTGCTTTAGTCTAAAGATCCCTCCATGTTTACCCTATTTATTCCCTTGAGGTGCCAGAAGACCTCAATCATGTCCCCCTGTCTCTCCTCTCCTCCAATGAAAACAGGCAGAGCTCCTCAAGTCTGTCCTCGTAAGTCAAATCCCCTAGCCCTCGTATCATCTTTGTTGCCCTCCTCTGTACCCTCTCCAGGAGCTGTATGTCCCTCTTCAAGTGTGGTCTCCAGTACTGTACACAGTACTCAAGGTGTGGTCTAACCAGTCCATTGTACAGTGGCAGAATCACTTCCTTGCTCCTAGAGGTGATCCCCCTTGCGATGCATCCCAACATCCTGTTTGCCTTGCTAGCTGCTCTCCTGCACTGCTCAGTGTTATTCATACATGTATCCACCATGACCCCTAGGTCTTTTTCCCCTGTTGAGGCTTCCAGCACCTCCCCTCCCAGAGTGTACATGTGTTTAGGGTTTCCCCGACCAAGATGCAACACCTTGCACTTGGTGATATTGAAATTTAATTTCCATGTGTGAGCCCAGCTTTCCAGGGTGTCCAGGTCCCTTGCAGGGCCAACCTCCCTCTTCTCCCTCAACTTCTGCTCCCATCTTGGAGTCATCCTGAAGAGACTCATTTCACACCCTATACCATCCCTGATGTCTGATATGTATGCATTAAACAGGATTGGACCCAGGACCCGAGCCCTGTGGTACCCCATACCAACCTCTGTAGGGTTCAGAGCTCCCCACAGACCACTACTCTCTGAGTGCGTCCAGCTATCCAGTTTTCAATCCATCTGACCATCAAAGGGCCTACTCCTAACCCCATCAGTTTCTCCACCAGACCATTGTGGGGACAGAGTCAAACGCCTTGCTGAAGTCCAAGAATAATACATCCACAGGCTTACCCCTGTCCAGTTCTGATGTTACCCATTCATAGAACTCCACAAGGTTGGTTTGACATGATCTACATAGCACAAACCCATGCTGCCGACTATCCAGACCTCACCTCCTCCAAGTAAACCCCAATCGTTCCTTTAGTATACTCTCCATTAATTTTCCCACCACCGAGGTTAAACTGATGGGTCTATAGTTTCCTGGTACTTCCTTGCCCATTCCTTTATGGATTGGTACCACATGTGCCTCTCGCCAATCCCTAGGTACCCTCCCTGTCTCAAGTGACCTGCTGAAAAGCTCTGCCAGGGGTGCAGCCAGTATGTCCGCCAATTCCCATAGTACTCTCGGATGAATGCCATCCGGCCCAGGAGATTTGTCTTTCTTTAGGGTCTTGAGGGCAAACCACACCCTTTTGGTGGGGATGGCATCATCCGTCCCCTCCACCTTACTGGTCTTTTTATCCTTATCCAGATGTGACACCCCTGTGGTACCTTTCCCTCCCTTTTGCTCCATTTCTGCTGCTCCCTGATCCCGCTCCGCCGCTTCTATCCCCTTTGTGCCTTGCTTTGTAGATATCCCATCCCCCTCCCTAGTGAACACAGAGGCAAAGTACTAGTTAAATACCTCTGCCTGGTCCCTCGCCTCTTCCACCCACCCTCCTTCTGATCTCAATCTGCTGAGATGGCCCTTAGTTTTTCTCCGCTCCCCAATGTACCGGAAGAACCCTTTTTCCCCTCCATGTATCCCCTGTGCCAGCCGTTGCTCTTTACTGGACTTTGCTCCCCTCACCATACGGGTGACTTTTCTAGATGCAAGCTGGTACATTTCCTTATCCCTATCCCCTCTTGTTGTTTTATATTTTTTGTAAGCCGCCTTCTTTTCTCTGACTGCTACCTGGACCTCACTGGACCACCAGCATGGTTTATGTGACCTTGCTCCCTTACGTTTCAACTTAGCGCAGATCCTGACTGCCTCATGAAGTCCCCGTTTTATGACCTCCCATCTCCTTTCCACACTTGTTGTTGAGGTAATCCCCTTCAAGTGATCCTTGAGAATATTTCCCATGCCCATAAAGTCTGCCCCCCTGAAGTCCACTGCCAGTGTCCTAGATCTCACCCCCACTCCCCCAATGCTTATTTGAAACCAATGCTTATTTGAAACCAGACAGTATTGTGGTCACTCCCAGTCAGGGGGTCCTGTACAACCATGTCCCTTACCAGATCCCCATCTGCCAGAACCACATCCAGGACATGCCCCTCCCTTGTGGGCTTCATCACATGCTGTGTTAAGAACACATCCTGGAAGCCATCCAGCAGCCTCTGCTCCTTGGCCACCTTAGAGGACATGGTTCCCCAGTTAGTACCTGGCATATTAAGGTCCCCCATCAACACCACTCCTTCCCCTTTTGGACCACACTGGGCAATGATGTTGTCCAGCAAACCATCCTCTAGAACATCACTCATCCCGGGGCCTTATGCTACTCCCAGCTTGACCTTATCTCCTGCTGGGGATCGTAAGGTGACCCATAAGGCCTCCACGTTTCCCTCTGCCTCTTCTACCATAGCAATTTCTATCATCTCTAATGAACATAGCCACTCCACCCTCTGCCCTCCTTTCTATCCTTCCTAAGCATAGTGTACCCCGTGACATTTAGGTCCCAGTCATGGTTTTTGTTGGCCCACGCCTGTAACTGCCGCCACATCCACCCCCTCGAACAGCATGGCCTGGAACTCTGGCAACTTGTTTCCCAAGCTCCTGGCATTTACTAACACTAACCCCCCCCTTATCCCTGATCCTTTTTGTCGAACCCCACCCAGATTCCTTATACTTCCATCCTCCCCCTGCTCCTCCTGAAACCTCCACCTCCAGTCTGTTTCCCCCCTCCCCCCCTTGGGCTTGGTCGTCGCTAGCTTGTGACTACTTAATATTTAAATTTGAGCCCCTTGGGTCCTTTTCTCTTTGTCCTTGTGCTGTCCTGAATCACTGCGTAAAGTGCACAATTTTTAAATATTTAATACATTTTTTCTCCAGTTTATCTATGGCCGGCTGCCACCAACTCACCACACAGGAACAGGATGCGAGGAGGCTGGATCAGGAGGTGGGAGGGTTTTCTGCAGAGGGCAGACTTCAGGCACTATTGGGACAGCTCAGGGGCCTCACCGGGACTTCGCAAAGGCTGGCTCTGTTACAGACTGCAGCTCTGGCAAAGCCGCCAATGTGGGACTGGGAAACGTAAGAAAAATAAATAAACGAACGGGGCTCTACACCCAATGGCCACACTGGACGCCTTTTGTTCTTCTTGTGATACCCCAATGGCACCACTGACTGCGCTGTAAAGCTTCTGGGCAGTCTTCAGCAGCTGGAAAAGGAGCAGGCATGCAAGCAAGCCTGGAGGGACGGCTTCAACTCCAGGTAAGCCTTTTTCTGGTCCCCTCAGACCTGCTGCATCCTCTCCTCTCCACAGCTACCAGAATCTCACTCTAACTGAACTAATTTTTCAAAACCCAACATACTGATTCTGGAATGGCTAGAGTGGAATCCTGTGCATGAGCAGCTCAGCACAACATTCCATCCAGGCCATTGTTGCTTGTGCTGTATTAAAACTGTTATCTTTTACAAGTGTTTAGTGAACTTGGCACTTTACTGGGTTCCTGGGGGAAACTGGGGACTACTGGGTAACTGCAGGGGTACCTCTAACTTTGGCATATTACATTACCATGTATCCTATATAGTAGAGTGGGTGGGAATTTCCTATGGATTGGTATATTTGTTTCATCCCTGCTTGTGAAACCAAGGGAGGGGCAAACTGGTGGACCTGGAGTCTCTTTGTGTTCTATTGCTGCATGGTTTCTTTTCACACTACTGTACATTTAAAAAAACTGAAGAAGAAATGGAACACATTTGTCTATTGTGGCAGATCCAAACATGACTGTAGGAATCTCTGATCGGAAGGACTCAGACTGATTTGGTTGCTAAAACCGTGCTCTATAAAATGGAATTACTTAGGACCTATCCTCACTATAGCTCTTAAACTGGGTTAGCATTCCTGGTCTTAAAGTGTCTGACCCAGTGTCCAGACTGTGATGCTAACAGAACCATGACAACAGTTCTGCTACACCAATTTATCAAACTTGGGTCTGCAGTAGTCAGGACAGGGAGTTTGCAAGTGGTCTTGATAGTGGTTCTCCAAGCTTCATTGGTCCATTATGAAAATTTTCCATAATGCACCAGGGTACAAACTGAGCTGTAGAACCAATCTACAGCATCAGTTTAGACACTGTAGTACAGTTCACTTTACCCCTGCATTCAGATCTGGACACACTAAAATGGTTTCGTTTAATTCATTACCTCCTGAGCGGCTATTTTGTGTCAGGTAAACAATGGATAGTTCGGACTTCATATGGAGCGATAGGAGGGAATGGAGTCACAGGTTTTGAGAACAGTACTTGAAACTCATTCTGTAGTCTGAACAGGGCCTTAGACAGGACACTGGATATAATAATTGATTCTTTGAATCTGTAGGATTACAGAGCAGTGAAATGCTGTGGGGAACTGTCAGTTACTACAGCATAATCAGGGAACACTCCATGTTCACTCAGAAAGTTCCAATGTTGATACAGCCAAGGGTATAAAAAATACAATACAGAACCTCATTTTTACAGAGCAGCCATTCAACAGAATTTTCGCTCTGTTATTAAATGAAAAGCTGTCTCACTTCTGGGCATTTCATTTTAACTATCTCCTTCTGTCTAAACTCACAGTGAAGCTTGAGGACTATGGTGGGCAACAGGCTTTCTATTTCGCTAAGACAGATTTTCTTTTAGCTCTTGACTGACACAACTAAAAGCTTTTCCTCGGCACTGAGAGCATGAGTCAACCTTAAATCACGCAGTTTGCAGTAACTGACATGCACCTTCAAAATATGCTTTTTAGATGTATTGGAAATTACGGAGGAACAGGAACCCTGCATCAAAATGTCAACCTGAGAGGAAAATTGCTTCAACTAACTCAGTGCCTTGCTAACTGTCCCCAGTTGGGGGTGGGGTGCCTTCCATTCTATAATCAGAGTTCTACTGTTTCTCATGGAAGAGGTGCCTTCCCATACCATACATAAAAAAATATATTTTTTTTTCAGTTTATTTACATGATAGCCCAACAGAGATGCAATATCTTGTTTTCAGTGGGGCCCTGCTTTTGTCCAATTTTAAAGCTGTGAGGGATGATTGAAGAACTGACACATACCAGGCGTTTTGTCTGCCAAGACCCTTTTCTCCACAGTTTTCTGAATCGTTTTCCATGATTTTAAAATGTATTCCACATGTTTCAGGCATATGTTACCTTTAGTTTTTGCTGAGTTTAATGTCTTTCTTTTCCCAATACATGGAATACAAAAAATAAAAAAAATAAAACTTGGTTTTCAGACCCTTTACAAACACTGAAACACTGACAGTGATAGCAGAAAAAGACTGATGGTCCATCCAGTCTGCCCATCATTCCCTATCTAACCCCAGGATCTATAGTCCTTCCGGGGATCTAGCCCTCCCCATACCCGTCACTCCATCCCAGCCATGCTTGAAACCTAATGGTTTTAGCACCCACTACCTCAGCTGGCAGTCACTACTTCAGTTGGCAGACTGCTCCATGGTTCCACCACCCTTTCAATAAAATAATACTTCCTCACATCCTTTCTGAATCTCCTTCCTGTCAGTTTCCACTTGTGTCCCCTTGACCTCAAACTGTTACTCATGCTAAATAATTCCCTGCAATTCACCTGGTTTATTCCCTTCAGGAACCTGAAGGTCTCTATCATGCCCCCCCCCTCAGGAAAATTTTGCAAAAAGCCTAACTTGTAAACATTTCCATAATCTGACACACCAAACTCCTTGACCTCTACACACTAAATTAACCAAATTAAAGCAAAGTCTTATTTATTCTAGTTTATTTGATAAAAAGAACTCTTGGTTAAATATCTATAGGTAAAATATTTGCAACTGAATGTTTATTAATTTTTCATATCACATACAGCACAACAGCATGCAGTATTAAAGGTCATATGGGTATAAAAGAATATCGTTGTACATTGGTATGTTCAAGTTAGTACAAAGTGGATTTACACAGATCCAATGTTCGGGGGACACCCTCGTTTCATTTAGACATCATATAAAGTACCCATCTGCACCATAGTGTTTCAAATTGACACACATTATACTAACATACTATTTGCCAGCAGATTAGGCCTTACGGTCTATTGAGTCTGCTCGAACCTTAGATCCTTAGTTGGGTGCCGAGACCCTCCCATCCCTTGTGCTCCAGAAACCCGTATCATCCATCCCCACCCCCCTGGGACAAGACATCATCTGATACATCCACTTTCTGTGTCTGTCCCACCCTCTCTTGAAGCCCTCCACTGTGGATCTCTGAACCAGCTCACCAGGCAGTGCATTCCAAGGGTCCACCACCCTCTCAGTGAAAAACCTCCTCCTCTTTCCCCTCACCCTTCCACCTTCCAACTTCAAACCATGCCTCTGGTGATACCTCTGCTTTAGTCTAAAGATCCCTCCATGTTTATCAGATTTATTCCCTTGAGGTACTTGAAAACCTCAATCATGTCCCCCTGTCTCTCCTCTCCTCCAATGAAAACAGGCAGAGCTCCTTAAGTCTGTCCTCATCGTCAAATCCCTAGCCCTCGTATCATCTTTGTTGCCCTCCTCTGTACCCTCTCCAGGAGCTGTATGTCCCTCTTCAAGTGTGGTCTCCAGTACTGTACACAGTACTCAAGGTATGGTCTACCCAGTCCATTGTACAGTGGCAGAATCACTTCCTTGCTCCTAGAGGTGATCCCCTTTATGATGCATCCCAACATCCTGTTTGCCTTGCTAGCTGCTCTCCTGCACTGCTCAGAGTTATTCATACATGCATCCACCATGACCCCTAGGTCTTTTTCCCCTATTGAGGCCTCCAGCGCCTCCTCCCAGGGTGTACCTGTGTTTAGGGGTTTCACCAAGATGCAACACCTTGCACTTGGTGATATTGAAATTTAATTTCCATGTGTGAGCCCAGCTTTCCAGGGTGTCAGGTCCCTTGCAGGGCCAACCTCCTCTCTTCTCCCTCAACTACTGCTCCCATCTTGGAGTCATCCATGAAGAGACTCATTTCACACCTATACCTTCCCTGATGTCCGATGTATGCATTAAACAGGATCGGACCCAGGACTGAAACCCTCAGGTGCCCACTACCAACCTCTCTAGGGTTCGAGGCTCCCTACAGACCACTACTCTCTGAATGCGTCCAGCTAGCCAGTTTTCAATCCATCTGACCATCAAAGGGCCTACTCCTAACCCCATCAGTTTCTCCACCAGACCATTGTGGGGGACAGAGTCAAATGCCTTGCTGAAGTCCAAGAATAATACATCCACAGGCTTACCCCTGTCCAGTTCTGATGTTACCCATTCATAGAACTCCACAAGGTTGGTTTGGCATGATCTACCTGGCACAAATCCATGTTGCCGACTATCCAGACCTCCCACCTCCTCCAAGTACACCCCCAATCGTTCCTTTAGTATACTCTCCATTAATTTTCCCACCACTGAGGTCAAACTGATGGGTCTATAGTTACCTGGTACTTCCCTCGACCCCCCTTTATGGATTGGTACCACATGTGCCTCTCGCCAATCCCTAGGTACCCTCCCTGTCTCAAGTGACCTGCTGAAAAGCTCCGCCAGGGGTGCAGCCAGTATGTCCGCCAATTCCCATAGTACTCTAGGATGAATGCCATCCGGCCCAGGAGATTTGTCTTTCTTTAGGGCCTTGAGGGCTAACCACACCCTTTTGGCGGAGATAGCATCATCCGTCCCCTCCACCTTACTGGCCTTTTTATCCCTACCCAGATGTGACACCCCTGGGGTACCTCTCTCTCCATCTTGCTCCATTTCTGTTGCTCCCCTGATCCCACTTACTGACGTTTATCCCCTTCATGCCTTGCTTTGTAGATATCCCATCCTCTCTAGTGAACACAGAGGCAGCACTAGTTAACACTGCCTGGTCCCTCGCCTCTTCCACCCACCCTCCTTCTGATCTCAATCTGCTGAGATGGCCTCAGTTTTCTCCACTCCCAATGTACTGGAAGAACCCTTTCCCTCCATGTATCCCTGTGCCAGCCGCTGCTCTTTACTGGACTTGCTCCCTCACCATATGGGTGACTTTTCTAGATGCAAGCTGGTACATTTCCTTATCCCTATCCCTCGTTGTTTTATATTTTTTGTAGGCCGCCTTCTTTTCTCTGACTGCTACCTGTACCTCACTGGACCACTAGCATGGTTTATGTGACCTTGCTCCCTTACGTTTCAACTTAGCGCAGATCCTGACTGCCTCATGAAGTCCCCGTTTTATGACCTCCCATCTCCTTTCCACACTTGTCATTGAGGTAATCCCCATCAAGTGATCCTTGAGAATATTTCCATGCCCATAAAGTCTTCCCCTGAAGTCCACTGCCAGTGTCCTAGATCTCACCCTCCTCCCCCCATGCTTATTTGAAACCAGACAGTATTGTGGTCGCTCCCAGTCAGGGGTCTTGTACAACCATGTCCCTTACCAGATCCCCATCTGCCAGAACCATATCCAGGACATGCCCTCCCTGTGGGCTCCATCACATGCTGTGTTAAGAACACATCCTGGAAGCCATCCAGCAGCCTCTGCTCCTTGGCCACTTTAGAGGACATGGTTCCCCAGTTTGTACCTGGTATATTAAGGTCCCCATCAACACCTCCTTCCCTTTTGGTCCACACTGGGCAATGATGTTGTCCAGCAAACCATCCTCTAGAACATCACTCATCCAGAGCCTATGTGCCACCCAGCCTGACCTTATCTCCTGCTGGGGTTCTAAGGTGACCCATAAGGCCTCCACTTGCCTCTGCCTCTTCTACCCTAGCAATTTCTATGTCATCTCTAATGAACATAGCCACCCAGACCCTCTGCCCTCCTTTCTATCCTTCCTAAGCATAGTGTGCCCCCCGTACGTTTAGGTCCCAGTCATGGTTTTTGTTGGCCCACATTTCCGTGACCGCCGCCACATCCCCCGAACAGCATGGCCTGGAACTCTGGCAACTTGTTTCCCAAGCTCCTGGCATTTACTAACACCAACCCCGCCCCTTATCCCTGATCCTCTGTCGAACCCCCACCCAGATTCCTTATACTTCCATCCTCCCTCTGCTCCTCCTGAAACCTCCACCCCAATCTGTTTCTCTCCCCTTGGGCTTGAAGGCTACTCCCCTCATCTGGAGGAGAGGGCTCTGGTCAGCCCCTCCTATCCTTTCTCTCCCCACAAGTTTAAACCCCACCTTTCTTGTATGTAGTCAGCCATCCCCTGTTTAAGGACTTCCTTCCTAATGGGGCAAGATGAAACCTGTCCTTGGCATATAGTCCCTTATCCTCCCAAACTCCATTCCAGTTCCCTACACACCCCAACCCACTCTCTTCACCCCACTTCCTGAGCCAGTCATTAACCTCTGTGAGCTTCATTTTTCTCCACTGAGGCCTTTGGTACTGGCAATATCTCCGAAAAGAAATGTTGCATCCATTATCCCGACAGACTCTGGCAAGTTCTTGAACCTTGCTTGGATTTCCAAATGCTATTTCCTCTAGATCATTAGTTCAAATGCACCAGGAAATCGGTTTCCCTCCACAATCCCTAACCATTTCATACACCATGAACTTTGCTCTGTGCACTGTCAGTCCAGAGATACTCACTACCTTCACCTGGCTATGGCATCCACCCCCGCCCCTCCCACTGGATACCCCTAATCATCGAGTTTCCCAATAACAGAACCTTAACACCGCCATCATCCTTATGGTTACCTACACTATGCCCTCTCAGCCCCTTCCCCCTTTAGTCATGATCTCACCTCTGGGAGTCTTCCTGCCTTATTAGAGACCCCTTGTCACCCTCCCTTTCTGCCTCCCTTGCTATTTTGCCCACTTAACTCAAACCCCTCTGAATAGGTGTCCCTTTAACCCTCTCTTATCTGAACCATTTATCCTGGCCCTGATGGTTTCCCTTCCCCACACCACCATCCTCCCCTTGTAATAGTACCCCTGCCTCCAGAGCTCTCTGTGGGTCCCTTAGCTAGGCCCCATCCTGGTACTGACCCCCTTGCTGAAGGGGGGCTCCTCTCCCACCTCCTTGTCTCCCAGTTTCTCTCCAATCACGCTCTCCTCCCTCATGTCTGGAATATGTTGCATCTCTCCCATTTGCTTAACATATATGCTTCCCCTTCTCCCTCTGGGACTATTACTATCCTTTCCATAGCCGGTCTGTGATGCCCTATGGGTATCCGACTCCTTCCCCCCGGCCTCTGTATAAGTTTCCTCATTTCCACCAACCCCTTCCTCCCCCTCTAGGTTGCTTAGTAGCTCAAATTTATTGTGACACTCTATGTCAGCCTCCATCAAGTAACCCGAGTTTCCCCTGACTGCACCTCTAAACTGCCCCTCTTCTTCCCCTCTTGCTCTGTTCACCTTAGGAGCTCCTTTCCCACAGTCTGCTGTTTTAGGCTTCCACACAACAGCCCCTCCTGACTCCTCCCCAGCCACTCAATTTATATTCAGAATGTTCACCCCGTACGCTTTCCCCTTAGCATCAACTTCCCTATCTAAGGGTCCTCTGTCCCTAATATCCCCCCTCCTGCTTGCTGTAACATAACGTCCTGTAATTTCAGAGCGTTGCCCCAGCCTCCCCTCAGCCCCACCCTTCTGCTGCCCATATCCACACCCCTTATCCTTGGACACCCCCCAGCTCCCCCAGCTTACTTCTTAACCAATATACTTCACTCCTGATACAAGATAGCTGTCTACAGAGTGGGCAGCCTCCCTCCCTCCAGGCCCAATTTAGAATTATTGCCATCCCACAGCCTATGCAGCCTACAACCCTTCCAAAGATGCCTGCCATGGTGGAATATGGCCACCCTGTTTATCACCCTCTGTTTATAATGGCACACCCCCTTTTCTCAGTCCCTTTCCCCTGGAATACAGTTTCTCTCTATACTGACTGTAGTTATTTACAAACCCAATTTCAACCCCACCAATAAAGTTCCAAAGTCTCACAAACACATACAGTCCAGTGTGTGTTCGGTCCCACTAACAGTGTGTGTAAGCAGACATCAGGTACCGAGTGATGTCACACAGGCCCTAGCTCCTGTTGCTTCAATTTCAGTCCCAAACAGAAATACTCAGCTCTTCAATCCCAACCCCAGTGGTTTTCAGTATTTAAGAAAGCCTACAAAACATGGTGGGTGGGAGGGCTCTACCAAACACCAGGCAAACAACACATTTAAATTTCCTCTAATTAACCCTGACAAACAACAGTCCCCAAGCCTCCAAAGTTACAATATCACAGCCCAAGTAACAGTTCTAATTCAAGGTAATAATTTTTAACACATAGAGCTAATTTCAGTTACAAACTATTCAAATATTTCAGTTAAAACAGAATATAACCCCAGACCTCTGTCCTACCAGCCTGCTGCTTGAGTTCCCAAGTGAACAATGGAGGCCAGGGTAATTCCTGTTTAAAGACAAGGTAATTGCAGTAATGTCCCCCCTAACACCAGGCAAACAACACATTTAAATTTTCCTCTAATTAACCCTGACAAACAACAGTCCCCAAGCCTCCAAAGTTACAATATCACAGCCCAAGTAACAGTTCTAATTCAAGGTAATAATTTTTAACACATAGAGCTAATTTCACTTACAAACTATTCAAATATTTCAGTTAAAACAGAATATAACTCCAGACCCCTGTCCTACCAGCCTGCTGCTTGAGTTCCCAAGTGAACTATGCTGCAGCATTTGTGGTTACTTTTTCCTTATCACACATATTTGTCATTAGTCATTGCCATGGTTCTTTTGTGGGTGGTTCTGACAGCCACCAGTTTGTCATTGCTTCCTTAGCCAGTAATACACAAACTGAAATAAGTTTTCTAACATGTGGCTGCCTCTGCCCATCTGGCATGTGTAAAAACAACGCTAGTTGTGGCATAAGTTGGAAGTTAGGCTGGAACCTCTCCCATAGGTTTTGTTGTAGGTCATTGCAAAACTGCTAGCATTTGGGACATGACCACAAAATGCGGACATGTGCAGCTCTAAACATCCCATATTGTCACCAACTGGCGGGCCTGATCTCAGCATCGTATTTCACCTGTTGGATGGGAGCACAAAAAGAAAGGGAGAAGCACTTGAAAGAATATGCCTTCCAAATATGGGAGGAGACTGGTTTATGAATATGTATCATATACTCATTCCATTGTTTCCATGCTATATTAATTCCCAGGTCAGCTTGAGACTTATGGCATAGATAGTCTGTGGAGGGAGCTTCTAGCTCTGTTAGGGCTAGATAAAATTGAGAACTGAAGGAATCCAGAGGAGCATCTTCAAAGGCATAGATAACAAGAGTAATGAGAGCTGGATTAATTTGCTCCTGTGGGCCGCTGTATAAAACTTTTAACCTGGGAATATCTGAGGTGATCTGTGTCACAAATTCACTCAGCAGGCCAGGCCCTCTACTCCCAAAGTGCCAGCCTCTGAGTGCAGTCTTGTGAACAGTGTAACAGACAAGGTAACCCTCCTGTCTGTTTTTGTGAGTTTGGATCAACCTTTGATCTCAGTTCTGGAGGAAGTCAAACTGTTAACCTCTTGCTAAAAAGTGTCTCTGTAGTGAAAAAGAATAATCTTTACAAGCAGTGTTTGCCAACCCCTTTTGGAAGATGTCATTCAGCTCCTCCTCTGTCAAAATATCTAAAAAATATATATTTCTATACAACCACAGGATGTAATTTCAAAGTATTAATTCTGCAACCTTAGCATAACTCAGTTTCAAATGACACTTTCTTTGATCTCATGTGCACCCTCCTCACACAGGCTTATTATGGTCATTTACAACCTTACACCTCTATGTAACATCCTAGCTTCCGTTTCTAATGTCATAAAACCTAATTTATGATTTCTCTCTTAACAAAATTAACTTAAACTAGTCTGTAATTAACTCAGAGAAACAGGATCCTTGATAAAAGTCTTCCACGTAACACATTGTCTCTACAAAACTGAGTGTGTGTGAACGCACATACTGTCAACCGTTTCCCATGGCTTTCATCTCTCAGCTGAAATCTGGGGTTGGGGGGATGAGTGACGTCATTTCTAGAGCATTTGAATTTTCAGCAGAGACATTAATACATTTTATATTAAAAAAATATATAATGCAGCACTCAGAACTGGCTGTCTACGTCACACTCCTCCCCACCTAGACTGAATTTGGGGGATCTATCCCCTACATGGGATGAGCTTCCCAAATCAGTTCACTCCTCATAGACCCTAGACAGCCCATCTGAGTTCTTGTTCTTCACTCCAGCCCTATGTATGATTTTTAGATCATATCCTTGTAAAGCAAGACTCCATCTTAGTAGTCTGCCATTGTTTTTCCCCATCTGCGTGAGCCAAACCAGTGGGTTGTGGTCAGTCTGCTCCACAAAATGCTGCCCACACAAGTATGGCTCTAATTTCTTCAGGGCCCACACTATGGGAAGACACTCCTTTTCCACCGTGGAGTATGCTTGCTCCCTGGGAATAAGCTTCCTGCTCAGGTACACAACTGGGTGGTCTGTCTCTTAGCTAGACGTCTGGCTAAGTACTGCTCCAATACCCACGTCTGAGGCATCCATCTGAACTATAAAGGTTTTGCTATAGTCCAGACTTGTCAAAACAGGAACACTGCACAGTGCCTCCTTCAATCTGGTAAAGGCTTCCTTACAGGCTGGGCCCCAGGTAATTTTCTTTGGCATCTTTTTGTCAGGTCAGTAAGGGAAGCAGCCAGGGCACTGTAATTAGGTACAAACTCTCTGTAGTACCCTGCTGTCCCTAGAAAACTCCTGACCTGTTTCTGGGTTTCTGGTCTGGGCCATGCCTGAATCACCTCTATCTTTATTTGGTTAGGACAGAGCTGTCCCCGGCCTACCACATGCCTGAGGTATGCCACTTCCCCCATGGCCACCTGGCACTTCTCGCTTTGACAGTGAGCCCAACCCTCTGTATCCTGCCCAGCACTCCCCTAAGGTGTGAAAGATGTTCCTCCCAGCTGGTACTGAAGATGGCAATGCCATCCAGGTATGCTACAGCGTTCTCCTCAGCACCATTCAACACCTGGTTCACCAACCTTGGGAAAGTGGCCGGGGCGTTCTTCATTCTGAAAGGCATTACTTTAAACTCAAATATGCCTATTGGAGTGATGAAGGCCAACCTCTCTGTCAGTTCTACCTGCCAATACCCATTGGTCAGGTCAATAGTCGTAAGGTAGGTCGCCCCTCCCAACTTGTCCAGGAGTTCATCCATCCGGGGCATCGGGTGGGCATCAGACTTCGTGACTGCATTCAGTCTACGACAGTCCACACAGAAATGAGTTGAGCAATCTGGCTTGGGCACAAGGACTATGGGTGAAGCCCAGGGGCTGTGGGACCTCTGGATTACCCCTAAATGCAGCATCTCCTCCACTTCCCTCCTAATGTCCTTTTGGACAGTCTCTGACACCCAATATGCTGTTCACCGTATGGGCATCTGTGTCCCTGTCTCCACATCATGTGTCGCTAAAGGGGTCAGTCCAGGCTTAGCACTAAACAAGGGGGCAAAGTCTGTTAAAACCTCCCTTACTTTCTGGACCAGGTCTGGGTTGAGCTGGGGAGACAATTTTACTGCCTCCACAGAAGACCCCAGCTTACTGTCTTCCAGCAAGTCCACAAGGGGGTCTCCTTCGTCCATCCCTTCCCCATGACTATATACTGTGAACACCATGTCAGCCCTGTTTGCATATGGTTTCATCATGTTGACATGGTACATCCTTTCAGTCTGTCTACGGTCAGGTAACTCCACAATGTAGTTCACGTCATTTACCTTCCTAACCACTTTGTACAGTCCTGCCCACTCAGCTTGCAGCTTGTCTTTCTGGACCAGAATAAGGACCATGGCTTCCTGACCCACAATGTATGAGTGAGCTCTGGCTCTCCGGTCGTACCACACCTTTTGTTTCTGTTGGGCAGTTGCCAGGTTGCTCTGCGCTGTCTCCATAAGCTCCTTCAGCCTTTCCCTAAACCTAAGGACATCCACAATGGGAGTTCCTTGGGTGGCATGCTTGCCTTCCCAGTCCTCCTGGATTAAGTCTAGGGGCTCATGTACCCGGCGTCCATATAAGAGTTCGAAAGGGGAAAATCCTGTTGACTCTTGGGGCACCTCCCTGTATGCAAACAACAGGTGGGGAAGGTATTTCTCCCAGTCCCTCCCATGCTGTTCAGCAAACGCCTGGAGCATTGACTTTAGGGAACCATTGAATTGTTCCACAAGCCCATTGGCTTGTGGGTAATATGGTGTTGTGCACCTCTGCACCACCCCACACTTCTCCCATAAACATTTCATCAGGTCCGACATGAAGGAACCCCCTCAATTGGTGTTTACCTCCTGCAGAAACCCAACATGGGAGAAAATCCCAAATAAGGCATTCTCCACTTTCTGTCCTCAGTGAGGATAGGGTGACTGCCTTTGGGTACCGGGTGGCATAATCCATCACAGTCAGGATGAATCTCTTCCCTGAGGAGCTAGGGGTATTTAAAGGCCCCACAATATCCATTCCCACCCTCTGGAATGGCTCCTCCACTATGGGCAAAGGGATCAGGGTGGCTTGGGTTTTCTTGCCCGCCTTCCCTATTTCTTGGCACCAGTGACAAGACCTGCAATACTCCTTCACCTGCTGGGTGAAGTTAGGCCAGTAGAAATTCTGGGCCAACCGCTGCATTGTGCTCGCAATTCCCAGATGACCAGACAAGGGAATATCATGTGCAATTTTGAGCAACTGCTCATGATACCCCTGGGGAATGACAAGCTGCCTGCCTAGCATCCCTCCCTCTGTCTGTACCGCCTATGTATACATAAGTCCATTTTCCCAATAAACCTTATGTCTGCCGTCACCTCCCTGTGTGCCCTCAGAGTCTGCCCAAGCCCTCAGCTTCTCTAAACTAGGGTCACTCCTCTGAGCAGCTGCAAACCCCTCACACAGTCCCAAGGCATGGGACAAGTCCCCTTCAGTCACTAAACTAGGGTCCCTAGCACTAGCGTCAGGGCCCTCAGGATCACTGTCAATCCTAACCCTCTGACAATTGGTCACCCTCCCTCTTCAGAGTAACCTTCCGTAGCTGTGGTTACTCACCACCGGGAAATTTCTACCCCTTTTATCAGTCTCCCATCTGGAGACACAGGCTGGGAACCAGCCTCTGTGGTTTCCACACTGGTTTCTGTGGGGTTCGGGGAACTGCTACTTTCCCTTGCCACTTGGCTATGGGTAACTGCACATACCATCCCCTGTTGGAGATTGTTACCCAGGATCACATCTACTGCTAACGTTTTAGCTACAGCCACCTGTGTTCCCCCTGTTTCACCCCAGTCCAGGAGAACACTGGCCAGTGGCAATGTTTTCTCTTCACCCACAAAGTCCTGTACAGTCACGTGCTTATTGGGTATAAGCTGACCAGATCCCCCTTTACCAATGTCAGGGATGCCCCTGTGTCCCTTAACCCCTGCATCTGTACACCATTTACCATGACTGGGTGCATGTGTTTCCTCATGTTCACTGGCATGCTTCCAGGGACACACAAACACCCCACTTCCTTTCTAGTACCACTTTGCGTATTATTGCTGGACCTTCTTGGACACTGTCTGGAAATGTGCCTAGTTTCTTTAAATAACCAACAAGCATTTCTTACTTCAAAGAAATATTTTTGTTGAAACCTGGGGCTAACTGGTTTCAGTGGAGGCAGTGAGGGTTTTAGCTGCCCTGAAGGTGCACTTTTACCTTTCTGCACTGCCACACTCGCCCCATTCACTCTCAGAGCAGGTCTGCTCTTGGCATAGCGGTCCGAGAGTTCAGTAGCCTCTTGCACTGTTTTTGGATCTCGATCCTCTAGCCAGGTTTTTAACTCTGCAGGGCATGCCCAATAAAACTGTTCTAATAAAATCACATTTTCAATTTTATCAACAGTGTTTGCCTCAATTCCTTCCCACCAATGTTTTAAAAACTGACGTTGTTTCGTAGCTAGCTCCTCATAGCTCATATCAGGGCTTCTCCTGAGCTTACGGAATTTAGCTCTGTATGATTCAGCAGTTAATTCAAACTTTTTTAGTAGTACAGCTTTTAACTTGCTGTAATCATTACTGCCTTTATTGTCCATTTGACCCAATGCATCCCGAGCTTTTCCAGTAAATAGCTGGGATAGCTGGAAGCTCCAGGACACTCTAGGAATTTTAGCCTGAATACAAACTTTTTCGAAAGAATTTAAAAAGGCGTCCATGTCCTCCCCATCCTTAAATTCAGCTATTAATTTAGAGTTCAATTTGTAACCCAGTCTTGCAGTCCCAGTTAAACCCAAGCCACCTACCTGCCCTGGTGCTGCTGGTTGGAGTCGTAGCTTCTCCAGTTCTTGTTGCCACTAGCGCTCCTCTCTCCTCTCCTCTGCAGATCTGCGTTCTTGCTCTCTCTTCTCCTCTGCCTCTCACTGGCGCTCACGTTTCTCATGGTCTATCTCCCTCTGTTGTCCGTCTGCCTCACGGTCCACCTCCCTCTGTTGTCGCTCTGCCTCACGGTCCACCTCCCTCTGTTGTCGCTCTACCTCCAGTTCTATCCTCCGCAACTCAATTTGCAGCATGAGTACCTCTGGATTCAGGATACTGGTGACCTTACCCTGCTGCTGTGGCTCTTCACTGACAGTGGCCCTGCTGTCCACATCATCTTCTCGGGACCCCCCACTGGCCACTAGTTCTGTCACACTCGAGGTCTGGTCCCTTTCAGTCACAGTTGGTGACTCGCTGCTCTGGGTATCTGCTACCGTCAGGGCCTCTATGAGGTTCTGCTTTTTGGCTGTCACCTCAAACAGGACTCCTCTGTCCTCGCACAACTGTTTTAACTGTTCTACAGTGTGCCTGCTGTAGTTGGATGCCATCTTTCCTAACTACTGCTACTCTGACTTTGCACTTTAGAAAAAAAAATAAAATAGGTAGGAACTTGACTGTACACCAAGTGATATATAGTTCTGTTTCCTTTTTAAAATAAAACTTTGTCCTTTTCTTTCTTTGCAAGAGAGCTTATGGTCTCAGCTGACAGAAAAATAAAGCTTGTGATACCAAAATGAATGCCACCGCTGCCAACCAGTCTGTCACAAATTCACTCAGCAGGTCATGCCCTCTACTCCCAAAGTGCCAACCTCTGATCACAGTCTTGTGAACAGTGTAACAGACAAGGTAAGCCGCTTGTCTGTTTTTGTGAGTTCGGATCAACCTTTGGTCTTGGTTCTGGAGGGATTCAAACTGTTAACCTCTTGCTAGCATACCCAATGCATAGGCTCAGATATATCTGTCTTCGGGAGGCCAGATATCTTTGCCTACGGGCACCTAACCAGGTATTCAGAGATGAACCCTTTAAAACTTTAATAAAGACCTCATATTTAAAACGCTTCTCTTTCCAGTTTGGTACCACCCTACAAGTTTATGTCTGCTGTCTGCTATAACCATAAATATTTCTTAGCAAAAGAAAGCAATTCAAAGAAAGACCTGGTTTGCTCTAAAATTAGAGTTTTTACTAAAATATATAATAATACGTCAAGCATACAATACAGAACTCTTATAACACAAGACATACATATATTTAAACAAAACAAGGTTTAAAACAGTGCAATTCCTACAACTATATTTAGATTTTGTCTAGCTTTCTAAATACCTGTTTTCAGTGCTTAGATGTTTTCTTGGTCAGTGTCAGATAAAAAGTGTCTCTGTAGTGAAAAAGAATAATCTTTACAAGCAGTATTTGCCAACCCCATTTGGATGATGTCATCCAGCTCCTCCTCTGTCAAAATACCTAAAAAAAATATATATTTCTATACAACCACAGGATGTAATTTCAAAGTATTAATTTTGTAACCTTAGCATAACTCAGTTTCAAATGACACTTTCTTTGATCTCATGCTGTACCCTCCTCATACGGGCTTCATATGGTCATTTACAACCTTACACCTCTATGTAACATCCTAGCTTCCATTTATAATGTCATAAACCTAGTTTATGATTTCTCTCTTAACAAAATTAACTTAAACAAGTCTGTAATTAACTCAGAGAAACAGGATCCTTGATAAAAGTCTTCCATGTAACACATTGTCTTTACAAAACTGAGTGTGTGTGAACTCACATACTGTCAGTCATTTCCCATGGCTGTCATCTCTCAGCTGAAATCTGGGGAGGGGGATTGAGTGAGGGTCATTCCTAGAGCATCTGAATTTTCAGCAGAGACATTAATACATTTTATATTAAAAAAATATATAATACAGCACTCGGAACTGGCTGTCTATGTCACAATCTGTAGGTTTGGAATTATATTTAGCAACCAACGTTTGAAAATCTAAGATATCAGACCCCTGCATGGTGTGTATTGGGAGGACAATCCTAGCCTCTCCATCTAATTCTGAAAGGAGTCCTGTGTTTTGCTGGGAGGAATTGAGAATTGTAAGCCAATGGCGTGATAAGGTACCGAAACAAGAGGAGAGGAGGGTGAGAGTTCTAGTATGTCAGATTCTCAGCTTTATGCTCATGAAAATATTATCCATTTGAGGAGTATGAAGCAATATCAGAGGCTACAATACACCCTGTGTGACAGCAATTAGGTCTTCAACCATTTCAACAGCCTTCCATAAAGTATTTTATTGGGAGGATAACCAGTGAAGTACTGCACAGAGTTGGGCTGCATTATGGTATCATTCTGTATGAGGGAGGACCCAGAGTCTATTAGTTTTAGGAAGCTCTAAAGTTGCATATTTAATTCTAGGTTTGGATCCTGCCCACAGGAAGTGATAAATCATTTTATTCCAGAACCTCAAATAGGAATAGGTAACATGTTTTATCATGCTTGCAAACTTGCACAAAGTTGTTGATTCTGCATTAGTGTAATTTTCATGACATTGCAACACATCTGTGTTTTTTAAATTCAGATAGTGCTACTTCCCCCCAAACTGTACATTTTTTTAAAAACTGTGCATTCTTAACATTGTGTAATGTCAGCAAATAGTGCAATTTTTTTTCCAAACTGCACATTCTAAAAGACGGGTTTTTTTTAAAGGCCCAATTTCAACCACAATTGCTCATTTTAAACACTGTTCTAGCTGTAAGATTGCACAAAATTACACAAAATGGGTGTAATTTTGCAAACAGTACTCAACACAGATTCTTCTAATTTCAACCCGCACTACTGCTGGGATGAGACACACATTACGGTATATCACACTGATGAGTACTAAACAGGACAAAACACATATGTCTGCTGTTTGCTCTCTTCAATCTTTGCAGATAATTTGTGAGGCCTTTTGGCATCTAACAGTCTTGCTGAAAGCTAAGGTAGCCTAAATTCCTGTATCATGATTTGCACATATAACTTATGATGGCTTGCATTAGGGGGTAAGTGTAATTTTGTGCTGCTTTAAAACGTAGCTTTTCTCCCGATCAAGGTCTTGCATAAGTCTACCTTTGCAGCCTTTGCCTTGATGTTCTTGTTAGGCTAACAGTGACCCCTTCCGTCCAGCAGATGCAGCTGCACTGTGACATGGAATCAGAAGCATTGTAGGAAAAGGAAAGGCAATAAAACATACAGACATGAGGATCTCCAGGGGCCATAAAACAAGCAGGCAAATTTGGAAAAAACTCCTAACAGTAAACAAAGGAAAGCGTACACTAAGGGCCCCATATTCAAAGGTTAGTACCAGTGCTTTTGGTGGGGCCATTTTCAGAGGCCCCCAGAGCGCTGCCCAAACCTGGCAATGCAGTCATGCTAACCATACAGCAGCACCTTTGCAAATGAGGGGTCCTTCATGCATAATGGTGCAGCAGTATACAACCCCCAGAGTGGAACTGTTTTCTGCACTGAACACCACATCTTATCACAACACTAAGGCTGAGCCCAACCCCCTGAAGGCAGGATGACTGTATTGTAGCCACCTGCCCCAGTGTCTAATGGTCCCCTCCCCCCGATGGCCCATGCTGTGAGATATACATATTGGCCCCTATGCACGTAGGGGTGGGAAGTATGCACCTGAGGCGCGCATCCCACCCATGCAGCTACACACCTGCAGACAGGTGTGCACCAGCAGCATTCACCACCGCTGGCCACCTGTCCATCGCCCCAGCCCCCAGCTTGTTGCTTTTCGTGCAGCCGGGGGATTGGGTGCATTTGTGCTGCGTGCCCCCCCCCCCATGGTGCATCCTGTGCAGGGGGTTGCAATGGGTGCAGTGGCTACACACCCCAGATGTGTGGTGCATAGCCACTCCACCACTTCATGCATAGGGGCCATTGTCTGTATATATATATATATATATATATATATATATATATATATAAATATAGATATATATATATATATAGAGAGAGAGAGAGAGATGCTGGTAGTCTAGGGTTTCCACCACTGATCGCCATGCTGTGATATGTATAGCCTGCCTGTTCTGTTTAATAGTTGTAACCGGAGCAATTCATGTCTTTATATTTGCTGGTTTATAATATGTTTCCTAAGGAGCAGAAAAGAAAGAAGAAATACCCTCTCACTTCAAAGCACAGCATACATAATTAAATACCCCCCCCCATACTTAGAGAAGCTCCTGCTAGGACATACGAAACTAGCCTAACCTCTCAACCAATATGGCGGAAAGGCAACCATTTACAGAACAAGATTTTGGTCCCTGACCCACAAATAATTATTTTACAGTTCACATTGCTGATAGTTTATCGCCAACACATACACACACACACACACACATTAGTCCCTGCCCCACAAATAATTATTTTATAATTCACATTGCTGATAGTTTATCACCAACACATACACACGCACACACACACGCACACACACACACACACACACACACACACAGTATATACTACATCAAGTGCTTACATCTCAAAAGCTTTAAGGATGCCTGGATTAGTACAGTACCGCAGTTTGCTTCAAAAAACTGGATCACAATAGATCAATTTTAGATAGGCATCCTACACAGTTACAGTAATGCAGAAGGGACTGATTATCAGTGCCACATTTGTTAATTAATTCAAACTTATTTTGCTACTCGCAATGTGTCAGATCCGTCCCACTCTAGGCACATTATCATGCATGTTACCTCTCTAAAGGATTTCAGTTTTGATCTTTTTAAGCTGCATACAAGCTTGAATAAATTTGATTTTTAATTAATCTAGCATTTGTAATTAACCGAACATTTGAATGCATTAACATATCTCTCATACAAACATTTACAACTTGTAACTTATTCAAAGCAGACGGAATGCACCAGGCAGTTCGGCTGTTTTCCACTATGTAAAGAATTTGTTTAACCGCACATGAAGAATCAATTAGGAAATCTGGCACACTTGTGTTGATGTTAGATCAGTGCTATTTCACCACAGATGATTATGTTTAGTCACTAGGTTAGAAGCTTAATAAGTCGGCTATCTCTATAGTAACTAGAATTCAGTATTTTTCAATTCTTGTGGTCCTCTAACAGCTCCTCACATGAAAACCACTAGCAGCTTCTCACATGAAAACCACTACAGGCCAGAGATCTTTTGCCTATTTAGCCCCCTCACTGTGGAACTCACTGCCCTTCCCTATCAAAAGCCTTGTTTATATGGCTGCTGTGCTGTGACTTCTGAAGTGCCTATAACTCGCCTGACCTCCGGAGATGATCCTGATTTGTGAACATGGCCCCTTTCAGCTCTGATGCAAGCTGTGTTGGAGAGGGACAATCATTTCATGAGGAGGATCCTGGGCGGCACTAAAGCATGATGGGACTGTCCTTCCTTTGTTGGAGTGAGCTTTGCCGCTTGTCCACATGGCTCCTTATACTGCTTGCTCTGACCGGCATCCCTGGGATTACAGCATTTCCCTCAACAGAGCCATGAGTGACTTTCCGCAGTTCAAGTAAGTGTCCACATGGCTACTTTTGCACTGGAGCAACCTGAGCACTTGGGTTACTCCAATGCAAAAGCGACAATACAAATGATCCTAAAACCTGCTAAACCTAGCACTCCTTTAACCTTGCTCTCAAGGAACATCTCCTTGATTTAGCTAGATGCAAAAGCTGACAACAGGTTTGTTGATGTGTGATAACACTGATGCATCTGTTTTCTACTGGCTAAACATTTATTGATAATGGGCTCTATGTACAATGGTCCAGTTGCCTATGCAGAAGCAAGCCTAAGTCAGAATGCTGTGCAGCAGGGGTCCAGTGGACCCCCAGTGGCACTCAAGGCAGCTGCATGAGCCCCTTGTGCACATGATCCACTGGTCGCCCACACAGCCACACACCATGGGTGGTCCAGGGGGAGTGTCAGTGGCATACCCGCACTGCGTGCCATTCACTAAGGTGCAGAGTGCCAGGCAAGGGGGTGCAAAGATAAGTTGGTAGAGACCCTGCCATAAGTGTTGTGCCCCCCCTATAGAGGACACCTGCTGGCCACACGAAATGTGGGACCCCCTAATAGGCTGTCCCAGCCCACTGGTCAGGCAGAGAGGGCTTGGGGCACTCACCTAAGAGTTCAAACAACTGGGACCCATGCCATCCCACAATACTCTGCTCTGCACAGAGCAGGGACTCTACTGTAGGATCAGGTTGGGCCTCCCATTGAATGCCCATCTGTGTCCTCCGCTCCACATCCCTCTGCTCCCCATGATCCTGTGGGGGGTGGGGTCATGGACAGGTAGCCGATGATCATGAATGCTGGCCAGTGAGTGCCTGTGCATGGGTGCGAAGCTGTGCAAGCTGGGTATGGGCCTCTCATGTATACCCAACCCCCTTCATCCATAGATCCCAATGCTCATATGCCTACTGTAGTTGTTCCTCCCCTTCAAATCTTGCTGTGGGATGGTTTCTTCATGATTTATGTATCTAGTGACTAATTCAGTAACCCTGGTAAACTGTATTACTGTTTTACATTACTATAGTACAGGGATTCTCAAATGGTGAGGCCAGCCTCCTTGGGGAGGCCCAACCTGTTCCAGGGGAGGCTCAAGCAAGTCTCAAAAAGTACTGCATTTAAATTTTGGGTTTTATATATTTTGTGTGAAGAGATGAAGCAAACTGAAAAAGGATAATAAGAGTGGGTGAATTTTCTGTATTTATTTACTAATAGGTGACAAGGGAAGGTGAATGAGCCAATGCTCATTTCAGGTGTACCCGGGGAAGGGTAGGGAGTGAATACATTTCAAAAGGTAACTGTGCATGTGGGGGGGTACAATAAGCTGAATAATATTTGTTTATTTTATTTATTTGTTATTCAGATAACACCTTTGAGCACAGGAGCTCTTTTTTTTAAAAGTTCCAAGTCAGTATAAGACAAGGAACTGAATGTGAGCCAAGTACTCAAAGGGGTTTCAATTAATTTGTGGTGTACAGTACAAAGTACAGTGTGTTATTTCTGTTTGGGGAGGCCCAAGATTATTTCAATTTTTTGGGGAGGCTCAAAATCTTTTCCATGGATTTGGGGAGGCTCACTGTGACAAAGTCTGAGAACTATTGCTATAGTAGGATTCATACTAGGAAAAATAGTTTTACAGAAAGCTGAAAGCCCATTTGAGTACAACTCCCTCAATGAGGGATTATTCCCAGCCTTGATTAAGAAGGAGCCTATCAAGATTTATTTTAAAGGTATCAATGGATCCCACCTCTACAATTTCCCTAGGAAGAGAATTACAAATGGATATGATTCTGTGTAAAAAACCCTCTTCTTGTATTACTTTTTGGATTGGTAAGTATTAATTGATAATTATGGCTCCTGAGGTTAAACTCCCTTTGATTATATATGAGGCCCAAGTCGGACATTAGAGAGGGATCCCTCAATAGTCTAAACATTTGCATAAGATCACCTCTAGTGCATCTACATTCCAATGAGTAAAGTTTCAGTTCTCTCAATCTGCTATCATACTCAGTAGTTTGGAAACTCCAAACCATTCTTGTAATTCTCCTCTGAACTCCCTCCAGTCTATTAATATCCTTACGCAGGGATGGATTCCATAATGGGGAGCCATAGTCCAAATGGGGCCAGACGTATGCCCTATACAAGGGGCTAATGCAAGCTCTATCTCTTGATGTAATTGACCTTGTAATACAACTAATAATGTTAATAGTTTTTTAGCTACTTCAGTGCAATATTTACTGAATTTTAGATCATTCTTGATGAGTATGCCCAGGTCACTTTCACTTTCGACTGGCCTCAATTTACTACATGCTAATGAGTAAGAATTAAGTATATTCATAAAGCCATATATATATAAAGCCATTGCTACAAGGTGTCCCCAAGGCTCCATTTTGGGCCCTATCCTATATGCAATTTACATGAACAACCTTGGCTCTTATCTGTGCACAGCTATTGTACACCTCTTTGCTGACAATACTGTTCTCTACTAATTAATTCCTCTCTAGACCTGGCATATAAGGACCTTCAGCCGACGTTATCTCCAGCACAATCTAATAAAACACAAGCTCCTACCAACGCTAAAAAGACCAAAACTATGATTATCTCCCCAAAGACAGCCCCCGGTCCCATGAGCGACCAAAAGATCCTAACACTACTGGGTGAACCCCTTGAAATGGTGGATATCTTTAAATACCTAGGGTTCTGGCGGGACAACAAACTGAACTTTCTACACCACCTAAATGAGTCTCCAAAAAACTGAGACAGCGCATAGGCATTTTGTACTGCATCAAACATCTCCTCACCAAAGAAGCCAAAAAAGAGGCTTGTGCAAACTACATTCTTGCCACTCCTGGACTATGCCGACTTCCTTTACAGTAACTGCTCCCCCTCAGCACTTAATAAGCTTGACATCCTCTATCACAGGGCCTTGAGGTTCATCCTCAATCTACCTTACCGTACCCACCACTGCCTGCTATACTGCAAGTTGGGGTGGTCCTCCCTTCCTATAAGGAGGAAAAGAAATGCTGTACTCTGGTTCTATAGAGCACTGTCTGATAAGCTCCCAGAGTACATTTTGAGCCTCTTCGAGAGTGCAAAGGGTGCCTATGGTTTGAGGTGCTTCTCCATTCTTTGCTTTCAGATACCTAGAACAAAAACATCCCATGGTTCGGCTGCAATCAACTACTCCCTCTCCTCCCTCTGGAATACCATGCAAAGCTTCCTAAAACTTTATGCCCTTCCAGGACCAATTGCCTTCAAAGCAATAATATCTGACTACCTGTCTGAAACCTGCAACTGCTTTAGGTGATTGAGCTCCTTCAACCGCCAACACTTGCACGAGCTAGTGGGCTCCTAGCTACACTTAGCTCCCAAGTAATGGGGCCCAACACTTTTACCTTCCTTCTCATGCTCTTCCTTTCTATCTCCCCCACCTCTTTTACACAGGTCTGTCCCATAACACATAGGCCAAGATCTCCCAAATCTGCCTGTAATACTGTCAACTGGTATATTACGATCTGTCTGATACTCCACATATATTTTTTGGCACACAGGTTACTGTTTTACTGTCTCTTCCAAACTGCTGTAATACTGTTATCGATTGTGATACCCCACATATATTTTTGTGCTTTGTTTACCCCGTCTGTAATCTGTCTTTGTCCAGGACCACCTTGAAAATGAGCTTGTTCAATGGTGTCTACGCCTGGTTAAATAAAGTTTGATTGATTGATTGATTCATTTCCCCCAAATGCAAGACAACACATTTTTCTGAATTGAATATCATACCATTATCTACAGCCCATTGTTCTAATTTGACTAGGTCATTCTTAAGTGTAGAGATCCCTAGGTCGGTGCTAACATCAGCCGCCAGTTTGGTATCATCTGCTTATTTTATTGCAAAGCTATCTATGTTTTTATTTAGATCTGAAAACAGTAAATAGTACAGGACCCAAAATGGACCCCTGTGGTACATCGCTTGTAACAAGGCACTCATTGGATTTAAATCTTCTTATTCTCACTACCTGAGATCTCTCCCTTAACCAGGCATCCACCCATGCAATTAATGTCTTATTAATTTCTAATTTCTGCAACTTAGTTATCCAAATATGATGTGGGACTTTGTCAAAAGCCTTACATACAGGTAGATCCAAATAGATCACGTTGACAGATCATAGTCCTGGTTCTGCTTGTAACTGTTTGGCTAGTATTGTTTAGTTTCATCCTGCTCTTTTGCGCTGTTGATTGTAGATTCCTCATAGGGATGCTCAGAATTGAGGGTTCAGAATCTGAATCACTGGATTCCTATCCAATTTTCAGAATCTGTATTTTTGAGATTGCATTCTGAAAACCCTAATTTCTAAATTAAAGATAGAATAATGTTTTTACATTGGAAATGAGGATTTAAGAATTATGATTTAGGATTCAGATTCCTTTTCTCATTCTATGGTCCTTATCAGAAATGGAATGAAATAAGATTCAGAATTAGAAATTCCTATAAAATCCTATCAGACTGGAATTGGCCAATTCCAAGCATTCCTAATCACTTTATCTTCCTTTATTTAACTAATGCCAGGTGATCCTTGAAAAAGGGACTTCAATTCCAGTGTGCCTACAAGGAAGAAAGAGAGAGAGAAAGAGAGGGAGGGAGGGAGGGTAAGAGGAGGAAGGAAGGAAGTAAGAGAGAGGGGGAGAGAGAGAGAGAAAGAGAAAGAAAGAAAGAAAGAAAGAAAGATTTTTTAAACAAATCCATCTGGTCAGAGGCTCATATTGGGTTTATCCTCCTACATGGGAGTGATTCTTATAAGAGGCTCACTAGGTTCAGCTTACTATGGGATACACCAGCTTTTTCCCAAGTCAGGACACTTGGTGGTCTAAGTTCCACACAGATGTAAAATTGATATTCACTGAATAGTCAGACCCACAAGGATTGTGGCTGCTAAATACATGTTTACTTTTCATCTCTATGGATCAGTTACATAGATCTCACTGTTCTACGTGAACCTAATATATATATATATATATATATTTCTGACTTCCTTTTGCAAGCGTGATGTTGGGACTCTAATAAAATTCAAGGTAGTTTGCATTTGAGTACTACTGATCATAAAAATGTCCCTCTGCCATCTGATTACAGACTACAGACTACTAATAAAGCAATACCTTTCTTTACTGATGGGGGACTTAGAGATCTTTTTCTCAAACTCCCCCTGTGTCTTTTGGGTTCCATTATTTCTATTTATTTATTTTATTTATTTATTTATTGAATTTTGTTGACCCGGTAAGCCCACTGGGCCTAGAAGTCCCTTTTTCAGGGGCGAGGGTACAGATGGTAAGCAACTGAAATTCAACCAGATTAAGCTGTTGGTGGTATTTTTTTTTATTGAATGGGAGAAAAATTTGGCCAGAACACTGGGGAAATTCCCCTACTCATCTGTAGTAGGACCCTTTGTTTGAGACGATGGCCACTTCCAGCATACCTGTGGAGAAGATGGACATCTCCAGGGTGGGGGAGCAAGCCTCCTCTCCTACCTGTGTGTATCTAGAGGCTCAGCACAATGAAGTGCAAGATTTGGATTTTTCAGAAGCTGGAGCTGCAACTCCGGATGTTTTCTTGTCCACGGAGAATTTAAGCCATACAGACGGTATAACTAAAATAAGAAGAGAGGAGTATATCCCGATTTCAGCATCCTCAGAATTACTTTTTCAGCAACTACTCGAAAAAGAAAGAAAATGGCATTCGGACTACAGCGTGAGCTGAGGGATCAGATTGTGAAATTACAAGCTGGAACGCAGCCCGTCTCACCTTTGACAGGAGCTGATGACAGCATTCATGACGCAGCAACATCAAAGGCTTTGGCCCAGGCAGGGCCGGATGAGTCAGTCTCCAATAATTCTCCTCTGACAAGTGAATTAAATCTTGCATTGACTGGCAATCTGTCCGCTTCTTTAGGCGGGTGCCTACAGCCAAAAACAGAAATTCCTTTAGTTATACCCGAAACTGTTTCCGAGGTGAAATCTCCTCAGTGTTTGCCCGGACAAACAGAGAATGACCCTATTTTCAATATTTCTCCTGTAAGGGAACCCCATTCTAGGGACAAAGGGTTTGTACTAAAGCCCTTGACAATCGGGACTTTTGAATCAGGATCTACCTGTATTAACCCAGTAAATATAAATTATCAGCATGTACCGAATATACAAGAAGGGGCGTCAGTTTTTTCTTTCAATAACAAAGAGAGTGGAAAAGTTACAAATACAAAGGAGGACAATAAAACGGAACGCAGGACTGCTGTAACTCTGGCAAAGAGGCATTTATCTTTACCTTCAATGTCAGCCCCTAAGAAAATAGTAACAGCTGATAATGTGCCTAAAAAAACAGCAGGGGACAAAATACAGCCTGTTTTTGCTTTGGAAGAAGGTTTAGAACCTACAGTTGATTCATGGTTCCCCCCAAAAAGCACTTAGTGGGGCAGGATGGAAATTGTCTTCTAATGGTATATGGCTTCCTGATCCTGGTTGGGATCCTAAATTTAATTTCTCTCAGTCTTCTCCTGCTTGGTGTCCTGGAGGCTTTTCTAATTCTCTACCCGAGTCTCAGATTTTTCTAGAAACCCCTCTGGATATAAAACACCCTGGTCCAGGAAAGGTTCCTGATCCTCAGACTCTTGCCCAGAGAAGTAATTCTGGAGAAGTTTGTTCTACAAGTGAACTTGATAAAACTGAAGTTCAAAAGGACAACATTGAGGATTTAAAGGGTGGCCCTCATGACCTCCCCCAAGCTCAGAAACCTCTTTTATCTGACCTATTTTCTAAAATAGAAAAAGAAGCTGCCCCTCGAAGGAATGCGGTACGGATCCGCTACAAAGGGGGCCTTGAGCATCGATCTGACAGACACTATGTGGGAAAAAATGTAGTAAAAGACTCCCTACATTTTTCCCCATGAGAAGTTTTTCCCTTTATCAATATCAGTGGGGAAGATAATTATGACATCAGCTTTTGTACACATTATGCTCAAGATCTCTTTTGGGAGAGATACAATCAAGTTAAATTCTCACCCACGTGGACCCCCTTTTTGGTTATTCCTTTAACTAAACCCCTAATTAAATATGTAACAGTCCTGTTTCGGAATGAAGGGGTCCACATGGATGATATAACCTACTGGTTCTCCCAGAAGTGTGATATTCTAAGTGATCCAGAGGCTATTTTAGACTCCTAGCAATTTTGGACTGAAAGTTGAAAATATAAATTGAAATTGTGGCAGTCAGATTCTGGGATTTCCCATGTTCTTAATTCTTTCATGTTGAGCAGGAATCAAGATGTATGTTTTTATGTTGGTCAGCCTCGAGCATGCTACAAGTGTGGCTCTAGAACTCACATTTTTAGCTCCTGTGACAAACCACATTGCGACAATTGTGGGGAGGTGGGGAACATTGCCCTTCAATGTGCCTCCCACACCAAATGTGATTTATGTGAAGAGATTGGACATGTTTTCAGCGACTGCCCATGAGCAGCCAAAAACAAAGCCTAATGTAGGAGTCCGGATCTTTTAATTCAGCATGCCCAAGATGTGATATCCCATTCAGATCCTGTGCCCCCCTCCTCCCCTATCCCTCCCTGTCCTACTCAACTGGTACCCCTTCCTCCCCCAAGTTCTCCCCTTAGTGAAAATTGCTCCCTCTCTCCCTTCCCTTCCACTCACAGATCCCACTACTGATGCTTCTTTGGTTCCAGTTTGTTATCAGGATCCTGTCATAGGGGAAGACTCTGCAGAGACTCCTGTTCCCCTTCCTAGGTGATCCTCTAGGATTTCTAAAAATAGATCTGCTTCTCCTCATGAGTCAATAGAACCTATTAACTCCTTTGAGGTTTTGGCTTCTGAAGATGGTACCTCTGATATGGACCAAGCTGAATCAGCTGATCTACCTTTGGCTGCTCTCCATACCCCTTCCACTCCTGAACTAGTGGGTTATAGGGGAAAAAAAAAGAAAAGATGAAAAAAAAAAACAGCTTAAGCTGCAATCCCATTAATGGTGGGTTCAGTTAATATTCATAGTTTATTAAACCCTGTAAAATGCCAGGCAGTTCTATATTTCATTCAAGTTTCAGACTTTGATATTTGTTATGTGCAGGAAACTTGGATGTTTTTTGAGGATCAGATAAGATCTTTCCAGGGGGAATGGGCTTGGGGCCCCTCATATTGGTCCTTTGGGTTGGATACTGCGGATGGGAAGGGTATTTTAAAGGATATAAATTTTCCCTCTCCAAACTAATTGATCTGAGCACTGGAAGGTGTTTAATTTTGGATGGGTTATGGCACAATATGTATTTCCACTTTATTAATATCTATGGGCCCCAGTTAAAGTTAGAAAGGGTAGCTCTTTTACATGCAATACAACCATATCTGGTTACTTCATCCATCATTATATTTGGAGATTTCAATTGTCCTTATGGGAAAGGAGGGGGACCTGCTACAAAAAAAGTTTATTGTGATGCTAATGCTTTGTTTCAGGTTATAAACCTTGCAGAATTGATAAACTGTAATAAATTTCAAAAAACTGGGCCTAGTTTCACTTACATGAGGCATAAGTACTATTTTACTATAGATCACATGTTTGTATCTAGGAACCTGCCACATTTTTCTTTTCATATTCAACCCACAGAATTTTCTGATCACTTAATATTGGTCAATGAAGCACATTGTCATCAAAAGAAGCAAACTCAAACTAATCATTGGAAACTTAATTCTTCCGGATTAAATGACCCCCAGGTTCAGTCAGGGATCCGTGGGTTAATAGCAGCCAGGTGTTCTGTCAGGTTTCTTTATTCAGATTTATCAGAATGGTGGATGGACACTAAGGCAGATTTTAAATCTTGGTTTCAGAGGTATTGCAAAAATTCTATAAATAATAAATTCCTTAAATATCTTTCCTTAAGACAACAACTGTTTAAACTATTTACCTTGGCAAACACTTCCAAACTTGATTACTCTTCTCAAATATATAATTTGAAAAAGGAAATGTTGCTCTACCAGTATGATAAGGCAAATTCAGTACAGGCTATATTACAATCTGGTACCCAAAAATCCCCATTGGGGACCCCTTTTTTAGCTTGTAAAAATCTTAAACAAACTATTCAAATGGATTCTTTGGTAAATTCTAAAGGGCAAACAGTTCATTCTGTGGGAGATATTCATGAGACTGTAGTCTCCTTTGTTAAATCTCATAGTCCCCTAAACACCCCCTCAGAAGGAGCTATTCAAACATATTTGGAGTCTACAGATATTTGTAATATGTTAGTTGAAATACCTGCTATTCAAGGCAGTTTTAGTTTTGTTGAAATTGAACAAATAGTAAAAATCCAAAAAAATGGCATCTCTCCAGGTGTGAACAGTTTGCCATTCGAATTCTATAAAACTTTTAGACCCAAGCTTTCTTGATGCTTAGTTGAGGTTTTTAACTATTTCTTTATTGTAAATAAAATACATCCTTCCTTTCTGAAAGGTCTTTTGATATTTTTGTTCAAAAATGGGAATAAGTCCTCTCTCCAAAATTGGAGACCAATCACAGTTCTAAACTCCGATTATAAAATTTTAGCACAAATTTTAAATACTCGTTTAAAGTCTTATGCTTCATTGGTTATTTCTCCTTACCAGTTTTGCAGAATACCCTCAAGAAAAATTCAACAAGTCCTAATGATTGTAAGGGACTTGATTGAATTTTTATTATTAAATGGTAGGTCAGCCTTCCTGGTTTCTATGGACCAGGAGAAAGCATTCAATCGAGTATACCCCCCCATTTTTGTTTGCAGTTCTTTAATCTTTTAGAATCCCTGATCATTTGATATTACAAATTAAATTATTATATTCATCTACTATGGTACACCCAGTAATTCAGGGACAAATGACTAAGGGCTTTTTGGTACCTACTAGTGTTTGGCAAGGGTGTCCTCTTAGCCCACTCCTTTATGTTTTTGCCCTAGATCCTCTTTTGAGGAAATTAGCAGTGTCCCTCTTTTGGTCAGGTATTGAAGAACCAGGTTCAGGGAGAGAATTACGGGTGCAAGCATATGCAGATGATCTTTGTTGATTTTTCTTAAATTCAACATGTTTAGCCCCTATATTACAAGAAATTCAGCAGTATTCTATCATTTCAAATTCAAAACTAAACAGTGGGAAAAGTAGGGGCTTATTTTTAGGAGCAGGTGCTCCCTCCCCCAATATTTTTGAAGGAATTCCTTTTTCTGGTGAACCCTTAAAGATCCTCGGAATTGTTTTTGGTCCCCAAAATTTACCTTCTTTAAATTGGGATTTAGGGCTACAGAAAGTAGAAATTAAAGTGGGTTGTTGGAAACACTGGAAAATGTCCAACATTAAGAGAGTGAATGTAATTAAACAATTTTTAATTCCCATTTTGCTTTACGTAGCTATGATTTTCCACCCTCCAGGTCATTTAGAGGTTAAATTATATCGTCTGTTTTTTCAGATGCTCTGGGGAAACAGGCTTAACCCCATAAAACAGTGTTTTACATACTTACCCAGAGGAAAAGGGGGTCTTGATATGGTGGACACAATAGTATTTTTCCATACATTATTCATTCCCCAAATTGTTAAAAATGGGTTGATTATATCTCCAGCCTCCCTCAATCAGTGGACTCAGAAGATATTATCACTATATCTGTCCATGTGGGGAACTGCCTTCCCCCCCGGTTATCAATTCATCTTCATATACCTGAATTTTTTCACCCAGTAGTGACTAAATTATATAAATGGGGGATTTCTAAGCAATGTATTATTCAGAGTTCTGGATGGCAATTATATGACTTAGTTATGTCTTCGGTTTTTCCAACAGAACCCACCTTTAGGAACTGTCTTCCTCAGAATAATCATCGGGTTTTAGCTCAACTTAGTAATCCTAGAATCCCCCCTTTAATGTGGGAACACCTATGGCTTTCAGTTTATGGAAGAATAAATGTTCGGGAAATGCCAAACATAAGGCATTAGATGAATGGAACTGTCCTTATATGGGCTGTATTGATAAGGAGGAAACAACAGAGCACTTGTTATTAGGCTGTTCATTTTCTAAACCTTTATGGGCCTATTTAGCATCAGTATGGAATATGCAATGGTTAACTAATATGACTTATGAATTTCTAGTTTTAGGTCATTATGACCATTTAGGTGCCAATTATCATTCAGAAACATTAGCAGTGTTCTTATGTTGCTTAAAGTATTATTTGTGGCAAAGTAGATGCCAATGGGTTCTTTATCAAAGGATGATGCCCTATGATACTGTAAGAATTTTGGTTTCACAGGCGATGACAAAGCAGTATAACTTGGATGTGAGGTTTCATTCTACTCAAAAAGTATTTCGGTGGTGGAAGGGTTTTTATATTTTTATAAAATGCAAATAAAGGAAGTATGAATTAAAATATAGTTTAAAATACAATAGTCATTTTATTTAAAGGAACATATTAAATAACCTCTAAATAAATGAGGTAAAACGAGAAGTTAAATAAGGTACAAAAAGTTATTTATTTTCCCATTTCTTTTTCCTAAGATGGTGTTTCTCTTTGTGTGATGTAACACTTATGATTATTATGTACTTTTGATGTTATTTCAATAAAAAATTCCCCTACTCTTTTCGAGAAGTGCCATGGGATCTTTAGCATCCACCTGAACTACCACCAATCCAGGCAGATGGGACCTCGATTTAACGTCTCATCCGAAAGACGGCACCTCAGAAGTGCAGCACCCTCCTCATGCTGCACTACAGTGTCAGTACTGGGATATTAACCCAAGTGCCAGATATGGGAACTGAACCCACAGCCCTCTGATCTCCCAGCCTCAAAGGCGAATGTGCTACCTACTGAGCCACTGACACTATTTATTTAGTTTAATCATTCATTCATTCATTCATTCATTCATTCATATTCTTTGGTAACGTTTTAAAACCTGCTAGGCATAATGCCTCTTTTCAGGGGTGAATCAGGAGGACTGGGGAGGTTAAGTGACTTTCTCAGTGTCACAAAATATGCAAGTGGAGTTTGCTGGAATCAAATCAACGTCTGCTGGATGTACCAAGCTCATTTACAGCTTGTTACTCAAACCTCTAGCCTGTACTGCCAGCCCATTATATTTTAATGCTTTCTCAGCAGCATTCTTCCACCAGTTTTCCCTTGCTCCTTGTACTTCTGTTGTAGGGGAGATTCCTCCCAATATCAACAGCCTCCACTTATGGCTTGCAAGGTCTCATGGCTTCCCCCTCCGCCTTCTATGATGAAGCTTCCCCTCACAGGTTGCCACAAGCCAAATGTGTAGTGATCAGAGAAACACATTGGAGGTGGGGATCCTCTGCATGATTGCCAGTATGTAGGGGTGAAGCAAGGGTTGCCTTCATGGTCTCACTTCCAGCCTAAAACTGAACATTGGAGGATGCTAGGCAAAGGGTGGGATCTGCCTTGCTAAACTCCCTTTCCTCTGGGCCACAGAGTTATCGTGCGTCTATCACAAGCATAGCTTTTGCTGGCCATGGCTGGGATTCCATGCTTGGCTTGGGACATGATACAGGTCACCTGTACGGTGACCGGATGCTCTCACCATTGGGCTAGTTAGCCTGCCCAGATTTCCATTTTTCAAGCATCTGCTTTTACTGAGGTAGCCAGCAGCAGTTCCTCATAGTACTGACCTGAAATGCAGGCAGATGTTGCATCTCCTACAGCCAAACATGCATGAAGTCATTCTCAATGGCACCCTTTATGAGCAGGGAATGGATGCATAAAGTAGACCTGCATTAAACCTCTAATTTATTTTCTCCCTGTAGAAACTGTTCTGCTTTATATTGGTTCCCATGTTAAAACTGTTCGGTCTTTACTTCCCTTTTAACAAACTCAGTAGGTGTTTACGCTTTACACACTGGTGGCAAGCTCCATTTCAGAACCGTCTAATGTAGTTTATGTCACTTTCAACCACATCCCTGGTGCTAGTGGGTCTCTTCCTCCCAATCATCGGACCGTAATAATGTGAACACACACCAAGTGAATGACTAAGCTGACAAACAGACTGGTGCCACGACAGCATAATTAAATGTAGTGGAATTAAAGTTAGGCACACAGAACTAGAAAGAAAACCCCCAAACACAAGTCATGATAAAATACTATTTATTATTTTAAAATAGTAACAAAAAACATACTGGCCTGAATCACTAATGTATACCAACATTTTGCTCTAGTCATGTGGGTTTTTTAAGGTACCAATCACCAGGCCATAATAAAGTGAACACATCCTTGGTGCTAGTGGTCCCCCCCCCTTTGGATTGCCAGCCTGCAGGGAACTTTAGAACCCTCCCTGGTGTCTAGAGACTCCCCTGAAGCACTGAACACCCACCTTCCAGTCACCTTATCAGTACCCTTGGTGCCATGAGTGCATACAGTGACTGGCACAGCTCTCACACCTCCTCGATTGGCTGCCATATGTCCAGGCAGGGCATGCATATCTTATTTATAGGAGAGGTTGACATGCCCTATCCTATAAATAAGGGGCATGCACACTGCTTGGACATATGGCATCCAGGTAAGGAGGGCTGTGCTGATCACTGTATGCACCCACAGGACTGGGGGTACTGGTAGGTTGACTGGGTGGGTGGGTATTCAGTGTCATGGGACAAGTCCACTAGATGCCAGGAAGGGTTATCAAGTTTCCTATGGGCTGGTAATTGGAGGGAGGACCACTAGCACCAGGGTTGTGTTCACATTATTACAGGCTGGCAATCAGGGGAGGTGGAGCCCTAGCAACCAGGCACCTGGGATGTGTTCATATTATTATGGGTTGGAGAGCAGAGGGAAGAGGAACCACTAGCACCAGGGATGCTTTATCTTTATTACAGGCTGGTGATCATGGGGTGGGGGGCACTAGTACCTGGGAGCTTTAACTGTACATTACTGGTTGGCGATCGGGGGGGACCACTAGCACCAGGGACTTTTTTTATTACATTAGCTAGTGGTCAAACAGGGATTCAGCATGTCTGCAGTTCATTTGTATCACCAGGTAAGAAAAAAGGTTTGTCTCCCCATACAACGCACAGGGGTAATGCCAAACCTCACCCAACAACTAACACACCAAAATCTGGCCAATGGAAAATCATGTACACAGATGCTCACAGCCTGGGAAATAAGATCCCAGACCTGCAGGCAATAATGTCAGAGGCTAAACTGGACATAGTAGCAATTAGTGAGACGTGGTTTACCAGTAACCACACTTGGGAGACTTCAGTACCTGGCTATGTATTGTTCAGAAGAGACTGAGGTGCAAGGGGGAGGAGGTGGCCCTGTATGTCAATGAAAATATCAAAGCTACAGAAATTCAGAATACATAAGGAGCCAGAAGAACTGTGGGTCACCCTGGAAACAGGAAATGGGACAGCCATAAGAACTGAGGGTTGTCTACAGGCCCCCAGACCAGGGGAGGACATAGACACATTACTGTTAGAAGATATACAAAACATGACAGCTAAAGGGGAGGTTCTGATAACGGGAGACTTCAACATGCTGGAAACAGATTGGACAATACCAGCAGGAACATCTGCCAGAACTAGACACATAGTGGATTTCCTGCAGGGGGAGGGCCTCAAACAACTGGTACAACAACCCACAAGAGACAGGGCTATCCTAGATCTAGTACTGACTAACAGGGAAGGGATCACAGATCTCCAGGTAGAAGGTCACCTGGGGCCAGTGACCATCACATGGTATGGTTCAATTTGGCTACTACATCTAAATCATCCCATTCCAAGGCAAAATATGGGACTTCAGAGGAGCTGACTTTGATAAGATGGCCAACAGAGTTAAGCTAGCCTTGCAAAAGAAACACAGGTGAGTGGGTACAGGCAAAGTGGGCAAGCATAAGGATGCAATACTCGAAGCAACATCCCATTGTGTTAGACAGAAAAGGAAGTGCAAAGAAGAAGGAAACCACTTTGGTTCTCAAATACAGTAGCAGAAAAGGTCAGAGACAAAAGGCTGGCCTTCAGGAAATATAAGGGAACACAGCGGGATGAAGATAGGGAGGCATACCAAACTGCCCTAAGGGAAGCAGGGAAGGCAGTAAGGCAGGCAAAGTCCCAAACTGGGGAAACACTAGCACGAACAGTAAAAGAAGGTGACAAGACTTTCTATAGATACATTAGTGAAAGGAGAAAGTCCAGAGGGGGTATTGCTAAGCTTAATAGAGAGCATGTGAGGAGGACCATGTAAAAGCATCTATCCTAAATAGATACTTTTGCTCAGTATTTACTGAAGAGAAGGTAGAGCAGGACCCACAGCTCAGCACCATGGACACAGGGGGGAGGGAGGTGAGCACTACTCCCTTCACAAAAGAAAGGGTCCTACAAGAGCTTGCTAAGCTCAGGGTGGACAAGGCAATGGGACCTGATGGCATACATCCCAGGGTACGTAAGGAGCTAAAGGTGGAACTAGCAGAGCCATTAGCAGAACTGTTTAGTGAGTCTCTGAGCACAGGAGGGGTCCCAGAAGACTGGAGAAGGGCTCATGTGATCCCACTCCACAAGAGTGGTAGCAGGGAGGAGGCAGGGAACTGCAGACCAGTCAGTCTTACCTCAGTAGTGGGCAAGATTATGGAGGCACTCCTTAAGGAAAGGATAGTGCAACACCTGGAATCCATAGGGGCACAGGATCCAAGACAGCATGAGTTTACAAAAGGAAGGTCCTGTCAAACTAATCTCATAGATTTCTTTGACTGGGTAACCAGAGTGGTGGACCAAGGGGGAGCAGTTGATGTCACCTACCTTGACTTCAGCAAAGCTTTTGACACTGTTCCACATAGAAGATTGATAAATTAGCTGGGTAGGCTCGGGGTGGGTCAGAAGTTGGTCAACTGGGTGGCAAACTGGTTGACGGACAGAAAACAGAGAGTGGTGGTAAATGGTATACAGTCAGAAGAGATGCAAGTCACAAGTGGGGTACCTCAGGGATCAGTCCTGGGGCCAGTCCTCTTCAACATCTTCATTAGTGACCTTGCAGAAGGACTAGAAGGTAAGGCTTGTCTGTTTGCAGATGACACCAAGATCTGCAACAGAGTAGATGATCCAGATGGGGTGGGCAGAATGAGAAGAGATCTGGATAAACTAGCAAAATGGTCAGAAGAGTGGCAACTGGGATTTAATGCAAAGAAGTGCAAGATCATGCACAAAAGGAAGAGAAACCCTGAAGCCACCTATAGGCTGGGAGAGGAGTTGCTAGCAGTCACAAAGGAAGAAAGAGACTTGGGCATCATCATCCTGATGACCTGAAATCATCCAAGCAGACCACTAAAGCAGTAGGTAAGGCTAGGGGGTGTTAGGGTGTATTAGTAGGGGTATCACAAGTCGTAAGAGGGAGGTAATAATCCCTCTTTACAAGACACTAGTTAGGCCCCATCTGGAGTACTGGCGTGCAGTATTGGAGCCACACCTTCACAAGGACATTAACTAAATTGAGGCAGTCAGAGAAGGGCAACCAAAATGGTGCAGGGACTGCATCAGAAGACATATGAGGACAGATTAACAGAGCTCAATATGTATACCCTTGAGCAAAGGAGGGAGAGAGGTGATATGATCGAGGCATTCAAACACCTTAAGGGCATTAACAAGGTGAAAGAGTCTAACATGTTTAAATATAAGAAAAATAGCAGGACAAGAGGACACAGCATGAGATTAGAGGGGGGCCGATTAAGGGGAATGTGAGGAAATTCTTTTTCACAGAAAGGGTGGTGGATGCATGGAATGGCCTACCTCAACAAGTGGTGGCTATGAATACAGTGCAGGGCTTCAAACAGGCATGGGATAGGCATAAGGGAGCAATACAAATGAGTATGAATAGATAGGCCACTGACAGAGCAAAGGCCAATGGCACATTTATAAGGTAGAAAAAGAAATGGGCAGACTGGATGGGCCTTGCGGTCCTTATCTGCCATCAACTTCTATGTTTCTATGGTTCTACATTATGGACTGGTGAGCGGTGTGTGGGGGTGGTGTGCCACGGACCACAGAGGGTGGGTGCGCTCCCCCAGTGGCCAACTGGCTAGGTGGCTGCATTACCTCCTGCAGTCACTAGGGTTGCCCGGAGTAAGTCAGGGTTTTGTTTGGTGGTATTTGCACTGTGCAAAAGGACCATGCTAAACCCTTATGCACAGCACAAGGCCACTGAATATGGGGTAGTGCAGATATTCATGGCCACAACCCTCCCCTTGCCCACATGCATACATTATGTTTTGTATGGGTGCTAACCCTCTTTGCCCAAACAACAACCCCTTTTGAATATGGGGATCTAGCACAAACCCTGGTGTGCACGGGCAATGACCCATTAGCACCTGTGTTACCTTTTGATTATTGGGCCCCTGATGTCATAATACTTTGTTTGTGACATCACAGTTATTCCCATGACAACAGACTGTGATGCCACAACAGAGCATTAAAATTTCAAGTACAGAATAAGCTATAGAGGCTGAGGAATAAAGAACTTGTTTTTATGGGAATTTCTTCAGTAACAAAGAATGGAGAGGAGAAATCAAAAAAAGATGCAGTATATGCAAGCTGAATGGTGTCTAAATATTGTTTTCCAAAGTTTTGCTAAAGGTGTTAGCTGCTCTTTAATATCTGGAGACATCAGTAAAGAATGAATTGCATGAATAAATGGTTGCATTTATGCCTTGCACAGTTTTGATGCATGTTCCATGCCAACCATGTTAGGTACTGTACCATATGTACATTGTCATCTTAAATCAGTCTCTGCAAAGCTGCTCATGTGAGCATACAGACATGCTTGGTCAATAAACCATCAATTCATGCATTAAGCCTGCATCCTGCGCATTAGTCCAGTCTGTTCCTAGCAACACGTTAATGACTGCCTCCTTTAAAGGGAACATAAACCGTTTCTTACATGTCTTTAGAAATCTGGGCAGACGTGAATTCTGTTTACTGCTACCAGTGTATTGTTTAGTGTATTTATTTATTTCAAAAGTTTCACCAGGAAATGCCTACTTAGCTGAGTAATAGCTCGTTTCCAGATACGTCCTGGGGGAGGAGTCATGGGAGACATATACATGGTATTTACAGGACATAATAGGATAAGCTGTTCAATGAAATAAACAGAGCATTTACAATACATAGTTGGATAGATTGTACAAGGAACTGACATAGAGCATTTACGGTGCTTAGTAGGCAGAGCTAAACAGGAGCAGTATTATAGTATGCATACCTAGGTTCAGCATCTACAACACTCGATAGGGTGTGTTTGTTTTGAAAAAGCCCTATTTTTTCTTTATTTTGAGTCCCCTTGCTAATGCAGCTTTCTTTTCTGTCCAATATTCATTTTGTAATTATTTATCTGTTACAGTACCCGGTGACATCAGTTGAGCGGAAGCCCTATACGGAAAGCTTCACTCTAGGCTGCTGCCACTCAACTGTCACTTTGTTCTAAACAACATAAATAATTAAAAAAACAATACTGGATAGGGAAGAGGCAGTACTAACAAGGGACCGTAAATGAGGCCAAAATAAGATGACCAGTATTTCTTCCCATATAGATCTTACTCCCAGTGGGCCATCTGGGGTGGCTTATCAGCCCTGTGCCTGTCCCCATTGACCTGTGCCTGCCCAGGACCTACCTTATGGTCAGGCAGCCCCATGGATTATCCATCATGGCAGGTTCAGGGGATGGAGGGACATCCTCCCTCCCAAGACATAGATCGAGTTTGGACCAAGGTGGTCCTGGGTGAAAGAGCGGGTCTGCGGACAGATGTGCAGGGCTTCATTAAGCCCCAGCTCCCTTTTTTTTCCATTTTTCTCCCCATTCCCCATTGCAGCCATTGTGAAGCATGCGTGTGGAGGCATGCACACGTCAACAGGCCACAGGCCCTCCCTTCCATGCCACCCTAGCCTGCACTACTACCAGGCCTCCACCTGGTGGCAGTCAGAGGTTGAGCAAGCAAGCCCTCCCTCCACTCCTCAAAAGAGGAATGGAGTTCCTTGGACACTCAGTCCTCTTCTCCCCAGACAACCCCAGTCCGCTTCCAAATTCGGGTTGCCAACATGGAGTGATGTGTGGCGTCCAGCGCCCAACCCTCAGCACCACTTGGCCAGTTGACTACCAGTGTTTCTAAACACGCATGAAATAATACACTGCAGGTGCAACAGAGACATTATGCATATCCACATTTCTAATTATATTAGTAACATTAAAAATTAACATTTATATTCCCTTTAAAAGACTAAAGTTCAGCACTAAACTGATACAACCTACATATCTAAAACAGGAAATACAAAGACAAACCACAGAATAAATATGACAGAGCCGACCAAACAAGTCACTGCGTAAGTCTCTATATTTTGGAGCCTTAAAATGAAAACATCAGTGGTAAAGCCCAACACCCCATAAGGGTAACTAACTGGATCAATTCTGGGATTTTTCTGCATGGTCTGCCAAAGAACCTGCTCTCATTGACCAGGAATTCCCTCGTTCCATTCACTTTTCTTCCAAACAGTCCATTACTTGAGCAGTATGATTCCTCAGTCACAGAAAAGTAAGATTTATTGCTTGCCTGGGGATAGTCATTTCAAAAGAAAAGATCAATGATACGCCAGTCAGCTAAAAGTGCAGTCAGTTTCAGTGACTGCCTCATAAGGGGACATCAAATATGTTTCTTACATAAATTATTTAAGGTGAGAAATCAACCTCAGGTGTCACCAGCCATCAAAGAAATGGACATTTACAGTCAAGGTCTATTATTTGCTCCCCTGCAGGTTGTTTTAAATTGGCTTGTTATTTAAAGGTGCAACATTTTGCAGACATAGTATGCCAGAATCTGATTAGTTATTCTGATAAGCAACTCAACAAGAGGGATGTTCTGATAAATACTCCCATACTAACGATCAGGGCTACTGTTAGTGTTGACCTGTCAGAGGGGACATCCTGTCCGTTAAATGAAAAATAAAATAAATGTCTCTTTTGTTCACTAAGGTGACTGTCCAGGTAGCAGTTAAAGCTTCCATAGCACTGCTAAAAAATAATAAGGCATATTTATTTATTTACAGTTTGGTGGCTGCGATTAACATACTGAATCAAGGCTGATTTCTTAGTGCAACAAGTGGAGAGGGAAAACAAGTGAGTAGCAAACTACAAACTACAATAATAAGTAATTGAAGATAATATATATCTGCAAAACATCTACGATACAAAACTGTATAATTACATAGCAGAATACATCATACAGAATACTCTGGCCTGGATATTCAGAGCAGTTGCGTATGGCACAACTGAGCTGCACCAGCGCAAGTGCGGAATTGCACCGAGGAGCCATATTCAGCAGGAGCCATGGCACAGCGCAAAATCCATTGCACCAATCCACAACTATAATGTATGCAGCGCAAATGCAGAGGGCGTTCCCATGAATATCCAGCGCAATGGCATATTCAACCGTGAAACCAAGGCGCAAGTGTGGAGCAAATGGTACAAACACACAGACAGCAGTTGTGCCAGGGGAGAGAGTGAGAGGGAGAGATAGAGAGAGAGACACACACACAGACAGACAAACAAAAGACCAGACACAGAGGGAGAGGGACAGAGAGGTGGCATGGGAGAGGGAGAGAGGGGCAGAGTGAGAGAGAGACACACACACACACACACACACACACAAAACCTGTGTAGCAGGATGGCACACAGCCAGCAGCCAACTGCCCAGGGGGACAGTGGACAGCAGGGGCCATAGATAGTGTGCCCTTCTTGATGGACGCAGTAATGAGGGGTGTGAGGAGGCAGGAGGAACAGCTACTTGGCCGACGAAGGGCCCGTCAGTGGTATGTCCAACACAGGTGGTACCGTGCCTGCATCACCTTTGAGAACTATAGCAACACTGAGATCGTGGGCCAGTACCACCTGAACAGGGCCATTCTGAGGCAGCTCTGTGAGCTGTGCAGTGAGGAGATAAAGGCATCCACCAAATAGAGCCATGCCATGTCCATGGAGATGAAGGTAACCACCGTCATGTGCTTGCTTGCCACGGGCACTTTCCAAAGACCAACAGGGGACACCACGGGCATCACCCAGTCAGCCGCATCCCACCTCCTCACATAGTTCCTAAATGCTCTGCTGCCACATGCTTTGGAATTCATCCATTTCCCCAGCACTCAGGTGGAGCATACTGCAACTATGCAGGACTTGCACAGGGTGGCATGCATGCTGGCATGATTGGGGCCATTGACTGCACCCACATGGGCATCTGCATGCCACCTGGCCCTGAGGCACTGGCATATATAAACAGGAAGGGGAGCCCGAGTATCAACTGCCAGATGGTGTGCAATGCCACAGGGTGCATCACCAATGTCTGCACCACACACCCTGGGAGTGCACATGACGCATTCATCTGGCACAGCTCTGTGCTGTGCCACAGATTCAAACATGGGAACATCACAACAGCTTACCTAGTGGGTGAGTATGGCATGGGCAAGGTGCAGTGGGAAGAGCAGACCTGGGAATGGGGGGTGGGCAGGGGGTGCAAGGTGGCGGGGGTGCTAGGGACAGGTAAGGGGTGCAGCACAGCATAGCAGAGGGCTAACCATGTCATTCTCCACATAGGTGACAGTGCATACCCACTGAGGCCCTGGCTGCTCACCCCCTACCGGTGCCCTTCATCCCCAGCAGAGGAACGGTACAACGAGGCACACGCCAGAACATGCAACAGCATCGAGTGCATATTTGGCATGCTGAAGGCATGTTCTTGTTCTCAAGACAGGTCAGGCAGTGCCCTACAGTACAGCCCCTCAAAAGCCTGTGGCGTATTCCTGGCCTGCTGCATACAGCACAACATGGCCATTGACCATGGGATAGCTGTCGAGGCCGATGAGGGCAACAGTAGTGGGGACGATGGGGACAATGGGCTGGAGGGTGGTGGACATCCACCCCCTGGGTGGAAGGACCCCTGGCTGATGCAGCAGGCTTGATGCCACCGTGACACCGTCACACCATCACACAGGAACACTACAGCGAACACTGGTAGGTGGTGCGGTACACATGCATGGGCCACACAGACAGACACAGCACACATGCAGGGACATGCATGGTGAGGGGCATGCACACACAGAGGCATGATACAGGGGTAGGGTAATCAGTGGCACACAACCACACACAGCAACACACACACACACACGCACCCACCCACCCAGGCATCAGAATGTGGTGTGGATCAGATGCATTACACCGGGGCACATGCGCAACTGGTGCTAGACTGCCCTCATCACGCCCATGCCACAAGGTCCAGCGGCTGGGCATGCACACAGGCAGGCAGTGTGCGGCACAACACATAGGCACGACACCAGTGGTAAGGCACACACACACCACCCATGTGCGCATAGGGCAGCAGCTGCAGACCGCGGTCAGGGCAGCCCGCAGATCAGGGCCGCTGCATGGAACCATGGCCACCATGACCATGGGGGCAGCTGCACTGAGTCCAATCGGCAGCCACAAGCTGCGCATAAGCCGGGGGGGTGTGCACTAGCTCCACAGGGGCAGAACTGCGGGACTGCGACTGTGTCCTTGCGGGAGTGTGCAGACGCCCAAACAGGCCAGCCCCAGGCATACCTGAGATGCCTACATCAGAGGCCGGCATTGACTGTGTTGGGGTCACCTAACATCGGGTCCATGGGGTGGACAGCACACTACGGGGAGTCTTCTGTGTATGGCCATGCCCTGTGGCAGCCAGCAATGCAAACCCATCCAAAATCACACTGGCAATGTGATCCAAGGAAGCAGTCGTGTCCTTCTGCATGCATTGCAACCCCTGCAGGATCTGTGCAGTGCCCCTTTCCTGCTGCTTGGCTAACTGGTGCACCTCCACATGCAGTGCACACACCATAGTGGTGAGCAGCACCTGTTGCTGAATGGACGCCCACAGCAGCTGGGTGTGCTCAGCCAGATGGTCAGCATCCTGGGGCTCCCAGGTGGGACGCTGTTCCTCTGGTGGTTACCTGCCATGCTGCAATGCCCCCTCTCCAGTGGATGCTGTACAGTGGGGTCTGCAGGGTGAATGGGAACAGCAGGTGCACCAGCAGCAGACCCTGTGGCCGGCTGCCTGGTGGCACCTGCAGCCTGCTGCCATCACCTGTCCAGCCGCTCTACACCACCCTGCACCTGCACGGCCACACCACCACCACTGCAGGGCACATCCATGGCACCGCACACCAGCGTCCCCCCAGTGGTGGCAGGCAGCTGTTCTGCTACTGGCAGAGCACTGGGCGCGGGACCTGCCTGTGATGCCAGCAAGGGAAATGCCTACAATGTCACCCATGCTTTCCAGGAGCTGTGAGTAGCTGCCATCGGTATCGGACCCCAACCTGATCTATGTCTCTGCGCACAGGACACCAAGGCTGACATCCTACAGGATCACATCCAGCGCCTCGTCCAACCCTAGGTCTAGGGCATCCACTGGCACTGTGGTGCTGAGCTGCAGCCTATCAGGCCCTCAGATGCCAATGGATGTAGAGGGTTCATCCTCCGGGGCTGTACTGGTGGCCACGGTGCCGCTGCTGCTGACGGCACCCCATCCTTTTTTTTTTTTGAAATTCTCTTTTTATTAAATTTCAATAACAGCAAAATCAAACTGACAAACACAGGAATTATACAACAAAGTAACAGTATTCAATAGGAGAGACATAGGGTAATGAACATAGGATAAACTAAAAAACCTCCCCTTCCCCCCACCCCTAGAAGGTGTCACCACTGAGGAAGAGAAAGGAACAGAGAGAGTTAATAAATAGGTGAAAAGGAGATTACCAAGTCAAAAAAGATAACCGCCTACCCTTTAAGCATCGAGAAAAAGAAAAATACAACTCCACTGCTGGTTGTGACATGAGTAGAGAAGGGGTGCATCAGGGAACCCCTAAGGGGGGGTATTTTCAGCATTCACTTAAATCAGAATGATCTTGAGCCTATGAGTCAATGTAGATATAGGGCGTAAAGTTTACCCCACTTTTTCTGAAAGGCAAGGGGAGTAAGTCTGGAGTCGGCAATCAGCTTCTCAACTTTAAAACAAAGAGACACTTCTTCCACCCAGTCCATGTAACAAAGTTCTAGATGGTCCGACCAGTGACGCAACACTAATCTTTTAACCGCCATTGAGATAAGAGCCATATGGTACCTTCTTTCCTTGATGTTAATGCCTGAATAGATGCCCAGAATACAAATCTCTAATGTAAAGAGATCATGCAGACCTAAAATGGGGTCTAAACTGTCACGAATAGCCTTCCACAGTGGAGCTACCTTGGAGCAATACCAGAAAATATGGGGGATACTACCCAAGTCTTTACCACATCTGAGACAGTAGGGAGAACAGGAGTGGTCGAATTTCGATTTTTTGATGGGCGTAAAATACATGTTATTAACAATAAAATATTGAAGGAGTCTATTCTTATCAAGGGTATTGTATGTATGTAAATCTTTCCAAACTTGGTTCCATGTGAAAGAAGAGTCTGGAAGCAATGGAACCCAAGATTTGGATCCAGATAGAACATCTGGAAAACTGACATTCAAGAGATATAAATATATTTTGGATACTCCATGAGGCTTGGTCGCACACTTTTGACCTCCATTAAAAGGGGCTTGATAACCGACATCGATATAGTATTGTCAAATTCTTTATTTATAAGATGTATTAATTGAAATACCTTGGAAACCATATAGGGGGAGATACTTAAGACTAATAACAGTTCCTCCGTCGACCCAAGACCTCCTCGCACAAATAAATCTTCCACTGAGAGTCCCTGGATTTGGGTCAACCACATCGGAGGTATCCATTTGGTACCAATTTTAATGTTGGGATTAAGAACCAGTGGTTGTCCAGGGTCTTTAGCGTGACAGATTTTAGCTGCAGCATAAAATTGGTTCAACACCCTCACCGATGTTCCCACTGCCGAGTCCTGAATACAACGAGGTAAAGTTGAAAAATTACAGTAAAACAAACTAGAGGGATCTATATTACAATGTTTAATAAGATTTAGGTCCAGACTTAGCCACAAGGGCGAGGATATTGCATCGCAGTTACCAAGCCATTTACCGGCTTTAACTAGGTGGCTAGCCCAGTAGTAATATTCAAAATTAGGGAGACGCAGGCCCCCTTTATCTTTAGGTAAACAAAGTTTGTAAAAGCTCATCTAGGAGATTTATGATTCCAGATAAAACGAGTCAGAATTGAGTGTACCTTTTGAAAAAGGTTTTGGGTAACCAAATATCCAAAAGATTAAGGGGATAGAAAAGGCGGTAAAATATTCATTTAATAATGCTAATTCTGCCTCCTACTGATAGAGGAGTTTGTCCCATCTTTGTAAATCGGAGTAAATTTTATCCACTAGGTCGTCCAGGTTTAACTTTTAACCAAATCTAGGTCACGAGCCAAATAAATACGAGATATTTAAGGTGGACGAGGCCCATTTCATACCAAAGTGGGACATACTGGACTGGGATGTATGCAAATTGAGAGGGAAGATTTCGGACTTAGCCAAATTAAGTTTATAATTAGATACAGCACTAAATTGTTCTATTATATTTAGGACTACTCATAGAGAGTCAGCCGGATTGGTTAGCTGTAGTAGAATATCGTCTGCAAAAACAGATATTGTGGAGGTTTGCTGGGAAATGACACACCCTTGAATCTCGGGAGCCATCTTAAGATTAAGTAGCAGGGGTTCCAGATAGAGGTTAAAGAGGTATGGTGAGAGGAGACAACCCTGACGGGTGCCCGAAAATAACCGGATACGGGATGAAAAAACCCCATTGCAATAGATTTTTGCCGAGGGGTCTTTGTATAGGACCCTTACCCACTGGATGAATTTCTCTGGGAAACCAAATTTTACCATAGTACTCCACAAGAAGTCCCAATTGACATGATAAAAAGCTTTCTCAGCATCTAAAGCCACTAGTGCCATGGGAGCTTGAGAGGTCTGGGCTGCTTGAAGAACATAGGATAGGACTCTCATGTGATCAGCAGCCGATCTACCTTGCACAAAGCCTACCTGTTCCCTACTCAAAAGTGATTGCCATACCTGTTTAATACGCGAAGCCAGAATTTTAGACAAGATTTTGATATCACAATTGAGTAGTGAAATAGGCCTATAATTAGCTGGATCAGAGAGGATTTGTTTGTTTTGGGAATCAAAATTATAATGGCTTCTAGTATGGTTGGGTCCAGTAAATCAGAGGAGAAATGAAATTGTAGAATTCAAGAGGATTGGAGATAGTTCCTTGCAGAAGGTCTTATAAAAGTTGGAGGGTAAGCCATCAGGGCCAGGGGCCTTGTCAGGCGAAAGATTATGGATGGCCTCCTCAATCTCACTCAAGGATAAGGAGTAGAGAGGAAGCTGGCAGTCGTCAGTAAGACATGGTGGGGAAATTGGTTTAAAAGCCTCAGTTGCGGGCAAGGAAAAGGGGTTGATGCAGCTCCATAAAGGTTTTGGTAAAATAATCTGAAAACCTCCACAATATCTCTGGGACCTGTCTTGATGGAGCCATCCTGTGCCTTTAAAGGAGGATCAATCTTGAGTTTTCGACTTCCTTAAGTTTTAGGGCCAAAAGCCTACTTCGGCTTCTCCCTTGGTCCAAATATTTAAGCTTTGACTTCAACTAGCATAAATTCTGTCTTTCTCCTGACTAACCCTCATATTCATTTTAAGCTTGTATAACTGCTCCAAACTCTTTGGGACTTAGAAGAAGCGAGGGAGTCTTCTGCTGCCTTAATCTGGCCAGATAAAAGAAGAAATTTTTGAGTTCTGAGTTTTTTCCTCCTAGTGGAAATTTTAATGAATTCACCCCTTAAGAAGCATTTTAATGAGCACCATAGTATATCGTGTCTGGACACTGAGCCCTGGTTAACATCCAGGTATTCTCTAATTAAGGATTTAATCTGTGCCTTGGAGTGTTCATCCTTTAGGACTTGAGTATTGAGCTTCCATATTCTGTCGCGCTGTACCTGAGAGGAGGGATTGAATCGAAACCATACGAGGGCATGATCAGAAATTACAATAGGCTCAATGCCTACGAGGGGTATGTTAGCCATAAAGGAGGTGCTTACCAGAAAGTAGTCCAACCTAGACCAAGAGTTATGGAGAGGTGAGAAAAAAGTATAACTCTTATTAGAAGGATTCAAAGTCCTTCATGGGTCCACCAAACCTAGCATGTTACCTAGATCTCGCAGTGCCAATTGCACTGGGGATGGGGGCTTCAAAGGCCTATAGGTTTTGTCTAGCTCTTGCGATGGGGCTATGTTCCAATCTTCTCCCAGGATGAGGGGAGTTGGCAAGTAAACACTCAGCTTATCTATTAGTTGCATTACAAAACCAGCATCCCCAACAGGGCCATAAACAGTACCCAGGGTTATAGCAGAGTTATACAGGGAGCCCTGCACGAGAATAAATCTGCCCTCAGGGTCTTGGTGAACTTTCTCCGGGATAAAGGGTACACCTTTTTTAATCATAATAGCTACCCCCTTTGCCTCAGAGGAATCACCAGCAACAAAAACTTGAGAGAAACCTTTAACCCTTAGAGTATTAGTTTCTGATACTGTTATATGAGTCTCTTGTAAAAAAAGAATATCAACCCCCAACAGGGAGCAATTAAACAATATACGGTTCCTTTTATTAGTCTTCCTAATGCCCCTAATGTTCAAGCTGGCTAGTTTAATATAATCCAGAGCCATCCTCTAGAAACAGTAGAAGGATTAAAGTAGGCTGCATAGAGATCCCCATATTTAGACCAACCAGTGGTGACACCTTCTTACCCCCCACTGCCACCACCCTGCCGCCTCGGTGATAACAAAAATGAACAGCTTTCTGCTGAAAAATATAAAAGTTGAGCTTCATTATAAACAGAGCGAAGGTGGATAAAGAACCCCACAATCTCAAAAGAGAGCAACAGTAGCCGGCAACCCCCCCCCAATACCAATACACAACAACAACAGTTAAAGACAACTCCCCTATTTACAATCCAGGTTCGAACAGCCAGCATAATAGAAGTAATAAACTGAACCATGCTACCCTCCCCACCCCTCGGTACCATAAAACCTCCCAAAGCTCCAGAAGTACACATAGCAATGATTATACCCCAGCACCAATTGTTAAATAGCCAAGCCCGAAGAGAAAATGATTCCATTCAAATACAACAAAATAGGTACCCACAAAACCCCATTAAAGTGAAGGCAGGGCTCTGAGGCGACTTTACCACTCGAGCCTCCCCCCCCTCCCTCCGGCAAATGAAAGGAATAATCCAAGTAGCACCTTAACACCATCCATCAGACCGAGGTAAAGGAAATAAGTAAATACCTGGGAAAAATCCCTGGGAGAATAGGAGGCCCGCTTCCCATGGTAGAGCTGCTTGCGATCATACCGGAAGACAGGAGATGAGAAAGCGTAGGGAAGGATTTGACGACGGACCAAAACGGTCTGACCACAAAAGCGTCCTCCAGAAACACACCCCCCCTGCTTGGCAGTACCCAGGAAGCTAGTAAGAGGGCCAGACGTGTCGGGGACAGAGAAACAGGCCAAATAGGCCTCACGGCCTTCAACCACCCAAGGCCTACTTCCACGCGGGACCCCAACAAAGGAGACCTCTCGACGAGAGACCATAGGTACCAGGCACCATTAAATTATGCTAGGCAGTAATGTTAAAAGGGCATAAAAAGAAGAAAAGCTAAACAGAGTCAGTTAGCCAAAACAATTAAACGCTTGCACAGAGATTAATATTAAATTAAACCAGCTACATAAAGATAATTTCGGGGAATCATTTAAATAAGTCCGGGAGCAATTTGGTCAGTTCAGACAGAGCAACCTCCGGTTTCTCATAGGCGTGCCATGTGCCATCAACCTGAACAAGCAATTTGGCAGGATAGTTCATTTTAAAGGCTCTCCCGGCTGCTATAAGCTTCTTGACCACTGGGTGAAAGGCAGATCTTCTCTGTCGGACTTCAAAGGGGAGATCCTGGGTGATCCTGAGTTTGTTATTGCCCCAGAGGATAGCTTCAAGTTCTTTAGCCTTCGCTAAGATGTGTTGGCGTTCCAGATAGCTCAGAAATCTAACAATTATTGGCCTGGGAGGAGTACCCGGAAGTGGTCTGGGCCTGAGAGATCTGTGGGCCCTCTCTATATGGTATTGCTGGTGAATGGGTGAGGGGCCCACAACTTTGTTAAAAAAGTGCTGGATGAAGCGCAGGGTATCTCCCCCCTCTTCTGCCTCCAGAAGACCAAGGATCAGTACGTTGTTCCGCCGGCTCCGTCCCTCTAGGTCTTCAGTTTTCATCTGGAGTTTTTGAATATGTTGCCGCAACCTGGTGATCTCCAGGTCAGTTTTATGTTGCCACTGTTCAATAGAGGGAACTCTGGCCTCTGAGTCGCTTACTCTCCTCGAGAGATCAGCGAAATCTAACCTCAGAGACCTGATCTCTTTAGAGATTTCCTGAAGAGTCTCTTTGAAAGGGGATAATTCCTCAAGAAAGCGCTCCTCCGTCAGTATAGTGCCAGGTGAAGCATTGGATACCCCGCTGGAAGTCTGCTTGGCCGTTGAGGCAGCATTGGTATTGGTGTTCCTGGCTTTTTTGGGAGCCTTTTCTGGTGAGGTGGGAGGAGTATGTTTAACTCCCGCGGCCTTCATTTCAGTATCTGCCATCACGATCGAGTAGGAAAACAAACAAAACGCCGATCGTGGTCCTCGGGGGGTCCTGCAGAATTAGGAAGGCTTCATAACTCGCTATAGAGCCGATGGTGTAGTTTTAGACGCAGAAAGAAGCTAGTTTAGGAGGAGGAAAGCGGGAGCTCCTCAGCAAGCAGCTTTTCAGCACCACTGCATCACGTGACTCTCACCACCCCATCCTCTGCATGGAGATGTGCTGGTGCTACAAGAGAAGGAAGGTGTGTCAGTGATGCAATGCCCATATGTGTCCCCCCGTACACTGCCGCTGCATGTGTCCAGCAGCATGGCATGCATGTGGGTGAGCACACATGCACATGACATGCATGATGGCCGCATGTATGCCAGCATGCCCATGTATGCACCCTCTAGGCCACCAGCTGTGTATGTCTGACATACATACCATGCAGTGACGGGCTGCCACCCATCTGGAAGCCTCCTCCAGGCACACCCTCCACTGTGGTGTGGCGCATGGTGGCTGCCACCAGCTCCTCTGTCGACGTCAGTGTGGGTACATCGGCTGGCCCCTCCTGCTGGCATTATGGGACATTCTGATGGCAGCCACATTCTCCTTAATCCATCGCCTGTCAGTCCCAACCTTTTTGGGCACTCCTGCGCCAACCACTGGTGGCTGCCGTGCTGGTTCACATAGGTCGCCACCTCCACCCATGCAGCAGCCCTGGACTGTGGTGTGCCCATGGCACCACTCAACAGGGCCTCTCTGTCAAGGTAGGCCTCAGACAGGGCATCTGTCTCAGCCTTAGTGAAGTTCGACCTGCACTTCCTTGCAGGCCCCCGCTCCTTGCCCTCGTCTGGTGCCGACATGTTGCCTCCTGTGGACATGAACAGCACAGTGTGTCAGTGGCAGCATCTCGCTGGTCCCTCCCACCCTGCAGTACTGTCTGCTCCCAGCGTGCTGCAGCGGCATCCACCACTTACCTATCAAGGTTGCAATACTGGTCCATGGCCTGTGCTGTTCATGGCACTTATGAGGCACAATGCACGCAAATGAAGTTGAGCGCAACAGTAATGATATGCTATCATACCCCACTGTGCCATGCATTGGCTGATGAGCTCATTTGCATGCAGCATCTGAATATCGAGATATTACGCCATGTGCAATGGTATTGCGCCGGAGCAAGTGGCAGCGCAATGCCGATGCATGCGCGGTGCTCAGGCCTGTAGTGTGCATGCACACTGTGCTGTCATGGTGTCAATCATGCAAGGCGCATGAACAGCGTGATGTATCGGCACTGCGCAAGCTGCGCATGGCCGGCAACATGCACTTCGCGCATGATGGCATGTTCCCTATTGTGCTTATGCGCACTGTGCACTAACCACTGACCTCTGACCCCTGACCACTGGGTCCTCTCCATGACCCTGTGACCCCACCAGCCACACCCACTGCATATGCCCAGTACTGTGCAATGGGCAGACACTGTGCAGTCTCCTGCACATCACGTATCAGGCACCTGTACCAAACACATGCACCTGATGCCGCCAATTTTGCTGCCGAACCAGCTATGGAGCAATGATGCAGGCTAGACACAGACATGCCCCGAACTGATCCCAGGTTAAACTGGCCAACCTTGGGGCCTGTGTGGAGCACCATGCCCCACAGCTGTTTGGGCAGGTGCCCTTGCAGCAGGCCAGGGGCACTGTGTGGCAGGCTATTGCTGCCAGGCTGGAGTGCAGGACCATGGTGCCCAGAACCGGGAAACAGTGCAGGCACCAGTATGGTGACCTGATGAGATGGGACCCTGACTGTCCAAACAGGCTTCAGGCATGCACCAGGTGTGGGGCAGTGCCACAGCCAGGTAAGTCATCCCATGTTGTATGTCTTCCCTGATGCTGTACTGTGGTGTTGGCTTGGCTGCCTGGCATGCCCTGCAGGGGGGGTACACTATCGTCATGCTCATCATGAAGTGGCATTGCCAGCTTCCACTTGCATGGCAATGCAGCCATGCAGGCGTGCAGGATGTGTCGGGCAGGGGCACACCCTGTGCACAGGGGTCTGGGGCGAGGCTGCTGTGGTCAGTTACTGATGTGCATCTGTCCTCTTTCCATTCCCAGGACCGGAGGACCACAGGCAGGCCAAGGCTTTGGCAGCGCAAGACTGGGCAGTGCACCATGATGGCAGTGGACTAGCACCAGCAGGGCTGCAGAGGGCAGGTAAGCACCATTATGGTCCTTTGCACTGTACATGGAGGGTGGTGGGGGGAGTGGGTGCAGGCATAGCCGCCTGTGCCATGTGCCGTGGCAGCTGTGTGTGTCACACTGCGCGTGGTGCATGCCACTGTGGTGCATCCATTGGACACGTGTTGGTGGGGTGGGCGTGCACCTGGCTGCCACCATTGTTGCTGTGGTTCTGCCAGTGCTCTGTGCCATGTGACTGTCATTGCACAGTCGTGTAGCCATTGTGTGGTGGGGACCACCTCTGTGCAACATTGTGGTGCGCCATGTTGCTGGCTGGAGTTGAACCACCTCCCTGCAGGTGGCTGTCATGGGCCCTTCTGGGGTGTGTGGTCCCATTGCCCATTGCGCACTGTGGGTGGGCATGGTTCCTTGGGCCATTGCACTGATCACCTGTCCTGTCCCTTGCTATGGGCATCCAGCAGCCAGTGTGAAGACCACAGCACCAGTTGTTGAGCCATCTGATGCACCAGACCCTGCTCGTCATGCCATCCATCCTAGAGGTGGTGGTGGCCATGCACCAAATGATGGCAGCAGAGAGGAGGGAGAGATGGATTGCCAGGGAGGCCAGATGGGGCCGTTGCAGAGGGTTCACCTGTTTTCCCCTGTCTCCCCTGTTGAACCTTCCCCTACAGTCCACCCTCCCACTGTACAGTCCCTGTTCTCTGTCCCTTTTCCTCACTGTACCTACCCTTTCTCAGCCCCTGTTGTTTTTGTACAGAGTTCTGTTGAATATATATATATTTTCTGACATACCTGCCTGTGTCTGTGTCTGCTTTGCAGGTGGCATGAGAAGCCATGCTGCAGTGGCCCAGTGTCTTTCTGTGTGGCGTGCATGAGAGGGGGCACATGTTGTGCTTTTGTGGTTCCCTGCTATGTGCTCTGGTGTGTCCCACCATGGTGGTGTCCATCCCCTGGGTCGGTGGCTGTGTCTTGGGGTGCCCATGGGGCATCTGGCAGGGGTGTGTGCACAGTGGTGGCACATGGCCATCGTCATTGTTCGGGTGCTGTCTGCACACTGTGTTGGGGTCCTCTGCTTGGCATTGTGTGGCCTGTCCCACGTGGTCTGTCATGCTGCCTGCAACCTGGCATGTTCAGTGACCACTGTGTGGGCTCCCTGTGTGCCTGTGTGGCGTGTGTGTGCTTGGCTGCATGGTTCTGGGTGTGGCCTGTTATGGCCTGGGGGGCACAGCCAGCAGCCTGCTGGGGGCGGCTTCCTTGGTGGCCCTCCATTGGCTCCTCCTGTCACCTGCTATCTATGCCACTGTTGTGTTCTGGGGTCCAGTGTCTGGGTGCCTGTGTGTACCCTGCTGGTGGAGGCCTCCTGTGGCCTGTCACTGTGCTTCCATGGTTCTGTCCCTGGATCTGTTCTCCGTGCCCTGTCCCCCTCTGTTGCTGCGCTGCTCTGCTCCACGGTTGCACTGGAACATCTCTGTTTGTGGCATGGCACACCTCTGTTTGCATCATGGCACAACTCTGCCATATTCAGCCACATTGCACTGGTGCTGTTTGGCCTGTGCAACCTCTGAATATGGCTCCAGTTGCATCATGGTGCATCGGATTTGTGCCGTGCTGGACTTGTGCCGAAATGTGGTGCATTTCTGAATATCCAGGCCATAGTAGTTAAGATATGCAGCAAACCTTAAAAAAATGGTGGCAGTACAAAGGGAGTGCAAACATCAAGACCTGGCTTTTCAGCCCCCCAATGGGGATTGTGCAACTTCTCTGACACTTGCACTGATATGTTAAACCACCTAAAATGTGGTCTACTGTTGTGCACAACTGCTGTGACTTACAGCCTTTCTATATAATGATTGATTATTTTGCTGTAAATCAGTGTCAGCTACTGTAAATGCAACTAAATGTTTTGCTTCATTTACCCTGTCACAGGCACACACTAGTAGTACTGTGTGGAATTTTCAAATTCCAACAGAATGAAATTTTGCAGAATGTTTGAAATTCTACAGAGATTCTACCGAATTTTGCCAGAAATGGAAATGCAGAAAATGGTTGTGGAATCATTTTCCATGGAAAAATGCTATTCCATGGAATATTATTCCATGGATCACAACAGGCAGAATTCCACAGAAGAACCAGCAAAATTCCAGTGGAAATTCTGCCTGTGGAATGGTCATTCCATGCTAATTTCACTGGCAGAATTCCACATTCCGCACAGCACTAGCTCACGCCAATATCAGGACCTGTGCCACTGGCAAGACAGTTGAAATCCTGCCCCAAGTCCATCTGGAAAAGCAAAAACAGGCTTGAAGCTCTAGGAGTAATATACAACACAGAAAGCAAAATGTAAAACTATAAAACAAACAAATGTGGCAAAAAACTGCAAGTAAGTGACTAGGAACCCCATTGTCCAGTAGAGATGTTGTGAAGTTTTACTTTGTTAGCAAAGTTCTGCCGAAGCAGTGAAATTCACTTTCACGAAAAACTTCAGGAACTGTTCACTTCTCCATTTTGTTACTCCATGTTGAGTTTTCCTGGCGGGGGAAGAAAATTACACTTTTTAGGTAAAGTCAGGCGAAGTTAAGACAAAGTTGCAACTTCAACAGCAAATTTGCATAACTTCTCCTGAGAAAGTATCACTTTGCCTGCCAAAAACTTCACGAAATTAGCACTTCGCGAATTTGGCAAACTCTGTGAATTATTTTGTGGAGCAAAGTTTTTCAGCTTCGTACGTCTCCAATGTACAGCCCAAAATTCCTTTTCCCAATAAAACAGATTCTACTACTATGCTGTCTGTGGCTGTGTGTAGATGTTGTTGAACACTGTCTCAATTGCTGCCTTGCTTCTCTGCATCCCTTATCTGCACTACCAGTATTAAACTTATTAGATTGCAAAGTGCGTTGTGCAGTAAACTTGCTGTAGAATCAAAATCAAATACCATTTTGCTACAATTAACTTAATATCATTCAGCCAACTTAATAGCATTTTTTAAAATGATATATTTAACATATAAAGTAATTTTATTGGTTTATCAACTTTCACTCACAGATTAAATGTAAACAGATTTAAATAGCATGAACAGATGGCATTAAAGTACCATTTAAAACTAGAATTATTAGACTTGGCCCTGGCTGGTTGAGGCACAGTATTGCACTGTCATTTGGGAGGCCTAGGTTCATGTAAAGGCCCCCAGAATTCTGGACTGAGGCCAACTGGCGGCTGTGTGTGAGACACTGAAGTGAGATGCTCACTTTCCGTGGAGGGGAAGTACAGTCTACCCAGAATTCATGCCCCACCCCGCTAGCTGTCCAGGAGAGCAGCACTGCATTCGGCTGCAAAGACAACCACTTGCCTACTCTCTTTGCTGATGACAGAGTGTAGTCACAGTAGTCCACATATCCAGGAGGTGTCAGACAGATCAAAAAAAGGGAAACGGGGGTAAAACAAAAATACTTTAGTAACAAGACCTAGAACTTTTACTTACAACATTCAAATGAACAGAAAAGGAAAATAACCTAAAACTTGAAGTTGTGTATCTTTTAGCCACATAACAGGAACAAATAACAGGTGTCACCACCAGTGTGCGTAAGCATTGTTATGTACAGCCACCTGTTGGGGGCCAAAGGGTAGTTCTGCCTCCATTTTCACACAGTACATGGCCTATCATGTAAGACTGTCAGTGGGGGTGCCAATTAATTTCAATTGTCAAAATTCGTTTCATATTATCAACACCTGCCCACTAGTACCTAGAGCTGTGCAGAACACAGAATGATGCCGGTACAATTTCTGTGGAATTGCAATTCCACTTCCAAAATGTTTTTAGGAATTTCTGTTTTAATTCTTTGGAATTCCAAAAACTGGGAAATAATATTTAGCAAATTACGTAATTTGTGGAATATTATTCTGCAGAATAATATTCCATGGTTTGAGGAAAATGAATCCGTAGTTTATATAAACTCTGCTGTTTACAAAAAAAATCATTCTGCTTTTAAAAATTTGGAATTCTCCTTCTGGTACAATCCTACAGAATTAGGTGGACATTCTGAACTTTCATAGAATAACAGAGGTTGAAAATTCTACATGGTGACCAATCATAGACCACACTCCTTATTTCACACTGTCTGCTAAATGACCAACAAATAGCAGTTGCATTTATAACACAGCAAGAAAAAACTCTAGAAATTTCATTGGCCAAAAGACATCCCCTGACCGTAAATTAAATCTCTATAAATGCCAGTTATGCCTTTTGGCTTTCTCCTCTCTTTTTTAAAGTTACTTATACAGTACTTGCAACTGTGCCTAATCTGTATTTTCTTTAGATTTCTTTATTACATTGCAGAGCTTTATCTGTTTTGACCCCATGTAACTTGTGGACAACTGTGTTACTGCAAGGCATATTCTGCACCTTCCCTTTGTGAAGGAAATAGATCCTGTTTGATTTTCTGTTGTCATACTGATGCAAGCCATGCCACTCATGGACTCAATTACACAGAAGATTTTACTTTATACTTTATGGACTATAATAATGTTTTTACTGGCTATATCCCTCTTAAAAACATATCTAATTGACATATGACTAGAGATGCAGCAAAGTAAAATTCCACCCGCAAAGTGGCCACTTCGCGTTAGTATTCCGCTATGTGAAGTGCCCATTTTAAACCCTCACTTCACCACTTCGCATTGTAATTATGACTTTGCGTTGTGCACTCCACCTTATTCCACTTTAAGGTGGAGTGAGAATTCACAGGCAGCCCACACACATATCACATGCCTTACACAGTGTAGGTCACATGCTTCAGGCAGGAGGTTATGGACAAAAACACTCTCTAACGTGGTCTGAGTTACATGTTTTGCATAGCGTGTGACAAATGGCTCTGCTCTGCGAATGGCTGGGGGTGGGGTGTGGACATGTGATGAAGAGGGGTGCACAGGTGACAAGTCCACAAATGAAGTTATTTCCCCCGTTTTACGTACAGGGGTTGATGTACCACTTGCACTAGACATATTGCACTGACCACCACCACCACCACCACTGCTACTCTGACCACCACTTGACAATATTTCTAAATCATAATCCTTCCCCTCATCATGCCTGTAGTAATCCTCTGGTGTTATTTCATTGCTACTGCAGACATTCCTATTTGGTCTTACACCCATGGAAGGGGATAACATGCTCAGTAAGGTTGATAACGAGGGTAGACGCCCCACTATGGCATTAGCTGCCATCTGGTGCTGGGTCCACAATGCCATGTGCCTGTTCTTAAGATGTGTATGCTGGCCCATGTGCCCAGATGACTCCCCTTGTTACCTCGACTCACACACGCATGGCAAAGCTGGTAGATTGCAACTGATTCATCATTTGCATCTTGGACAAAAAAATCCCAAACAAGGGATTGTGATCCCCTACTTTTAACATGTCCCTGATGCTGCTTATTGGACTCTGGTTTTTTAACCCCTGAAATGGGGGTTGTGCTACATGATTTTTCAGGCTGGACACACTTGGACTCCAACTGACCACCACAACTACCTATGATTATTACTGGGTCATCATCATCATCATCATCATCATCATCAACAGGAACCACTAAATCACAACTTTTTTTGAGGGGGGGGGATTTAATGCCAGTGGACCCAGACACAGCCACCTTGACTTTCTTTTTCTCCGGTTCCCAACAGGGGTCACTGACATCATCATCATATTCATCAACATCATCCGCATCCACATTTTCAGCTTAGATGCTGTCATGTGGAGAACATGGTATAACCACAGCATCATCATCATCATCATTACCTGATATTTTTGCGCCACACTTTGAATCACTGGATGGCAAAGGCATGACCTCAACAGTGCTGGAGGAAATGTGACATTGTGAGTTATTGTCGCCAGGATCAGAATCATGTTCAACTACCATGGGGATGTTAATGGGGAGTATGACATCATCTACACTGTTAGTCACAGCTTTAGACTCAACTGTATTCTTTGAAATGGTTAACTGGTCAGAAGTGTAACTTGAGGCAGCAATATTCATGCCAGCAGAAACTGCACTAACACCACCAGCTGGGACAACAACATCTCCTCCAACTATGAGTGAAGCTACAGACTGTGCTGTAAAAAACACTGATGGAGAAATCTCTTTACTGACACCAGCTATGCACTGTTGCGTACTGCCATGTCCATGGACAATCTTGCCACTTGCAGCAGTGCCATGGCCAGAAACAGCTTTGCTTGCACATCTCTTTGCAGGCACTTTGGGGGATCGCCAAGAAAATTCTAACAAATTTAGATTTCTGAATTTTCAGTCTGGGCTGGTGGATGTGAAGCACCCCCAAAAAAAAAAAAACAACTGTGGCTTGCAGATGCAGAATGGGCACTAAACAGATGCAACAGCACAGACAGATTAAGATTGCACTGCACAATCAAGAAGAGACACTGACGCAGTCACAACAATACCCTAACCAGTGCTCGCAAGTCACGATCCATTCTGGAAAAGAATACCTTGGGCTGTAGTGCACTGCAGTAACAGTCCAAGACCAAGATACCACAAAGCAGTATAAAATCACACAGGTGCGGTGGATAGCAGGTTCACACTGCTGCACTTACTCTATGGCAACATAAAATGTGTCTGATTTGATAGCACGTGTTGCACACACACTCACACACACACTACAAGTAATGTGTAGCAAATTGAAAACTTTGGTAATATAACCAAATCTTTTAAACACACTGAAATTATGCAGTGCTGCACCACAACAATCAGCAAAAAAAGTCAAGAATTACTGAAAATATTACTGTGTACATTAACACAGTTCTACAACAAAAATATAACAAAAACAGAAAGACTGCCTTTTTCTCCCAGTCAATCTACAGCCACCACAGATACTCCCCTCCCCCAACGCACACTTCAAGTGTCTGTCAATACACAGACTGAATGTTCTAAATTAGCATTCAAAATCCACACACAGACAATAAGCACTCAATGATATGAGTATAGGAGGGTTTCCTACAATTGATGTACTAGATTTTGAGCAAACAAAATAGCTCAAAAAGGTTTTTTTAACAGCTTTTAGAAGGTCTGAATCGCAGAGCTCTGAGAGCAAACTGTCTCTGGCTACCACTACACATACACTACACAGAACTGAGGCTGTGCAGAGCAATCTAGAGCCCATGTGACCTGCAATCCCATGAACCACTGCAAAATTCGCCTTGGAGCTCATCAACAAGACGAAGTGATGCGAAGTGCATTGATTTCTATGTACTTTGCATTAAAATTGGTCACAAGTGGTTGGGGAAAAGGTAGTGCTCATAAGTCATTGTACAATGGACTTTATGCTCTCATTAAGGACGCTGGCACTTAATTTCCCATTATGGAATCCTTTGTGGATTCTGTATTACTTTGTGAATTGCTTCATGGAGCTTAATTTTAGCTACTTCGCCCACCTCTACATATGACATTGTACTTTCCTGTATATTAAGAGGAATGGCTCCCTCAATGTGGATGTATCAGTTCTTTATATTCCATGTCCGGAATATGTTCCCTATGTATGTTGTTAAACCAACAAACATAAAGGTAAAAAAACCTCTATAAATGCACAGTCATTTTCCTTCCCAAAAAAACCTACTTAACATTTATTTGATAAGTATAAGAAGCCCCCAGGATGTGCATTGTGAGGGACATGTGACCAGAGTAATTTATTAATTTCTTTTGTTAATGTATTTTGTAATGTACTGTAAGTATGCTTCTGTCATAGCTACTGCTATTTGCAGAGGGGGCACATAAAAAAAGGCTTACAGGGTCACATGTTTAGACAAGTCTTAAGGGAAATATTGAGGACTACTCTGTGGATTGTTCTCAAGCTAATCCAGGGTGCACATCCTAGCAGCTGTGAAGGTGCAACTTCGAATGCCTCAGACATCCTTGAAGTCAGAGATTATGTAAGGCAGATGGGAGAGTACCAGGCTGAATGCATCAGCCAGCTTAAAAGACAAGAAGCATGGGGCTACACACCTAGACTATCTTCAAGACAGAATCATAAAGTGGACAGGGCACATTTGGGTGAATGAGGTCATTCCTTCATACACTCACCCATCTGGTGGTGGGCAGGGGTAGCCTGTCACTCAGTAGAGAAATCACCTCCTACAATCAGAGAAAGAATATAACAGAGAAATGAGATTAATTTCTCTCTCTTGAACTGGAACATCAAGACGAGAGCTCTGCTGTACAAAGACTAGCTGATGGGTCAGATTCCACAGTGAGGGTCAGTGCTTCTGTAGCTAGGGCAGGTAAATTATTCTAGATAAGGATAGTTCAGAATTTTGCTGTACACCAGCTGTCTGTTAACTTGCTTTATTTTCTGTTTTTTGGTAAATGTGCAACCCTTTTGTTTTCTTGTAAATACATCCTGTTGTAAATACTTGTATTTTAGTAAATATTCTATTTTTATAGAATCAGTGACTCTTTGTTTCATTTAAAAGGGTAATTTTACTATTTCTGCTGGACTCTGTTTGCAGTCCATCTCTGAAGGGCACTCTACCCACAGTTACTGTGTTGACCTTCTCGACCATGTGCAAAGGAGGAGGTAAAAAACAGGTTTCCTAGTTCCTGTTGGTAAAGACTACGTGGTGGCAGTGAGCAGAAAATCCCTGGTGAGAGGGATTTTCATTACATTGGTGGTAGCAGTGGGATCTGTGTGGTAACTTGTACCAGTGCAGTGCAGATCAGCATACAGTGTGCTGTCCTGTGAGGCAGGAACTCTGAGAGAGAGATAGCACACTGCTGATGGAGTGCCAGCAGAAATATACCTTAACAGTCATGAAACAGGATTTCAAAAGGTTGCATTGTTTACTACTGTTTATTTTTATTTCTAGACAGTTTGGTGCAGCATAGCTAGAGAATATGAGCTCCTCAAGCTATGTAAAATTTCATGTACAGCAGCTTCATGAGCTGTGCACAGCAAGGGGGATCGTCCATGAGGGCATGACAAAGAATGCACTTATGGAAGCCCTGTTGGCACATGACCAGCTGCAGGAGGGGCAGACAGTCTCAAATGGGCATGGCCCAATACCTGACCAGCAGACAGCTTCTGAGGACAGTAACCCAGGTATCGAGACTGAGGTCACAGTGACTGAGCAAGGGGGACACCTTGTGGCACAAGCAGGGGGAGCTGCTCAGCCCAGTCAACCTCAACTTGAAATCCTGAAGGCAGAGCTTGCACTGAGGGATGCCAAACTGCAGAGGGAAAGGCTGGAGGCTGAAAGGTAGAGAGCAAGACTGGAGGTGGAGGAAAGGGGGAAGATTCACCAGCACAAGATCCAGATGCAAGAGGAAAGGGAAAAGATTCGCCAGCATGAGATCTTGATGTGAGAGGAAAGAGAGAAGGAATGAGCAGAGTGAGAGAGAGAACGAGCAGAGCATGAGAAAGCATGACAGCATGAAATCGAATTGGCGAAACTGCGCCAGCAAACACCATGGCAAACCGTGAGTAATGGCGAAGGGGATGCAACCCATGGAGCCACAATTAATTCTAAAATGTTCCCACAGTACTGAGAGGGAGATGATCTAGATTTGTTTTTTGAAAATCATTTGAAAGGAACTGTGGGCAATTTAAATTAAACAAGGCTTCTTGGATGGCCCACCTGACCCCATTGCTTACTGGCCATGCGGTGCATGCATTTGAGCAACTGGACCATAATGTCAGCATCGAGTATGATGAAGTTAAAAGAATGTTATTAAAACATTTTGAACTAATTCCTGAGGCCTATAGATGGAAATTTAGAGAGTTAAGAAATGGCCCAGGAGACAGTTATGTAGAACTGCATGTCCAAATGTGTGCTTATGTAGACCATTGGGTAGATGGGGCTAAGGCAAGGACTGTAGAGCAAATTAAAGTTTTAATTTTAAGGAAACAATTTCTAAAAATTTTCCCTGATGACCTGTGAATATGGCTACTGGACCAGGCATGCAACTCTGCAAAGGAGGCAGCAGAAAGTGCAGATTTGTATGTGGCCAGCAAACCACATTCGCAGCATGACGACTATGGGGTGGGGCAGTACATGGTTTTAAGGGGACCCAGACAGGGCAGCCCAAAGGAAACCAATTTGCAAACAAGCCCAAAACAGAACCCACAGGTTCTAAGGGGAACAAAGAGCCGGGGGCAAAGGAATGCTGGATTTTCCAGAAAGTGGGCATCTGTCCTATAACTGCCCATAAAACAGGAGTAAAAGGCAAAAACATGGGGGAGGGGGTGACCAGGATAGTACACCACAGTTGGTAAACTGTGCACACACTGTAGTACCACCAAATTCCACCAAGCACAGGCACCCTAGTCTAGTAAATAGGACAGTAACACAGGGATTGAGGGACACTAATGCCCCCATCTCCATGGTAAGGCAGGATCTGATCTAGGCAGAGCAGATTCTGCTGGGGCAGTTATCCAAGATTCAGGAAGTCACAGGTCCAGTGGTCCAAGTGCCAATGGCTCAGGTCTTCCTGAGCTGGGAAAAGCAGCCATGGGGTACAGGAGGTGGGAGTTGTACCTGATCTCCCTCTGGATGTGATCATGGGGAATGATTTTGACCACAGGGAAACCTTAGTGTGTGTTACTACCCATAGCCAGGCAAAAGGGCAAGCTTCTGAGAGGGGGGAGTGGGTGACACAGCATGTGTAGACCCATCCCTCAGCAGCTGAGGAACTGGCTAGTGTGGGTAAAGGGCTAGCTAGGAGTAGCAGCCCCAGGCCCCAGTTACAAGCAGAGGTGGTTGCCACCAGGGCAGTTTCCTTCTGAAGGGGAACTGGGGGGGGTCAGATGAGAAAAGCTGGGTAGGGCACAGCAAGCCGATCCCACACTCCAGAAACTGAGAGAGAGATAGTAGATAGTGCTGTGGCCTCTCAAGGGAGTAAAAAATCAGTTTATTGGGAAACTGGGCTAATGTACAGGGAGTGTACACCACAGAGGGAGCTAGAGGGAGAGGTACCCCAGCAGCTTGTTGTCCCCTGGGACTACAGAAAGCAGCTTCTGGCACTGGTCCATGATATTCCTTTTTCAGGCCACCTGGGTATTAACCACACAAAAAAGCAGCTTGCCAACAATTTCTTTTGGCCATGCGCGTACACAGATGTGGCAAATTACCCTTACCAAATGTGTTGCAATGGCAACACAGTGTTTTATCAATGGCAATACCTGGGTATGCCTGAAATTGTGCAATGGTACTACCCAGTGGTAGTCTGGTAGCACAATGGTGTCAACCAAGTCAGGTTTCTGGCCTCAGTGGTAGTGCCATGGCACAGTGGCATCCCTATGGCAATTTCAGCAGGTTGCCTGGACTGGTAAACGAGTAATGGTACCACAGTGGTATTACGTAATTTTGAGTCCACTTTCATGTGGGACTCTATATTGCCCTAGAAGTTCCCAATGATAATGCAGTGGTAGTACGACACCGTTTTCTATATACCAGCAAGGCTTATTTGGTACCACCATGGTATCAGTATTTTGTATAGTCACCACAAGGGTATTACGTTAGAGGAGCAGATTGGTGCACATATAAATCCCAAGCTTATTTGGTATCACTGTGGTATGAGTGCATCTAGAAATTTGATACCACTGTGGTACCAACATGTTACACATCAAAATCAAACAAAGTTTGAAAGAAATACAAAATTAAGCATACACTGATAAAGAAACACATTATGAGCTGCACAGTATATGCAAATTACAATAACAACCCTCAGTTAAGTTCTCAAATTGAATGGGATATCACTGCTTCATTGAAATCCATTAAAATTCCATTAAATTCCATTAATCTTCCATTTTCTTCATGCAAACCCATTACATTTCACCATTACATTTTGTATCACCCTTCTTAATGGCCAGTTTTTATTCCCATTACCTTTCCATTCATTGTTGATGTTTCATGGACGCAAACCATTAATTTACTCACCTAATGCCTTAAATTAACCACTACAGGTATACATTAAGTATTTAATGTGTGTGGTATGTCCCTTAAATTTTGTATCAGGCTATATTAATGGCATGTTTAATAACCATTGAAACTGAGCAATGAGCTTTTCATTGCCATGAAAACGATGGTCACATACCACTAATCCATTAATTGCCATTAAAACTGTCCAAATGAGCTTTTTATTACCATGAAAATAACAGTCCTCTTGTGGCAATACATTGATGGCCATTAAGGATAGTTTTATCTACTATCTATCTGTACTACATTTCCCTAGGAACTATGGGTCCCCTTTGACTACTGTGTAACCTTTTGTTTTACAGGTACTCCGCATCCACTTTCCAGAATCTGCATCTCCAAAGAGGTTCCCTCACCTGGACTATAAAGTACCCATGAATTAGTTACATGATTGGGGATGGGGAGTTTGAGCCATAATTGAATCTGCATCCATTACAATGGGAGTCCAAATGGTTGTTGCCCTGATGCTACATTGTAATGAGGGACAGTTAAGAGGTATGGGATCAGTCTCTCCAGATCCGGTCCTCTATAGCTGGACCCCCACCTTGAAGCTGGACCCCTTCCTGCAGCTGGACCCCCACAGCTGAAGACTAACTTTTTGCTACAGCACCTTGGCAACACCATTTACAGTGAGGGACACAGCAATGCTGAGGGATAAAATGAGGGACATGTCACTAAGGGACTGTTGAGAGGTATGGTACAGTCCCTTTCCCATGTGTGGCCACCCTGCACTATGATGCTAGAGATTTTACAGACTGTTACAGGGGTCAATACTAACTTTTTTAGCCACTAGCCATCAGGGCTAATGATTAGAAAAATCCACTGACCCAACAGGAGTTTCACTAGCCCAGCACAAAATGACCAGAAAGATCTTCATTGAAATGAATGGTCCTATCGAAATGTATATAGGCCCATTCATTTCAACTGCATTTTGTATTCAATATTTGTGTAGCAACAGCAAATTGTCCTGGCTCAGACCAGATACCAGGCCAATAGGAAAGGAAATCAGTGTGGGATGTGACTTCCTGCTGGAAGCTCCTGAAGAGGACCATTACTTTTGTACACAAATGAGGAAGGAGCAGTCATCAAAATGAGGGGAGCTATGACAGCCTCTTGTTTTAGAGGTAGTTTCATTTCTGAGTGTGTTTTATTGGGCAGCAAAGGCAGGCGTGTAATGTCCCCAAAGATCGGATCACCAGTAAGCTCTGTTGATGCCAACAAGCATACCTCTCAAGTGTCCCTGATTTTCAGGGATGTCCCTGATTTTGTCTCAGAATGTTACTCTGTCCCTCCTACAATTTGTGTTTTTGTGGCTAAACAGTGGGGACTGTAAGCACAAAACAATGTCAAGCATTAAAGTTACAGACTTGTTCTTCTTTAGAAAATGAATTTTGTACTAAACCCCATATTCTACCAGCTTTCTGGGTAGATATCTCAAATTTTGAAGAAATGTCCCCTGATGTTGGTCCTTTGTCCCTGATTTTTTAAGCCTTGTCCCTGATTTATGAGGCAGGAGGTTGAGAGGTATGCCAACAAGCCCCAGTAAGATGACCCCAGGTGTCACTATAGTTTAGGTTGCAAGGGGGGGGGTGAACATAGTGGCCAGAGCCATATAAAAATAAAGTGCTTGTCTGCAGTTAAAAAGTTTTTTTCTTCTTATTGCAGCCTGCCCAGTAAAGGTGGCACAAGCCAGTGTCACATCTAAGGTCCAGCTTTCACTGGACAGCTGGTTGTTATGGATTCAGCAACCTGGATGCCATGGAGGATACTGAGAGTGGCCAGTAATGGCCATTAGGAGAGTTTGAATTGACTGCGAAGGAGGACAGTCAGGGGAGTTCAGATGCCCCAAAGAAAAACAAATACATGAAGAAAGTGCAGCAGAATAAAGAGGGGACACAGGGAAGTAAATTCAGAGCAAAAGGCAGTACCTGCAGTCCTCCTCTCATCCCTATGTCAGTTTCAGTGGTCCCAGCAGTGTCAGCAGTCCAGTAGCTGTGGCGGTCCCCAGGATCAACAGTTGGCAGCTGTAGCGTGGGTTCTGTTTAGTCCCATTTTTTTTTGTAAAGAAAAAGTAAATGACAGTTCCTTGGCAGTGGCCCCCACAAACAGGAAAGCATCATTAGATGAACGAGCATCAGGAGGAGCCAACTACCCATCAAGGGAAGACCTCCCACCTGCCTGCAGCCATCGGGGCATCCAACATACACTTAACCCACCTCCTGTCTCAACTTCTCCCCAGTTTGGGGCGGTGAATCGGTGACAGTGTCATAAAGCAGGCACTGTCCACCTGAACTAATACTGAAATAAAAAAAATATGTTTTTATTCGTGCAGTGAGCACAATTAAGGATGGCCGTAGATGTTAGTGTGGTGAGGGCAAGGCCCTGGAGCAAGGAACTGCCAAGGGTGGATCTATTCAAATGTATTTAAAATTGGCCCAGGAAGGGAGCATACAGTGAGATGCTGGCCTTATTCAAAATTACCTAAATTTATTTAACTCACACTCCTAAATGGAGCACAGGGGTGGGCAGCATTCAAATGAAGTAGTTATCGGAGGTGGAGCAGAGGGCGGGCAGGCAGACCCTGAATTAGATAGTGAACAGGGTACTAAGGAGCAAGGTTAGAGTAAAGCCCCAGTTATAGCCAATCTAGCCGGTTGGGCTACTGAATAATTGCTAGCTATCCCAAAGGTTTTTCTATTCAGAAATAAGCGCCGGGGAGCTAGTTGTGGGAAGTAAGTCCCAGATTATAAAGTCAGAGTGCCCCAGGGTGAAACAGGTGACTATAGTAGCCAAGCTGCCTCCAGTAGCCAGGCTAGTGCTATAAGGGTCTCTAGATCTGTTACTCAGGTTACTAGTCTTTTGCTGGGGCTGTGGCAACTATGCTACGGTGGTGGCTAACAGGCTATGGCTGTGGCAAGTATGCTGCTTGTGTGGCTAACTGCCTGGTCCACTCCCTTACTCCTGCTCCTGACTGAAACTGATACACAAGTGCACTTTAAATCAGTAAATTCTACTATTTTACAACACTAGCTTGGCTACTGTTTGCCACTTGGCTATAGCCACCTTTATCACCCTGGACACTCACTTTACACTCTGGGTTTTACTTAACCTAAAAGGCCATTGGTGCTTATTTCTGAATACATTTATTTATTTTGTTTATTTACTAAAAAGTTTCACGAGGAAAGGCACATTAAACAAACAAGTTAAAAAAACTCACTGTTCCAAGATCCATAGCGGCTGTGAACATTTGCGCGCATGCACAAGACAGCCTGACTCACCACGGGATGGTAAAGAGAGTGGGAAAGAAAGTGAAGTGGCCTGCTGCTGCTGCTGTGATCTGAGTTGAGCTGCCTTGCCAGCCTGCGATTCTGTGAGTAAGTCACTCGCCGTATTCATGTTTTTCATCGCTCCATTCATGACTCCGGACCACAACTCAACCAGCTCCAATACCAACAAGAGGGACTAAAATAAATTTAAGGAGCTGTACTTCCAGCTGCTGGGCACTGGCTTGCCTTAGAGAAGCCTCTTAAGACTTGGCTTGAGGTTGATTTATGATTGGACAATCGTTGGGGGCCTGGGGGAGTCAGCAGGACAGTGGTGGTGAGGTGTGTGGATGCCAGTGTCATTGGAGTGGGAGTCCGACTCAGCACAGCCTGGAGGCGCGGGATAATGCAGAGTGGATGGAGCAGGAGCTGGAGGACTGATCAAGGCCTGCTTGGGGACGGGGAGTCCCTGCTGACTTGCTGGCATCTGCACGGCTGTGAATGCTAAGACTTTAATACTGCTCTGTCAAACTGTAATGCTCTTCAATGTACAATTTGTTTTTTTTAATACTACTGAATCATGAATGAAGATTAGCCAGCCAAGTATTTCAAGGATTTAAATTAGCCAGTTAATGCTGGGTACATTACCATGCATTTCAGTTCTACTAAGCAAGGAGACAGATAAAACAATCGGCAACACCAATGAATTTTAGAGACGGTAAGCAATCATAAAATGTGTGGTTTTATCTAGAAATAATATGATGCAAAAAAAAAAGTTGGCAGTGTCCCTTTAAAAGTCTATACTGAACAAATCAATGAACTAATTCCCCCAAATCACTTCCTGTCCCTGCCCAGCCTGAGGAATTGCAGGAGCACTGACTGCCCTAACCCAAGCCGACTGCTATATTAACAGTATATTAGCATGTAGATTACCTTCTGACTGCAAAAATAGAGTTCCTTAGTAGTATTTTAGCAGTCAATCAGTTTAGCATTCTGTTTAGTACAGTCATTCTGAGCTAATTCTAATGTTAAATACTGCTATTAATTGTCATTAGCGAGCTGGCGTGGCGGCGCTGAGGGCTGAGGTGCTGGACGCTTTACCTTGTACCATGCCAGCGACCCGTGTTCGGGAACGAGCACAGGCCACTGGGGTCGGCTGGGGAGGAGAAGAATGGAGTGCCCAGTGACTGCTGTCCTTCTCCGGGGGGGGGTCATCTGCACACTTCCGCCACAATACCACCATCTGGGGGAGTTTGTGTGGAAGGTGCATTGTTGGGGGAAGCAGTAAGGGCATTGGGCAGATGTTGGCAGAGGGGCAGAGCAGGAGGCATGTCTCAGTGTGCCTCTTAGCTCATTGGCCTTCATTGCATGCCAACGTCTGGGGACGAACAAGGGAAAAAAAAACTTGGTCTCTCCTAGGTGATGACACCTCACTGTACGTCTTTGGCTCATCGAGGCAGACTCCACTGTACCGGCTCCACATCACAGTATGTATGGTTCTGAGGAGGTAAGAACGGGGGGAGGGGGTTAACCGGGCACCTAGGTTAGTGGAACCGTGTACTCTAGGGGCAGACCACGATAAGGGTGGATTGTGCAAGAGAGGCTGTCCGAGAGAGTGGAAGGAGGAGGCAGTAGGGCGCATAAATACAAGGTTAAAAAAAAAGTCATTAGCAATCAGAAGAAGTATAAAGATGCCACAGAAAAACCCATTCAGAACTGCAGTCACCAGCACTTTTTGAGTGCTAGGTGTTGAGCACTTTAAACCAGCACTCAACAAAAGCTCAACTTGTGCACTTGAATGCTTTTTGAGTATTTAAATTAGTAACTGAGTACTGGTTCAGGATTTTAGTTTCAAAATATGTTAATTAGAGATGCATTTGAGCACAGATTGAGATCTTAAACTTTCAGAAATCACTCAACAAAAACTCAACTTGCCAGATTGCATGCTCATATAATCCCCATCCTCCAACAACTGCAGCTGTATACTGATTCCACTCAGCCTTGGCTCTTAGTACCTGAAAACCCACCAATCCAGCCATGGAATCTGGTTCCCCCCTCCCCCAGTTGCAGGCTCCCAGACCCATCCCCAAGCCCACGCTGGGACTCCTTACACTGCCCACTACACGTGGGTGTCAGAGTGATCACTTCTGGCTCTAACAGTTACAAGAAGTTGGCCCATCATTCACCAATGTTCATCAAATGCAAAAGGACACTGCTGTGTTGCAGGACAGTAATTACCTTTACGGAATTCATTGTATATCACACACTCTCACAGCTCAAACTTCACAGATGCCCTATGCATTATTTTCAAGGTGTGATGTCGAGAATGCAAAACCCTCTATTTATAGTGCTTAATGGTAAGACATTTAAAGGGGCAATGCAATTACCCATCAAGATGCTTATATACAGTAAATACTGTGTCTTGTGTGTGTGTATATATATATATATATATATATATATATATATATATATATATAAATATATATATATATATATATATATATATATTTTTAATCATATAAAGGGGCTAGACCAGTGGTGCTGAGGGATTGAGGCGCTGGATGCCACATGTCACTCTACATTGATGACCTGAGTTTGGAAGTAGATTCCAGTTGCTGGGACTAGCTTGGAAGGTGGAAGAGACTGAGCTTGGGAATGCTCTCCTTTTCCAGGGAGGGAGGGCTTGTATGCCGCAACCTTTGACTGGTAATAGCACAGGCTAGGGTGGTGCAGAAGAGAGGTACAGTGGGCTGGTGATGCTTGCATGCCTCTACATGCATGCCTCACACTGGCTGCAGAAGGGATGGGAGAAAACTGGAAAATGGAAGCTGGCATTTCAGTGAAGCCCTGCATGTTTGTCTGTGGACCCGTACTGCCACCCTAACCATGGTCTGAACCAGACTGTCTCAGGTGGGGGGTGGGAGTATGGCCCTTCCTCCCTCCCTTGGCCCTGCCATCAGGGAATCTGTGGTGGTACCCCTCCATGAGGTGACCCCGGGGCACACAAGCACTGATCTGTAGGGAGAGGAACAGTGCTGAGAAGCCCCCCAAATCATCCCGCTCCGTGGAAAAAAAACAAAATGTGCAAAATGTAATAAGCTGTAAAGTGCTTTTTTTGCCAATGTATAGTCACCATCTGTCCAACCCCACCACCTAGCCCCCATCTTCAGGGATTTATCCACCCCACTGGAATGCATCTTGACTTACCCCCACAGTGGGGCTGTTGGTGAGGGACTTCTCATAGAAATATAGAAGTTGTCAGCAGAAAAGGACCTCATGGCCCACCTAGCATGGCCTAAAATGCCTTCCTACTGTAATGTAGCAGACCCTACTCTCTCCCCAAATGGATGCTGCTTCGTGATCCTGCGGAAGGGGGGAGTGCCTAAGTTGGTTGCATGGGTCTAGTTGAGGGTGGACGTCCTCCTGCATGGCCGATGTTGTCTTTTCTGAATATGCTGACCCCCAGGGAGGCATGGCATGTAATGACATAGTGGTGCAAAGAGCGTTGGATGTCTGACAGACCTCACGAAGATCTGAAGCACCGGCTGTCAGACCCCCACTCTCCACCAGTGGTTGGTCAAAGGCCGGATGCATCCCTCACCCCTGTAGAGGAGAGCAGTCTATGAGTCATTCAATCCTCCTCTCCCCAGCTAGCCCTCTGACATTCTGGGCTCACTTCCAAACTCAGAATGTCAGGTCACAAGTGAAAGCTATACTGCTGCGTTGGCAGGCCGGCAAAGTTAAACTGTAAAGTGCTCAGCTGTGCTCTTCATTAATTTCACCTGGCAATATTGACAAAAACATAATAATAAAATAAGGCAAATAACATAAGTGATTTTTTGTAGCATTTTAATGTGTGCTCCTTACACACCATATTTTGCCACTCGTATGCATGAATATTTGGTTTTACTCACCAGTGTTCAAAAGTGAGCAGTACCCACTCTGAATATATCTTATCAAGAGCCCTACATGGCACAGCACAATGTTGGTATCACAAGTGACACAGTACAGTGTCACATGTGATACAGTACTGTGTCTGCATTGCATGAGGCAAAGTGCTATGTCAGCATCACCATGGCACAACATAGTGTTAAACAGTAGTATGCCACATGGCAGTGTTGTGTCAGCATTTGCCTGTGGCACAGTGATGTTCAAGCAGTGCAAGTGGCACAGTTTACTGATGACAATGCACAGTGTGGTGTTGGCAGTGTATGTAGCACCACACAGTATTTGCATGTCATCTAGCAAAACGCGATGCCTGCATAGAATGTGGCACCGAGACTGACAGCAGTGCACATGGCACTGTACGATGTTAGCAGTGCATATTGAACTGCAGAATGTTAGCCCTGTAACTGACACATTGCTGTGTCAGCGCTGTTTGTGACGCACTGTGGTGTCTGCACTGCATGTGGCCTAATACGGGGCTGCCACTGCAAGTGGCCCAGCAGTGTCTGTACTTCATATTGTAGAGCACATCTTTTTTCAGTGCATGTGGCACAGGGAAGTGACAGTTCTCATGGCACAGCAAAGTATCAGTAACACATGTTGCATAGAAAAGTAACAGTAGAGTACATAGCACAGCATGGTACCAGCAGAGCATGTGCAGGGACAGTGCAGTGACACTGGTTGGGAGCACATGCGGTACAACCACAGCAAAATGCCATGTGTAGTGCCTGCCACCAGGGTGGGTTGTCTCAGGAGCTTGTCATCTGTGCTGAGTGGAATCAGAAGGGGAGTGGCCATTCCATATGCTGGGAGGAATGGTTGCAGGTGAGATAAGCCTGAGGTACGTGTGTCACTCAAGGATGGCTTCTACTCCCTTAAGCTGCCTGCATCTGTTCCCATGAGCTACTCTGCACAACTGCTAGACAAATAGCATCCCTCAGTAAAAGCATAGTCTGTGGGTCTGGACCCTCCTTCCCCAAACAGCCTCTTCCCCTACACCCAAGCATCACCTCCTCCCAGTACACAAAGCTGAGCAGCACTTCTCTGCTGTGGATCTTCCACTCCCCACAGAGGGAGTGGCAGCTGCAGGGGGTAGCTTGTCTTTGGGAAAGGGTTTTCTGCTGTTGGATGGGGCAGAATACAGTAGTGCCTCCAAATAGCAGTGTCCAGGAGCCCTAGTGCTCTCACCAAGCATCTCAGGCAGGACATGATAGTGTGCTTGTGATCCCCTTTGGAACAATTTAGTTTGCCTGCAGGAGAGAAAAACATGTTTACTTTAGGCATATTCTGCCCAAACAAGTTGCCAGTAGCCTCAGTAGTCCCCATTAGCAACTACTGTGCCCAGTGACTTCTCCCACAACTTGAGCATCATCTGTGGCCAATTGGTGATGGCCATGACATTATGGGTAACCATACATCATGTGTCTCTGCACAGCAACCTGAACTGTAGGTGGCCATTGAGAGAAGCTGGAAGGGTGAAAAAGCTGGAGAAAATTCCTCAGCTGGATGGCACTCAGCCCCCCTCCCCAGGAAGAATACTGTGGTTGCCCTCTTGGATCTCATGCCCCCTATTCCCATTTTCTTTTGTAGTTCCAGCTTAATTTCCTTGACTCCCCTCTCCATTACAAAGTCTTCACTTCTTGTTCAGTACTCTAACCTCAATTAATATTCTCCTTTCACTGTTGCAGCTCTCTCAAGTCCCCCTTTTAGCCACATTCATGTTTTTTTCTTTTTTTTGTGTGCTGCACCTCCTTTTGCCATCATCCTTTTTGTCATTTCCAGCTGAAAATAACTTGTACAGCCACTAGCAGGCAGGGCTAAAATTCCATCTGCCTGACAAGATTTTCAGTAGCCCAGAACAATTAATTTCAACAATGTTGTTTTGCCATGCACATAGCTTTCCTACCTTTTAGTTGTTCCTATTTTTTTTTTCTGTTGTGGGCTTATTTAGGTTCCTTCTAACAAATACAGCAAAATGCAGAAAAAATATCAAACAGCAAAAAAACTAAGAGTGAAAAAACAGAATGAATGGGTCCATTTCTCTGGAAGGCATACGGCATTGAAAATATGCCAGATTGGAAACAGCAGCACAAATCTTAAGATCCAGTAGGACTATTCCACAGGCACATTGTGCACCTGGGAACTCTTTTCGTTGTGGCACTACACCAGAAGGGAAGGAATGTGGTTGCACAACTCTGAGCAATTAGAAAAGGCATGCTTCAGTGAATACTGCATGAAAAACCAGCTACTATAGACAGACTTAAAAGCATTCTTACACTAAGCAACAAGAAACGGTCTGCAAACAGAAGAAAAACTTGGAGCAGGCTGAGGAACAGGTAGAATTTTTTTGTCTATCTTTTAAACAGTAATTTGATGAAAAACATCTAGGCCAAACTTACAGAGCAAGATCTGTCAGATCTGAAGGAGGGGCCACAAAAAGTTTGAACATAATATACAAGTAAAAGTCAAGGGGTCTTGCTCCTCAATCCCAGCCATTAGCAAGAAGCTGCTGTATCTCTGCAAATTCAAATCTGAGTGAGGGGGAAGGGAGCTGGTTAGTCCAGTAAATTAAACTTTGAGCTATGGAGGATTGAGGGGTCTGTACTGTAGCCTGTGAATTCAAACCTGAGATTAAGTAAGGGAGAAGAAAATACTTAGATATTTGAGGGGGCAGCTGTTCTATTAAAATTCAAACTTGAGGGGAGCTGGAGTTAATTACTGCAGTATTGGAATTAAACGTTGAGCTACAATCTGTAGATCTATCTTCCCATTTAATAGCAGTAATGTGTGGGCTACAGGAGTTCACTACAGAGCTTGGGGGTTGGGAGGTTGGAAGGAGACAAGGGGTTCAAATGGTGCTTGGGAGGGGGGGTTGCAAGTAATAGTTGCTGAAGGGGAAAGAGGGGGATCCTGTGGGTGCTAGTGGGGAGGAAGGCCGAGAGAGCCAGTAGCTGTGGGGGGGGCCTCTTGACAAATGATTGCGTCACAGTCTGCAGGACATGGTTACACTATGGACAAGGCTGTAAGTTTTTCACGCATTGCATGGATTTCATGATTACCGTGAAAACCAGGTGTCTTCGTGACATATTACATAAGTCTTAACTTGTCATGTTTGTTAACTAATATGCTTGTTGCAGCTAAAAAAATGAGGCTATTTCTCTGTCCTGCAGCCTAGCTTCATGGAGCCGCCTAACCTCCTGTTGCTGGAAGGGTGGGTGGTGTTGATCCACATCCCGTTCTGCTGCCGACTGTACTCAAAAAGGAATGCAGTCTTGCATTGTGGAACCGCTTGGCCTCCACTTGCTGGATGAATTGGAGTACAGACATCAGGTTGCTGTAAGGGGTGGGGGCTGTTGCTCCAAGTCCTGTTCAGCTGCCAACTGTGCTAAAATAGCAATGGAGGAAACAGGGCTGTTTTGTGGGACAGTGGAGGTCAGGATATTGGTGGTCATCAGGGAGGGAGGGTGCTGACTGTGACAGTGGAGGAAGGGGGCTAGTTTAGGGTACTTTGGAGGACGGGGTCTAGTGTCTGGGCAACTGTCTTGTGTTGTGGAGGAAGGGGGCTAGTATTGGAACATGGTGGTAGGGAGACTATTGTCCAAAGCTGTGGAATGAGGGGTATTTGAATTGGGGCTGTGGTGGGGAAAAGCTAGTATGGTGGGGGCCATTGGGGAGGAGGCTGGTGGATGCTTTGAATGGAGGTGGTCTGGTGTAGGGTGCTTTGGACAGAGGTGGCATGACATAAGGTTCTGTTGATGGAGGTGGGCTGGTGAAGAGTGCTGTAGACAGATGTTACAAAATGTCCGAGCCTGGGGGTGTAGTCAGCAGCCTGGGAAGTGGAAGGGATCAGCTGGCTAGTAGTTCAGCCCTTCTGTCTTTTACAGGACAGCATTAACATTTATAGTTTTGACAAGGAAGGACTATCACTGCAGCATAGTAATGGGCTACTAAGCCCAAAAATCTGACACCTTTACTTTAACAGACGTGTGTTATATGGTCATATTAAGCTCCAAAATACACCACCATGCATCTAAAACCCAAGAGCTCTTAACTGTTTCCTCCAGCAAAACAACTCCAATTATCCAACAAAACTTAAGGGTTCCTTTTATTTGTTGCTATGAGTTCTTTATTATGGTCACTCCTGGTTGTTATGCGTTTTTCCTGCAGCCAATCCTTTAAAGCACCAGGAGCTAACTAATCGGCCACTGCACAAGTCTATGGTTTGTGGTGCTTGCTGCTTTCATGCTCCTCTCAGGGAGTCCATTAATTTCCCCCTGCCTACTTCCCACAGCTATGTTTAAGCCCATGTTGGGCACTGGCCTCTAGCCTCAGTGTGGCTTTTCCATTGTGGTCCCCATCTTCTTTCTTTTTTTTTGTAGACTCTATTTTTGCATTCTAGATGGCCAGGGCATCCTTCCAGAATACCCACTCAACTCTGCCGTCTACTCCCAGCCTGCTCCCATGCACACACATTGATCTCCCTTCTAATCCATGGCAAGTCCAGCCTCCAAGTTCACCCCATGAGGAGGGCCTGCCCACCCTTGGTGGCCTGGTCTTGAATTAGAGGGATCTACCATGAGATCAGGTTGTCCGTGGGAGATCATGATATGAGTGGGTCTAACAGTGGTATACTGGCAGGTCTCCGGGGTCACCTTCATTTCTGCTGGTCTCCAGAGGGTTTTTCCTACATGGTTGCCCCTCAGACTTACAAACGTGCAATTGTGTCCAATGGCACTACACTGGAACTCTGCTTCTTGCAGCTGCAATGCTGCTTGTTCCTTACACTGCCCCTGACCACCATCGGGGGCTGCCCAAGAACAGCGAGTTCCCTGGACCCTTCCCTGGGAAGGGAGATCAGTCCTCCGGATGCTCAATCCCGTCCCTCCCCTGCCAACTGCCGAGTTCCTGAGCTCACTCCTGAACCTGGGTCACCATTATGGCATCCAGTGCCTCAACCCAGTTGGAGTGAAACCCAGCAGAAGGAAACAGGCAGTTGGAGGTAGAAGATAAGTACTTTCTCTGTGCTGTTTATTTTCCTTTAGGATTGAGCTAGCATTTCATGAGATGGCAATGCGTGTTGTGTGATTTCAACAGTACAAGTTCCAAACAAATGATTTTGTCTTGGCTGGGAGGAGGGGGGCATTTAACTGAGGGAGAGAGGTTGGAAATACACAGAAGGGGGGGTGGGGTGGTCATGTGATTCGGACCAGCCAATAATGGGGCTGGGATCCACTTATATTTCAAGTGGACCAAGCGACCCTGAAGCTGCCACATAGCAGGAGTGTAGCATCTTGAGTAGTGTCTGCAGGGAGGACAGCAGGCAGCAGAACATGCTGGTAGACAGTAAGAACCTTACTGGGAGGGCCACATATATCCATTACAGACTTGGGGAGTTCAAGGTGCAATGAAGGGGTCCATGGAGAGGGGCAGGACCAGGTTAAGGGAGGAGAGGATGTGCAGTGGCAGTCAATTAGGGTGTGAGATGGGAAGGGTTGTATGTTGCCAAGGATGTAGAGCAGCCATATTCCTGGGAGTGGCTTGGAGGGCAGGGGGCTGCAGAGTGTGTTGGCAGATGGGCCAGCTCGGGCAGGAAATAGGGTGGTTGACAAGGGAACTGGAGGCATGGAGGAGACAGGATGGGGGGAACACAACCAGGTGGAAAACTAATGAGGCATTCAAAAGAGCTCATAACAGGCACAGATAAGGAGGAACTAGGTGGGACAGCAGGAGGGCCACACAAGTGGCTGCATCCTAGGGAAGGAAGTGATAACTGGAGGTGGGTCCGGCACAGGGGCATGACTAAAACTTGGTCGGAGCAAAGATATCATCCTGGGGGAAGGGGAACTGGACTTATTAATGGAAAGGAGATTAGCACTGCAGACAGATTCTCAGGGTTGGCTAGTCCAGAAGACCAGGAAGCAGAGAGGAGGGAAGTTACAGTGAAGGAGCAGGGAGAAATCGCTACAGGGGAAATGTTACATAGCAGAGAGGCAGTAGGCAGTACACCAAGAAGACACAGTGGTGGGGGGGCTCAGCAAGGAGATGCAATCTCTCTGGAGGGAAGTTAGGAGCAAGGAGACAGGAGGACAAGGGAAGCAGCAGGCAGCTTGGAAAGGCTAAGGATAGGGACAGGAGGGGAGTCAGAGTGGGGAAGGGCCACATTTCAGGGAAGACATGGGAAAGTAATAGCAGAGGAGGTGGTAACATGGTGGATGGAGCAACAAATGAGTGCAAAGGGGAGGTTCCACAGGCAGAAAATAGTTCAGAAGTGGAAGTCAGTACCCCGGTCATATTGTGAGGGGGGAAGAGGACAGGGAAAAGGTTAGAAGAGGCAAAAGGGAGGCTGGACAGGGGGTATGAGAAAGCCTCACAAGTTGGGGGGGGCAGGGGAGTGATGGTCAAAAAGAGAGCAGGATAAACGCCAGCGAGTCTTAATTTTGGGGGATTCTATACTTAAGGGTATAAAATGGGGCGAGGAGGGTGCTAGAAAAGTAACATCTGGGTAGACTGTATGCCAGGCATGACAGCAAGTACAGTGGGGCAGAATATGGTCAGATATGTGGAGAAGGTGGAGGGGAAGTCGCACATTGTGGTGCATCTGGGAATAAATAATCTGGAAGGGAGAAGGATAGAGAAGGTACAAGACAGCTTCAGGGAAGTGGTGAAACTATGCAGCAAAGAGGGAACAACGGTAGCCTTCTCAGAAGTTCTGCCAGTGCCAAGGGCCAGTACAGAAAGGAAGAGAAGAATCAGTGACTTCAACAAGTGGCTGAGGGAATGGTATGTGTCCAAGGGGTATGGACTGGTGGGGGATTGGAGTAGCACATAGGATAACACAGATCTTTATGCAGGGGATAGGTTACACCTCAGCAGGGCAGAGTCACAGGTGTTGAAGCAGAAGCTAGGGGATTTCATCAATGTGTATCATTTAAACTAGGTAGGGGGGAGGTATTGGAGCTGCGAATCATCAGGAGAGGGGGTCCAATGGACCTCCCCCCACCACTGGGATAGATACAAGCTTAGGTGAAATAGGGGTTGGAGTGAAGGGTAAAGAAGCCAGAAGGCTAGAAGCAGTGTGGAGAATGGTTTCAATAAATGCTAGGAGCCTGGGGAATAAGTTAGCAGAGTTGCAGACATTGATGGCAGAGGAGGAGGTGGACATAGCTGCCATTACTGAGACATGGGCAACCAGGCACCATGACTGGGACCTAACTATCCCAGGGTACAAACTATTCTGGAGGGATAGAGATAAAGGGAAGGCTGGGGCGGGGGTTGCCATTTACGTTAGGCAAGGGTTCAGATGTAATTGGGAAGAAGGGGAGTAGAGCAGGTCAGAAGTAATCTGGCTGCAATTACACAGCCAGAAAGGGACCAAGATTTGTCTGGGGGCAATTTATAGACCTCCGGCCCAGGAGGAGGACATTGACAGGGAACTGGGTGAGCAGATTAGGAGGCATAGTGGCAAATGGAGCACAGTGGTGGCGGGAGATTTTAATCTACCAGGGGTGGATTGGAGCATTCCAGCAACGACTTGCACCAGGGAGCAGATCATCCTGGAAGTGTTCCACTATGGCTTCCTTACCAGAGGGAAATGGAGCCAATGAGGCCGAGAAATATGCTAGACCTGGTACTGGAGGACGGTGAACAGGTTGGGGATGTATGGGTGGAGGAACCACTAGCAAGCAGTGACCACCGCACAGTGTGGTTCTCAATCAATCTGGGTAGGGAAGTAACCACTACAAAAACTAGGGTCCTGGACTTCAAAAGGGTGGACTTTGGCAGGATGGGACAAATACTGGAAAGTCATATGGCAAGCATCCACCCAGAAATGGACAGGGAACAAAAATGGGCAGTCATCAAGGCAGGACTGACTGAAGCCACTAAAACTTGTGTCAAGAACCAGAGCAAGAAAGCCAGGACCAAGAAACCAAGTTAGATGAGTAGAGAGGTAGTGGAGAAGGTGAGAAAGAAGAGAAATGCATTTAGGATCTACAAGAGATCCAACAGGGCAGAAGACAGAGAACAGTATGTGAAGAAATCCGGAGAAGTGAGCAGAGTGGTAAGGACAGCAAAGATGACTAGGGAGCAGAGGTTAGCACAGGGGATCAAAGAAGGAGAGAAGAATTTATTCAGATATATCAGAGAGAAGAGGAAGAGCAAGAGTCAAATTGTTAGGATCAGGGGGGGAAGTGGATGGGTAGAAAAGGGGGCTGAGCCGGCAGAAGTACTTAATGAATACTTCTGTTCAATCTTCACCAAGGAAAGGGATGGGCCCATACCTGAGAAGAAGGGCAAGGTGGGAGATGGTGAAGGAGAAGCAACCACAGATGGGGAAATCACAGTAGAAAGGGTGTGGGATGGCCTAAAGTCCCTGAAGATGGACAAGGCACCTGGCCCAGATGGAATCCACCCCAGGATGCTGAGAGAGTTGGCAGAGGTCCTGGTAAGGCCATTGGTGAACCTATTCAATGCCTCTCAGAACTCGGGGTGCATGCCCAGGGACTGGAGGAAAGCACATGTGGTACCTCTCCATAAGAGTTGGCCCAAGGACGAACTGGGGAATTACAGACTGGTAAAACTTACTGCAATTGTGGGAAAACTAATGGAGACAATCCTCAAGGAAAGACTGGTGCAATTTCTTGAGGATAACAATCTCCAGGACAGCAGGCAGCACTGGTTTGTCTCAGGCAAATCCTGCCAGATGAACTTGGTTGATTTTTACAACTTGGTTAGGAGGGCACTAGACAGGGGACATGTGGTGAATGTCCTCTACCTGGATTTCAGCAAGGCTTTTGGCTCAGTGCCACACGATAGGCTGACCTGCAAGTTGTGGAGTCTGGGAGCAGGGAGGAAAATGGTAAGATGGTTGAGAACTGGCTGCAGGGTAGACAGCAGAAGGTAGTAGTGGAAGGGGAGGCATCTGAATCCAGGGCAGTGCCAAGTGGTGTACCACAGGGCTCAGTGCTGGGACCGGTTCTGTTTAACATTTTCATAGCCAGCACTGCAGTGGGGATTAAGAGTAACATCAGTCTTTTTGCAGATGACACAAAGATTTGTGCTGAAGTAAATGGGGAGGAGGGAGCAAAAGTACTTCAGGAGGATTTGATGAAACTGGAGGAATGGTCTCACATTTGGCAGCTTGGTTTCAATACCAAGAAGTGCAAAATGATGCATTTAGGAGGCAAGAACCCAGGACACAATTACTGGCTGTAGGGTGTCCCATTAACAAAATCCAAGGAGGAGAAGGCTCTGGGAGTGCTGGTAACTGGGGAGATGAACCACGCTGCTCAGTGCAGGAATGCAGCAGCGAAGGCAAACAGGATGCTAGGGTGTATAGCAAGGGGGATTACTTCTTGGAGTGAGGAGGTTATCTTGCCCCTGTACAAGTACCTCATGAAACTACACCTAGAGTACTGTGTGCAATTCTGGCACCCCTACTTGAAAAGAGACATCAAACTACTGGAGGGGGTACAGCGCAGAGCAATAAAAATGATCCTGGGGCTGGGGAACAGACCATATGAGAAGAGACTGAGAGAGCTCAATATGTATACCCTGGAGGAAAGAAGGGAGAGATGGGATATGATTGAGACCTTCAAGTACTTGAAAGGTTTGAACAAAGTAGACACCAGGTGTATGTTCAATCTGAAAGGCAGAAGGGAAACCAGGGGACACTCTATGAAGCTGGAAGGGGGCAGGTTCAAGAGGGAACTGCGGAGGCACTATTTCACAGAAAGGGTGTTGGCAGGGTGGAACGCTCTGCCAGAGAAAGTTGTATCATTGCAGAATGTTGGGGGCTTCAAGAGGGGTTGGGACAGATTCGAGGGAAGGGTATAAATCTGGAGGAGGTGGGAGATGGGAAAGGGCATATGAGGGAGGTGGGGGCAGCTGCAGTCTAATGGACTGAAGTGCTGCACACTCAAGCAGACTAGATATACCGAATGGTCTTTATCTGCTGGCAATTTTGTATGTTCGTAACCTCTTAGTGCCACTGGGCCAGCCTTGTGGCCCCCATCTTGTGCTTTTTTTTCTCCCAGTTCCTTCCTACCAAGCTCCTCCGGACACTTACACTCAGCTGCCATGCAGCTTAGCTAGTGCTTTTTGCGACTTCCTGCTGGCTTCCCTCCAGACCCTCATAGCAAGCCCCTTGGTGGTCTTCACAAAGGCACCATGTGGCTGATCGGTAGAGTGAGGCATAGTTGCCCTGGCCCCCTCCACCTCCCAAAAGGTCCCATCTTTTTTCCCCCACCTACATGTTGCAGGCCACAGTCTGAACTCTGCGTGGGCTGAGACTTGAAAGCATCTGCCGGCACTGTCACTGTAGTGAAGTAGCACAAAACTGATGGCTGCATAGCCACATCATTTCTGACTGGTGGTTTTCTGACCAACCTACCTACCTGCTTCATACAGTCAGAGCCCACAGACCCTTCCCCCAGCTAGATGCCAGGGAAATGTTAAATATAATTAAAAATCACCATTTACCACCAGTGTCCCTTTCTTAAATGATATAGGGGCCACTAGTCCAAAAGCATCCCCACCTGCCCATCTGGACTACTAGTAAATTTACTGGCTACCTGCAGATCACCTAGGGGCGCTAAGGGGGGGGGTTATGCTGAGCCCCAAATATCATTTTATTCTCTGTTCTTAGTTGTCTGCATTTTTTTCTATCTCTAGTTTCCTTACTTTGACCTAGTTTATCTTTTCTTCTAAAACTCCCCTTCCTTTACGCCCATGCTGTACTGTACCCTTTTTGTATCTCTCTACTCTCGCTACAATAAGCTCCCCCATACTGATCGATGTTCTCCTTTATTTCTACAGGTCTGGCCAAACTGTATACCAATCAGATAAGTATCTTTGTTTAATTCTAACATCCTAATCTCTCCTCTAGCACCTCCGACCCTTTGTGTCCCCTTAACCTTCTCTGTTCTTCCCTTTTAGGTCCTACCAGAATACCCCGAACCAAGGACACCCCAACTCTGATAGAGCAGGTAAGTTGTAGTTACTTAACTGCTTTAGAATCCTAGAAATCTGGTGACAGAAAAGGACCATTTTGGCCAATCCAGCCTGCTCCTTAACCCCCCCAACTCATCTTCTTTGTCAAGAGACACCCCACTCCTACGACTGGTCAACTCCTGGTTTCTGTTCCATGCCCTCTTAAATCCTTTCACCATTTTTGCCTCCACCACCTCTTCCAGTAGTCTGTTCCAGGACTCCCACCACCCTCTCAGTGAAGTAATGCCCCATCACATTGCCCCTAAATCTTCCTTCTTCTAATCTTAGATTATGATCCCTAGTTCTAGCACTTACATTCCTTGTAAATAAGCTTCACACTCTCACCTTAGTAGACTCCAGTGGGCACAGGTCCAATTCCCTCCACCTCTCCTCATAGGGCTTCCTATGCATAGTATGCACCACCTTGGTTGCCCTTCTTTGAACCCTTTCAATCTTGTCTGTCCTTGTGTCAGTGAGGCCTCCAGAACTAAACCCCCATACTCCAGGTGATGCCTCACCATGGAGTTATAAAGGAACATCAGCACCACCCTCTTTCTGTTTCATACCCCTCCCTATGCACATCAGCATTCTATTCAGTTTGGCCACCACCGTGCTGCATTGGTTCCTCACCTTAAAGTTATTTGAAATTATAATCCCCAGATCTCTCTCCTGCTCAGTTTTGCTTAACCTCCCGCCATGTGTAAATGGTTTGTGGGTTATTGCACCCCATGTGCATTAATGTACACTTTTTGGCATTGAATTTCAGCTGCCAAGTTTCTGACCACCCCTCCAGAATCTTTAGGTCCTTCCTCAATGCCTCCCTACCCCCGGGTGTCCACGTTATTGCAGATCTTCATACCACCTACAAATAGGCACACCTTCCCCTGCAGTCCCTCCACTATATCACTGCTATAGATATTAAAAAAGGATGGGTCCCAGCACCGACCCCTGAGGCACACCACTCATCACCTCTTCCACCCTGGAATACACCCCATTTACCACCACCCTCTGGCTTTGGTCCTTCAACCAGTTCTCCACCCACTTGGTTATTTTCTGTCCCACCCTTAAGCCTTCTAGCTCATTTCCCAGCCTTCTGTGCAGCAAAGTTCCAAAGGCCTTGCTGAAATCCAGGTAGGCCACATACACCCCCCCAATCCACCTCCCTGGCTACCCAGTCGAAAAACTCAATTAGGTTCATCTAGCACAACCTTCCTCCCATAAAACGAAGCTGCCTTGGGTCCTGGAGGCAGTATAGTACAGTGGGTTAAGGGTCTGAGCTGCAGATCTGGAGACTTGGGTTTGAATCCCACAGCTGCCTAGGTGCATACAGTGTGATCCTGAGCAAGTCACTTAACTTCCTTGTGCTCCTAGGTTGCATCTGGAAACAAGCTTCAGCGTTGTGTTCTACTGCTGTTCAAACAGTGTTCCCTAACCCCTTCTCCTGTAGACCATTGACAACCAGGTGTTCTACTATTCTTTCCTCCAGTAGTATTTACATGACTTGTCCCACTGTTGAGTTCAGGCTGACCAGTATGTAGTTCCCTGCATCCTCCCTGTTAACACTTTTGTATAGAGCGCCCTCCTCCAATCCCTGGGCACATCACCTGTTTACAATGACAGGTTGAACAGGGTAGTTGGAAGCTCTGCTGACACCTCCCTTAGCTCCCTCAGTATCTTGGGATGTACCCTATCTGGCCCCATAGCCTTAATGCTGCCAGTTCCGTGAGGATCCTTTATTTTGCAAAGGGACCTGGGTCCATTTCCGTGATCTCCCTATCCTTATTACTGGCCCATTTCATGCCCCCTCCTTTGTAAAAGCCGAACAGAAGTATTTGTTCAATATTTCTGCTTTTTGGTGGTCATCATCGTTTACCCTCACTCCCCTTTCAGATTCACAATCCCTCTCCTTGCCTTCCTTTTCATACTGATGTACCTGTATGTAAAAGGTTTTGTCCCACTTTACCACTGCACCAATTGGCTGGCTTGTGCCAGGGATCCCACACAAGTGTGGGTCTGGTCCCAATGTGCACTTTGCATGGGGAGCCATTTTGGCTTGCCTGCTGTTTGCTGTAGTGTAGTGGATTATGGTGAACTGGTTTTGCTTGATTTTGTACTGACTGCTTCATTTGTAGCAGATGCTGGAGTCCTCTGCGGCTGGCTTTGGGTGGTGGGCAGCGGTGGGAGATAGTGTCCTACAGTACATGTTAAGAGTTTATATAAGCTCTCATCTTTTGTTTATTGGCCCCACTGTACTCTCTGGGCTAAGTTCTGTCACTGAGGACTGAATTTAGCCTCTGGAGAAAAGCAGAAGTGGAAAACATCTGATCAGAGGTCGTGGAAGCTTGAATGTGAACTGCGGGCTTTTGGAGCTTCAATGGCTGCCTGTTGCTCTGGTGTGAGCTGCAGGGAGTTATGGGACTGGTTGTTGCTGGGGATGTTGGCCTAGAGATAGTCACATCTGGCCTGCTGCGGTCTGCTATACTGCAATGGCTGCAGTGGCTGGAAATTCCAAATCAAGGGTGAAATTTAGAGGAAACATTAGGAAGTACTTCTTTACTGAGAGAGTGGTGGACAACTGGAATGAGCTGCTGAGGGAAGTGGTGGGGGAGAGGATGGTTGGAGGGTTCAAGAGGGCATGGGATAAGCACAGAGGGCAATTGTCATGGGGGAACTACAGAAAAGGCCTCGTGGATATAGGCAAATTGGGCAGACTAGATGGGCCTGCGGCCTTTTCTGCTGTCACATACATGTGTTTCCATGTGTTCTACAGGCAGGTTAGGAAAAGGGAGGGGGATCCACTACACCACCAGAGAAGCATGAATTTTGCCTGGGCAAAGTTTTTGAATATTTGTCCCTTGGTGTCTTTATCCTGCCCTGTGTTGGTCAATGTGTGGAGCAACATGGCCTCCTACCCACCAAAAATGATCAGTTCTAGGGGCACAGGGGCAATGAATCTTCCTCCTTCCCCCAACCATGACACCTCCTGAGTGACCAAGTCCATTCTAAAAGCAAGGTTGATGGTGTGGTGTAGGTCTGGTATTCTCCCCTTCCCCCCAAAACACAACCCACTTTTTTTCTTTTTCTTTTTCTTTTTCATACTGACCCATTTTCCCTTTTATATCTACAGGTCTAACATGGCATTGACCAGGTATAGGAGGACATTGACCCTACGTATCAGCAAGTATTATTTTTGTGTTTACCCTACACTGTTTTTCATAGTTCATAAAGAGATGCAGATCCTTTGTGAGCCCATTGCTGATCTTGTTTTACAGGTATGAATGGCTGCTATATGAGGCACTGGGTTGGAGCTGTACCTTGTGCTTTAGAAAGGAGACAATGGGGTGGGGATGGCCATTAAGGTTGGCAACTCCAAGGAACACCACATAACCAGTTTGCCAAGACTCGTGAGGCTCAAACCCTGTTTTTCATTTTCTTGTTTTGTGTACTTTGTATAATATAATGTTTTTTGCTTTGCAACAAGTACTGTATATACTGTATGTAAATGTGGTGGGGACATTATGTGCTGTTTCTGAGGCACTTGGGCACTGTATGCTTGAAGGCAGAGCACTGAGCGGCAAACATGGACAGAGACACAGGTTTGAATCCCCAGCCCCCGCTCACTTACACACTGTATAACCAAGAACAAGTAAGGTAACTTTCCCTTTTACCAGGAAATTCAGTTAAAGACTTCCAAAGATGGGGGATTGCCTCAGGAATGCCCTGGAAGGGAGGGAGACTAGGGAGAAATACAGGAACAGTGGGTGAAATTAAAAAGAATTATAGTGAAAGGTGTTAGACATGTAAACAGAAGCAAGAGGAAAAAAAAGACCACTATAGTTTTCAGAGGAGGTGTTGGGGAAGGTTAAGGCAAAAACATCAGCATTCAGGAGGGTCCCTATTAGTTGAGCAGTGGCTTTCATTTTCTATTAAAGGTTGCTTAAATGTCTATAAAACCATTCTGAAAATGAGCCCCATAGACTTGTATGGAATGTTCCCCGTGCCCTCTCTGGAGACATGTAATGTCAGAATGTGGGGGCAGAGCAGGCAGAATGGAAAGTGGAAAGGGGTCGGCTGGACAGCAGTTCAAGTTACCGTCCCTTCCCTCCCTTACAGGACAGCAGTCAATTTTATAATTTATGCATGGACAGACTATCATCATGGCAGGATGGGCTTAATGAAGCACAATACAGAATGTCACACCTTTACTTTAAAAGGCAATGACTGATCGGGTCAGGGAATAAATTTACGAGTGGATTAACATTTTACAGTGATAGTCCACAAAGGAATCATTTGTGGAAAAGACTCCTGGCCAGGTGAGTTGCCATATACGTGTCAGTGGGGGTCTAGATGAGAGCTGCTCTTTAATCATGGCCAAATATTACAAGCCTATGTATTTATTTTATTTGATTACATTTTGTTGACCCCGTAGGCCCATCGAGACTAGATGTCCCTTTTTCACGGGTCACCAGGAGGAAGGGGGATACAAATGGTAACCAACTGAAACTGAACCAGATTAAGCTGTTGGCTGTATTTGTTTAGTGAATGCCTATGACCAAGCATGATCTGTGAAGCAGATGCTGATTAGCTGCCAATAACCTGCATCAGGCATTGATTAACTATGATGATAAAAGAAAACACCATCAGCAGTGAAAGAAAGCTTATGGTTTATGGCGGCTTTGGGTATTGATCGATAATGATAGATAATGATTTAGCACCACCAAAAGTACTGATTAAAAATTATTATGACCAAGCAAAACTGTTGCATGTGTGGTCCTTATTGTGCAGCTGCAGATCTAAGTTCGGTGAGAACTGGTGACGGGGGAGACAGGCATGGGGAGCCAAAGTGGATGGTGTGAGAGGCATGTGGGGAGGGGGGCACTGGAGGGGAGGATCTGATGTCAAGTCTGATGGGGAGGGGACTAGCAGGAGGATCTGGAGTGGTCGATGTCATACCACATGAGAACCACTGTACTAACATGTGCTACCCCCTGATTACCAATAGCAGTGGTAGTGCATTGTCATCATTGAGCTACCAGCATCCCCTTAGAGAACCATGGCACTACCATTGCACACAGATGGTACCACAGTGTCACCAATGGTGTGGCAATGGAATTGAAACAAATCCATTGTGAGACCAATTTCAGTGGTTTTGCAAAGGCAGCTCACTGTGTTACCATTCTACATGGAAATCACCCCAGTGTTACCACCATGGTACACAGTACCACAGTGGCAGCAGTGGTAATACACTAGAATTGAAATAAATCCATTGTGTTACCAAAACAGCAGTGGGAATACAGTGGTGTGTGTTTGAGCCATTGTAGTACCATCCATGCACACATTCTTATTGCAATACCACTGTCCATGTGGTACCACAATGGCAACAATGGTTTCACAATGGAATTGAAACAAATCCAATGTGTTACCAGTCAAGGGGATACAGCGGTATTGCAGTGGAATTTACAGTGGTATGGAAATGGTGGACAAATGGTAATGCTACGGTTTTCTGAGGATATTTTCGTTAAGGGTACTGTCAGACTTGTCCACATTGCCAGTGGTTTGGAAAGGATAGAAACAAGGTGAAGGCAGCTTTGGTGCCCCTTCCTATTAATGATGAACCCTTTAAGAGGGTAGCTGTAGACATAGTGGGGCCCCCTGAGTACCCCAAGACACATGGGTAAATGATACATACTGGTTGTTGTGGATTACACAACCAGGTACCCTGAGGCAGTGGCCATGTCCTCCATTGAGGCAGAAAAGGTGGCTGGTGAGCGCCTGGGAATCTTTAGCCAAGTAGGGTTTCCACAGGAGATTTTGTCAGACCAGGGGGAAAATTTGATGTCATCTTTAATGACCAGTTTGTGGGAGAAGTGTGGTGTGAAACAGCTCCATGCTTCGCCCTATCACCTCAAGACAAATGGCCTGGTTGAGCAGTTCAGTGAGACCCTTAAAACTATGGTCAGGGCATTTGTTGACCAGCACAAAAGGGAGTGGGACAAATATTTTCCCCACCTCCTTTTTGTATACAGAGAAGGCCGACAGGAGTCTGCAGGGTTCTCACAATTTGAGCTCTTGTTTGGTCACAGGGTGAGGGGGCCCCTAGATTTAGTCAGAGATGAATGGGAAGGTAACCATGCCACCCAAGGGGAATCTGTTGTGCAGTACATCCTAAATTTCAGGGCCAGGCTTAAGGATCTTACGGGGCTTCCCAGGAGCACTTAGCCACTGCACAACAGCAACAGAAAGCCTGGTATGACCATGGGGCCAGAGCCCGAGAGTACAAAGTCAGCCAGTGAGTGATGGTGGTTGTACCAGTCTAGCACAATAAACTGCAGGCAGCATGTGAGGGCCCAATCTCCATAATCAGGAAGCTGAGTGATGTTAACCATATAGTAGGGCTGTGATGTTTACCATGTAATAGGGCTGCCTGACAGAAGGTGCGGGCAGAGGATATATCATGTGAACATGATGAAGCCCTACTATGATAGAGAGGAAATGATCCTCACCATGTGCAGCCTGCCAGAGGAGGGGAACAAGGTTGATCCCCTGGTGGATCTCTTTGGGGAAGCCCGGGAGGGATCCTCAGTGAATAACCTCACTGTCTGAGGCCGGTTGACACCAGCCTGGCTGAGGAGATGAAGGGGTGCTGTGAGAATTTGGGGACATATTCATGGGGAATTCTGGGTACACCACAATAGCTTTACACCATGTGGACACTGGGGCCCAAGTTGCACTGAGGCAGTCCCCCTACAATGTACACAAGGGGGTTAAGAAGACCATGCTGGAGGAACTCAGGGAGATGCTGGCCCTTGGAGTGATCCAGAAGTCCAGCAGCCCCTGTGCTTCGCCTGTGGATCTGATCCCCAAGAAGGATGATACCACATGATTCTGTGTCAACTACCAGAGGCTCAACAGCTGTACGGAGTCTGATGCCTACCTCATGACTGGAATGGATGAGACCTTGGAATGGCAGAGGGAAGCCTGGTTTCTGACCACAATAGGCCTAACAAAGGGCTACTGGCAGGTGCCGTTAACCTCGCAGCCAGGGAGAGGTCTGCTTTCATCACCCCATATGGCTTATTCAAATTCAGAGTAATGCTATTTGGGATGAAGAATACGCCCACAACCTTCCAGAGGTTTGTGGATCAAATCCTGGCAGGGGAAGGGGAATATGCACTGGCTTACATGGATGACATCGCCATTTACAGCCAGTCATGGGAGGATCACGTCAGGCACATGAGGGAGGTGTTCCCCAGACTGAAAGCTGCAGGGCTGACAGTTAAGGTGGAAAAATATCAAGTCAGCATGGCTGAAGTATCCTAACTTGAGCACTGGGTGGGCAGTGGACACATCTGTCCAGAGCCAGCGAAGGTTTATGCCCTCCAGACCTGGCCCCAACCTGCTACAAAGAAACAGGTATGGGCATTTCTGGGAACAGCCAGGTACTACAGGAAGTCTGTCCCTCAATACAGTGATGTGGCCAAGCCCCCAACAGACTTGAAGAAAAAGAGTCTGCCTGAAAAAGTTCCCTGGACAGAGGACTGCGAGTCTCCTTCCAACAAATGAAAGAAGCATTATGTGGGTCTCCCGTGCATGCTAGCCCCAATTATGACTTGAAGTTTGTAGTACATGTGGATGCCTCTGACCATGGGCTGGGTGCCATCCTGAGCCAGGTTACACCACAGGGGGAGGAGCACCCCATAGTGTACCTGAGCTGGAAGCTTCTGCTCCGGGAAGAGTCGTATGCCACAGTGGAGAGGGAATGTCTGGGGATAGTGTGAGCCCTTCAAACAGTGCAGCCATATCTGTACAGGAGGGAGTTCACTGTGGTCAATGATCATAACCCCTTGACATGGCTCCATAGGACTAGTGGGCAAAACACAAAGTTATTGCCCTGGGGTTTGGTACTACAGTCATATAATATGATCATTCAGCATTGAAGCAGGGTGCAGAATGTCAATGTAGATGGGCTGTCGAGGCAGGGCTAAGTGTATATCATGCTCCTTTAGGTGCTCCCTAGGCCCTACATGAATGGCAGTATCTCTTGGGGGTTCCCAAGAAGAGACGCACCTTCATTTCCCAAAGGGCCGGGAGATGTGAGGGACATGTGACCAGAGTAATGTATTAATTTCTTTTGTTAAAGTATTTTGTAATGTACGTATGCTTCTGTCATAGTTTCTGCTATTTGCAAAGGGAAAAAAAAAATATGGCTTACATGGTCACATGTCCAGACAAGTTTTAAGGGAAATACTGAGGACTGTTCTATGAAACTTTCTCATAAGCTAATCCAGGGTGCACATCCTGGCAGATGTGAAGGTGCAACTTCAAACACCTCAGACATCCTTGAAGCCAGAGATTCTGTAAGGCAGTTGGGAGAGTGCCAGGCTGAATGTCTCAGCCAACATAAAAGACAAGAAGTGTGGGGATACACACCTAGACTATCTTCAAGGCAGAATCATAAAGTGGACTGAGCACATTTGGGTGAATGAGGTCATCCTTCCATACACCCACCTATCTGGGGATAGGCGGGGTAGCCTGTCACTCAGTAGAGAAATCACCTCCCACAATCAGAGAAAGAATATAACAGAAAAATAAGATTCATTTCTCTCTCTCTTGAACTGGAGTATCAAGAAGAGAGCCCTGCTGCACAAGACTAGCCGATGGGTGAGATAGCACAGCGAGGGTCAGTGCTTCTGTAGCTAGGACAGGTAAAGGATTCTAGAGAAGGATAGTTCAGAATTTTGCTGTACACCAACTATCTGTTACCTTGCTTTATTTTGTGTTTCTTAGTAAATGTGCAACCCCTTTGTATTCTTTTAAATACATCCAGTTGTAAATACTTGTAGTATTTTAGTAAATATTCTATTTTTGTAGAATCAGTGACTGCTTGTTTCATTTAAAAGGGTAATTTTACTATTTCTGCTGGACTCTGTTTGCAGTCTGTCTCTGAAGGGGCACTCTACCCACAGTTACTGTGTTGACCTTCTTGGCCTTGTGCAAAGGAGGAGGTAAAAAACAGGTTTCCTGGTTCCTGTTAGTAAAAACCATGTGGTGGCAGTGAGCAGGAAATCCCTGGTGAGAGAGATTTCTGTTACATGCATCATAGGATTTTACTCCAGAGGTGTAAGGACATTCGGCCTTCAGCCTTCTGTCTTACTATACATCCGGGGCATGCATTAATATCCTACAATGTACTCTCTGTCTTGGTATATTATTCTCTCAGCCTTGTCGGGATTCAGATAAATGACCAAGAGATGAAAGGTTGGATTGTAATCCACAGCAGATCATAGAGTTTCTCAGTACCCCTAAACAATTTTGGCCTAGTTACAAAAAAGTGTGCACATTAGCATGGAGTGCACACATGTTGAAAATAAAATTCAGTGAGTATAAGATACCCAGTAAATAGAGGTGGGCAAAGTGACAAAATTTCACTACATGGAGTAATCCATGAATTTCACCCATTTTGCATGGCAAAATGTGAAATTGTGCCTGCAGAAAGGCAAAATGGAACCTTATAAGGTGAAATTTTGCCTTCCAAGGTGAAATTTTGCCTTTCCGCAGGCAAAATTTCACCTTGGCGAAAATGGGAGAAATTCATGGATTACTCTGAGCAGCAAAATTGGCCACTTCACTACAGTTTCACCGACAAATTTTAAATGCACTGCATCTCTACCAGTAAATGTTCTGCACACCCATCTAGTTCATCTAGTCCAATACAGGGGGAATATATTGGACAGGGGATAGAGAAACCCAAGGGGGTGTGAGGGACAGCAGAATTGGTGCCCAGTATGGGAGCTGACTATTAAGCAGGCATGAAAGACCATAAGGCCTACTCTGCTGGCATTTTAATATATTAGTATCTAGTCTATGATAGGATGACATAAACAAAAAGGTTCTAGATTGTGCTGAGATTCATTTTAAACCAGAGGAGTTCAAACTGGACTAACCTAATGAAGGGAATACAACAGTCTAAAGGTAATCTCAAAAACATTTTTAGTAGTCCAATATAAATGTGAATCGGAACTGCAATGTTTTGGGTAAGAGTTTTGTTCTGCTTCTGGGAGTGGACTAACAGGACTACCCCATTTCTTTTTTTAAACGTATATTTTACATGACCATTTCTCCTACCCAGGGGCCACCAAGTCTGACACCGTTGCCTCAAAGGATTCCAGATAGGAGGAGCAGCTGGAGCATGATGGGCTCAAGGAAGGAAGAGGTGGTGGGATCCAGAAGGTTGGAGAGATAGCAGGCACCTTCCTCACCAGCAACTGGTACCACTAAAGAATTCGTATGCTACTCTGGTGGAGAGAGACTGTCAAGAGAAGGCATCCATGGTAGTAGTCAGGGAGGATTTGGAGGCTCTCCTGAGTGGTGGCTCCAAGGAGAGTGAAAAGAGGACCCCAAAGAAGGAGGAAGCAACTTCTAGTGGGGAACTCAATTGTTAGGAGGATAGAGATGGGAATAGGAAAAGGTGTGGAGAAGGAGGTCAGGTGCCTGCCTGGTGCCACAGCTTGGTGGGATAGGAAGCAAATCTTACACATCACTAGGGCAGTAGGAGGGAAGGGGGAGTTAGATGTCACTGTCCACCTAGGGACAAATGATCTGGCTAGGGACGGGGTGGGAATAGTACAGGGTGAGTTTTAGGTAGCTAGGTAGCAGTCTTACACAGGTAGCATGCTCTGTAGCTTTTGTGGAGGTACTGCCTGTCTACGATAGGGGAAAGGAGAGGGAGCTCCACACCAAGGCTTTCAATACATGGTTGAAGGACTGGTGCAGAGAGGAAGGGTATGGCTACATTGGGGATTGGGGGCCCACCTGGGAGGACAAGAGCCGATACAGTGGTGATGGCCTGCATTCATGTAGGAGGGGTGTTGCAGTTCTCAGTGGCAGGTTTAACCATTATTTTGATAAATGTTTAAACTGACTGGGAGGGGGTGGTGGAAGAAAAATGGGAAGCAGAAACTGCCCCCACCACAGGCTGAGTTAGAGTGTAGGGAGATTCAAAGGTGTGGGAGTTCAACAATGAGCAAATTACTCAAGGAAGTAGGGGGTTAGCAAAGGAGGAAGGGGGTAGCAGACAGAAGAATAGAGAGAGTAAGGGGGAACAAAAGGAATTAGGGGAAACTACAAGCAAAAAGCTAACAAGAATTGGGAAGGCCATGTGTGCTAATGCTAGGAGTCTGGGAAATAAGATACCAGACCTAGAGGCCATCATGGCGGAAGCCGACCTGGATATTGTGGTCAACACCAAGTCATGGTGCACTGATAATCACGACTGGGACATACTCATGCCAGGCTATACGATGCTCAGAAGGGACAGGTTAGGAAGGAAAGGGGTGGTGTTTTATGTGAATGAAAGCATATAAGTAACAGAAATAGAGGGAATATGGGGGGGGCAGAGGTGCTGTGGGTCACACTTGAGGCAGGAAACACTATTCAGACCAGTGTGATATGCAGGCCTTCATCATCACAGGGGGAGGACTTAGATAAGGTAATGTTGGAAGCAATTGGAAAAATGGGAGAAAAGGGGGAGATGTTGCTGGTGGGGGACTTTAATCTGCCAAACATAGATTGGAGCCTCCCTGCTGCAGATTCAGGCAGAAGCAGGGACATCCTGAACTCCCTTCAGGGAATGTTCCTCAGGCAGCTAGTCAGTAAACCCGCTCGGGATGGGGCAATACTGGACCTGGTGTATACTAACAGGGACAGCATTGCAGATGTCAGAGTGGGTAGCCATCTGGGGTCCAGTGATCATCTTATGGTTTGAGGACTGGAGAAGGGCAGATGTAGTCCCAATTCACAAAAGTGGTAACAAAGAAGAGACAGTTAATTATAGGCCTGTCAGCCTGACATCAGTGGTGGGCAAGTTAATGGAAACACTACTAAAGGAAAGGATGGTGCAATACCTTGTATCCAGTGGATTACAGGAACCAAGACAGCATGGGTTAACAGAGGGTAGGTCATGCCAGACAAATCTGATACATTTCTTTGAGTGGGTGACCAGGGAGCTGTATCAAGGAGGAGCAGTGGATGTGGTCTACCTGGAATTCAGCAGAGTTTTCAACACAGTTTCACACAAGATATTGTTGAGCAAGTTGGGAGACTTGGGGGCTGAGTAATAAGGTGGTAACTTGGGTAAATAACTGGTTAGTAGATAGGACACAGGGAGTGGAGGTAAAGGGAGTGAGCTCTGAGGAAGGGAGGTTGACTAGCGAGGTACCTCAAGGATCAGTGTTGGAGTCAGTCTTCTTTGATGTCTTTATATGCAACATAGTGGAGGAACTGGAAGGGAAGGTTTGTTTCTTTGCAGATGACACCAAGATACTCAACAGAGTGTACTCTCTGAGGGGGTGGTGGTGGGGGAGTAGAAAGGATGGGCAGGTATCGGAAAAGACTGGAAGAGTGGTCAAGGGTATGGCAGCTGGATTTTAATACAAAAAAGTGCAAAATAATGCACCTGGGCCATAGTAACCCTGGATTGGAGAACAAAATGGGCAGCGTGATACTGACAAAGACAAAGTGGGAAAGAGACTTATGGGTAATTATATCGGATGACCTAAAGGTGGCCAGACAGAGTGACAAGGTAATCAGAAGGGCTAGTAGAATGCTGGAGTGCATATGAAAGGGTATAGCCAGCAGGAAAAGGGAGGTAGTGCTTCCCCTATATATTTCACTAGTAAGACCCCCACCTTGAGTACTGCATCCAGTTCTGAAGATTGCATCACAGGAAGACATAGAGTAGCGGCGGTCTAAAGGAGAGCTACCAAAATGGTGCATGGTCTGCATCAAAAGCCCTATGAAGAAAAGTAAAATAAGTTAAATATGTAACCTTGGAGGAAAGGAGGGAGGGGTGGGGATATGGCAGAAACCTTTAAATACCTCACGGGGGTTACAAGGTACAGGATGGAGAGAAAAAGGTACTCTAGAACAAGGGGGCATGATATGAAACTGGAGGGGGGTAAATTCAGGAGGAATGTGAGAAAGTACTTCTTCACAGAAAGGCTGGATGCCTAGAACAGTCTTCTAGTGGAGGTAGGGGTGGCTAAAGCAGTGGCGGGGTTCAGAAATGCCAGGGACAGGCACAAAGATATCATAAAGGTAAGGAAGGTGGGTTGGGGGGAGTGATCTGTAGATCAAGCAGGGTCTGCAGCAAAAAAATGAATGTTAGGAAAAAATGGGCAGACTTGGTGGGCCCAGTGACCCTTATCTGCTGTCACATTCTATATTTCTCTGTTTATTCCTTTTATGCAGAGCATAGCAAATAAAAGCACATGCCTGTAAGAGATGCAATGAGTATCTCACTGAGTGAACAGACAGCATATATCCACCTGTGCAACTCAGATAAAACAAATAAGGAAGGCATTGGTGAATTTACAGCCATAACTATGCCCACTGGATACACATATGAGCTGTGGATTTAAATGAAAGTGCAAAGGTGATTCAAAAAGGATTTTAGGCTGAAGCAGCTGCTAATCCACAGAAAGAAGCTTGGCTTAAAGCCAGCAGCTAGAAAGTAGAACACATTTCTGGAATATAAATATACTTAGCGCTATGATAACATACTGTTTAAACTTGAGTCCATGTAGAATCTCTTGATCGTCCTGAATATGGGTAATTATGAAATGGGTTGAAAGTAGGGTTGTCAGAACTAATGCTAAAAAGATTAGAACCATTTCAGAACCCAGGAGTTTGAGTTTTAATTTAGGACTAGAATACTCAGGGATTCTAAGTATTAGGGGTTCTAAATACTAAATAAATAGAGAATAATGCCTGTGCAGAAGTGTGTGATGAGGATTTTTTTACACACCCCAGGTGTGAGATAATCCATACACCCTGAGAGCACAACTCGAGGGGTTTGTGAGATTATCACACACTGAGGGTGTATGAAAAATCCTCATAAGACACACCTTGCATAGGCATTCTTTTTTATAATAACTGGTGCAAGGTTTGGGAAGACTGCTTCACTGAAGGCAGGCCTGTTAGCGTGGTAGAGCACTACTTTGTTGTGGGGACAGAGTGAAAAAGTGGTCTCAAGCCACTGAGCTTTCTGGTGCTTCAGTGAAGTAAGAGTGTGAGGAGGAAAATGCCATAATAACCGCTATCGAGTTGTTATGTAATTCAGCTGAGTTATTACAGCATTTTATCAGGACTGACTATCCAGTCATTATGGGGGTCACCAGTTATTTTATAGAGAATAGTGGATAGGCAAATGTGTGTTATGAATTTTTTTACACACCCGAGGTGTGTCATGACCCATAAACCTCAAGAGCGAAGCTCGAGAGGTTTATGAAATCATCACACACTGAGGGTGTGTAAAACAAATCCATCAACACACACTTGCCTATCCTTTATTTTTTATAGTAACTGGTGCAAGGAGTGTGTCAGAGTCTCAGAAACAGTTTCTGCCATGATCTCTGCTGACAATTGCTGAGTCCCTGTGCCACACACACACACACACACACACTCTTTCTCTATCTGTCTCTGTCTGCAGCTCTCTCCCTTTGTGTCCATTATAGATACTGTTTGTTTGTTTTTTAAACACACAGGGCTGGATATTCAAAAGGGCTGCGCCATGCGCAATAGGGTTGCACCTGTGCAAGTCCGAAACTGCACCATTCTGCCATATTCAGCAGGAGGCAGTTGCGCCCCCCAAGTCAAGCTGAGCAACAGCGCAATGCTAATGAAGGCATGCTGAACCGGAGGGGGAGGAACCATGCAAAAACTGCACAGCCCGATATTCAGCGGGCTGTGCAGAGTTGTCTGAGTGCAACCCCAACCTGCGCCTGCACAACTGGCAAAAAAAAAAAAAGGTAGGCGAGGGCCACCCACAGGTGAGCTGCCACATTGCAGGGTGCAACACAGCAGCTGCCACCTGTGGGTGGCCCTCAACCTACTCCTGTGCCCCTGCAGCCCAATCGTGGGCATATGAATCCCCTCCCTGACTGGCCCGACGGGGCATAAGTTTCATAAACCTCCACCCCCACTAGCCCGATCGTGGGCAAAGTGTAAAGTAACCCCACCCCACCAGCCCGGTTGCGGGCAAAAGTGTAAAGTAAACCCCCACCAGCCCAATCGTGGGCAAAAGTATAAGTAACTCCCCACCAGCCCGATCGTGGGCTGCAAAGTGTTCAAACCCCAAGAACATATCCCTGGTGGTCCAGTGAACCTTGAAGCATGATGCGGGGCTGCAAACTGTTCAAACACCCCAAAGACCACCTACCCTGGTGATTTAGTGGCCCCACCCACCAACCCACGAAGCCCCACCACCCCGCTCCCCGTCCAGCCAGCGGGTGGCAGCATCCCACCTGCCTGCGCCCGCCGCCCACTGACTGACTGCCCGGTAGGGCTGCATGCCCATTGGTGCAGAGCAAGAGCCAATGGGTGTGCAGCCCATACCGTACGAGGCAGTCCAGATATGTGAATGAATTCACCAGGGTAGGTGGTCCTTGGGGGGGTGTTTGAACATTTTGCAGCCCACGATCGGGTTTCGAGGTCCAGTGGACCACCAAGGATATGTTCTTGGGGGTTTGAACACTTTGCAGCCTGCGAACGGGCTGGTGGGGGAACCATTACACTTTTGCCCATGATCGCTGGTGGGGGTTTTACTTACACTTTTGCCCGATCGGGCTAGTGGGGGTGGGGTTTATGTAAACTTATGCCCGCCGATCAGGCCAGTCAGGGAGGGGGACCCTCTGCCCGCGATCGGGCTGCAGGGGCATCGGTCCGGTGGCTGCTGCCTGGCAGGTGCCAGGCCCAAGTCTCGGGGATCGTGCACCTGCATGTAATGGCATGCAAATGAGACCATAAATAAATGCAAATGGCCCTCCCTGCACCTTTGCATGAATTATGGCTCCATTTGCATGTCACCTTTGAATAAGGAAATTTGCACATAGCGCAATAGTGCTAGCCACCGCAATGAATGCTCCTCCTGACCACTTGCGGTGGCGCAAGTTCCACTCGCATCACCAGTAGCTGTGGTCGGGGTGATATTCAAAGGGTTGCTCAATAAGCATAACTCCGTTGAATATACAGCCAAGCCACACCCTCCTGCGAACTATTTTGTGCAGCACAAGGGCTTGCGCCACAGAATAGCGCAGTTTGAATATCCAGCCCACTGTGTGGAAGCGCGTTGAAATAGCACTACTGGTAGTCCATTCCTGATCGTAGTGGCAGTCTCTTTAACATCTGTATGTCATTCCTGATCACAGTGGCAGTCTCTGTAACATCAGTATGTAAAGGCAGGATCAACCACATAAATACTGCACAAAGCAAAAAGATGGCAAATAAATGACTAGTGCAGCTCCTAAGTAATGGAGAAAATTAGCTTGCTTTTCCCGCTTTTGGTTTGAGTAGCAGTGTGGAGCACAAGGACAGTGCTGCAGAAAGAAAGGGGACAGAACGTCATAACAACCAGTTTTCGGGTTATTACGGCATTTGATAGAACTCTGTAACCAGTTGATAAAGGGGGTCACCAGTAATTATAAAGATTTTTTGTTCAGACATTTCAAAAACAGATTATTTCAGTCTTGAAAACAAACTAATTACTGGGAATTACATCCTAAATTGTAGTGAGAATAAATTATAGAATAAAATAGAATAGAATAAAAATAGAATTTCATCCTAAACATGTTTTAGACAGACAGTATATACATATGCTTCTCCTATGCAGATGTGCCCCACACATGGAATTGTGATGCATGGCATTTGCAGTTTGAAAGGCACAATGTGTTTGTCTTTTTGGCATGTGCAGTGAAATTCAAAGGCTATGCCTGCAGTTCAGTTGGTAGGAGCTACCAGCCATGTCCCCTGCCTGAGCTGTTTCTTTACTGCAGTCAGAGGCTTCTGCAGAACCCCAATGTTTGTCTCCCACTTACCCATTGTGCTTTTGGGCTTTCTGTTTGGTTTGTGCCTCCACTGGCTCTCTAGGGCAGTATTTTGCTTTCTAGCTTCCCAGCAGCAGTTTGTGCTTCTACACTCAACTATTCCTGATGCACTACTGTTCTCATGTCCCTCTTGCATTTCTTTCTATTTTGGTTCTTGTGTGCTTCTAGTTTTCACAGTGTCCTGCCTTTGTCATTCTTATTTTGTCTTGTGCTATTTCAGGCTCCCATTTTGTTGCTTCTTCCAGATCATTTACAATCTCCCTGTTCAACTACAATCCTTAAAGTGACACTGTCAGCTGTATTTAACAATTTTTTTTTTTACCTTGACATCCCGCTCCTTCTTGCCTCCTATAGTGTCACAGATGATACATGTGGTCACCCCACAGTACTAAAATCAGAAATGATTGTGTTTTGGGAGAAAAATGAATTTTACTCATCTCTACTATTATCCCCACATCCTGCAGCAGGATCAACCAGATAGATTTTTAGTGTTGTTAAGGCAGGATCAACCAGATAAATACTAAAAAAAAAAAAAAATTAACTTACCTGTAAGAAGAGTGCGGGTCCTCAAAAAACGGAGAAATGGAGCCACCTGTTTATTGAGATGTTTGTCCCTCTCACACACAGACTAACAGCCAATGAGGCAGCGCGCTACAAATGAGTGACACAAAACGCTGTAATAACTGGTTCTACTGGTTATTACAGCATTTGAAACTCAGACGAACTCCGTGTATTAAAAGGGGTCACCAGTAATTAGAATCCTATCATGCACACCCTGTCATGGCTTATTACTTATATAGAGAGTGTTCCCTTTTTACGTAGCTTGCTATGGACAGTGTCAGATTAATTGGCTTTCTGCCGAGTTGTGTAGCTGAAATATGGAAAAATATTTACAGAAGTACCATCATATGTAAAGCCTTTCTTTCATCATGCAACATGTAGCACCTGATTACTAATTCTTTCACTGGTCATGGTTCCCAACCTGGTTTTCACTACCCCGGCATTCAGAGACTCTTTCATTGGGATATCCAGTAAGCTTTTTCAAACTAAAGTGTATCACCCTCTGGGTACAGTCTGAGAACCTACAGGACCCTGCCCAGATCAAAGAGAGGACAAGTCCCCATCCACACCCTCTGGGAGCTCAACAATACACAGATTATGGCTCCTTGTTTTATTCTGCAAATGTTGAAGCTTCACTCTAAGATGGGTGTTCTTTTTAATTTATTGCATGTCTGAGTTCATGGCTTTGCCTGCCGAAGCCTTCACATTTGTCACAGTTGTGGTTAGTTTTTCATTTTTCACCTCTGCCAAGTCTAGCTGTCTATGATACAGAGCCAACTATTTATCCATAGTGGTTACCATTTTTCACAGCTCATGACTATAGTTCAGTGCCTTGAATGTGTTGCCACCAGACTCCCCTGTTGCAGTGAGGTCTTGCTACTGCCCCAGTTTTTTGGATGACTCACCCTTCTACTTTGTGTTATTAGCATTTCCAGTAGTACTTTTTAGTATTAACATCTCTCCAAAGGTAGTAAACCAAGTTCTTATAAAGCTAGCTTAAAAAAACAGTGTTGAATTAGAGCCTTTAAAGGAATGTCCTAAGATGTATGCCATCACTTTTGTGCTAAGTAGTTCTACTGTCATGTAAGGTTGTTGATCTCTTTATGTACTGCATTGTATAAGCTCCTCCCTGTACTGTTGTTTGTAACTTGCTTGAACTGTAATCTCCTGGGTCGTGCCTGAAAATAGGCAATCCTGTCTAGCGCACTTACCTGGTTGCCAAAAGCAAATAAATAAATAAGATGGTGTACAAAAACTAAATATCTGAGAACTTTCCTTTAAAAGCTCTAATTCTAGTTTGAAAACCATGCCTGCTTACGTCTGCTCAACTAACAAGGATCTTGTTAGTTAAGAGGTGGTGTTACTATATATGTAAAGTTGTTGTAACATATAGAAGTAAGTCTTTTAAAATAGACCCATAGACGTATCTGGGGCACACACCTGCATTCTTCCTGGTTAGGCATCACAAAATTAGGAAATGGAAGGGATCTGCTGGCCATTGCTCAAGCCAGTTTACAATTCCTTCCCTCCAGAATGGGCTAAAAATAAAATTACGGTTTGTACCGAAAACAATACACAATATATTAAGGTAATCAGGCATGGGTTTCAAAACCCTGGTTTTTGTACACTTAGCCCTTAGGCTGCCAGAAGATTCAGAACATGTACGTTTTTAGGACAAGATATCATGTCGGTGGTAGCTTAAAATATCTTAGAACATTCCTTTAAATTATACTTTAAAGTTTAATCAGGAGCACTAGAAAAATGTGTCTGTCATGCTCAAAAGCTTGGCCATCACCCTATCACATTTCTTTGTTAAACCAGATGAATTCAAATTAAACAGAAACTGGACCTTGCAATGAAAATGGATCATGGTTAAAAATAGAGGTGTTTGCAATGTGTCCATGATGTATATTCATAATACAGGGAGCTATGCACTACTGGGGACCAGGTACCTATGAGAGGTGTATTCCTGGCCTGCACAGCTCTTCACTCAGGGACAAGCGAATGGTGGCCAGCATTCATGATTGTGGGCCACCACAGGTTACCTGTCCATGGCCCTGCCCATCCGACATGCTGGTGAGTAGGGGGTGGATTGGTGGACATAGGGAGGCATCCAATCAGATGCCTCCCCCTCCCCAAGCAGAGCAGGGAACTGTGGGATGATGCAAGTCTCATGATTTTCAACTGAACAGGCAGGTGCCCAAATGGCTGCCCTCTGCCCTCCCTGCCTAACCGTAGGACTGGGGTGGCAATGGTAGGTGAGGTTTAGGTCCTGCTGCAGCTGGCAGGTGTGCTATATACAAGGGGATACTTGACTGCATAGCCTGTGCTCCTCTTGCCAAGCACTCCATGCCACAGTGAACGCTGCAAAGTGCAGGCATGCTTCTGGACACTCTCTCTGACCGCCCATGTGTGTAGCAGTGTAAACGACATGGGAATTAGGCATGAAAGGGGTGTGTTCCCCTGCAGTGTGTGCCATGTGGGTTTGTGGGACCCCTGATGTGTGGCTACTTGACTTAGGTTTACCTATACACCACAGATATGTGGCTCACAGGCATAGTGCATAGGGGCCATAATGTATGGATGGTCCCCAAGTCTCATTGAAAAAAACATCATTTATCTCCCCATATATGATGTTATTTAAGTGTCATATTTACATCCAATTATCCTCTGGCCTGTAATTAACACCATATTAACATATGTTATAAACGCAACCATAGCATTTAACCACACTACGGCATGTAATAACACCCAGTTTACAGCATGTAATAAACACCTTATTACATCATATAATAAAGGCCTTATTACATCCCAGTTACAAACAATTCTATTTTTTTCCATATTGCTTTTTTCCATGATTTTCCATTTTTCTCCCCGTACACCCCCCCCCGAGGCGTGAACATGCATGTGTGGAGGCACGCGCATGTCACATCTCCATGCTTCTGTGTTTCCCAGCTTCTGGCGCTGCCCTCTGGCCTCCACTAGGGGGCAGCCAAGGAGCGGGATGACAACCCTCCCCTCCCCGGTAGAGGAGAGTAGTCCATTGGATGCTCAATCCTTTCCCTGTCCTGCTAACCCCGGCAACCCAAGGTCACTCCTGACCCCGGGTAGCCGGCATGGCACAAGGTGTGGCATCCAGCACCTCAGCACCATCGGGCCAGCCCCAAATTACAAACAAGTCTAATAACTTAAATTACATACCCACTTAATGAGTTAATAACCAATTAAACCCTATGAAGTATGTAAACAAACAGCACTCAGATTTGTTGCTACAACCACCAACATGGATGAAAAACAGAAGAGCAAAAAAAACAGAATACACTCAGAAAAATCAACTTTGGTGTGAAGCATAAGAACTTACCTATCAAAGATAGAAGGATGCAAAGTCCTGGAAATTATTGCAAGTGAACTGTAGAACTGTTAAGCAAATTTTATTTCTGCATTAAAAAACAAAAGATAACACAGAATGTAAAGCTGCAACAATCAGAGACATATTTGGGAGCCTTAGACAGATACTTTTTAAAACCATCAATTACCCATATTCTGTCTGCTGTACAGAAACAAGGGCATCATCTTCAACAAAACAGTTAAAACAATGGGGCCCTATTCACAAAAGGTGCAGATGGGATACGCGCCGCACAAACCCAGTGCATAGCTCACCTGCATCTGGCCCTGCACACTGTGCCCCATTTATGATATTCACCATGCAAGTCCACCCCCGCCTACACACCTGATCCCCAGCCGAGCATGCAGTTCCATACCGAGGTGGGCAGGGGGGTGGGACAGGTGCCATGGCAGTACTCTGTGTGATTCACAAACAGTAGAGTGCTGCATATGCTGGCTGGTGGCTATGCAATATGGGGGCAGCCAGAAACCTGGGCAGCTGGTTATGTGCCACCCGGGGATGGAGCCACCAGCTGCAGAGGACACGGCAGGGGCATCACCCCCCCATTAGGGATGCCCCTGCCATTGAGGCACACTGGGTGGGCTGGGGCAGTCAGCTGGCATCATCACTCCCAGTATCATGCCTGGCACTCTGAATACTGGGACCATCATGGCACACTGCGGGTACAAGGGATCCACTCTAGGACCCAGTCCAGGCAGCCAATTGGCTGCGCAGCCAGGTCTGCAGCCCTGCACCGGACTACCCCATGTACCTGTGCACCAGGGGGCAGGACTGTGTAAGGGCACTGGGTGGGGACTGGTGTTTGTGAATGCAGTCCCCACGCAGATCTCCCATGGGTGTGGAGCTGTGTGGGGGGGGGTTGTGCCATTCGCGCGTACCCCCTCCTATGTTCATGAATACGGAGCATGATTACCAAACAAAAATACAATAAAAAGGCAGCCACCCCAGTCAAGCAGAACCACTAACCAGTACAGAAACAGATATTCTCTACCAAACTGGAACCATCAGTATGCACAGCTCTACAGCTCTATTACACATGCTTTTTTTTTAAATATTGGAATACATTTCACCCTCTGAACTATGGAGCAACACAACTTGGGGAGATATCAAACTTTCAAAAGGTGCACAAGGAAAAAAATATTTGGAATACACAGAAAGACAGACAAAGACAAGAACTGGAGCAAACCCAAAAGATGTCAGATAAATATAATCAAAATTATACCAGAACGCAGCTATTTCTGAAAGAGACACAGTCACAGCCTATAAAAAATATTCATCCCAGAGATGACAAAAACTGATGACAGATGACTCACTATTTTACCCTACAATCAATACAAGCATAAACCCAACACACCTTGGTTCTGTAACATGAAAATTGGGGAAAACAACACTTGCAATATCATGAAATCAGTAAAAGAAACCTCAGGACTACCCCCAGAAGAAAGAATCACCAACCACAGTAATAGAAAATCTGCCATTTAAATGCTGGTGAATTACAACATTCCTCCAACTGAAATAGGCCAGATATCAGGCCACAAAAGCCTCCAATCAATACTTATTCCACAATGTCAGAAACCAAACAAAAAAAATTGTATCCACAGTACCATCATGACATAAATCAACAAGTGACACTACATCCAGAACAGTACCTACAACCAAACACCTCCACTGCATACCTGACATCCAGGCTTGACTACTGCAATGCCCTTTACTTTGGGGTCAGTGGTGGTGGTACCTTATGACACCTGCAGTTAGTATAGAACATTGCAACCAAGTTACAGACAGGCCTGTTCAGGTCATGTCATATGATCTTGGTCTTGTTAGAACTGCACTGGCTGCTGCTGAAGTGGCATGTTGCATGATAGGCCGAGATCCATTCATGTGGATTCATATTGTATATGCTGTAATGTACTTTAAAATTAAGACGCTGTCTCTTTAAAAGGGCTTTTAGGAATGAAACTGCAAAAATAGCCTTAATTGTTTAATGACTAGGGTGGATCTGATACATTTTACAGATAAGAGAGACAGGTTTATGGACCCAGGAAATCATAACTGTTAGAGAAAACTGGGTATCTAGCTTTCCATGACAGGAAGAGATCAGGGGGATGACCTAGTGGTCAGTGGTTAAGCCAAATGCACGGACCAGATGTCACTGGGTGTGACATGAAACCTGACATGGAACCACAGTGACACCTACAGGAAAAGGTAAACTGTTGCACCCCATCACACTCTGGGTGTGGCTTGAAGATGACCAGCCTGTCTGTATAAAACACACATTTTGAACTCAGAGCAGTTGATAAACAGTTTAGCTGGGGGGCAGATAGCCTGTCCAGCTGACATATACTTGAAGACCAGAAGTATATGTGTAGGCCTGGAAAAATCTCTAAAACCAGACATGAGTATGTGGAAATTTTGACTTTTCACATACTGAACAGAAAATTCTGATTTTAAGTCAGAATTTTGGAAACCAAGACTTTTTAAAAGCACATTCAGAAGCACTGACTTGGGATACAAACGTGCTACAAATTGTTGCTTAAGGACTAGTCTCTACAAGGACATTTAAAATCTTGTCTGGACTCTACCATCAAAACAAGGTATAGTTTAGAATAACAATATCTAGTGTTTTCTGTAAACCATCCAGTTTTACTTTTGATATTATCTGCATTTCAAAGTTCTTCCAAATTGCAGATTTTTTTGTATTGTTTTTATTTTAAGTAAACTTTAATGATTTTCTTATCAACTCTGTCTGAGGGTCTGATTGTGTGATCTAACATTTTAACAGAAGGGTTTTGAAAAGACTGTGTGCCTTGAAAGTTAGTACCACTTGGCTATCGTACCCAGCTACTTAGACAAGATGTGGCCAATGGCCATGGTGGGATTCAAATATTGAAAGTAGTGTAGAGTCAAGGGAACTCGAGACTGCAGTTTCCACCCTCCCACTGGGAAAAGGAAGGTTGGTAAGTCTTCCAGAACACTTACAACTGCTCACAAGTTCTTAAAAAGGGTGATCCTCTCTGCAAACAGGACATCCTACCGGGCTGCCCAGGGGTTGGGGACAAGGGGCTTGTGACATGGCATATCACCTTTAAGATTGGATTACTAATTTATAAGGTCTTACATGGATTGAGCCAGGGCCATCTGACAGATTTCCTGTCCACGAACCAGCCATCCTGCAGTCTTTGCTCCACTGAGAAAGGTATCTTGTCAGGCCTGAGGACTAGACTGAAATCTGGGAACTGGCCCTCTAAAATTTTCAGTCCTTTGGTGTGGGACTCATTTCCTAGAGCCTTGAGAGAGACCCCTCAGTAGAGGCCTTTAAAGAGGTCTCAAAACATATCTCTTTAAGGAGGCTTTTAACAACATATGATGGCCTTATTTGACTGTTTGACATAATTTGCTGATGCTATTCTACATTTCATAATGTGTTTTGTTTGGTTTTATTTGTATGTTGAAGTTTATCCTGCTTTCTGTTTGATTGTATAACTGTTTTAATCTATATGGAGCCCTGAGCTTCAGGGGAAGGACACCTTATAAATAAAGCACTACAACTACTACTACTCCTGCTTAAACAACAACCAGTGCCACCCGCTACAAGCCCAATAAAATGAGACAGAAAAAGCAGCAAAAATACTCAACTGGGACAGCACAAGACAACCACAAAAGACAATACAACAGTCCAAAAACATATACCAGGAAGAGCAAAAGTACTGGAAATGGCAAATCCTGAATAATCAGCCCACATTGAAAGCAGCATACAAACAGCCATGGAAACCTTCCCAAATTGCACTCTCATGGATGGCAACCAGAGAAACACAGCGGATCCGGTCTAAAGCATCAGCAGCTACACATGCTGTACACCAGAAATCCTTCCATGTACAGAGTGCAGGACATCAATATATGACTGTAGAAACAGCACCTGCAGAGAAATAGATAGCAGTTGAAAATGTATCTTCATTCACTGATCCCAGCCACAATTCTGTCTTCCAGAACTCCAACTCTAACTGCAGTTTTTACCTGCAGACTGCAACAGAAAGCAGATGCTGACTGGAGAACCTCAACAGTTGAACGCAATATGCCCACTATCTGGATGCACAGCATGTCACATGAACTATCTTCTGACTGGACAGGACATCAGCATGATATCATGTGCACTACCAACCAGCCCACCTTCTGATTGGACAGGACATCTGATGCCACTATTCTCAGACTCTCATGCAACCAGAAAGCACGCCAATGTACATACAGTAGGGCAAGATTCCAGCTACAAAAACATAGCAGCAGCACTAGTGATTTCAAACACTGACTCCACTAATGAAGGCACTCCACCACCACCCTCCTTTACAAATGTTACCAGATCAAAACACTTGCGAACAAGATGAACAACCCCCCCCCCCTCAACAAGCACTCTCACAGCCTTCATACAGCACATACAGCCCAGGGAGCAACATGGCAACAAACATAGATCTGCAAACCACACAAGACACAGCTCAGGAGCCATCTGTGGCAACTCCTGCACCACCTACGGTGCTATAAATGTGTACATTCACAACATAGAATCACCTGCAAAAAAAGAAGCATGAAACAAATCAAACATTGACTCTTGACTGTGTACTGCACAGCCACACCTTCCTGAACTGCCTATCCCAGAACCACCCCATGCAATGGACTGAATATGATTTTTCATTTATATTTAAAATGTATACTGTGCAACCCATAGTGATACTACAACTAATGAGCTCTGCCAGCCGTAGTAAAGTAACAGATGACATAATTGTACTACTAATTACTAATTAAAGCACAATGGTGTACAAACAATACATTCTCTGCCTCATTTGTGTCCATCTGAATATATTTTATAAAACAAAAGCTGGAAAAGACCTGTGGGTGTCTGAAATAATACCATCTCAGGGGCTACAGAGCTTCATTAAACCATTCACCCTTCAGGCTTATGACTTTATATGCTCATTAGTCCCAGAGATGATATAATTCCTTGAACACAACCCTTTTCTAGCACTTTATCTCTGTGTAATACATTGAAACTGAAATGGGTGTTCTCATCCAGCATTAGTTAGGTAGGAATAGACATACATGATGGGCCAATGGGCCTTTTCTGATGACAAATTCTATGTTTCTGTGGAAGACACCACTTTTGGGTGTTAATTTCTTATACTATTTGCTTTCCTGGGTGGATTTGGTGTGGCTGGCCTGATGAAGGCTGAAAAGCTGGCTTTTGGTCCAGCTAAAGAACACTTCTGATTTCCAGATTTCTTTTCTAATCTTATCAACGCTCTATGTAGAGCACTGAGGCTCACCAAACCGGACATGTTTGTAATTCAGTACCTTGTACAACAGAGAAAAAAATTGTTCTATTTCATGAGCTAGGATCATTCATGTTATCCAGAAAACTAAACAAATTAAATGTTTTTGTGCCTCGTTTTTCTATCTGGGTTCTTTTGAAATGCTGTTAATGGTCTGGTCCAATTGTGGGGCTGTTTAGTGCACCGATACAGAAATCCTTAAATGATTACCATACTGCAAACGTCTTTATCTTATAATATTCTATTTACATGCTGCTATGGAACACAGCATCACTCGGTTTATATTTAATAATGGTGGAAGAATCTCTTGTAAAGTCTGGTTATTATTACTGACTCTAGAAGCTTTATCACAGCATTGTAGTGTTTGCACATGCACCTGAAAATACCCTGACTTTTTAGATGTGACTGTGACTAGATGTCTCTACGTTAATGTACATTTACTATTTACCGTTATATGCTGATTCGTGCTATTGTTTATTTATTTATTTTATTTTAATGGTCTGTGACCGATTAAATAAAAATTTATTTATTCATTCTTCTGGTTGTATTTAAAATTGGTTACAACTAACAAAGGAAAAGGTTCTTGTCTTCAGGCTGTTAGTCAAATCTAGTAATTTCCTCATACATGTTTATTAATTATATGTTAAACTCATGGGAACATTAGAAATGCTAGTTGAAAAAAAGACTTAGGGCCCATCATGTTTAGCTCCTACCATCCAAACATCTACAGCATTCAGTATTATGAGAACTACAGTAGCTGTGACCATTAATTACTGGGAAAGTGCCACAAATAAATCCAATGGCCTTTGTGACATGGCACTGCAAATGACAGTTGAAAAGATACATTAGATTGATTAGACGGGAACTGGTGACCATGGATTAATTCTCAAGTAATCCATGGTTGCTCCTCAATAAACCATGCTTGCTCTTGTAATTCTGTCATTCACCACCAGAACTCAGATCGCCTGTGCACTTAAATATATGCATTTCCCATCATGCACAGCAGCCAAATACCAAACAGCAAACACAGCAGAAAAACAGAGACAATTCCACAGTTCAGAAAAGTAAGTCAGCCAAAATCAACAGATATTCTGAAATGCTGATCACATCTGCATGTAGTCAGTAATTGAATCACTGTTCACTGTTGTACTCAAAATATTAAAAGGAAAATCAACCTGTTCAGCACAATGCAGAGGACCACCAGTGGAATGAAGGGAAAAATTAACACTTCAAATATTTACAGATTTACTCCCCTAACTGCAATATTAACACCCGATTTACTCCTGTTAACATTTTCCTTTTTAAAACTGGACATTATCCTTGTAACTACCGCCAATTGCATGTCACGCACAGAGCCCAGCAAGAACTGCTGAACCAACCACCAACTTTCCCTTTTTAATAGCACCTCTCACCTTGCCCCTTTCAAATACACAACCCCACAGGGGCTCCAGAAAGATCAATGACTTTCTCATAAGAAATAAAAGATACATAGATTCACCACACCACCTTTTTACTGTAGCTTAGCTGGTCTGACTGACACCTGCTGCTAACTCACTGATTAACTTCTCTCTCTCTCCAGTGCCCCCCGCCACCACCACCTCAACACTTGCAACTGCCACTGATTGCAGCTCAGTTTCTTTCCCACTACTGCCACTGACTTTGACTTCATCTCACTGGTGCTGTGGATTATGGTACTGCTGTTAACTCAGTGATGCTTCTGTCTCTTAAGTGACTCTCCCACAGTACAACACTTGCAACAGCCATCAATTGAGGCTTGATTTCACTCTTGCTACTGCCACTGATTTCATCCCCACTCTCACTACTGCTGCCAATTGTGACACCACAGATTATGGGCCCTGCTATAAGCTGTGGCACCAGACCACAGCACCAGCATGATTTTCACTGCCAAGTCCTGGCTGTAGTAGTGCTGGCCATCACCTGGTATGGTTCTGTCCTTCTTTTGACCTCGCACTGGGAACAGCAAATAACACAGAAGTTCATGTGCTGTCTAGGCACCACCTAGTGGCCAGTAGCCAGCACTGCATTCCCTGTATGGCACTACTTTAAGTGCACCTACCCATTAAAAACACTAGCATAAATGAAAAAGAAATATTTTTCACTGATTTATTTAGTATTTCATCATAAGATCCAGTCCATAATTGCAATAGGCGCTCCTGGGAGTGTGCTGTGTTGGAATACTTACATTGCTTGGGTGGTAGAAGCACTCAGCCTATGACCTCATGCTTTAACCCACCCTAGGCATGCTGTTATCCCACAACAATACACCACCTGTCATGCCTTATTGCATGATAATGGTAATACAATCATACAAAGCAAGGTATTGTGATCATGGTTGTTAAAATTGATAATTACAACAACTGCCTTAGACAGAAAATAGCAAATGCATTGAGAACTTCAGTCACAAGAGATAGGGGATAGCTGCAGTGCATCAAGTGCACGGTGTGATACAGTTTCACACTGCAAATGGGAATGAAGGCAGGGGGTTAAGTACAATAGGCAAAAGGGCAAAAAGGGGCCTGACAAGAACGGTGGTAGAGGATTTTAGAAGGCAATGTGCACAAATGCTCATATTCTGGGAAATAAAATCCTGGACTTTGTGGCCATTCTGGCAGAGACTGACCTGGATATCATTACCATTACTAAGTCATGGTGCAATGAGCACCGTGACTAGGATATAGCCATATCAGGCTATGCTCTATTTGGGCAGGACAGGGATGGTACGAAAGGGTGAGGAGTGGCTATTTATGTAAGGGACAGCGTAAAAGCAACAGAGGAACAGGGAATACAGGGAGGGGCGGAGGCACTGTGGGTCACCTAGAGATGGGAGAATGGAGCCACCATTCACTCTGGTGTGATCTGTAGACCTCCAGTGGGGGGCAGGGATGGATAAGATACTGGGAGGAGCCATCCAAAACATGGTGACTAAAGGAGAGGTGCTGCTGGTGGGAGACTTCAATCTGCTGGATGTGGATTGGAGTATCCCAGCTGCAGCTTCAGCTAGGAGCAGGGATATCCTGGACTCCCTGCAGGGGCAATTCTTCAGGCAACTAGTAAGACAGCACACTTGTGAAGGAGCAATACTAGACCTTGTACTCACCAATGGGGATAGCATTGCAGACGTCACAGTGAGTGGCCACCTGGGGACCAGTGATCACCATACAGTATGGTTCAATACAAGTATGGAGCCCAAATCAAACCACACAAAGGTGAGGATTCTGGACTTCAGGATGGCCAACTTTGCAAACATGGGGGAATGCCTCAGGGATGCTGGGGGAGGGGATATGGGAGAAGTGGAGGAACAGTAGGCAAAACTAAAATGGGCCATAGGGAAGACAGCAAACCTCTGTGTCAGGCAAGTAAAACAAAGAGGAAAAAGAGACTGCTATGGTTCTCAAAAGAGGTGGCTGGGAAGGTTAGAGCAAAAACGTTAGCATTCAGAGATATAAGGAGACACAGAGGGGCGAGGATAGGGAGGTGTCCAATGAGAAGCAGGCGGAGGCAGGCAAAGCAGTCAGAAATGCAAAGGTACAAATGGAGAAAATAGCCCAGGCAATAAAGAAAGGGGACAAGACATATTTCAGGTATGTGAGCGAAAAGAGAAAGACCAAGGGAGGGATTGTAAGGCTAAGGAGGGAAAGGGGGGAGTGTGTGGAGGGTGACCAGGAAAAAGCAGACATCTTGCACAGATATTTTTGTTCAGTCTTCATGGAGTAAGGGGAAGGTGAGGGACCACAGATAAGTGACAGGAGCATCAAAGGAAGGGAGGTGAACACTAGTCCATTTACAGAGGAGAGAGTCCTGAAGGAACTTGCAATTCTGAAAGTGGACAAGACAATGGGACCAGATGGGATATATCCAAGGATACTGAAGGAGCTCAGAGAGGTGCTGGCTGCACCTCTGACAGTCCTGTTCAACCACTCACCAGAGACAGGAGTGGTCCTGGAAGACTGGAGGACAGCTGAAGGAAAGGATTGTGGAATATCTTGTAACCTGCAGATTACAGAATTCAAGGCAACATGGACTCACTGGGGGGAGGTCATGTCAAACAAATCTGATAGATTTCTTTGACGTGATGATAAGGGAAGAAGATCAGGGTGGATGTGGCCTACCTGGATTTCAGTAAGGTCTTCGACACCATGCCATATCACAGAGTCATGAACAAGCTGGGAAGCCTGGGAGTGGGTCCAAAAATGGTAAACTGGGTAAGGAATTGGCTGGGGGACAGGTGACAGAGGGTGGTAGTAAACTAAGTTCACTTCAGGGCAGGAAGCGTGACCAGCCGGGTGCCACAAGGATCAGTACTGGGACCGGTCCTCTTTAATATCTTTCTTTGTGACATTGCAGAGGGGCTAGAAGGAAGGTATGCCTTTTGCAGATGACACTAAAATCTGCAATAGGGTAGACACTCTGAGGGGTGGGGGGAGGGAGGAGGGTTTAATAGGGATCTAAGAAAGCTTGAAGAGTGATCAAGAGCGTGGCAACCAAGTTTCAGTGTGAAGAAGTGCAAAAACATGCACTTAGGGCATAGAAACCCAGAGGCAGAGTACAAGATAGGGAGAGTGGTACTGATGACCACCAAACAAGAATGAGACCTGGGGGAAATGATATCTGATGACCTAAAGGTGCCCAAACAGTGTAACTAGGCAGTGGGGAGAGCCAGTGAGATACTGGCTGCATAGGGAGGGGTATCACCAGCAGAAAGAGGGGGTGGTGATATTGCTGTGTAGATCAGTAGTGAGACCTCTTCTACAGTACTGTGTCCAGTTCTGGAGACCACATCTCTGAAAGGACGTAGATAGAGTAGAGACGGTCCAGAAAAAGGCAACTAAAATGGTGCAGAGTTTGCACCAGAGACCCTATGAGGAGAGACTGAAGGATCTCAGTACAGTGGTAGTTACACAAAAGTATACTGGTACCGTGCACCATGCATCATTGCACGGTAGTGGTATGCATGTTATTTAGTGGGTACCGCGTTTGTGCAACGCTCAGTATACCGCGCTATCAGTAAACCTTTGTGCAATTGCCACTATATGTACACACTAGAAGAAAGGAGGGAAAGAGGAGATATAATAAAGACTTTCAAATACCTCACAGGTAAAAATAAGGTACAGGAAGGAAGCATTTTTCAGAAAAAAAGATGCTTAAGAACAAGGAGGCATGCTATGAAGCTGGAGGCGGAAGACTCGGGGAAACGTGAGAAAATACTTCTTCACAGAAAGAGTAGCAGATGCACGGAACAACCTTCCAGCAGAGGTGGTGGGGGCAAAAGGTTTGATGGGTTTCAAGCATGCATGGGACAGGCATAAGGGGACCTTGGTGGTTAAGGAAGAGAGGGCTGAGACAGATATCAAGTAAGATCTGCGGTATTACAGTAGGTAGGGAAAATGGGCAGACTGGGTGGGCCAAGCAGTCCTTATCTGCTATGAATATTTATGTTTCAGTGTTGAATTATAACTATGTATGCAACTGTTTTTGCTTTAAATGTATTGTGTGTCAAGCCTGAAAATAGGCTTTCTATCTGGTGCTCCTACCCAGTGACCAAAAACTTTAATAAATAAATGAATGAATCAATCAGTCAATACATAAATAACGTAAAATGTCAGATGTAGACAAGCAACCATAGTTAGCAACAGTTGTCTAAAGAATAGTGATCCTGTTTTTGTGTTGGTTATACAGAAAAAGCTTAAGCTAACTGCAGGCGATGTATGAAATATGAACTGAAATGTGTCTCAGAATTAATTTTTTTGCAAAGTCTCCCTCAGAGACATCAGGGACTCTTTCAGTGAGTAAGCTGCTTCACACATTGCTTCATGACATGTCCCCCTTGACCTACAGCCTGTTACTTTCTGTATAATCAACACCTCATAAAACAGTTTGCTCTTGCAGACTAGCTGTTAATCCAATAACTGAGGTTACAAGGAGGCAATGCATTTTACAACCATCTTCATGCTGTTGAAGTTACAGTGAAAAGAGCATCACAGAAACCACATAAAATGCTACAGATTCCTGTGACTAAATGCAGCATCAACGATGCTCAACAGTTTCCCATTGGGGTCTTCCAGCACTTTCTCAACATTCTTGAAAACTCACATCACTCCAAAAAATGACATTACAGTTGACCTGTTTACTGATGATTTATTATTATTATTATCTGTCCCTATTTTGCCCCTTTACCCCCGTCCCTCACCCTAACAATTCAGGTTGCCACAGCTGGGCATGGGGTCATAATGTTGCAAGACATTATGCCGTAGCAATGTACTGCACTGCCAGTACAGTGCAATATATTGCAAATGGCCTAATTCTTGTATTGAGCTGCACCCCCGAACCCCCCTAACTAAATTATCTAACTCGGGGCGGGGGGGAGGTTGCCAGTATATATCGCACAAAGTGTGAAAAAAACTAAGATTCCATGTCTCTGGGACTTGGAATTGAAACCCAGTCCCAGACACACTGCCTGCCTCCCTTGCTGCCGGTGGCTTGTCCCCTCGAGCCACAGCAGCTGCTCAGTGGACCCCTGTTGTCCCAGCAGGATTCTTATCTTGCACTGGGAAGAGTGAGAGGGTGCACTACCATGCATACACCCTTTTGCAGTTTTGCACCCTCTTGCTCTTACCTACCGCACTGTTCCTACCTTGCGGTCATGTCGTGTGCTGTAGAGTGAGCAACATATTGACCCAGTAGGCCACAGCTGCATTGTTCCACCAGATGGAGGGGAAGGTGAGGGACTGGCTTCACATCAATGCTACATCTTTCATGATCAGCCAGCAGGGAGTGTGTGAATTCCAGGTGACCTGCCCCCCACTTATTGCAGAGTGCCTCCCCTTTGTGATGGCTTGCACTCTAGCCAGCCCAAGTGTAGGATTCTGGGTTTCATGCATAAACCCCAGTCCTCCAGGTGGCAGAGTGGTGCACTACTGCTGGGCAACTGGTTTAGCCTCTTCAGTTAAGCATTAAGTCATGGTCAGGGGTTGGGTTACCGTCCATTAATCCAACCCTAGGAGGGTCATGTGACACAAGGCAATAGTAGCTGAGTGTCTTATGTCCCTAGTGTTAGATTAACACAGATAACCCAACCCTTGAACTACCTTAATGCTAGTATTAAATGAAAATGTTTTTATTTAAAAAAAATGGATTATTTTAAAAGTTCAGATTCCAACTATCCTATTGTACATAAGGGTTTACAGCTGTTGAAGGGAAGGTCCTGTCAACCTTTTATTCTGTTTCTCCGTGTAGTTTGTTGACATACACAATGATTGCCTCTGTTGCACCCTCCTAATTTCATCATGATTTAAATGCAAATGAAGTTACTGTACTTAATGTGGTAGTATACTGCCTGAAACTAATATTAGTTTTTAAAGCAGCCAACCATTACCTTTTATATCGGATGTACTTTTTCTTTTCCCTTTGGTTAATTAGAAGATTGTTTACCTGATGTTAATAGGTGTGATGTGTGGGACAGCACTCTGCCTGGCAGCTGACACATCTAGCTCAGTTCCTCCTCCTCCCTCTACATCATCAGTATTGTGATGTCATTAACTGTGACATCATTGCTGCTTAGGAACAGCCACTCTATAGCTACCAGGGCTCACTCTCACAGAAACAGACACACACACACACACGCATACATATTCTGTGATTCCATGTAAATACATTGTAATTGTGGCATACTTGTATTTAATACGTACCTGAAATGTTAGTGCACGTTCTCTACATGAACTACTATAATATTCTCCAAATTGATTTTTGGGATCTTGAAATTAATGTCTTCTTGCATTACTGTACCCAAATTTGATGGCAAAACTGTTGGTAAGGAAAATCTTCTCATAAAGAGCACTGGTGCTATGGTTCCTCTTCCAGTCGCTTTGAATATTTTATATTACCCACATAATAACCACTGTCAGGTTATGATAAAATGTATGGACACCTCCAGTTCTTTGCAAGATGTAAGGTGATGCCAAGTGCCTTCATCGGCCATGGGTATTGGTGAAGTATATCTAACACATGGGATACACTATGGTACGCTAGTAAAGGAGTCATGAGATGGTCCTCTTAGGCTATTTTGACTGTTATACAAGCCAGATATGGTCCTTGGAAATATTAAAATATTTTTTTTTTAACAGAACCAAAGAGGTACTACTAGTACCCCTTTATACAACATATGCGAGACCTCACTTAGAATACTGTGCAGGCCTGGTCATCATACCTGATAATGGTCACTGATGATCTGAAATGGGCACACAGGAGGGCAACTCCCTGGTTGCAGAGATCAGGGGATTAAGCTATGATGAAAGACTGGGATGCCTCAACATGTTTTCAGCTTATTCACTGGAGTTCAGGAGACTTAGAGGAGATATGATAACAGTGTGTAACATCATGTAGGATCATGGCGGGCATAATTGTGGGTAATTTAGAAAATATATGATGAAATGATGCACTGGGGACATCAATATAAAATAGAGACAGATGGATTCAGGCTAGATATATGTAAACACTTCTTTACAGACAGAGTGGTATGTCTATAGAACACACTTCCAGCAAAAGTGGTAGAATAACTGGGTCTATTAATATTTAAAGCAGCAGTGCAACAAAACTGCACAAAAAAATAAATATGACTACACCGTCTTTCAGTTTTATTTAGTGAAAAATGTTCTGGTTTTGCCAAAATTAAAGTATTTTATAAATGATTTAATTTAGTATTTTCTCAAGAAAAAAGTTGCCTACCACATTTGGCTTTGAGCTACCATTGTAGACCTTGCAACAGTTAAGAAGACTGTGAAAAAAAAACTCCTGGTATGCAGTATAGGAGGTACTAGAAAATCAAATTTGGCAGGTGTGCTAATGTTTCTACTAACTAGATGAAACTAGCTTTTTGGAAATACAGTTTCCAATGCCCTGCTGCTTTAAAAATGAGTTTGATGCTTACTTAAGATCATGAAAGGTACTCTGTTATGAGCACTGAGCTAGCAGGAGAACAGACAAGATAGGCACTGCCTCCTTGTGTCCTCAACTACAGTATATAATGTAATGCAACACTCTGTTTTCAATAGCTTGTAATGCATATTCTATTGCTGGGCTTTTAACCCAGGTCAACAGCTTCTTAGGTTATGACGTAAAACCTCTACTCCACACTACCTATCATTGGCTTCAATGTATGTTTGCCACAGAGCAGATCTGTGAGTGGGCTAGGAAATAGGAAACCAGGGTTTTAATCCTAAGAGGCATACAAACATAAACAATGATGGCAGAAAAAGACCAAAGGCCCATCCAGTCTGCCGGAGTTTTCTATTTAACCATGTGACCTATTATTCCTCCAGGGTCTTAGACCTCCTCAGACTCCCCTCCATTCTTCTCTCTGATTCTGACACCCTTAGCAAATACTATACCCTTCATTCTGTACCAGCCATGCTTAAAACCAGCAATGGTTTTTGCACCCCCACCTAGGCAGGCAGCCTGTTCCACAGCGCCAGCAACTTTTCTGTAAAATAGTATTTCCTCACATTCCTTCTGAACCTCCCACCTGTTAGCTTTCACTCATGATCACATAACCGTGAGCTGGTATTCAAGTTAAATAGTTCTCTGTAGTGCACCCTTTTAATTGCTTTTAGGAATTTGAAGGTTTCTATCAAATCTCCCCTCTCCCTTCTGGGCCCCCATGAGTACATGTTCAGTGACCTGAGGCATTCCTCATAGGACAAGCCCTGCTGGCCCTGAATACGTTTTGCTACCCTGTGCTGTACCATCTCAAGCCTATCCTACACTTCCTGAGGTGAGGACCCCCAGAACTGGGTGCAGTATTCCAGGTGGTGCCTCAACAAGTATCTAAATAGTGGAAGTATCCCCTCCCTTTTTCTGCTCTCAGTATCCTTCCTGACACATCCAAGCATCCTATTTGCCTTGCTATAAGCATTGTTGCACTTGCAATTCCTTTAGGGGGTCATTGATGATAACTCCAAGGTCTCGTTCCTCAGCCGTGGTACTGAGTCTCATCCCTCCTATCCAGTACTCCATCCTGGGGTTCTTGTTCCCTAGTTGCATCACCTTACACTTTTTGGTATTGAATTTCAACTGCCAAACCCTTGGTCACCCCTCCAGCTTTTGCAAGTCTCTCTGCATTTACTTTATTCCCTCATCATGATCCACTCCCCCCCACATAGAACTCAGTGTCATCTGCGAAAAGACACAGCCTGCCCTGGATCCCCTCACCAACATCATTGATCAACATGTTGAAGAAGACCAGCCCAGGACAGATCCCTGTGGAACCCCACTTGTGACCTCCTTCTCTTGTGATTTAACCCTGTTGACAACTACCCTCTGCTGCCTCCCCTTTAGCCAGTTACCTATCAAGTTTACCATGACCTTAGCTGCACCCAGATCCTCCATCTTCTTCAGCAATAGAGATGTGTCAAATTGGCATATTTCATTACATGGAGTTTTTTGTGGAAGCAAAATTCAGAATTTCACCTGCAGAAGGTGAAATTTCACCTGTGGAAGGTGAAATTTCACCCTCGGAAGGCAAAATTCACCTTTTGCCAGTGAAATCTCACCTCTTTAATGGTGAAATTTCACATTTAGCTGGTGAAATTCTTCGTTTTGCACCCAGTGAAATATTTCTGGTAATGGGCGAATTTCGTGAAATATTTTGCATGGTGAAATTGTCGATTTTGCAGGAATTTTGCTGGCGTAATATAATTTCGCAACATCTCTATTCAACAAGCATCTGTGGGTTACTGAGTTAAACGCCTTGCTAAAGTTGAACTAGTACAAATCCACGGCGTGACCCTTATCCAATTCTCTCATCACCCAATCAAAGAAAAACTATCAGTTTAGTCTGACAAAACCTCCCTGCCACGAATCTATGCTGTTTACTGTGTTGAAGACTGTTGCTCTCCAAGTAGTCCATGAGATCCTCTTTGATCAGTGACTCCATATGTTTTCCTACAACAGAGGTAAGACTGGCAAGTCTGTAGTTACCTGCTTGTTCCGTGTCCCCCCACCATGGAGCGGAACTACGTCTACCACCCTCCAATACTTGCCAATTCCCTGAGTATCCTCAGATGTAAGCCATGTGGTCCTGGTGCCTTATCAATCTTTAGGGCTGCCAGCCCTTTCAGGACCCTTTCTCTAGTAAATGTTGGCTGCCTCATCTCTGGGACCCCCTTAATGGTTGCTTTGATGACACTATCTGGCAAGGGCCCACTGTCCTCCCTAGTGATAACTGAGCAAACGTAATTGTTAAGGATGGTGACCTTGTACCCATCGGGCTCAATCACCCTATACCCCTCTGTTAGCCTCATAATTCCCTCTCCTTTCTTCCTTTTTTCACCAATATACATGAAGAACTGTTTTTCTCCGCTCTTGACTCCCCTCTGCAATATGCAGCTCTGTGTCTTCTTTTGCCTCCCTAACTGACCTCTTTGCCTCCATATTTTTCAGCAAATATTTTCCCCATTCTTCCTCCCCCTACTTTTATTTAAATTTGTAGAAGGCCTTTGTTTGGCTCTCATTCTCTGACCCTTGCTGAGAACCACAGCAGTCTCCTGAACCGGTTCTTTTTGGTTACCATTCTCATGCATAGCTGAGATGCTTTGAAAATGGCTCCATGCCCCCCCATCTCTCTTCCACCCCATCTATGTTATCCAGCCCTACTAACTTATCTCTGACCAGCTCCTTCAGCCTATTGAAGTCTGTCCTTCTAAAATCAAGGACTTCTGCTCTGAATTGTGGCTTACCAGACTCAAAGGCCAGTTTGAACCAAACAGAGTTATGGTCACTGTTCCCTAGTGACTCCCCTACTCCCACAGCTCCTACCACCTCTGAATTGATGAGCACCACCGTGAGAATTCAGATCTGTCTGGTGGGTTCCATAACTAACTGCACCAGCAGGTAGTCCTGGAATGCTTCCACCAAGACCTGGCTTCTGGTACTCCTGGCCACTGGAGCATCTCACTTGATCTCCAGCAGATTTAGGTCACCTACCACCACTCTACTTACTCTTCCTTAGCTATCCCTCTTTCCAGTTCTTCCCTGAGTATTCTGTCCCTCTCCTTCCCTTGCCCTGTTGGTCTATAGCTCACCCCAAGTGCAGTTTATTGCTTGGGGCTGTAGTGAGTTGCATTCACAGCAACTCAGTCTCTTCATTTACACTAACGTATTTTGTCTTTTTTTGTTCCAATTTTACTTGGGTTATACTCCATGGCAGCGTATTGGAATAGTAACTTATATTGGAAACACATTTATGAGTAACAATTTATGCAAGAAGGACATTTTCCTCTCAGGAAATACTTAAAGCAACTTTAATTGATGAGCAAACACTTGTAAAACATGATTACAAAATCAGTCAAAGGCAGACAGATAGACAGACAGACAGATATAGGGTAGATCAAATATTTATTTTATCCAGGAACATAAAATTTAGGACTCTATGTCCTATTTTCAACAGTCATTTTGTACAGAGAAACATCATGAATGTATGCACAATACATAAATGTACCTGTACTTGACAAGGATAACTTGTCTATATATTTATATAATACAGAGGTGAAACACTAAAAATTATAAGGAACTATACAAAATATGTTTCATATAAACAGGCACAAAACAATTTATTGCCTTACACAATCACAGGGGTAGGCAAGCACCTTCTTAAAAGCATTCCAGAATTTGGTTACAAAATGTTCAAGATCTAACTAGCTGGTTGTGCTGAGATAAATGGGTACTATCTGTGATGGTTCTCATTAATTTACAATATTCAGGATAACACTGAAAATAGGACAGACCTAGCAGTCATATGCTGATTAAAAATAAAGTTGTTTTTCTCATCATCCTCACCAGACTACTGAGTTTTTCTAACCAGCTTTATAGATTACTTTGTAGAATGAATTGGAAAAATCCTGTACCAGGACCAGTGGAATCTGATCACATGACCATGGTATATCCTATAACATACCCACTGACTTCATGGCTCCTTTTTGTTTTCTTGTCTATTTTCACGCTTTTCTTGTCCAGTCCCATTTTATAAGGCAAGGCAATTTTGTTTGTTTTTGCACCTGATCCAATGGTAAAAGTCACCTAACAATGGGAAAAACACATAAATACTGTACAACAGATAAAACCGACAATTGCCCTAAATATAAATCCAAGAAATAAACAGAATAATAAACAGAGCATAACTAAACAAATGTTTTACTCTTGGTAGGCCTGGTTAAACAATAAATGCAATAATATACTCTAGCGATGTGGTAGATCATGGGATACGCTACGTTTTAGTTGGCTGAAAGCATTCGACTTTGCCTCATATTTCACATTGATACCATCCCTTACAGAAATGCAATTGTGCAGCATGCATGCTGCATACTTGTATTTCTGTAAGGGAAAGGTGTAAGTATTTCCCATGATAAACCACACCCTGTTGTGTAGTACTGCTTGAGACAACAAGTATACTTACTCCACCACTCAGAATGCAGAGCTGCTACATGTTTATTCTCCAATAACCAGACAGTATACCGTTTACCAGTACAGTATGCTATTTCGTGCAGTCCGATTACCGTAACAGACCACAGTCACTGCGCCTTAGATCACTGACCCACGAACTGAGCTCTTCTTCAATTAATGATACCGGAGACTGGTTTGTGCGAATTTGTTTGACATTTCTATCAGCACATAACAATGAATGTTTTTTTTGTTTCCAGTCACGGATTAATTTCTCATCTATGCTGAATTCTCGCTATGCAGCAGCATTTGTGTGCATCTCAGCATAGCGAACCACTTTTAATTTAAAATCGGTATCATATGCACTGCGTTTTTGTTTTTGACCCTACATCTTACACCCAGGTGGTAATAGCTAACTAAGGAGCCGTGTTGATCATTTATTGAAACAGGGAATCATTTAACAACCTACAAGTACTGACAGGTAACTGATGATTAAACAATTAAATGTGACTGAATGGTGCCGCAATTGTGAGCTGAGACGCGGTGTTAATCTTTCAGTAATCATGTCAAAGCATCCGCAATTGAACAACTTTGCAACTAATTATCGTAGGCAGCAAAGTTCACATTTTAGCTCAGAGCTGTCTGTACTATATCTCGCATATAAGTCGGTAGGTCGAATTACGAGGCTATTTTTATTCCCCAAAAACCGACTTATACGCGAGTATATACGGTAACAGACCACAGTCACTGCGCATGACAAAATACAGTACATTAGAGCTATGCTTTATCTTACAGGGTGCTTAAAATAAAATAAAAAATCCCACTACTTTGGATTGTAATTTATAAAGTTCATAGGTGCATTGAAGGTGCAGTTTAGTAGGTTGAACAGAATAGCTGTGCTGGATCCTGTAGGTGGCATTGGTGAGCTGGAGGTGTTTGTAGATGTTGAAGGTTGTTGCGTCTCTTCCTTGTTTTTTTTGGTAGTCTTCTGCTGACCTCCCAGAATGCTGCTCCCCTGCTCTTTGTCCTTGGATAAGACAGTCCAGTAGTTGGCAAAGCTTGCTTCACATCAGTGGCCAGTGACATTCATCATTTCCCTTGGAGCCAGACCTACACTGGACAATAGTTTGACTGCTGTTGCCCTAATACTGTGATTTGTGAAGTGCTGACTGAGTTGGTCTTCAGCACTCAATTTAACCATGAGTGCTGCTATGACATTCTTTTCCGTGGCTTCACTGGTGTACCAGGTGGCTGTTGCTCCAGGAATTGCCATGGCAAGCATCTGGGATGCAGGTAAAATGCTTTGGCATCTGGTGGAATTTTGCTCATGTACTTAAGGAATGATTTCACTGGATATAGTTGGCTATCTGGCTGCTTGTATATGAAATCCCTGTTTGCCTCTTTATTAGGTTCTAAGGGATTTTGTGATTTTTTTCATCTGGGGGTTGTGGCCTGGAGTGATATAACAGCATTTGTTTTCACCTGTTTTTACAAGGAAGGACTGTGGTGTGACTCCTCTTATGCCCTTTCACCCATGCCTGGTCATGTATAACTGTATGCTGGATCATAGTTTCCTGATGAGACCATGCGCAGTGTCTGGCGAGAGGGCAGCAGACATTGTGAGTTTCTGGAGGTCAGTGGGGGTTATTAGAGGGTGGCGGGCAGCAGTGTCTCATTGTTGTTTTCGGAATTGCTTCAGTACTGATGAGAGCATTGTTGGAGTTCTTAAATGCCGGCTCTCCTATTAGCGAAATGCTTTGGGCAGTGTCAGGGGAATTTAGGTATCTGTTTATCCCCATGCACAGGGAGCAGTATCCCGACATGGAATACTACTATAGTGTATGGTGGAATGTGGTTGTGTATGAAAATCCATACACTGCAAAAAATAGTTGTTCTGCTGCATTACTGACGTCCTCACTAATGCAGAATGACATTTCATTCTGCATTAGTGAGGATGTAATAATTCAAGGGACACCAGCAGGCATTGTGATTCATCCCTTGCTGTGTGAGAGTGGCATGCGGGTGTGCTGGACAGTGGCAGTTTAATTAAGGGCAGTTGACAGAGCTGATTTAAAATATAGAAAAGTGAGCATTTTTTTTTGTCACTGTACACTATATAGAACAGTGTATGGTTACCCATGCACTACTCGGCCTTTCTTCCACCTGGTAGATACAATGCCAACTTGGAGACCTCTTGAGCTTCGCTCTCAAGGTCATCAGTTGCCATTGTATCCATTCAGTGGATGAATAGCCTTGTAGTGTATGGTTACCTATACAATATCCTATATCTCCTACTGCTGTTCTTATGTAAGCATAAAACTGCCATAATGTGCTGTTTATGGTTTCTAGGAAGGGGGGGTTTAAATTAATCTCAGTGTTTTTACTGGTGGCCCAGTCTTTAAAACCCTGCATTGCCCATGCCGTTTTCCTTTTTTCATTTTTTCCTCCAGTCTGTCGGCTTTGATTTCATTTATGTCAGCAGCAATTAAATTTAAATGCCTCTGACTTACAGTTTGTCTGGCTTTCTACAGTGGTGTCATCATTCTGTACCTCTTTCTTTGTCTGGGAATATTTTGGAGAACTGGTCTTCAGTCATGAGGTGAAATTTTACTGTTAGGTTGTTCAGCATTTTTCGTTGCCAGTGGCCAGTGGGCTGTCAGGGGGCACTCATGAAAAATGGCAGTGGAAGTACTTTAGGATGTAATGTGGGCACAAGGATACTGTGGAGTGATGGGCAGTGCCAGCGGGCACTTGGTTTTTGGGGGCATTTTTTAATTTTTTATTTAATATGCTTTATTTTAAAGTTCACCATACAGGACAATACAGAGCATATGAAGCGATTGATCACATACAGTCATTACAGTACATAAAACAAGTGTTATTCTCCCCTAAACAATTTGGAGGACATTGTTAAAAAATACAGGTATGGGTAGAAGGGGTTTTCAGCTAATCAAGTTGAAAAGGATTTATCCAGCCCGGTGGTGCTGAGAGTTGAGGTGCTGGATGCCATACCACATGCCACGCTGGCGACCTGGGTTCAGGAATGAGCTTGGACCGCTGTGGGTCAGCAGGGGAGAGGGACGGAGGGAGGATTGAGCATCCAGAGGACTGCTCTCCTCTCTCTGGGAGGGTTTCGGGGACTGTCCGGCACCACAGTGGCCCCCGGTGGAGACCGGAGGCACTGCCACGCTAAGGGCTTGAACTTGGGGGCGACATGGGTGGCTGCCTTCCAGACGTGGGTGGGCAGCATTGCACATCCCACATCTGGAAAGAAACATGAAAAACACCCCAGTGATCTGGGGAGGCGATGAAGGCATCAGAGACCTCCCTCCCATCTCCAATACTAGACAGCCACACCGACGATCCAGGGCCAGCTCCCAGAGGGGGACAGATCCTCTAATTTCAGATAGACTCTGCCAGCGGGAGTGGCAGGCCCTGCCCCGGAGGGGTGATCTGGGGTGCTGGGAAGTCCCTCAATGGAAGGAAGAGTCGGTTGTGGTCTGTCATGGTGGGGAGCAGTAGGGATCATGGAGTAGGCACCCCTGAGAAATGCCTCAGATCACCTGAGCAGGAAAAAGAGTTTGAAAAAAAAAAGCTGAAAATGATTTTTCAAGCCCATTTTTCTAAACTTGTATAATGCTGGATTTCTGGTGCAGAGGAAATGTATACAGTGCATGAAGTACAATGCAGGCATACAGAAAACAGCTCAATATTGTTTTTACCCATACAAAGGGGACCATTATAAAAATTGTATACAAAAATGGCACCTTGCCCATGCAGACCGAAAACATTCCTGCGGAAATATATTTTGAATTCTTGCTCTGTGAATAATCCTACCAGTTCTAAAAACAACTGCCTTACAATATAATAAAATTAACTGAAGTAGTCATCCTCCTTCTTTATTTTTGCAAAACAAAAAATAAATATTTTGTACTGATCCTCTTATCTGTGATCTTACTCATAGATGTTAAATACTGGCTTCCAACATTTAATTCAAATAAATGGTCCTGGTTATTACAATATGTACTATGTGTATAATAATATAACATAAATCAGTCCATACATTACTGCCCTCCTCCTCCCCACACAGGCAAATGAAGTCCAATTTTTCTGGGATGCTCTGCTTGTCTTGTACTAACTTCAGCTTCTGTTTAGCATCAGGTATTCCTTCCTTTGTAGATTCATTGGCAGTCTACTTGTAAACAAGGAAAGGGTCTGTCTGCGAATACACTATTACCTTCAGCTCCATACAAGAAACTAGCTCTAGTCACTGAACCACAGCTGACTCAACTTAATCTGGCCTTTGTGCTCATATGTGTACAATCAGCAAAAAGCCAGTGGAGTCTGCCTATGCTGGAACCCCTGCAGGCATTAGTTATTAAACATTAAATGTTATGCTATGCCCAGTGGACTGCAGAGGTTGTATATTTAAGCTTTCTCTACCGGTGTGTTCAGCCACAAACAGCTGGAATAATGAAGCCCGGCATGCTTGGCTGCATAGCGCAAGGAGCAACAATAGTGACTGGAAATGAACAAAAAGAGGAGAATGGCCTCTGTTTTCTTTTTTCAGAGCTGGAAGACTTGAGTTCTCTGGGGGAGGAAGGTTGCATTTCCTAAGAAAATGTGTGTGGGTTTTAGCACACTAGCGCAGGATGGATTTCTGTACCACTGTTTGTAATACAGCACCAGAATTGCAATGGAACTATAATAAAGATTGATAGGAGGCTTGAACAGAGCCTGCCACATAATCTGGTGAGTCAATTCTACTTTAACTCGTTCTAGCCTCCCAATAGCTTAAATAGTTGAGCACTGCCCAATAAAATGACATCATTCATTTATGTAAACTATGCATTGTAAATGCATTCATTCTATTTCAGTATGTTGCATGACAATGGTACAATGTAGCCTCAGCTTTGTTCTTAGAGAAGGAATTAAGCCATCAGAAGGACCATATTTTTAAACAGGAAAATGAAAAGCATTACAGAAAAAGAGGGACACTGACAGCAGCTTCTGACAACATAATCTGGTAATCTGCGAGAACAAGATAAATATGATTAAAAATGACAACATGATAAAATATTGCAATATATCAATGGATGTAAAGTGAGATAAAATAACATTCATATGTCCAGTTTGCACAGTGACTGTTACTTCCATGCCAGAGAGAGATGCAATCAAACATGTACTGTAGGGGGGAACAGTGACTAGGCTATATATTTTTAGGGAGAATTTGGAAGGGGTCAAAAAGTTTAGAGATGGGCACTGTAAACTTTGTATAATTCCTTTTTCTGTCAGGATCAGGTTATCTGGATAATTTATTTTCTCAAGGTTGTACTCTCTGCCACTATCTATCCCAGGACTGGTACTGTTTTTGCCAAATAATAATTTTATGATGCAGAACACTTCTAGCCTTATGCAGGCAAAGAATACCAGATACTGGGATGGGATAGACAGTATTCAGTCAGGATAATTACTGGATAATTGCTACAAACACCTGAACTCTAGAAATGGATCAGATTTGGATATGAACAGAGTTGCTACCCGCTGGTCCCTGGAGAGATGCAGGGGCTGATGAACCATTACCTCCCTACCTGCCCATGTCTAGCAACGTTCCACTTCATTAGCCTTTCATTATCACCTCATTAGAGATATTCGAAGGTTTTTGGTTGTAGATCCCATATTGCTTGTCCTCATGTAAAAGCATTTGTGGAGCATGGGGGCATCTCTGTCAGGTTAATGAATAATGATTGATCATTCATCAATAAGAATGCAGAGTCTAAATCAACAGGCCACCATAGAAGATGTACAATACAACTGTTAATATCCTGTTTCAGGATGTAAATTTGGAGAGCTAAACATTTGTCATGCTTGATTTGTGAGTTCATTGTACGTTTGGCTATTAAAGGCCTCTCCGACGACATTCCTCATTGATTATACTTAGAGATGGGTTGATAATATGTTAACTGTTCTGCTTCATATGCTAGGATAGAAACATGATCTGCCTCTGCTGTTCAAGAAATTTCTTTCCAGTGGGACACTGTTGTGGCTCGTTAGAAACAATCTACAGAGTACTTCATATTTATGTCATTAAATAAGAGTTGGCTACTTTCCAGGTTAGGTAGTAGTGGTCCAGTTACATGTCTAGGAAAAACATTGACTATCCATTAGTCAGTTTACGCACCATTGGACAAACAGAGATTGATACATGGTGCCCAGCATCAAGTCCGTCATGTCTTGTCATGCCAGTCACTATCTTGAGTGAAGAACCACTTAGAAGTCTTCTTCGGAGAGTGGGGAATTGCCCCATATGTAAGTCACTGGCTGAACTGAGGGAGCAGCTGTGGGCAGCATGGAAAGAGATAATTCACCTCCAGCACCTTCTGTACTAGAACAGGAACTGGGACCTGCAACCTCAACTGCAGCAACCTCAGGTCATCCCTAGAAGTCCACTTCCAAAGAGAAAATTGGATCCAGGAGGATGGAGGTTGGTGAAGGGGGGTTATGAAAAGTTTACAGGGAAGACCAGAGACACCATAATCATACCATCCCTACTACAAACCATTTCTCTCCACTAGTAGAGGAGGAGAAGCATGGAAATATGGAGGAGGACAACAAGCGGACCAAAGGATATGGCAAGAGGCCAGAGAGGGCAAGCAGTGGAAGCAAGGAAAGAGGCAATGAAAGAAGGAGGAAAAAGGTTTCCATAATTGGTGATTCCATGATTAGAGGAGTGGAGACCCAGATAAGTGATTACGAACATACAAAGGTACTAATTAAATGCCTCCTGGGTACCTAGGCAAGAAGGGACATGGATCGTATTGTAAGAATGGCAAAGAAGGAATGAGAAGACCTTCATATCTTAGTATATCTTGGAACAAATGACCTGGCTAATCAGTAAGTCAAAGAGGCCAGACAGAACTTAACCAAACTTGGAGGGCAACTGGCTGCCCAGACATCATCACTTGCCATCTCTGAGGTCCTTCTGGTATGGGGTAGAGGTGGAATCCCAGACAGAATCAGGAAGAAGGAAACAGAAGACTTCAACAAATGGAGTTGGCGCCAAGAAAAAGGGCACCACTTCATAGGACCCTGGGAAGACTTCTGGAAGAGGTGGCTATTCAAGCACAATGGACTGCAACTGACCAGTGAAGGTGTAAGAACACTTTGACAGAAGCTTGAGTCAGCATTGGATGGTTAAACTAGAAAAGGAGGAGCTTGAGGCAAAGGAACCTATCACAGTAACATTGGCAGATAGAACCTTAACCGTCAATCCCCCAGAAACACAAAAAAGGTAATAGACACAAGCAACAAAGAAACAACAAGAAAAATAGGAAGGAAGGTCAGTTAAGAATTGACAGACATCCAAACAGGAGGGAAGGAAATACACTGGGGGGAGGGGGAGTATAATGTCAACAGGAAAAGCGTAAAGAAGGGAGGCAACAAAACTTGGACAGCCACGTATACAAATGCCCGCCATCTGGGAAAAAAGCTACCAGACCTAATGGCATTAATGGCAGAGGCAGACCTGGACATTGTCGCTGTGTCCAAAACATGGTGCACAGAAAACCTGGAATGAGATATATTAGTGCCAGGTTACACTCTGTTCTGCAGAGACAGAGTGGGAAAAAAAGGAGGGGGGTAGCTCTCTTTGTAAGGCAGAGTTTTCAAGCCACAGAGGTACAAGGGATACAGAAAGAGGTGAAAGCACTGTGGGTCATACTAGAAACAGGTAAGAACACCACCATTTGTGCTGGAGTAATGTACAGACCCCCGACACAAGGGAAAGAGCAGGATAGGGCATTGATGGGGGTTATCAACAAGATGACAGATAAGGGGGAAGTGCTGCTTATGGGTGACTTCAATTTGCTGGATATAAACTGGTGCACCAGTACTGCAGCTACAACAAGTAGGGACGTCCTGGATGCCCTGCAGGAGGCATACCTTAGACAGTTAGTGGAGGAACCCACCAGGGAAAAGCAGTATTAGACCGAGTACTTACAAATGGGAAAAGAGTTACAAATATAGAGGTAGGTGACCACTTAGGGTCCAGTGACCACCAAACAGTATGGTTCAAAATATGAATAGCAGAAGAAGCAAACCACATGAAAGCAAGGGTTTTAGATTTCAGGAGGGCAGACTTTGTGAATGTAACCCCCTTGTTACCCAGGGTTACTTGAGTCCCAGTAAGACCTAGTGGTAGGCAGGGAAGGCAGCTTGTGAAACTCCAGTTAAATGGGTTTCACACTGTCTCACTCTGTTCTTAGTCTCAGCTGAGACTGAGAGATGACATCACCAATAGAACTGTCGCAGCTGCATAAGCCACATTGGAATCTGCAGCAGAGGGAGTGAGATAGAACGTTGGGAGTTTTCAAAGTCAGTGTCCTGCTTGCCTGCAAGCAGGAAGGAAGTTCTTGTTTACCTTCTGTGGGAGAAGGAGTGAGTGTCCAGTGTTCAAGTGGTGGAGACTGCTGTCCAGGTCTCAGTGCCCCCTCCCTCCGCGGGGAGGGGAGAGAGAGTAAAGTATCCCATGTAGATTCCAGGGCAATCCGCTAATTTCTGCTAAAGAAAGCTGCCTTTACAGTTTCGGTTTGTGCTTGAAAAGTGGAAAAAGTTGTTCTTCGCCTGTGGGGCACCTGCAACGAAAGGGTGAGTGTTTTTGCTCTAATTTGAGAGGGCAAAAATTGTTTTTCTTCAGCTGGGAAATGTGAAGAAATCTGGGATTTGGACTACTATTTGGGAGGCCTATAGTACTAGGACAAACAAATGTAGTAGGTTCAAAAGCTAAAGTGCTGTGTGGATTCAAGTAATGTTGTAGAGGGTGTGCGACAGTTCATCCACTGTTTAATCTACATTTCAAAGTTTCAGTTTGTCCAGAGAAATGGCCGCGTATGGGCTGTGGGAGCTGGAGGTGGGCAAACCCCCCATCTTTAGTAACCAGGTCCACCTCTACGGATTTCTGCTGTGATTGCTACTTTGCCTCATGCACCTGGCCAGTGATGAAGGAGGTACCCAGACGTGGGGTTGTAAAAGGGAAAATCTCTAGAGGAGTCACAGACTCTAAGTGGTGTGGGGAGCCACAACAAGTAAAATGGGCTCATTCTTCCAATGAACCGTCAGTCAAGTGGCCAGCAGGGGAGCCGGGCCAGTCGGGCTGTGTATCCAAAGCGCATGCAAGTCCAGGCTGTGTGCCTGGTGGGTCCAGAGCCTGAGAACAGTAAATTGGTTCATTCTTCCAGTGGACCACCTTGTAGTCTCTAATCTGCATTATCAGTAGACGTAGCCCCATGGGGGTCCATCTATGCTTTGTTGTGTTCAGCTAGTTGTGAATAAAAGCTACATTGAAAAATCCCAATCCTGGTTCTGGACATTACAGTTATTGCTTCCTGTGTTTGGATTTACTTGGGTGCCCCTGTGCAGAGTAGCCAAACCTAGGTCCCCTTGAGCCAGGTAACATCATCCTCCCCGAACCCAGGTCCCCACCAGGTATTGCTGCCAGCGCCAACAGCATGCCACCTGTTGTTTTGGCAAAAAGGCTACACGGGGGTTACACAAAGATGAGGGAATGTCTCAGGGCAGCCATGGCGGGAAGAGAAGGAGGAGGGAGAGTAGAAGAGCAGTGGTCATATCTCAAGGGGGCCATAGCAGAAGCAGCAAGCTTGTGCATCAGGTAAGCGAGTAAGGCAAAGAGAAGGAGAAGACTGCTGTGCTTCTCAAGGGAAGTAGCTGAAAAGGTATGGGAAAAAAGGGTAGCATTTAGGAGGTACGGGGTACTCAGAGTGAGGAGGACAGGGGTCTGTATCTGGAAAAACAGAGAGAGGCAGAGAAGGTACTCAGAAGAGCAAAGGCACAAACTGAGGAGACAATAACACAGGCTATAAAAAGAGGGAATAAGACTTGTTATAGGTACATTAGTGAGAGAACAAAATCCAAGGGAAAGCTCATGAGGCTGAGAAGGGGAAGGGGGGTTTTGCTGAAGAAGACACAGAAAAAGCAGAACTCCTGAACACATAGTTTTGTTCAGTTTTTACAAAGGAGAAGGAAGGGGAAGATCCATAGCTAGGTGCTAGAGATAACATAGGAGGAGGAGTAGACAATAATCCATTCCTAGAGGAGAGAGTCATCCAAGAACTATCAAGGCTGAGGGGGGACAAGGCTCTGGGACCAGTTGAGATACATCCCAGAATACTGAAAAAACTTGAGAGGGAGCTGGCTGCACTCCTGGCAGCATTGTTTAACAAATCATTGGAAACAGGTGAGGTTCAGAAGACTGGAGAAGGGTGATTGTAGTCCCTATCCACAAGAGTGAGAGCAGGGAAGAGGCGGGCAACTATAGACTGGTTAGTCTAACCTCAGTGGTAGTGAAGTTGATGGAGGTCATTGCTAAGAGTGAGGATTGTGGCATATCTTGAGGAAAGTGGAGCGCAAGACCCAAGGCAACATGGATTCACAGCAGGTCAGTTTTGTCAAACAAATCTGATAGATTTCTTTGATGGGGTGACAGAGGAGCTGGAACAGGGAGGGGCGGTGGATGTGGCCTACCATGACTTCAGCAAGGCCTTCGACACCGTCCCATACAGGAGGCTTTCAAACCAACTCAACAGCCTGGGAGTGGGATCCAAGGTAGTAAACTGGATCAGTAACTGGTTGAGTGGAAGGACACAGGTAGTGGTGGTAAATGGGGCCCAATCCAGTGAGAGGGAAGTGTCCAGTGGGGTTCAGCAGGGTCCGGTGCTGGGGCCAGTTCTCTTTAATATCTTCATAGGTGACATTGCAGAGGGACTAGAGGGGAAAGTGTGCCTCTTTGCAGGTGACAGTAAAATCTGCAATAGAGTGGACACTCCTGAGGGGTAGAGAAAATAAAAAGGGATCTAGGCAGGCTCATGAAATGGCCAAGGGTGTGGCTGCTGAGTTTCAATACTAAAAAATGTGAAATCATGCCTCTGGGACACAGAAATCCAAGTGAGGCATACATGATTGGGGGGGGGGGCTGGTCTTGGCAACCATGAAGTAAGAAGGGGGCCTTGGGGTGATCATAACTGATGACCTAAAGAGGTTCAGGCAGTGTGAGAAGGCAGTAGGGACAGCCAGCAGGATGCTTGGTTGCATAGGAGGGGTATCACTAGTAGAACAAGAGAGAGGTAGTGATGCCACTCTACAAACAATTAGTGAGACTGCATCTGGAATACTGTGTACAATTCTGAGGACCGTATTTCAGAAGGGATGTAGGCAGAGTTGAGGCGGTTCGGAGAAGAGCTACAAAAATGGTACAAGGGTTACATCAGATGTCATGAGGAGAAGCTGAGGGACCTCAACATGTATTTGCTGGAGGAAAGAAGATAAAGGGAAGATATGATAGAAATTTTCAAATACCTTGGCTGGCCCGGTGGTGCAAAGGGCTGAGGCATCCTTGTCTTACCTCATGCCACGCCATCGACTTGGGTTCAGGAATGACCTCGGGTCGTCAGGGAGCCAGCATGGGGGGGCTGGAACAGGATTGAGCTGCAGCTGTCCTCTCCCAGGTGGGGGTGTCACCTGCCCACGGTTCAGCCACTACTGGGTGGAGGTCCGGTGGTAGGCACAGGTGGATACAAGCTACAAGTAGGGTGAGGCATCCCCTAGTGCTTGACGTGTGCATGCCTCCACATGCATGCTCTCATGCCAAGGACGTGAGGGTGGGGGGATGTGGACAAAATGGGGGGAAAAAAGATAAACACATAATAGAAAAAAAAGAAACTTTCAAATACCTTAAGGGCATTAACAAGGTACAAGGGAGTAGCCTTTTCCAGATGTAATGGGGCTCAAGAACAAGAGGTCGTGATATGAAGTTGGAGGGAAGCAGGCTCATGAGTAACATGAGGAAGTACTTCTTCACGCAAAGGATGGTGGACAAGTGTAACAGCCTCCCCATGGGGGTAGTGGAGACGAAGATGGCAGGACAATTCAAGAGAGCACGGGACAAACATAAGGGGGTGCTATCAACAAGGGAGGGAGGGGGAGCTCTAGACCAAATGAGGTCTGTGTAATTAGCAATAGGTAGGAAAATGGGCAGACTTGATGGGCCAGACAGTCCTTATCTGCCATCAGATTCTATGTTTCTATCTATGATATTAGTCAATGCCATAACTTTAAACTTGTCTATCTTCTTGCAATTTACCAGTCGATCACTAGAGCCCATATGCTAAAGGGTTTGTGTAGGTACAAACATAGACATTGCTGTTTCTATGCTACAACACCACCTGCCAACTTTTTAAAAACCCTGCAGAGGACAGTTTATATTTGTAGCATTTAAAAATAGAGACACCAATTAACCCTATGCATTACATCTAGTTGCAACTAAGGACACTGAGGCAGTAGTATCAAGCTATTATTAATCATGATAGAACCTGATGCTGGCATCATAGGTAGGTAACAGTTGAAAGGAAACCCCAAAATAGCCCCAGTAACCAAATATGGAGGCATAATCAATTTTTTGTAAGTTCTTTCCTGAAATAAGGGAGACTTGAAAGACCTGCAGTGCTGCTGCCCAGGGGAGATACAGAGATGTGAAGAGTCAGTGCCACCAAATAGGCATTTTGAAGGGTTTGTCAAAATACTAGAAACTCTCATCCCCTGTGTTCTGACACTTTTAATTAAAACAACAGTGCAATGAAAAATGTTTTTTAAGGCTAGTTTCAGCTACAGTTCATAAAAATATTAGCATACCTGTCAAATCTTTTCCAGCTACCTACTACGCTGCTCACCGTGAGTTATTTTTTCTGCTGATCCTAACCGTTGCCAGGTCTGCAATGGTACTTCTAAGCCAAATGTGGCAGCCATCTTTTTTCTTGAGAAACAACTGAATTAAAACTTTTATAAAATACTCAAATCTTGATGGAACTAGAAATTTTACCACCAAATAAAACTGGGAGATGCCAGGAATCTTTTGTAGTGAAAAAGGTAGGGTCACATTTTTTGCCCAGTTTTGTTACACTGCTGCTTTAAAGGTCATTGGAAACATAAAATGTACATTATGTCATTTTCACTGCCAAAGTGTATTCACAACATAATTGTCTTTATTAAAAAAAATATGTCAAAATGTATCACTGGATTGTATTTTCATTGATACTGCCTCTGCCCAGAGTACTCAGATTCACAACGTTCTAATAAAAGCAATACGATGTCATTTCAGTCACAGCAGAGTCTTCCTCCTGCTAAAAAGACAAATTGAACCCATAGTATAAAACAAGTTAGGTTACTATACATTGATATCTTGTTACTTGTACAAAAAAAAATCTGAACAATGCTGAAGTCGAAAAAATAGACTAAAGACTAACATACAGTAATATTATTAGGAGAAACTTGAGGACCATATGAAAATGACCTTGGTGTCCGACAAAGAATCTGCAGAAAGTTACAGAGAAAAACAAGAGATTGTGAACTATCCAGCAGTGAAGTGAGTGGTGTGTGAACTGAGAACACTAGAGATTGTTTAAATTGTACCACTGAGATGTGAGTATGAGAGATAATATACTTCACGTGCCAAGTTAAATAATTTAACTTATGGGCAGGGAAGGATCTGATTTCATCTCAGGGCCAGGTGATGTGTTTTACATGCAAGGATCCTAGTAATTAAAATTGACTCTAGGGTCAGAAGGTCAAATGTATGCAAAGTAGTCTGGGATTAAGCAAGCCACTGAAACTACATTGCAGTGAAATTTTCCTATTAAGTACAAACATATTAAGGTTGTCACGATATTAGGGAAATTTCTTGTTGCCCTGATGTAATTTCTTAAGTAATGTGCAACCTGTATGTTAAGGACAAAGCAAGAGCAAGGACAGATTTGTGATTGCCAAAGGAGTCATTAATAGACAAGTTCCACTGTATATATTAATCACAGGGCACAGGCATGCACTACTTTAAATTCAAAGCCAGGCAATGATTGCTCCTACAGTAAGTGGAGAATGGGCACAAGGGACAAGGGAAATAGGGCTGCAGAATGTATGTCCCCATGGCTATGGCCATGGGCAGGCTATTCTGTACCAAACGAAAAAGGCAGTGGGAGGGGGTGTTGGGTGGGTTCCCCTCCATTTTTTCAATGATTGTTCATCGTTTGGGGCTGGTTAAGGCAGACACCATCAATAGTCCAGAATAGTAAGGAACTAGCCACACTTTAGTTTCATAAATCCACTATCTTTTATTCAAGTCATATATTTATTGCTAGGGGATCCTCTTGTAACAAATATATGACTTGAATAAAAGACAGTGGATTTATGAAACTAAAGTGTGGCTGGTTCTTAACTATTCTGGACTACAGGTTGTTCTGTAGCCAGGAGGAGCGCGGCCTGCAAATCTATCATGCAGCATCTATTAGAACCACTGCTGATCTGTAGGATTACTTTAAGCAATTTATTTTGTACATCACAAACAAAAACAGTAGCACTCACCCTATGCCAATGTTCCACAGACGTCTTGGGTGTTTTTTTTAAGGCCTCGAAAAATCACAGGGGACATGTCCAAAACATTGGTGTGGGGTACAAGCCACTGTTTTTGTTTGTCATGTGCAAAATAAACTGTTTAAAGAAATCCTACAACTCAGCAGTGGTTCGTTCGAATTTATCTTTAGTGATTGTTTTGTAGCCAGCTGCTCCTGGCTACAAGTTGCCAGATTCGCTGTGGCTCCACTCAGCTGTCCTTTTGTGCTGCCTCTCTGGCTACTAGGTTGTTCTACTACTAAATGTTTGTTACAGCACAAAACGCCAGATTCAACTTGTGAAGGGGACACCTAGCACGGCTGCAGAAGGAAGAGTTATGGCTTTGTTGCATGCGGGGGGGGGGAGATAGGCCAAAGGTGTTAGAAATAAGGACTGGGTTAACACAGGTAGGGAGGGGCTCCTGAGTTATGGCAGGGACTACCACCAGTAGCCATCCAAAACCAGTACCCGCTACTGGCTGGGAAAGTGTCAGGTGATCACAGGGCAGCAGAGCTCGAGGCTCACTTTTTCCAGGTGTAAAATGTTTGCAGATTGTGGGATTTTATTTTTCCTGCAGCTGCGGATCACTGAAAATCTAGGGCAGGATTCACAAACAGCCCAAAATTCCACAGTTGTGGAAAGAAGTCCTGCAGCATTGAGGAAATTTAGTTGTGGCATATTCACAAAGAAAATTTCTGCAGTTGCTCAAAATCGCAAAACAAGGAAGTTGCAAAATTCCTCAAGTGCTGAAAATGCACAAACAAACACCAGAAAAAGATGAGCTTGATCTGCAATAAGCTCCCCACATGCTTGCCAGCATTTGCTAGCCTGTTCTCCCATGTATTTCATCAATTTCGCAAGTGTCCTAAAAAAGCATATTGGACACTTCCAGGCAGTTCCCGGAGATAAGGAGTCATGGAAAGTTTATAGAATGGAAGGGAGTATGTCAGCCACTGTTCATCATAGGGAACCGGTATATCAGTTATCCATTGATTAAATACTGAGACACTAGAGACTCTAGATTGGCCCATGAGTATGGTATAACACGAGCCCACTAAGTGACCCCCTGGAACTCAAGGGGTTAAACAGATTCTGGTGTGCAGTCTTTACAGAGTTGTCAACAAGAGGTCAGTTCTGGGTCTGGGTTCTTTTTGCTGCACCTGCAAGAACATTGGAAACTGACAAGAACATTCTGTGAAAAAACACTGTCTCCTTAACAAGCTCCCTGAAAAAAACTTGTTATAAAAAGAGCAGCAATGTTTTGCAAGAGAGAGGCTGAGATTTGAAACTGAGAAGAAACACTCCGAATGACTGTTTTCTCTGTACTGCCTTTCTAAATAGTTATACTGAACAATGTTTTTTTTTTTTTGTTACTGAGAAAAATAAAATGCTATTTGAGAATTTTGAAACTGCCCCTGGTTTTTCTGTGCTTCTGACCTGTGCCTTGATGACAGGGAGAAATAAAAAACTGCATTGATATCACGTAGATCATTAAGAACACATTTGATGTCCTTCCAATGAGCTTTATAGCCCTCTGATGTCCAGAGGCAAATTAGTCTTAACTGGCATACTAGGGCATATATCACCAAGTTAGGGAAATTAAATCTGCACTGGGCGGTAGAAAGTTGTAAAAGGGAAAACCTCAGTCTAGGCTGTTTTCCTCACAACAGAAAGCAGGAAAGAAACTTACCCAACTCTTGAAAATAGCCTCACTGTAGAAGGAGTGGAAGGGTTTGGAGGAAGTACAGTATTCGGAGATGGATATTTTAACGGATGGCTTCTAGTCTGTGAGAAAGGAAAGGCCTGGGGAGGATGACTGATCCAGGTCCACTGCCACTGCTGTAGTCAGTGGCTCATAATTAAGGACTTCTGAGTGGTCAGGGTATTTTGTTAAAAGGACTCCAAGATATTTCAATAAATTCCTATTCCATTGTATGCAAAGTCTGTCTTTAAATGTCCAAGGTACGGTATAGTTAAAGGTTAATACCTTTGTTTTGGTCACAGTAAGTCAGAAACCTGCCAACTGCAACTGCTGTATTTGATTTTGACCATTGATTAGTGTCTGTGTCTGTTGAATGTTCTGTAATTTAGGACATGGGTATAAATGGATACGAGTATAAACTGTTTGAAAGTAGATGAGACCTCTTAGCAACAATCTGTTTTTGTCTATATAGCTTCATATTTACATGACACTTGTCCCTCAACATCAGGGGAGAAAAATGCCATCAAGATAGAAAAATATGTGCAAGGGGAGAGTAGAAGATTAAAGTAAAATGCCCAGAGGGGTTAAATTTTGCTTTGATTATTTTGTATTTTTAATACTCCCAACTCACCCTGTCTTCTTCACCTTGGATGGCGCCCCTCTAGAATTGCTTCAATCCTTCAAGTACCTTAGTGTGAGGCTAGACTGCAGACTTGAATTTTCTGCCCACATCAGTGCCATCCATGCCAAGCTCTGCCCTAAACATGGCACCTTGTACCACAATATTGTGTGTCTACACCAGTCCGCTATGAGCACGTCACCAAAATGGTGCTCCCAGTCTTTGACTATGCTCTGGTTCAGGTAAGGATTCCAGAACTGCATATAGTACTCCAACTGTGGCCCCACTAGGAATCTGTACAGGGGCCATATGACCTTCTTGTACCTGCTGTGGGTCACCTTGCCTATGCATCCCAACATTCTATTGTCCTTACCCACTAACATACCATATTGTCTTGCTTTTTTTTTTTTATTTAACTGTTTGTCCCTATCGCCTCCTCCCACAGACTGGTAATGGGGACACAGGTATTTTTTACAGATTTCCCCAAGACCATGGCGGACAGCTGTGTGAGCATGTGGAGGCACACTTTACACCCCGTGGCACCAACAACTTCCTGTTTTCTACTGGTGATGCCTCTCCCTATGCATCCCAGTATCACCCCAGCCCTCCTTACTGCCTTCTCACATTGCTGGCCCACCTTTAGGTCATCTGGTATGACTACCCCCAGGTCCCTTTCCATTTTTGTTGTTGTCAGTATCTCCCCCCCCCCATTGTGTACTCTTCCCCCTGGGTTTTTGTTTCCCAGGTGCATTACTTTGCACTTCTTTGCATTGAATCTAAGCTGCCATACATTTGACCATTCCTCCAACCTTGCCAAGTCCCTTTTCATCCTTTCCACCCCACCTTGTGTATCAACCCTGTTGCCCTTCCAGTCCCTCTGCAGTGTCACTTATAAAGACATTAATAAGGACTGGCCCCAGTACTGAACCCTGCAGTACCCCACTAGTAACCCTCCTTTCTTCACTGTGGACTCCATTTACTATTACCCGCTGTGTCCTGTTGTCCAACCAGTGTTTTACCCAGGCTACCACCCTGGGACCCACTCCCAGGCTGGCTAATTTGTTTATTAATTTTTTGTGCGGGACTGTGTCAAATGCCTTGCTAAAGTCTAGGTAGGCCATGTCTACTGCCCCCCCCCCCGGTCTACTGCTTTGGTCACCCAGTCAAAGAACTCAATTAGATTTGTCTGACATGACATTTCCGCTTATCTTTCTTTTTATGTTGCTTGCACACATGTGCAAGAAACATAGTGCCATCATCCGAGTTTTCGGAGGTGTATCAGCCTGTCTTCCAATGCAGTCAGTGTGTTTGCAGGTGCGGCCCCAGTTCCCCAATGAGCACTGCAGCTGTCTATGACAGCTCCAAAATGCAGTGGCATACAGTTGAAAGGGAGAGCTCTGCTTCAGTGAGCAGAGTTCTCCCCCCACGCACACACAAGCGCAAGCACTCATATTGCATGCTGATGCACTCCCCCCTATGCACACACTGTATGGCCGACGGGGGTGCCCAATCCCCCGTCGGCTCCACGCCCCCCCAACAGCTGTCCAGATGCTATGCTGGGAGCCCACCCCAGTGTGGCAAAAACTGTTATAGCTGACGGGGGTGCCCAATCCCCCATCAGCTCCAAGGCTGCACACCCCCAAAAAGCTTTCCCAGTGCTGCGCTGGGGCCCATGGCAATGGCAAATCTTCTGTTTTGTGACGGGGTGCCCAATCCCCCATAGGCTCCACAGCCCCCAAACAGCTTTCCTGCTGCCATGCTGGAGCCCACCCCAGCGTGGCAAATGTCACGTCGTCTTCTTAAAAAAAACAAAAAACTGTGAATAAAAAGGCCCTCATAGTCTCCCTGCCCCCTCTCACAACCCGCACCCACCCACTGAGCACCCTGCCTCCCTACACTCCCCCCTCACCCCATACTTACCTCCGGAGCTTGGCCCGACGATCATCGGTGGATCGGGAACACGTCTGCACTCTACAAAGTCGACTGGGAACTGAGGAAATGCCGGTAAGCTGTATAATGGGATAGATAGGGTTTTTTCAACTTTGTTGCATATCTCAGGCATTTTTGGAAATTTTGGCTCCAAATTTTCAACATGGGGTTTTGGGACCCCTCCTCTTGAATTCTTGCACTGTCATGGCATTAGTCGGGCCGAAGGGTGATTTCGCGATCACTGCAAAAAATCACCTTCGGGACCCGATTAATGAAAATGACCCTGCCAGTGTTCATAAGGTGAGCTCTCAAAAGCCTATGTTGAAAATTTGGCTTAAATAAAAATGACTGTTCTTAAGTAGTGCATTGAGCAGTTCCTATGCACGCACGTAAGTTTGCGAATTTTCTATATTTTCACTCCAGATTTTCAACATTGCCATTTTACCACACCTCCTTATCAGCAGTACAGCTGTCATTTTTCACATCCTGCCCAAAATGTGTTTCCGCACATGTAGTGCACAATGGCGCAGTCGGTGTGCAGAATCAATGTATGGGACACATTAAGAAAATCACAGTGACACTGTTTATTAACAGAGGTCTTAAAATGGCTATGTTGAAAATTTGGTAAAAAAATTCCTAAAAATGACTGTTTTACAAGCGTGAGTTGCGCAGTTCCTATGCATGCTCGTAAGTTTGCGAATTTTCAATATTTTCACTCCAGATTTTCAACATTGCCATTTTACCACACCTCCTTATGAGTAGTAGAGCTGTCATTTTTCACATCCTGCCCAAAATGTGTTTCCACCCTTGTAGCGCACAATGGCACAGTTGGTGTGTGAACTCAATGTATGGGACACGGTAAGAAAATCACAGTGACACTGTTAATGAGCAGAGGTATTAAAATGGCTATGTTGAAAATTTGGTGAAAAAATTCCTAAAAATGACTGTTTTACGAACGTGCGTTGAGCAGTTCCTACGCACCCTCGTAAATTCTCAAATTTTCAATATTTGCACTCCAATGACTTCCAAATACCTAAACAGCACATAGAAGCAAGCAACATTCAGCATTGACAAATGCTTGTTTGTTTTTGTTTTTGTCAACTGTTCCATGCTTTGTTGTTTGTTATATTAGTTCCTGTGCCACAGTATGTGGCCCGGCTCATACCTGAAAATGGTCCCTGGGATCAGCGCACCTACCCAGTTACCAAAGTCATAGATAAATAAATCAGTGACTACTGCATTAATCTTACAGTGCAACTGGTCTAAGAAGGATGCTACTGCAATGAAAAAAATGTGCTCCTTATATCAAGGTGTCCTTAATATGCAAGTTATGGTGTCTTTAATATACAAATTGCAGTGTCCTTAATATGCACATTGCACAGCACGTTAAGAACAGTTGATGTCGCTGGGAAAACTTTTAAAACATACTATTTATACACACCTAAGTATTTATTTAATATATTATCACTGTTTGTCTGTCCCTTGCTCTTTCTTGCAAAAGATATTTGCATTTAATCAAATATCTTTCAGACGAAGAGATGTGCAAGAACAAGGGGGCACAATTTGAAGATAGAGGGGGGGTGGCTTAGAGGTAATGTTAGAAAGTATTTTTTCACAGAGAGAGTTGTGGATGCATGGAACAGCCTTCCTGAGGAGGTTGTGGAGTCAGGAACAGTGGGAGAATTCAAGAATGCATGGGACAGGCATAAGGCAATTCTAGTGGGGGGCAGGAGGAAGTAAGCCGTTGATTAACTAGAATCTGCAGCTTATCCATCAGATAGGGAAATAGGCAGACTGGGTGGGCCAAGCAGTCCTTATCTGCCATCAAATCCTATGTTTAAACAGGACTATTCTCCTGAGATTTCATTCCTTGTTTGAACTGTCAGCTGCTGATAGTCAAAGTGCCGGGGCTATGGTCAGCATTCCTCTGTCCACTACTGATATTTGTGTAGCTCACTTCAAATAAAAATTTCATTTCTTTCTCAATTTGTTGGTTATGTTATGCTTCATGAGTGCTGATATGTGATACTGTGGGCTTCATTCACTGTGGTTGCTTATTCCCCACCTGACATCTTAATCCATTGCTCATGACATTGTTGCCATTACCTTGGCAGCAGACTGTGATGTCAAAAGTATTATGAATATTCGAGAGGACAAACAGCAAAAAGTGGATCAACTCTAAAATTCTGGGCTCCAGGTTTCAAGTCAGCATCCTTAACATCTAACATACTGCCTAAGATTAATATATACGTTCAAAAGTAGTGGACTATTAGTTCTTCTATCTGAAGTGTGGTTTCCTTTTGCTAGTTAGAAGGTTTTCTACCTGGCAGTGCTCGGAGTGATGTGCGGAACAATACTCTACCTGGAGGCTGCCATAATCAGTGCAATTGCTCTTCCTGCATCATCTAACCTCTCTGTCTGTGACATCACAACTGACCAGGAAAAGCCAAGTACGTGTCGCAAGATCAGTTACTTGTGATATCACAAGTGAGGCCACGTTGCAGCTGAGGTTTAAAGAGGGGTTCGAACTAGACATGTCAATCTCCAGTTAAATTACTGCTCTTTACATTATTCCTCATAGTATTAAGTAGAACGCTTTCTATTCAGCAAATGGTTAGAGAACAATACTTCAGAGATAAAAAGTAACAACTGACTGCTTTTAAAAATTAATAGCCATTTTCTGCCTGCTATTTTTGGGGCTACTAGCTCTTTAATAATAAAGAACAAGGAAGAGGAAAACTGATAATATTTAAAGTTTGAGCAAATTTTTATATAAACATTGTGTGCCCAATTTTACAAGGTGGACGGAGGGCTACCGCAGTTTGACACAAATATGCCAAAGTCCCTTGGATGCAGTTCAGTCCAATTTTAGGACTGGTCCAGTTGCGACACTTTCCCCACTTTACAGCACCTTGCACCAAAGAGATGGCACAAGTCCTATAAAAGGGGATCCCCCACGGATGCAACGTTAGACCAGGGAGAACCTGGTCTAACTCCCTGCATCCTGCTGTCGGGACTTACGGCAGGTGTTTGTGGCCAACTACTTCTAAAATACCACTTGTCGTAATGTGTGATGTAAGTTACCGCTTGCATCACACATCCTGCCACAAATCCCCTGCAGCAACCACAAGCCCTTTATAAAATCATGCACTGTTCCTCAAAGTTTTCCTAGAGGCATCAGTTGTTGTTTTAAAAAAAACTGCAGTCCAGACCACAACAAATCTCCTTAGTGCAGTGTCCTTTGGAGACCAAGGGCCAGATATTCAAAGACTCATTCAAGCACAGCACAGCTGTTTGTTCTGCACTTGTGCCCACCCCAGCTGCTGCTATATTCAGTCAGATAACGAGTGGCACTGTCTGACTGAATACTGGGTCATGTCAGCACAGTGCAAAGTGCAACTGTGATACCCCGACATGGATCTGGGCTGTATTTAGCCCATAGGAAATAGCACTACCTGAAAGAGTGTAGCACCATGACCCCAGAACAACTACAAAATGGCTGGTGCTCATGGTGCTGGTGAATGGCACTACCACAGGGTGTGGCTATCCCAGTGTACATGCATGTTGCAGAAACTTGCATTGAGATTTTTCTCAGTACATTTTTGTTGTATAGCAATTTTGGGTCTCGTTCTATGTTTGCAAGTGTGCACACTACTTTCTGCAGGGTGTGGCACCAAGACCAAGACCCTGGTGGGCTATATACAGCCTGATTATGCAAAATGAACCCATTGGGCATGCAAGGTGCTAATGAACCATTTGCATGCCCATTATGGGCTCATTTGCAAAGGGCACAGCAGTCCCTTAGTACTTTGTACACATGAAACAAGGAGAATCCTGGTGCTCCACTGCCCCCCCCACCTCCAATCACTCCTTGGAGCTGTTATTCATTTACCCTGGTGGTCCAGTGGTGCCCCACCCCAGTCTCCCATTCTGACATATACTGTCATTCCCTGGTGTCAAGTGGAACCTCCCACCCCCTTGAGCACTCCTTGTAAGTACAGAGGACATTCCTTAGTGGTCCAGGGGTTCCCCCAAACAGTGCCCCACCTGACCTACTTGCTGACATCCCACTTCCCCACACCTCCCTTTCACCAGTTTGCTGCACTCCTAACATCTCTATACAGTGACCACCAGAACCCTCCTCTCACCTCCCCAGCCAGCTGCCATATGAGCCTTCAGTGAGCAGGCATATGTTACTGTACATGCACTCACTGACAGCTCATATTGCATCTGGCCATGAAAGTGAGAAGAAGGCTGTGCCGGACACTATATAGAGATGGTAGGAATACCAGACACTGAGTTGGGGAGGGGCAGGAAGTGGGATGTCAGTGGGTGGGCTGGTGGGGACTGTTAGGGAATGTCTTCTGTACATACAAAGAGTGCTTGGGGGTGGTAGGTGCTACTAGAAACCAGGGAATGACAGTATACATTAGAATGGTTGATTGGGGTTGGGGGTACTACTGGACCACCGGGGTCAATGAATAACAACTCCAAGGAGCAATGAGGGGGTGGAAATACCACTGGACCACTGGGGATTGATATTATATGGTAGAACAGCTGATCAGGAGGTACCACTGGACATCAAGGATTGCCATTATATGATAGGATGGGTGATTATGGCAGGTAGATGCAGTATAACCACACTGCCTTCAGGGGATGTGGGTGTGGGCTTATTGCCCAGTTAAGAGGTGGTGTGCAGCTTGGGAGACTGTTTGCTGCCATTACAAACTTTTGAATATACTGCTACACTGGTATGCATGAGGGAGATGACCCCCCAACCCATTTGTATAGGTGTAATGGTGTTTTAGCGATTTGGTACTACCAGGCTTGTGGAGTGCCCCGGGGCTTCTGAATATATGGGCCAGCCAGGAACACTAATGCAAACCTGGGTTAGTGCACACACTAACCATGTTAACGCTTGTACTAACTTTTGAACATTGGGCCCAAGTCATGCTGTTTTTGCCTTCAATTGATTACCTTTCAGAACAGAACAAAATATACTTGCTTCATATAGGACAAAACACATTGTCTGACCATGGTGTAATCTACAATACATGGACAGTAGTCATAATCAATGCCTGATTGCCAATCACTTGTGTTATAATTACTACACTTGCTCACCAGCTTTTAAAACCAACCTGCTTGCCTTTCTCTCTTCCTCACTTTAGTGTAGTCCAGCCCTTTTGCAGACAGTGAGAGCACAGCTGTTTTTGGAATACTAATCAGCAGCAGCAGCAGCCACAGCCAGTCACACTGTTTTTAAAGGTGTCTCAGTGGGCTATTTAACCACTTTTTGCACTATAAAACACACATACACTGTTCTACTGCACTCATTTAACTGCCTATTTGTTTTAATTTGCTTACCTATGTAATGGGTGAGGGACTGCCGCTGACGCCGACTGCCCTTAAAATGGCCTGGTTTGGGTCAGGGCACAGGTCCACCCCAGCTACAACTTGGAAGGGAAAAGACAAGGTAATCCAACTGCACCATCCACCCGGAAATGGATTTTTGTGTGACGTCTGGCCAGCAGGTGTCAGGGGAAATTTTTGGGAAAGGGGGCCCAAGTTCAAATGCTACTACTGGGAACACAAGAAGAGGCATGAAGCTGACTTGAATGCAAAAACAATGTAAAACTTTATTAAACACAGTAACATTACACTAAATAGCTACACTCTAAAACTATAAAGGACTAGAACATTACAAAAGTAATGCACTACATCTCTAAATTCAAAACTCTAAAAGATATCTACACATTACTAAGTTATACTGTACCCTACTGAAAAAAATCAGCTGTAAACATTCTAAGCCAGCCACCCTTGCATGTCCAAATTGAGAAGGGGAAAAAGCAAGATGGGGAACCAGCTGCCCGGGGCAGGGGAAAACACAGGACACAGGCCAGGACTATTCTGAGGTGGTGTGGGTCATTGGCACAAAGGTCTCCATAGACCACTGGAAATAACACCCCCTCCAGGAAAACGTCTGCCAGGTTCACCCAGCCACAGTCCCTAGGTGGACTGCTGGGACATGAGGTCACCCAGCCACAGCCTCTACGTGGACTGCTGGGACACAAAGACATGACAGCTGGTCGGGGAAAACAGGAGCAGGGCACCTGGGACCACATGCAGGCTGAAGGGTGATGGTACAAAAAACATTTTCTTAAAACCCTGTGTCTGTGTCTTTATTTCTAGCAAAGGCATCACTTAGAGTACTTTACAAACAAATAAAACAATTCAGGTTACCAGACTGCATAAAATCGCAGGGGCACTGTCACTTAGTGGTCATCTCCTGATGGCACACAGATACTGGCACAGGGACAATGTCATCACAGGGGCCCCAAAAGCATTGCACTAAATCATATATACATATACAGTTATTTATAAACAGTTCACTTTCAAGAGTGCATTGCCCTTCTAAATCTGTCCTCTGGTGCAGGACCCTTTAAATTTGCTAACAGGCATTAATCCACAGTATTTAGGCAACCAGTCATTTATTTACAGTTCCTGCCCCAGTTTAGACCTGAGGGGCCTGTCGTTGCCCCTTTAAATCCCTTGGGCCTGGAATTTCTCCTTTAAGTCACTGTCAACAATTGTTGGATTAAAGTTCCTGCCCCCTGCTCACTCTGTGTGGGGCTCTTGCTTTTTACTTTACCCAGTGGGCAGTCTTAAGGCAGGGCCTTGTCACCCCACGGTCACTGGCTCAAGGGAGCCCTTGCTTGAACTCAGCCCCAAGAGCGGTCCTTGCTGGGGTCTTGGCTGCCCCCACATTTCCCTGGCTGTACTGAGTCTTACTGAAGCTCCGCTCCATGGGCAGTCCATTTGCTGGGGCCTGCATGGCCCAAAACATGCTGCCGGCACCTGGAAGCACCCAGAATTTATTTTTATTTAAAAAAAAAAAAGTAAGTCCTCCTGTGCTGGACAACAGCCAGCACCCGGACCTGGTGCTGCTGCCACTGGCCCTGCTGCCTGCTCTCCTTCTAGGGGCTGGGGACTACTGCTGGTGGTGCTGGGATGGCCTGGACCCGCCTCCTCTCACAGGCCTCCACAGAAGCTGGTACTGGAGGAGATGGCCTGTCTCTGCCTTCGCCACCCTTCCCAACAAACCTCTCATTGCTACTGGATGGAGGGGCTGGCCTGGCCCCACTATCCCTCCTGACAGGACTACCTCTGGGCTACTGGATGGAGGGGACAGCCTGGACCTGCTGCCCCTCCTGATGGGACCTCCACTGCTGGGCTAGGACTGGAGCTGGAGGGGTCGACCTTCTGCTGTTGCCACCACCCCTCCTGGAACACCTGCTGCTGAACTGCTGCAGGAGGGGACGGCCTGAACCTGCCACCCCTCCCGATGAACCTCTGCGACCTGGCTTGCTGCTGGAGGGGTTGGCCATTTGTTGCTGCCACCGCACCTCCAAACGGACCCACTCTGCAGCCAGTGAGGAATGGAGGGGACGGCCTGGATCTGCTGCCCCTCCTGACAACACTTTACTGCCACTGAGGAACCCGTTGGCCTACAGGCACTGACCACGGAGAGGGGAGCGATCACTGAAGTACCAGCCGGGACATTGGGAGGGATCCCAGGACATCAGATGAGTCCCTTCCCTTTGGTCGAGGCCCGGCCAGTCTAGCGCTTCTCTCAATGCTGCTGATCTTTCTCTCCCCAATGAAGAAATAAATGGCTGTCACCATTCAAAATGGCTGAGGAGTCTGATCGGAATCCTCTTGAGCCCATCCCTGCCTGCTTGCCCTTGTGACCGGGCCCACGAGAGCAGGTGCTTGGAACCAGGTAACTGGGGTGGGGTAATGTTCTAAAGGACTGCAGCAGGGAGGGAAAAACAAGCAGAAAAAAAAAATTATTTTTTTTAAATGGAGCCCAGCTGGAGCGCTGCATTTGGGGGGGGGGGTACCTTCAAAACTCAGGGGCACCTAACCAGGGGAACAAAACAGGGCAGCTCCCTAAACTGTGCACCTCTGGTCCCCTAGTCAGACCAGGGAGCACCTGGATGCCCATTTGTGGAGAGCACCAGGACTCTGGGGGGACTACACCTATTCATTTTAAACAAGCCATTTTATGGGTCAGTAAACCACTTTAGAGTGAGGTTTTAAAGGATTTGAGATGCACTTCCTAGGGGCGTAAGGGCACTCAGTCTTCTTCAGCCTTGTGTCTGACACCCCTGTGGCATGCATATCAAATCTTTAAAACCATTAGGTTGCTAGTAGATTTGGAGTGTACTGGAATTCAAGATGTGTACCGAAGTCCATGGCACAGCAAGAGTAAATTGTACTCTGGCATGGTATATTTCTTACTTATTTAATATCATTAGTTGAATTATGTCGATTGCCAGTGTTTGAATATTATAGCACTTTGAAGTAATTCTTTCAGGTCGACTGAATGTAACAGAAGGAAATCAGCGGTTACAGCCCTGAAAAGTGCTAAAGTAATTTTTTGATTTCAGGCAAATAGTTCACAATTGGCAAATCAATAAGAGAGAAACTTTGAAAAGAAATCAGCTGTTTTTCGTTCAGTGTCTAGTTCACAATTGGCATCAGAAGAACGCAGTTACACAAAATTTAATTTATTATTTGCATTAAAATAGGCTGTTCACCCTTTTGACTTTATCTGCTCCTGTAGCTTTTCCTACCTTGATCTCACAGTTCTCTGCTTGTGACATCAGAATCCTTTACCTCATCCAAAATGATCAGCCTCAAAAACTGCACAAACACAAATTGGTACAGTACACCACAGGGATCTATCCTGGGCTCTCTGTTGTTCTCACTCTGCAGTAATAGCTGACCTCTCAGCAGCTTGTACTGTAGCTCCCTCCTGTATGGGGCTGACCTTGTCCTTCACAGTTCCTCTAATAGTTCTGATGAGCAAAACAGTGGACTCAAATCTGACCTCAGTTTTGTCCAACAATGGCTTCTTCAAAATAAGCTGGTCTGGAAATCAAATAAAACACAGGCCATGCTGTTTAGGCCCACCCAAAAACTACATGCTGGTATCAACATGTTAACAGTCTCCTACCTGGATGGCTCCCTACTTGGACTAGTTGATTCAGTCAAGTACCTGGTTGTCACGCTCAACCCCTACATTGATTTCTGTCTCTGTGTTAATGCCCTGTGCAGATCCATCAACTCCAGGTCAGGCCTTACCTACAGGACTTGACAAAATCTGACCCAATAAGCAACTCTAGCTATTGCAGGGCTGGAGGGAGTACTCACGAAAGGGTTCCATGACAATTGGACTTTAATCTACCCTACCCTGCAATTATTTGTTCTGCTTGCTAAGGTGTTGTTCACTTATAACCTATGTTTTTTGTGCTATTGTTTAATTAGTGCGTGCTCATTGTTGCTATGTAACTCCCATCACCCTTTCCCCCAGGTCGTACCGGGAGATGAGCAACTTGTTGTTCAGTGTACCTTACCTGGTGAAACTTTTCAATAAATAAATATTGCCAAGCTGTTCTTCTCCTAGGTTAAATTAAGGTGTTCTGTCCTTCTTTATTACCATGAAGAGTAATTTAACTCAGCTGCATGTCACCTACAATATTTGCCACTTTGCATGGTAACTATCCACCTTACCCACAAATGCCCCCTCTACACTGGCCTGAGCTGGTTCTTCCCAAATGCCATATATTCCTAGTTCCTTTGTTGTTTCATTGACAAAAGTTTACACTCCCAAACTCCCTCCTCCTCACTGGAGTTGTCATGGAACCCTTTCGTGAGAACTCCCTCCTGTTCTGCAACTAGTTGTTGCTGACTGTCCCCAAGTGACAAATCAAGAAGGGAAAACCTGCATTCTTCTACCTTGTGCCTAAACAGTGGAACGCCCTTCCACTTGGTATCCATAGTATCTCCACTTACCAGCTATTCAGATCTGAGTTGATGAAACATATGATTGTGAAGCATATCTGCACCTGTACCTAAATGTATTATAGCGATGTCTGTTTAAGTCTTAAGGATTTACCATCCAATGATCTATGTAAATAAGTAATTTTTCAGTTTTACAAACTATTTTATATAGAGAATAATGCATAGGTGACTTTTTTTCTTTCATACACCCGAGGTGTGTGATGACCCATAAACACATGGGCCCGATTCTAGAAGGGTGGAGCAAGTTGCCGTCGAACGCAAGTTGTGCCACCCACAACTGCAACATTGACCCTGTGCCCTATTCTAGAAGGGGCAGGGTCTATGCAGTTAAGTCCTGTGACTTGCGACATGCAGTCAGGTACGCCAAACTGTGGGCACACCTGGAAAGCATGTCTCAAGCCACAATGCAGTTCGCAACTGACCCCTGCCCAGCTTGCCACAAGAGATGCCTCACAGGGCTGCCCTCCCCTGCCCCTGAAACTCACATCAACTGCCCTGCAGGCATCCCATTCCCACAGCCCCGGCGCCACATAGAGCTCAAGAGAGGGCTACCCATACTCCCAGCCCTGAAGTGCTACAGAGCCTGCAGGGCTACCATGCCTCTGAAGCTCCCAGACTGAGTGCAGTATGAATAATTTCTGAGTGCATCTTTACAGGATGCACTCATACTGCACTCAGTCAGTAGCAGCCATGTGGTGAGAGGTGGTCTGTGCCAGTCACCAGCTGGGAATGGGTGGGGGAGCTGGGTGGGCTGGCATGGCTTGGTGAAGGGCCACTAGACTACCAGGGAAGGATAATGGCCGCATTTGTGGCCAGCGACTCATGGGTTGGGGCACAGGTGGGGGGATGACAGCACCACCCTGCAGAGCTTGTACCAATGGGGTATTCAGGGGGCTGGGGGTATGGGAAGCCCTGCAGGGTTCTATGTGGCACTTCAGGGGGCTGGGGGTGTGGGTAGCCCTGCAGGGTATTACTTGTACACCTGAGACAGTTGGTGTGGGTAGCCTGCAGGGCCCACTGGGGCTATGTTGGCATGGGGGAGGACAACGGTGGCATGACTGCAGGAGCGGGTCTACAGGACCCCGGGAGTTGTCTCTAGTTGGCACCAGCTAAATGCTGGTGTAACTCCACGATGCCGGTTCTCCTCTGAGGGTTCTTGCAGAATCCGACATTGAGGACTTTGTTGCTGCCTTCTGGAATGGGGCTTAACTGTTGCCGTAAACCCCCAGCACTATGTTGCAGGGGTCGGACGACTAATCCGTCTGTGTAACAGCTGTTCGGCACAGTGACTTTGTAGAATAGCGCATGTCGCAACTGCTGGCGTAAGTTGCTACATACGCCATTCTACTTGGCGCAAGTGCTGTTATGCCAGGCATATCTTTTCTAGAATTGGGCCTGAGCAAAACTTGAGAGGTTTATGTGGTCATCACACACCAAGGGTGTGTAAAAAAGCAAACACTCATAAGCACACAGTCACTTATGTTTCATTTTTTGTAAAAATTGGTGCAATGGCATGAGCACAAAAAAACACTTTTTCCAGCAAGAGAAGTGAAGTGTATGCTTTAAATGCTGTAAGAACTGGGTGTGATGTCATACTTGGTTATTAGGGCATTTAATCACACTGGTAATCAGTGTGAAAACGGGGGATCACCAGTTAATATATTACTGTATTTAGCTGGTCTGCCAGCACAGTGGTTAGATTTCCATCTGCGACGTCAACAATCTGGGTTTGGATGCAAGCCCAGGGAGTCGGAGGGCCAGCCAGGGGAGGAGGACCAGGCATTTTATGGACTGCTCTCCTCCTCCAGGGGAAGGGTGTGGTACCACCCAGTGCTTGACTGAGCCCTGGCAGAGGCCAAGGGTGTCACAGCCAAAGCTTGCAGGCTCCAGGGAGGTGTGCCAGATGTCGGCATGTATATGCCCTTATGTCATTGCACACCACATTTGCCAACAATGGGGGGAACTGGCTAAGGCATAGAGGACATCCACCTCCTCCACCAAGCTCCACATAGCTGGCTGAGGCACTCTGCCACTGGGGTACCATGTGGCACCATTTGGGGAGTAGTGGAGGAGGCTCCCTGATGGCACTGCCTTGAGGGTAATTCAGGGTACACTCCAGTGAAGGCAGAAGGTAAGTCCTGGGGGATGGGGTGAGGTGGCAGGGATGGCAAACCAATTGTGAAGCCAGCTGACAAAAAAAAAATTATTGTATTTATTTATCTGCATTATACCCTTTTGTCTGTTCTATGACAGCATTTCATACTGTTCCCTTGTCATGTATTGTCTCCTCCATGGTACTGACTGAAAACAGCAACTTCTTGTCTACTGCTCTTCCCTGGTTAGTAAAAAGAAAATCAATTTGGCAACAAGTTATGATGTCACAGCAGAGGATTGTGACTTTAACTCAGGAAAAGCAGCAGGAGTACATGAAGTTTATGGAGCAAAGGGCCCAATTGCTGTAAATGTATTTAGAAAGAAATAGAGGGCCGGATTCACAAATGTTGGATGCACACTTCGATGAGGGCAGCTTGTGCCGACTGCCACTGAGTCAGGGACCCTGCACTGTATTCTGAAAGAGCAGGGTCCCAGCACCAGAAATCCCAGAACTGCCGCAACTGCAGGGGTGCTCCAAAGCAAATGTCGCACCTGTGGGCAATGACATGGGGGTTCCAGCTTCCCTCCCATGGCACAACCAAAGTGGTGGCATTGTGGCCAGGGATGGGGGCACACATACAGACAGAAAGTATGGCTCAGGGGTGGCATACTGCATAGGGTAGCACTGTTGCAGGTGGGGAACATATGGCAACCATGGCAGTGCAGTTGCATCTGGTGGGGGTGCCATGTATGGCACCATACTGGCACAGGCACATACTGGGGTATGGGGGGTATAGCTTCACATAGTACAATGGCCCCATGATGGCACGGCTGAGGCAACAGTCCCCAGGGCTGTGCCAACATGGAACCCTGGTTCTGTGTGACACAATACCCCCCATACCCCACTGTGTGTCCATGCCAGTATGGTGTCATACATGGCACTCCCCACCAGGTGCAACTGCATTGCCATGGTTGCCCATCTGTTCCCCACCTGTAACAGTGCCACCCAGTGCAGTATGCCACCCTGTCACTGCCTGTTAGGGTCCCTTGCCAAATGTTCCCAAAGTGTCTGGAGTTTTGCAAGAGGCTTAGACCACCTTTTCAGAGGTCTAACTCCAGTCCCTTGTTGTGGCCACAGCAGGGTTTCATGCATACCAGAAAAGAGGATGTGTCAGCTCTGCCATGGTGCAAGTCCTCTTATGACCTGGTGCACCTGTTGGTGGGTGTAACCTGTGGTGCAAGGGGGTTTTGACATAGCTGCATTGGAGGTGAATGCAAGCTGTATTTTTGCATACCATTTGATGCAAGTCAAGCAAGATACATGTCGCGACTTGTGGCAAACATTTTGGATGCAATCCCCTTGGGACCCTCTAAGGGATTTCTGAGTCTGACCCAGAATGTCTTATCCAGTCTGCTGGCACAGTGGTTGGATTTCCGCTTGTGATACCGACAACCTGGGTTTGGGAACAGACCTGGGTGTTGGAGGGCTGGCCGGGAGAGAGTGATCAAGCATCCTGGGGTCTGCTCTCCTTCTCTGAGGGGAGGGAGAGGAAGAGTGTTCAGCACTTTACAGTCCCCTGGTGGAGGCTGGTGGTGCCGCTATGACTGGCGCCATCTTGTTAGGGGCGGGACAGATGCTGGACATCATTGCACACGCCAACCCCTGAGGGAGCAAGCATCCAAAAAAGCCAGCCTCCAGCATGATGTCCCACTCTCCCCACCATCCACAGCCCCCACCCAATGAGGGGGGCCCCGGTCCCATGGCCCCGACCCGTGGGGTAAGCTGGGGCTTGCCAGAAGTGTCCACTGGGAGGGGGCAGACCTGGGCATGGGGACAGTGGGTTGGTGATCCGAGGACAGGGGAACTGGAACAAAAGAAAAAAGAGAAATAAAATGTTTTGAAATTCCATATCTTGTAGAATGGTATGAGATTTGCTTCCAGCTGATGCCAACAGTCAGTGTTTTTCAAAGAACTGGAAAATCACTTTAAGCATATGAACCGCTTTGTTTTGCTTCATAAACAATACCAGTCTATGTCGTTTTTTCCTGAAGCCACTTGGAATTATACAGAAAACCTTTCAGAGCTGATGAGCAATTCATGTATTTGTTTCGTACATTTCAAAGCAAATCAACAGTGCTGCTCATCTTAAACAAATCTCACTCAAAAGAAAAGCTTTGTGGAAAGGAGGAAAAAAAGCACTACATGTCCATTGTCAACTATTGTAATTCTGAAAGATCTGCTTGGCATCGACACAATAGTAAATGAGACACGTGACAGTACCCATGGGGATTATGTTATCTTTACTGACTAGAGCACAGAAACTGTTGTTTTCTCAATGAAACAGGAGCAGAAAGCAGCTTGTATTACAAGGATTAAACAATTATTGGCACTGTGACAGAAACCAAGCTTGAAACTGAGTCCATTCAAACCAACTGACTTGCATGGATTTCTTTGGAGCACCTCTGGATTAGGACACAACTAAATAAGGATAGAACAGCTCTCAGACAGGCCAACTAGAGTAACGGAGCCAATTCCGCCACCCCCATAACTTGTAGCCTCAGTACTAATCACAGATCCCCTACTGTCTTCATAAACATGGTCACATTTTTACTAACTAGGCCCTAAAATAAAACTGTTTAAAATAAAACAATATTAGTTTAATGTTATTTACTTTCATGATTCTTTTCATACACATGTACACACGTTGCAGTTTTTAATTTCTGGTGTTTCTTTGCTGACCATGAAAAATCACTCTCCTAACCTTATATTTTACTAGGCAAATATCTGGAGGGAGATACAGTATTCAGAGCAGTTGTGCATGGCGCAACTGAGGAAATGCACCACCACGACTGTGGAAATGCGCCGCCGAGTGATATTCAAACAGCAGGACAGTGCAGCGCAAGTTGCACTGCGCCATGGCACAAAGTTAATGTATGCTGCGTAAGTGCAGGGAGCATTTCCATAAATATGTGATGCAATAGGATATTCAACCGGAAATCAAGGTGCAAGTTTGGAGCAAATCACAAGATGCACCAGGCTGACCTGATCCTATAAAAACTGGCTCAAATACACAGAGAGCAGATGCACAACCCTGTGAAAACCAACAGAGAGACCCAGGGAAAGATGGATGCCACACCATTCCTGATGGAGGCAATAATTAGGGGTGTGAGGAGGCAGGAGGAACACCAACGTGGCCGATGAAGGGCTCGGTGGTGGTATGCTCGACGCAGGTGGTACTGTGCCCGTATCACATTTGAGAAATTGGCTGTTCTGAGGCAGCTCTGTGAGCTGTGCAGTGAGGAGATGCAGGCACCCATCAGATGTAGGCATGCCATGTCAGTGGAGACTAAGGTGATGGCTGTAATGTGCTTGCTCACTATGGGCAACTTCCAAAGACCAATGGGGGATACCACGGTCATCACCCAGTCAGCCATGTCCCGCTTCCTTACACAGTTACCCAACGCTCTGCTACCACATACTGTTGAGTACATACATTTCCCCAGCACACAGACAGAGCATACAGCAAATGTGTAGGACCTCCACAAGGTGGCACACATGTCATGCATGATCAGGGCTATAGACTGCACCCACATGGTCATCTGCACAACACCTGGCCCCAAGGGGCCATTATACATAAATAGAAAGGGATACCCATCTGTCAACTGCCAGGTGATGTGCAATGCCATGGGGTGCATAATCAATGTCTGTACCACACACCTTGGGAGTGCACATGATGTATTCATCTGGCACAGTTCTGCACTATGCCTGAGGTTCGAACATGGGGACATCCCCATGGGCCACCTGGTGGGTGAGTAGGGCACAGGCCAGGGGGCATGCATGGCATGGCAATGGGAAGAGTGAGGGCAGACAGGGTGTGCATGGTGGAGTGGGCAGTGGGTGAGAGGGACAGGGAGACTGCCACAACACAGCACAGTGCTAACCATGTCCTTTCTCACACAGGTGACAGCACATATCCACTCAGGCCCTGGCTGCTCATCCTCTACCGGCGACCATCGTCCCCCATGGAGGAGAGATACAATGAGGCACACGCCAGCATGTGCAACATCATTGAGCGTGTCTTTGGCATGCTGAAAATGTGATTCTGTTGCCTAGACAGGTCAGGTGTTGCCCAACAATACAGCCCATCTGGCCTATTCCTGGCCTGCTGCATCCTGCACAACATGGCCATTGACCGTGGGATAGCTGTCCAGGTGGATGAGGGCGACAGCAGCAGGGACGATGGTGAGGATGTTCCAGAGGGCAGTGGGCAGCCACCACCAGGGAGAAGGGACCCTGTCTGGCACAGGAGGCTAGGCATCATTGAGACACCATTGCATAGGAGCATTATGGAGAGCGCAGGTAAGTGCACTGACACACATGCATGGGACACATGGATCAGCATGCCACACACGGACCCGTGCGTGCACAGCAGGATGCATGCATGGAATGGGGCACACCACAGGCATGGAGGACACAATGGCACAGAGACACACGCACACTCACACACAGCACAGGCATGCACACACACACACAAGCTGAGGGACATGGCATGGATCAGATGCATTACACCATTGCAGAGGCACAACCGGCACAGAGCTGCCCTCATTACACCCATGCCACATGTCCCATCAGCCCGGACAGCACACATGGTGGGCGTGCACCACAGCACACAAGCACACCACCACAGGCATGCTGCAACACCTCCACCCATGTGTGCACTGGTCAGCAGCAGCAGACAACAGATCAGGGTAGCACACACCTCAGGCCAACCGCGTGTGTCCTCGGCTGGCACAGTCATGTGGGAGGCTGCTCTGGGGCTGATCAGCAGCCGCAGGCTGTGCATCAGCCATGGGGTGCATGCTGAGGGGTAGAAGCCCTGGACCACGACCGTGTCCTCGCAGGGGTGTTGAGGCAGCCAAACAGCCTAGCACCAAGGGTGTCTGGGATGCCAATATCAGAGCCTGGCATCTGCTGTGAGGGGGTCACCAGACACCGGGACCATGGGGTGGACAGAGCACTGCATGGGGCTCCCTGCACAGGGCCTAGCCCAGTGGCTGCCACCGATGCAAGCCTGTCCACAGTGGCACCAGTCATGTGGTCCATTGACACAGTTGTGGCCTCCTGCATCTGGTAGAACTCATCAGTGAGATGTGCAGTGCCCTTGTCCTGCTGCTCAGCCAGCTGTCGCACCACCGCATGCAGTGCACGCACCTCTGTGGCAAGCAGTGCCTGGTTGGCAATGGAAGTCCACAGCAATCAGGTGTACTCAGCCAGCTTTTCAGCATCCTGCACCTCCTGAGCAGGACACTGGGTTGCTGGGGGGGAAATGGCATGCTGCCCAGCATCCTGCTCCAGTGGGCGCTGCACAGGGAGCCGTACTGGGGGTACAGTGTCCTGAGGTGCACCTGTGGTGGACCCTGGGTCATGCTGCTCAGTGGTACCTTCATCCAACTGCTGCTGCCCTACTGTCAGCTGGGCATTGCCCTGCACAGCCGCCGCAACAGTACCACCACCCACACTGGACACAGAGGTGACATCACACACCACCATGCCGGCGGGGTGCATGGCAGCTGCACAGCTGCTGGCACAGCACTGGGCCCTGCTGTTGCCTGCGAAACACCCAGGGGTGTGCCAGGCACCACAGCCCCTACGCTGTCCAGGATCGGTGTTATGTCATCATCAGAGCTGGACCTGGCCCCCTGCTGAGTCTCAGTGCACAGCACTGGCAGGCATACTGCAAGAGCTCAGCCAGGGCATTATCTGACCCCAGGCTTAAGACATCCACCTGCTTCGCACAGCCAAGACACGGCGTGTCCCTGCCCTGGATGAAGGTGGAGGTGGATGGTATAGTATCCATGCCTGCAGCTGCCTCCACCTGGTCCTCTCCAGATGGAAACAGAGCATTAGTGGTGCCGTATCATCCATTTGGCCTCCCCCGTGCATGTCGCCATTACCGCTGGCCATCATGGTGCAATGCCAGGCTGTGGCCACCCACGCATGTGGCATGCAGCACTGCAGCAGGCACACCTGCATGTCCAACCCACACCGTTCAGGCATGACTGTGGCATGCATACTCACCGTGCAGTGAGGGGTTGCCACCCATCTGGAAGCCACTCCCGGGCACACTCTCCACCACCGTGCGGCTGATGGTGGCTACCACCAGCTCCTCTGTGGCTGACAGTGGTAGAGCAGTGGGTGGACCACCACCGGTCACCCTGTGGGGTGCTCGTATGGCTGCCACCTTCTCTTTGATCCTCCCCTTGTCCATGCCGACCTTCTTCTGGCACTCCTGTGCAGTGCACTGGTGCCTGCCATGCATATTCACGTACCATGCCACCTCCTCCCAACCTGCCGACCGCTCCTGGGGTGTGCCCATGGCACCACTGAGCAGGTCCTCCCTGTCCAGATACACCCCAAACAGGGCATTCTGCGCTGCTCCCGTGAGGTTGGGCCTCGCGACCTGTGAACAGGAACAGCACAGTGGGTCACTGTCAGCATGGCCCATTGCATCCCTCTGTGGCTGTGTTGTTGAATGCCTCCATTTCCTTATGTTGCCAGACACTTACCTAACAGATTGCAATACCAGTCTGTCACCTGTGCTTTTCTGTGGCACTAATAAGGCACATCACGTGCAGATGAGCCTGTGTGCAACGGTAATGATATGCTAATGCACCCTACTGCGCCACGCATTGGTTGATGAGGTGATTTGCATACGGCGGCTGAATATCATGATTCTGCACCGTGTGCAGTTGAATTGTGCCCGAGCAACTCTGTGGCACATTACCCACACATGCTCGGTTTGCATGTCCGCAGTGCACATGTGCGCATGACGTAGCACATGCCTATAGTGCAACTTGCGCTCCTTGCACAATGCTGTGTCATTGCGCATGTGGCACTGGTGTGGCTTTGTGAATGTGACACTGGCCCCTATTGTGCACATATGCACTGTGCACAGGGTCACAACCTCTGACCCCCTGTGTCGTATGCATGACCCTGTGCACCCACCAGGCCATGGAGTGCGCATGTCCAGGACTGTGCTATTCACCCACACTGCCCACTGTGGTCACGAATCCCCCATGCTGCGCAATAGCATCCTTAGCTTTTGCAGTGGCACATCATACACGTGTGTTCCCCCCTCCACATGCACGGTTTCCCAGACACTTCCACTGGCATTGCTGCTGCTTGTTGGAGATTGCTTCTGCTCATTGTTGGGGCCATGGCACAGAGACAAGACAGATGCTCTCCTAACTGGAGTGACCTGGAGGTGGTCAACCTTGTGACTGTGGTGCAGCCCTTTGAAGGGCATCTATATGGACAGGTGCCCCTCCAACAGGCCAGGGGGGATGTCTGGAAGCAGGTGTCCGTGGCCCTGGAGAGGAAGACAGGGGTGTCCAGGACCCTGGAACAGTGTCGGAATGGATATGGGGACCTACGCAGGAGGGACCCAGAGAGGCTGCGCAGGATGCAGGTGCATGTCCAGCATGGGGCGGTGCCACAGCCAGGTAGGTATGCGCAAGTGGCAAGCATGCCCAGGTGATCGAATGTAGTGGGTGTGGGGGTGCATAGCACGGCCACAGTGGGGGGGGTATGTCACCATCCTGGCAGTCCCTGCACATCATGCATGGCTGCTGCACATGTTGTAGCTGTGCAGACGTGGGTTCATGGGATGGATAGGAACACACCATGCACCATGCAGACTGGGTGGTGGTGGGGGGGCTCTCCATATGTGCATGTGCTCTCATGTCCTCCTCTCTTCATTCTGTCCACAGGGCCAGAGGACCACAGGATGGCCAGGGTGGCCACAGCAGGCCAGAGGGACCCCGGTAGGGACCAGCGGCCAGAGTCTGCTGCACTGCACAGAGCAGGTAAGCTTTGTCACATGTCTGGTATGTGTCTCTGTGGGATAGCAGTGAGGACAGGGTCTGGGCATGGTTGCCACAGCCATGTGCCTGCACAGCCGTGGTTGGTGCACTGTCCATTGTGCATGCCACTGTGGCACGTCCCTTGGCTACCTTGTTCCAACTGGTGGGGGGGGGACATGTGCACAGCTTCCATCATGTGTGCTGCGGCATTGCCTTCACTCTGTGCCATGTGACCATGCCCGTGTGGCCATGTGCACACTCCACCACACCATCCACCTCTCTGCACCACTGTGGTGTGCCGTGTAGATGGCTGGTGTGGCCCTCCATGCTAGGGTCCATTGTGGTCTCTCCAGGGGTGTGTGCCTCCACTGTCCACTGCGCACTGTGGGTGGGCTGGGGTCTTTGGGGCATTGCACTGATTGACTGTCCTGTCCCTTCCCCTAGGTGGATGACAGATGGCAGGTGGGAGAGGGACACAGCCCTTGTTGCAGACCATGACAGCGATCCTGGGGGTGCTGCAGAAAGTACTGGTGGTCCAGTGGTGCCACACCTGGGAGACAACTGCTGTTAGATGGGCTGTAGAGCAGCTGGGGATGTCTGTCTGAGGACAGTGATAGGCCATACCTGTATATAGCCCCCTTTCCCAAGCTTACCCTGTTTACCTGCAGTCCACCATCCTGTTGTATACCCCCTATTTCCTGTCCCCATCCTACTTTCACCCTCCCCCGTCCCTGAACCTTGGTATACATTTTGCATTGTTGTTGATATTTTGTTATAAAGCATTTATTTTGCTACATCCCTGTATCCGTGTCTGCTTTGCAGGTGGCGTGCATAGCCATGTTGCAGATATCAGGTGATAGTACATGGTGTCAGTGCAGGGGGGCACATGTGGGGTTCCCGAGGGATGGGGTGTTCTGGTAGGACTATTTTACTGTATGGTGGGCTTTGTGTTTGCTCCATCTCCTGGCACTGGGCACAGGGTGCCCTGTGGGCTTGCCTGGTGGGTGTCTGTTGCATGTCCCTGCCATTGGCATTGCTGTGGTGGCAGGGTTTTGGATGGATGCCTCTTCCATGGTAGGTGGCCTGGGGTTGTCTGTCTACCATCCCCTGGTGCCCTGTGTTCCCTCCAGATTAGTGCTTCCGTGTACCTAGGTGTGCCTTGCTGATGGGGTCCTGTGCCTCTTGTCCCTGTGCTTCCTTGGCTATGTGTCCCTGGGCCTGTTGCTCTTGTCCTGCTCACTGAGTTTGTGCTGAGGTCTGCTCCATGCATCCATGGTTGCACTGTGGCACCTCTCTGGTTGTGCCATGCTGCATCTTTGCCATATTCAGCTGGCTTATGCTGGCACATTTCCGGTGGTGCATCTTCTGAATATGGCTCCCAGTGTGCCATGGCGCACCTGACTTGCACTGTGCCGGACTTGCGCCGGCCTTTGGCACATTTCTGAATATCTACCCCCTGCTGTTTAAGTAATTAAAACAGCAATGTTTGTTAGTTACCATGTTAGTTTTTTTCATCAATCAGGTATTTTTAGCAAAATCATCACTCTACCAATTTTTTTTTTCTTTTCTTTCTTTCTTGAACTTCGATATTAGATTTTAAAGTTTAAGTATCAACTTCATTGCCACAAGCACCATGAAAAAAAAATAAAACATCTTGCTAAGGATCTATGCTGTTTACCGACAGAGACAGGTGCTAACACCATCCTAATATATCCATAGTATGAGTCTAGTACAGTATTTATAGTCAAAAGGTCATCTCAGTGGAAGAGATTTGTAAAAATTGTGAGTGGAGGTAATCTTTAATGACCTGAGTCATGAATTAAGATAAAAGTTGTACTAGCTGTTGTTTTAAAATCTGACAAGGTAAGAAATATACTGATTCTAAAGATGTTACAAATACATTTTTGTCAATAAACTATGTGATGAAAAATTCTGCAGACTAACAAATACTGCTGCTTTAAATATGTTGTATTTAATATTCAAATTAAATTGACATGATAAACAGCAAACTAAAATAAATACAACACTACTATATTGAATAAATAAACTATTTTAAAGAGATAGAATTAGAAAAACCTCACTAACACTCACATAAATCTGCTTCCTTTTTTTTTTAACCCAATTATTTTACCAGGGGAGACACACTAAGCTGAAAGCTTGTTTGCAGGTGCAACCTGGGAGCATGAGGAAGTTAAGTGACTTGCTCAGGGTCACACAGTATGCAAGTGGGGGATGTGGGATTCAAACCCAGGTCTCCAGATTTGTAGCTCAGAGCACTGTGCCATATTGCCCGGCCCCCAACCTTCTCAGGAAATTACAGGCTTGTTTTCAACACAGGATTTAGATCCATGAGTCCAGTAGTCCCCTTTTAGAAGGTGGTCATCTAGTATGATGTATCTCTGATTCTAAACAAATCTGAAAGCTATAGCTATGACTCCTGTCATATACCCTTATGGTCAGCCAGTTTCACCATATCACTCAGAAGGTTCTTCCCCCTCGTACTGGGAAATTCAGCAACTTTTTTCAAAAGACTAATAAACACTTTGGACCACTTCATCTCCAGCAGCTGTCCGTGATCGTCAGGAGGCTTGCATTTGACAAACAACTCAAATACTTTAGCTATCTGCCATTGTGTGGCCAATTGCACGCACAGTGGGAATTATTATTTTTTTTTAGTTGTTTAACCAGGAGTAGCACAGTAACCTGAAAGCCTTTTTACAGGTGCAGCCTGGGAGCACAGGGAAGTTAAGTGACTCACTCAGGGTCACATAGTATGCAAGTGATCAGGGATCGGGAGATCAGAGGGCTGTAGGTTCAGTTCCCACATCTGGCACTTGGGTTAATATCCCAATACTGACACTATAGTGCAGCATGAGAGGGGTGTTGCACTTCTGAGGTGCCGTCTTTCAGATGAGATGTTAAACCGAGGTCCCATCTGCCTGGATTGGTGGTAGTTCAGGTGGATGTTAAAGATTCCATGGCACTTATCGAAAAGAGTAGGGGAATTTTTTATTGTATACATACATAACATCAGGCATGTACTTCATGTGAAAATGAATAATATCATCAGAAATAAAATACATACAAGAGAAAGAAATTCAAAATGAACCGAAATCCATTATACATAAATAAAGAAAAGGAGGGTAAAGATACCATTTCAAATAAACACAGATGTATGTAACATTTATCAAACAGGAATACCCTCCCAATATTGTACATACTGAGTGTTTGATAAATACTGCAGTTCTTTACTTTTGATAGTTTTAAGCGCCGTCTCTATACATTGTATTGTATCCCAGGGACACACTCTTATTTGTTGAAACACAAATTTGCTTCTAGCTTGCCACATGTAATATTTACAAGTTGCAAAAAAAACTCTTAGTGTACTAGGATGGTATATACTCCAATAATTGGAAAAAATCCCTAGAACAAGAACTGAATAAGTGATTCTACTTAAAAAAGGCCATTTCCATTTGTTTGCTAAAGTCTTCCATAATAATTGAGCATCCTTACAGGTAAGCAGGAAATGTTCCATGGTTTCTTCTATGTTTATGCAAGATGGTTTAAGACAAAACCTGTCTTGCATAGATTTATGCTTCAAGTTTCCTCGAACTTGCAATTTCCCATGACAACATAACCATGAGATATCCCACACATATCATGGTGTTCTTTTATCTTTAAGAATATTAAGTGTATGTACTGTTCTGATGGACTACATAAGGGAATCAGTATCAGTTCATTGATATGCAATAGATACGTATATAACTGTTTCCTGGATCAACCTACAATAGAGTGTTTATTTACTTTCCAGGATCTAAGAAATTTAATGCAATCATTTATATAAGATGGAGCAGAAAATATACGGAAATAATAAGTGAGTTGATCTGTCCATGCTATCATGACCGGCTCTATTGCTTTTGATACCCAGATATCATATATTGTTGTTGCAGTATTATAACTTTTAAGTATATTATGTAAAAAAAATGAAAGGAAAAAAAGCAAAGGATTTATCATCCCTAACCCCCCTCGAGTTATAGGAAAATATGTAATTTGTCTTTTGATTGGATTTAAACGATTCCCCCACAACATTGGAAAAAAAAGACTCAAAAGTCTGGTTTCCATAGTTTTAGGTGGACAATATACATGACTGAGGAATAAAAAATCGGAGTAAATATTTTTTATCATCACTAGTTTTTTGCTTAATTTCCATGTTTTTCCATATGCATTACCTTGTTTTCCCTAAAGTTAGTTGTTTATCCCAATTATAATTGGGATCACATGTTTATTAAACCAAATCCTAATATTTTCTGAGGGCAGTGCATATTCTTATGCCATGTATCATTTCACATTCTCATCCCCTTGATGTAACGGCATGCAAACACATTTTTCTAGGTTCAAGGTACTTCCCGATATTGGTGTAAAAGACTGAAATATTTGGATAGCTGTTTTACTTGAAAGGAGATCAGAGACTAATATAACCACATCATCTGCATATGCCGATATCTTAATAGGCTCCAAATTTGGGTGTGGAGATATCCCTATGATGTTAGCATCTGCTTGGATATGGCGAATAATACGGTCCAAAGCAAAAATGTATAATAAAGGACTCAGAGGACAGCCTTGCCTAAGTCCAATCCTTTGTAATAGAGTCGGCCCACAGAATCCATTTATTATTGGGAAGAAACGTGCTAATGACAACAGATATGAGATCCATGATATAAATTTCTCAGGTATACCATATAGCGATAATGCATGCAATAAAAATTCATGTTGTACTGAATCAAAAGCTTTTGATTGATCTAAAGCAAAAGATATAACCAGGTATCTCCTTATGTTTTCTTAATTCAAAAATTTCTCTCGTAATAAATATATGTTTGAATAAATGGATCTGCCTGGAATAGCACATGTTTGAGCCATGTCAATTAAGTCTGGTGCTATCAATCGTAATCTAGAACATAGGATTTTTGAAAGAATTTTGTAGTCTGTATTTAATAAATGTAACGGCCTCCAATTTGTCAACAAAGTTTTTTCTCCTTTTTTTATATATGAATTTTAAAGCAGATATACCAAAATTTACTGAGACATCCATTGAATCTAACAGATAATTATATACCTGAGTTAATATTTCTAATAAATGGTCTTTAAACATTTTATAAAATTCATGCGTCAAACCATCAGGCCCAGGGGATACCTTTAATTTCAGTTCTGAGATAGCAGTAGCAACTTCTTCTTGTGAGATTCTATTAATCAAAATGGGAGTATAATGTTGTGGCATCTAGGAAACTGAAACGTAGGATATAAAGATGTAATAATGAGAATTTGGAGGCAGAACAAAATTGTTTTTGTAAATAGTCCGACATGACTGCTGTCATTTCTGGAATAGAGTAACTACTTTACCTTGATCATTTTGCAAACCAATCATAAGCGTAGATTGGAGCCTACTTTTAAAAGCGAAAAAAGGATCCTCAGTTGGAGAAATCAAAGTTCCAGTTTTCATAAGGTAACTTAAGGTTTGGCTCTATCATATTGATACATCAACATATCATATTTTATTTTAGAAATTTGAGTTGAGTAATCTACTGATGATGTAGATTGAGCGACACTAATTTATATAATTGGTTTCGGCACATTAAATAGTTGGAATAATTATCTCTAGAGAACCTCTTTCCCAAAGCTATAAAATAATTGGTCAAATCTTGTTTTGTATCTTTCCACCATTCCATAAGGAGTCATAACAAATCATTACCGACACTCGGGCTTGAAAGATATTTAAGTAATTGAGACTGCACTAATATAGAGAGAAATAAAAATTATTCAGCTTCCAAAAGTTGTATGTGCAATAGGAACATTAAAAGAATCTATAGTGAGCGACAGGACAAAAGACAGTGATCTGATATTTCAGTGGGCGTACAGTGACGAAACAGGAACCAAACCACAAGAGACAAAAATAATCTATTCTAGTACAATAGATTGATCTAAAATACATATAACCTGTGTCCGAGTGCAATCTGCGTATGCATCAACTAAATTTGCATCCTTTATCAAATTAGTTAATGCTATGAAGTCACAATATATCTTTTTCCTAATGAAGACTTTTGCTTGGTATCAATGGAAATATTGAAATCCCACCCCAACAGATGTGCTTGCTGGTGCATAAAAGGTTTAATTAAATCCAATAAAGCTATCCTAGCTGTTTTAACTTGTGGTCCATATGTAACTATCAGTCTAAGTGGAAGGAATATCTAATGAAATCTAGCATGAACCCGTCCGGAAGTATATCAAGTATTAGTGTTACCGAAAATTGCGTGGAATAAAACAAAATAGCCACACCATCTGCTGAGTCCGTTCCAAAGTCCAATAAGAGGCCCTTGTACCAGTCACTCTTTATTTGTTTAATGTGTGTAGGCTAGAGATGAGTTTCTTGCACCAATAAAATGTCCAAACTCAGAGAATTATACTGCAGAAAACTTAATCTTTTTATAACTTGAGACTACAGACATTTAAGGATGCATAACGTAAATCCATAATTAAGTTTGACCCTTATCCACTACCATCAGTTATTGATATGTTTTCTTTTTTTCCTCCTTTTTGTTTTCATTAATTTTTCCTAGTAACATCAGGAGGTTTAGAGACAGGGGTATCGATATCTGAAGGTAGTGGGATGCATCTGATTCACCGTCTGAGACCTCCTTATCTCCTTTCAAACAGTCGAACATATTTGATATAGGAGTATCAGGCAGTTTAGAGGATTTTTGAGCAGTAGCTCTGGTGATTCGTTTAGCAATTTGAAAACCTTCATTGTCTACGACAGGTGCAGAAGTCGAAGCAAGATATTCCGGGGAGGGGTCAGAAGCATTCTTTGTATGAGTAACCTCATTTTGAGTTTGCGAAGAGGTTTGTAATGGGTGATCTAAAGGATTAGTCATAGAAGGTCCATGTTCTTTGACCTTATCCTCGCTTTCTGTACTAAGGTATCTGAATCCCAACTATCGACCTATTTTTACTTGCCCAGGGCACTGGTGATAGGCATGTCCAACTTCATTACACAAATTACACTTAAAACGTTTGTGCCATGCTAGGATGCCCATAACCTCCACATAAACTGCATTTGAGCAAGTCACATGTGCTACTTAAGTGCGTGGTGGCACCACCTTGTAACATGCTCTGGGTTGGCCTCCGTAAAACAAACCCTCTATCCTTCCCTAGAAAGAAGCTGTTTGGTAAATGCACAACTTCCGAGTTGTTTTGAAAAAGTTTCACCTTAAATCTCCAACCCCCAGTCCATAATCCCTCATCGTCTAAAATGGCTTCAGGAGGTGATAAAACATTACAATGATTCTGCAGCCAGTGATAAATATCACTTACGCTCACCCCCTCATTTCTAAACATTATTGTCACCGTTCTATATGTAGGTTTAGATAAGGGTATAACTGAGAAAGGCGTCCAGACGGGGTCATTTTTCTGGAGAGTATATAGGTGCCAGAAACGGTCCAAACTAGTAGATGTTTTAAAACTTATATCAAAAGTTTCTTCACCTGATATATGTATTAAGGCATAAATATCAGATGCTGCAAATGTAGTTTATCTTTTAACAGAGTTCTAGCTACATAGTATCGGTCAGGGAACTCCGCAAGTCCTCCTCTATACCAAAGGCGAACTGCATTTCTGCGAGGGGCTGGCTCTAGCTTGTTTTTAAACAGATCTGACAATACAGGGGGACGGCCTGAAATCTGTGATGTTAGGGTTTTAATATGAGATGAGTCCAAATCATTAGAAGTACTCGTCTCAGAAATGTCTTGCAACGTGGCATTATTCTGTGGTGTACTTACGACAGGTTTCTGTTTTAGGTTATCTTTGGAGGTTAGAGCAACATGGGGGGGGTTCCTCTAAGGAAATAAGTAGTACATTTACACAATCTTTGAAACCTGCCTATCTCCTGACTCAACTGTATCCATTAAATCTCCCCAAGACATCATATTCACAGCATTAACATTAGAAATATTAACAGTGTCCTTCTGAAGATGTGGTACCTCGGTGGAGCTCGTGTCAGTTGCAGGCCTGTTCACAAAATCTGGAAAATTAAGTTTATCTCTTCCCCAATTCAGATCCGAATCCACTTCCTGGCCTCAGACGCATCCATCCTGCCGTCTTAGGCGCTGTTGCTACCCGACCAGGAACGCTTTGTTACTGGCGCTTCCTGATTCTTCTGAGCAGAGCGAAACCTGTGGCTCTGTAAGATAAACAGGCATATCACTTGCAACAGTTACGGTAATGTTCTTTTGTGTGCCAGTGTTTAAAGTTGCTGTGGCAGTCTCTTTTTCGAGGCTCACTGAGTTTTGCTGCTCTTCACAATTATGCGAGGGAGATCCGGAAGCAACTGGGGGAAAAGACGGCGTTACTCCCACTGCAGCCTGGGAGTTTCGTTCCGGTATGCGAGTCGATACAATCTCTTTCACAGCGTCTTCCTCTTGCAACATATTCGAACTTTCAAAAGCAGAAAATTCAGTTCCAGGAGTTCCATGAGCCAGAAATGTGTTCTCTGCAGATATATCTAGAAAATTTTGCTGTACCTCCAAACCTGCCGCACTCGTTGTTTCCACCGCAAAAGATATGAGCGACTCATCCTCGCAGGTAGGCACTTATCTACATGATCCTGCCATAACGCTGGTTAGGTAGAAATGGAAACTCCACCCTACAGAGTAGGGGAATTTCCCTGGTGTCCTGGCCAAATTTCCCTCATTCACTAAAAATATCACCAACAGCTTAATCTGGTTCAAGGTCAGTTGGCATTCATCTGTATCCCCTTCCCCCGGGTCGTGCCTGAAAATAGGCAGGATTTGTCTAGTGCACTTACCCGGTCAACAAAAACTAAATAAATAAAAATAAATAAATAAATAAGTGGAAGCTGTGGGATTCAAACCCAGATCTGGTCTGCTAGATGTCATCAGATTTGCAGCTTAGAGCCTTAAACCACCACACTATACTGCCTCCCATGTGAGCTGGCTGTCTTTGGATACTTTGGGCCCAATTCTTAAAGCACCTGGAACAGGGCAAGGGGCTTGTGCTGCAAGGAATGGCACAAAGTGCTCCCTAGCTACCAAAAGATGCACCAGGAGCAATTCAGAAAGGCAGCCTGTGTTGCCCATAGGCTGCCTGCACCAAACGGGACTTTCGCCACTGTGTGCCACAAAATGGGCTGTGAAAATATGCTAGGGGCTTGCAGCAGACACGGGCTGCTAAAGCTCCTCATATGGGATTCTCAAAACTCACCCAGAGGGTGAATTTCTAAGTACCTTTAGGGTACTTTAAAATTCACCCTCTGGGTGAGTTGAGTACATTGTGGCAATGTGTCGCAGTCCCCTGCCCCAAACCCTGATCTGTAACAATAAGTTAATTATCCCTGGTAGGCTAATGCCCCCCCCCAAACCCCAATCACCCATTGGCCCTAAAGACCCATCTGTGGAGCCAAGCCTATCTGAATTGATTTTAGCTAAATTTGTATTCTGCTTTTATTATTTTATTTATTTTGTATGTTAAGCACCTTGGCAATTTGAAAGGTGCTCTATAAATAAAGATTATTATTATTATTATTATAATAAGTAGTAAATTATCCCCAGTAGTCTAGTGCCCCCTAAACCCTGATTGCCCATAATAAGTAGTAAAATATCCCTTGTTGTCTGATGTCCCCCCCCAAAAAAAGCTCCAATCTCCCAGTACAAGAACTAAATTATCCCTGGTGGTCTAGTGGGCCACTCCAGCTCCAATCCCCTGTTAAGTGGCATACCAGGTGGTCTAGTGGACCCCCACCCCAAAGTGCCCTACCACCCCACTCTCCCCTCCCATAACTGAGCCAGCGACTGGCACAGCCTATTGCTCACCACCATGGCCACCACTGACTGAGCTCTGAATGAGCGCGTACTATATATAGTACGTGCTCAGTGATTGCTGTGGTTGTTGTTGTCATCATTGAGGCTGGGGTGGGGACACTAGACTACCAGGGATGTTTTACTACTTATTATGGGTGATCATACTTTGGGGGGCACTAGACTACCGGGGACAATTTACTACTTATTACGGGTGAATAAGTTTGTGGGGCACTAGACTACTGGGGATAATTTATTATTACAGGATATTGGAGTTTGGGGGTCACTAGACTGCCCAGGAAATCTTGGGGACATTGCTGCATGGCCGCCCATGGCTTGTGGCACCCTGTCTAGGTGCGCCCTCTGTTTGGTGCACCACTATGGTTGCCACAAACTGCGGGACTTTGCCACCAGGACCCTGCCCAATAGGAAATCAGACATAGGGTCCGTGGGGCGCTGGCGATCAGCACAAGCCACCTTTGGCGCAACTTGCACCAAGTTTTGAGAATCAGGCCCTTTGAATTTCTTGTATTCACGTTCTAATTACCTACCTTCAGTGACACTAAAGCAGCCCTAAGCACATAATTACCCAGTTCTACCCCACACCGCAGAGAGAGAGCTTGCTTATGGTGACTTTGAAATAAAGGATACATACAGTAGAAGACACCGAAAGGAATAAATAAACACAAAGTATTTTCTTGTACAGTCTGCAGAATTCTTGTTACACCACCTAATATCAAAACTGCTAAAGCTGTAGCCATCAAGTTGTCTGGATATCTATTATGATATTTCTAAAAGAAAGCTCTCTGGTGACTGCACAGTAAAACAGCAGTAAGGCATGACATTTCTCTAGAGATACTAAAGACATTTCGGAAATATCTTGACATGTCAGTGGCTGCCACTGTAAAAGCAAACTCAATGCCTGACTGCAGAACTGTACATACATGTCTAATGTCCTGTAGGTGTAATATACTTACAGTGGAGCACACAAGAATGCAGAGCAATACTGCAGAGTTCTTTTTTTTTTTAATTCTCTTTTTTTCTTGGCAGAGCCACTGTCAATCTTCAGCCCTGGTCACGGCCCCCGGGACATCCACCATCATCTATTGCCGCTTCATCTCCCAGTTACCCCCGGCTTACACCCTAGAGAGTGGGGACGTAACGGCCCAACTACCTATGCGTGAACTAGTGACTGGTCAGGGATGCAGCGATGATGGCTAATCAAGCACTGAGGAGGGCTTCACTTAGACAGTGGCCTCTGCCTGCCTACTCCTTTTTCCTGTATTCTTGGAGGCAGGGACATGCAATGATGCCAGTGTCTGCCCCACCTCCCATGAGATGAGCACCAGTGGCACAAGTATCTCCCGGCCTCTGCCAGGAGTTCGCAGTATGCCGGGCACTTCCCCACCCTCCCCTTGGAGAAGGAGAGCCATTCATGGGATGCTCCATCCTTCTCCTCCCCGGCTGGCCCTCCGATGACTCCGGTCTGTTACCAAACTGAGGTCGCCAGCATCGCAAGCGGAAATCCAACTGCTGCGCCTGCGGGCCATACTTCAGAGTTCTGCAGCAGAGTTACTGCAGGAAACAAGATATTTTCAGTGGCAGTTAATCCTTTTTGACTTGCAGTATCACAGGATAATGCATTGCATCTTGTTGGCTCCACTGTGTTTGCGTATAACAGAATGAGCCTTGGCTCCAAAGCCTTTTTCCAATACATAAAAGGAAAGAGTAAGGAGGAGACTTGGCTCTTAAACATGGGGAAGGAGCATGTGAGAGAGTCTGGAGTGATGTTTGAGATGCTGAATGCTTTGCTTCTGTGATCACCATAGGGCCCGGGGGTACGTGTGCTCATTTGGAAGGCCCATGGCATCATGGGAAGTCATACACAGTGACAGATTTATGTTGACCACAACTTGCGGTTGACATAAATCCAACTGGAGACTCCAGCTGTGTTTTCACCAGGGGGCTTCGACCCCTGAACACCGATTGTGGGAGGCTCTGCCCCGCACCCCCCATTTATAGGATAGTCTAACTCCAAGTTGGAGTTGGATCAAGGAGGGGGTGCAAGACTGGGAGAGAGAGTGCTGGGGTCTCGGGCAGACTATTACAGTGAAAACATCGATGTTGTCGGCATCTACGTTTTCACTGTAATAGTGTCTCAGTACAGGGGGCATACCCATGATGACAATCAAGTCAGGTAAAATACCAAGGGGCAGATAGAACACTCCAGGATCATAGTAGCGCTAAAGAAACAGTTGACAGGTTCACTAGTAGTAACGCTTCATGAGCCTGTCCATCCAGAAGTGACGCCAGAGCTTTGGCATAAGTCCATTGGAGTCCCATCCTCAAGAAGGGGTCATGGTCTGACAAGACAACTACAGGCTGATCAGTCTAATACCAGTACTTGGCAGATCTTGGAATATATTAGCAAGCAAGGAATAAATTGATCACTTAAGGCCAAGGTCTTCAACCCCTTTAAGCATTGCTTTATGAGGTGAGAACTGTGCCTAAACAACCTGATCACCCTCCTCCAGGGGGTGACCAGGAAAGTGGATGGGGAAAAGCTGTAGAGCATACAACATCAGCAAGGTCTTTGACACTGGCACATAATAAGCTTTCCCTTCAGGACAAAGTACACCAGTGTGGTATACACCAGGAATACACAAGGTGAATTAATAACTTTCTTGGGGGCAGGAAGCAGAGGATTATGGTGAATGGATGCAGAGGGTACTCAGTAGCATTTCTCATGGATTGTTTGGTGCTGTGGTCATTACTGTTTACCATTTTCATCAGTGATCTGGAATCTGGAGTCTCTGGTAGGCTGCTTAAGTTCGCTGATGACTCTAAGTTAGTGGTCTCCCTTGAGGATGGAACAAATATCAGGAGGACATGAACATGCTGGGTGTCTGATCAGAATTGTCCCAAATTAGATCCAGTGTAACCAAATACAAGGTGCTGCACTTGGAGAGGAAAAACAGAAGTAGGATCTACCCACTATGTGGGGCTCCTATGGCTACAGTGGAGGAGGAAAAAGATCTAGGGCTCAAGACAGGCAAATGGTTGAAGCATGAAATGTGTGGCTACCATCAAAAAGGCTTGAAGGGTGTCTGAAAGCCTCACAAGGGGACCAACAGAGCTGGGGAAGTAATCCTGCCAGTTGAAAAAGGACCTGATCTGGCCTCACCAGGAGTACTGCATGCTGTGCTTGGCTCCACAATACAAAACTAGCACTGAGGCAGTCAAGGGGGTGCAGCTCAGGGTCACCAAAATAACTGGGGGTATGGAGGGCAAAAGCTATAAGAAAAGATTGGAGCCCATTAACATGGTTACCCTGGAGAAAAAGATGCTGAGGGAGGCCATGATCCCAGTCTCCAGCATACTCAAAGGAATCAATCAAGATGAATAGACATCTTTGATCTTCTATGTTCTGGCAGAATGCGCGGACATGCAACAAACCACTGAAAGATGCAGAATTCAAGCTAGGGAGAGAGGAACTAGTATAAATTAAAACAGAACATAGATGCAGGGATCCTGAAAAGCCTCATGTATAAACATAAGGAGCTTTGGGAACAAAAATATGTGATCTTCCCGTTCCAGAAGATCAACTGGACTTACCAGCTGTAACTAAAATCTGGGTGATGACATCATTAGTGGAACCTCACAATTTCAGAGCTAAGGGCAAGAGAGAAGGAGTGGCCCTATATATGAGAGAGCACATTTTCTGGAGCTGGAAGGACACTACTTCTTTATTCAACTGCGAGCTGTGTGAGAAATTCTATATTGCACTTGATATCTGCAACAAACGTGCACTTTTGCTTAATTCTGTGGGAGGTGAAACTAACAACCCTTGGTAATTGCTTTTTATTCACATATTTATTTAGTGTTTAACCAAGAAGGGGGCTTGCAAACTCTGTTTATCTTGTTAGTAACTTCAGAAGGATTTACATACTGCATTTGGGTAGGTCCTTGGAGGTAGCTAGATTGTCTACTAGGATTTTCTGACAGTTAAACTATTTTTAAATGAATTACAGGTGGCTGAGGAGTTGAAAAAGAAACTTGCAAACTCTGCTTATCTTGAAAGTAACTTCATAAGTGTTTGAATACTGCATTTTGGTTGTCCCTTGGGGGTAGCTGGATTGACTACTAGGATTTTGGGACAGAAACTATATTTAAATAATTTACTGGTGCATAGGAGTTTGTGATAGTTAAACTATTTTTAACAAAGTTACTGTGGTTAAGGAGTGGTCATAGAAAAACCTGCAGTGTGAAACAGGAAAAAACAGTCTTTCAAGCAACAGAGGGAGGTGGATCTAGGTTTACGTTTGTTTGTTACAATTCTTAACATTTTCAGTGCAGGAAGAGTTTAAAGCACAGCTGACTTATTTTGGGACTGACAGCTTTCAGAGTACAAACCACCAGGCCTGTTTTGGGGCTGGGGAGGTTTACCTGTGTCTGACTTGGATGTGTGGATTTTTCTCTGTTTGATTAGCAGTGTATTTTCTCTGTCAAATTGTTGTGTAGGGCATCTTGCTGACAGGAAGGCACTCATTGTAGCAGTGGGTCAGAGCTTTTAGCTGATTGTTTTGTGAGGGCACAGTTTAGGTCCAACCCCTTCCCACCCCTCACCCCACCCACCCCTGGAAATAGTTCCTTTATACCTGGGGTTCTGACATCATTTCCTCAAGAGTGCAAGGTGCATATCACTGTCATATCCTCTCTAGCACACTGCACTGACAATATAAGCATACACATTGTATAATATAAATATAAATATATATATATTTCTATATTACAAACCAATAACACACACAAAAAAAAAAATGTGGGGAGTAGTGCAATGTAATGACTGTGGGGCAGCAGTCTTCTGGGAGTCTTTCTGGAGGCTGAGATGCTGCCCTATTTGCAGACAACTCTCTGCCCTGAGGGAGGTAGTTGCCCGTCTTCAGGCCACACTGGACAGTAGTAAGGGGACCTTCCCCCAGGCCACACTGGATGATAGGAAGGGAACCTCCCCATCCAGGGAGCACCAGAGCCACCACCACTACCTCAGAGTGTTACGAAAAAAGCACAGCAGTTGGACCACAGTGGGCTCAGGGAGGGTGAGGATGGTGGAACAGAAGCACACCCAGTCAGTTGTTCCACACCACAATCCATACACCATTCTGGGGGAGCATGGCTCCCCTATGGATGCACCCGCAGAGGAGATTAAGGAGGCTGAGGACAACTGTCACAAGGGAGGCCCACAGGAAGGAGGCAGTGGACACAACGAGAAAAGGAAGCAGCTCCTGGTGGGGGACTCAATTATTAGGGGGATAGAACTGGGGGGAGCAGGGAAAACTGAAGTAAGGTGCCTGCCTGGTGCCATGGCTTGGAGAGACAGGAAGCACATCCTCAGGATCACAAGAACAGCTGCATGGGAATCTGAGCTGGATGTCATTGTCCACCTAGGGACAAATGACTTGGCTAATCATGAGATTAGAGCAGTGCAGAAGGACTTTGTAGAATTGAGGAGGGGTCTAAGACAAGTCGCACACACAATATCCTTCTCTGAGGTGCTGCCTGTCAATGGCATGAGTGAGGCGAGGGTACTTTGCACCATGCAGTTTAATGAATGGTTGAAAAAATGGTGTAGAGCACAAGGGTTTGGCTTTATTGGGGACTGGGGTTCCACCTGGAGAGACACCAGCCTATACTGGCAGGATGGTCTGCATCTGTCCAGGAAGGGAGCAAGTCTTTTGAGCAATCAGTTTAAATGCTTCATTGGCAAGCTTTTAAACTAGTCAAGGGGAGAGGCGCTGATAAGCAGCAGGAAAATCCCAGCCTCTCCCTACAAAACAGGGTACTAAATGAGAAAAAGACCGAGGTAGACAGGTCAGTTGGGGATGCTGCAAAAGAAGGTAAAGCCATCAAAAAATGGAGAGCAATGAGTACCAATGCCCATAGTCTGAGTAACAAGCTTCCTGAATTAGTGGCCTTGATGGAGGAGGAACATCTGGATATCGTGGCAGTCACAGAAACATGGTACACATGAAACCATGACTGGGACATAAACATACCAGGATACACTATCTACAGGAGGGACAGGGAGGGTAAAAGAGGAGGAGGAGTAGCTCTTTACATAAGGGAAGGAATCAAGGCAACAGAACAAAAGGGAAAACAGGGAGGAGAAGAAGCACTGTGGGTAAATTTGGAGACTGCAATGGCACCACAATCCGCATAGGGTTAGAGCATAGACCTCTTCTCAGGGGAGGAAATGGACAAGGAAATAATAGAAAGAATACTTAGAATGGCAGAAAAAGGGAGATATTGCTGATGGGTGATCTGAATATGCCAGATGTTAACTGGAATGCAGTTGCAGCAGCCACTTCAAAGAGTGGTTATTCTAGATGCCCTACAAGGGCATGCCTTAGACAACTAGTATTGGAGCCCACTCGAGAGGGAGCAATCTTAGACCTGGTTCTCTCAAATGGAGATGAAGAGAGGATCACAGATGTAGAAGTGGGTAGCCATCTGGGAACTAGCGACCATCGAACAGTAGGGTTCACAATAAACACAGCAATAGAGTCAAGCCATACAAAGGCAAAAGTACTGGACTTTAGGAGGGCTGACTTTGCCAAAATGGGTGAGTGCCTAAGGAATGCACTAGCAAATGGGCAGGAAGGAGGGGTGGAAGAACAATGGGGAATAATAAAAACTGCCATCACAGAGGTAACAAGCCTTTGTGTGAAGCAAATTAACAAAACGAAATGATGTAAGAAACCACTATGGTTCTCAAAGGAAGTGGCAGTGAAGGTTCAAGAGAAAAAGAAAGCATTCAGGAAGTACAAGGAATCACAGAAGGAGCAGGACAGGGAACTGTATCAGTTAAAGCAAAAGGAAGCTGGGAAGGCAGTCAGAACAGCAAAGGCCCAAACCGAGGAAAAGATAGCCAATTTGTTAAGAAGTGGGATAAAACCTTCTATAGGTACATCAGGGAGTGAAGGAAGACCAAGGGAGTGCTAGTGAGGCTTAATAAAGAGGAGAGAGGGTGGGCAGAGGGTGAATGTGAAAAGGCAGAGATACTAAACAAATATTTTTGCTCAATATTTACAAAGGAAGTGGGGGAGGTACCTAAAACAAACAGTAGAAACACTCTGGATACAGAAGTTGATACCAGCCCATTTACAGAAGAAAGGGTTCTGAAAGAACTCTTAAAACTGAAGATGGACAAAGCAATGGGGCCTGATGGGATTCATCCCAGAATTCTAAAAGAACTAAGGGTAGAACTAGTGACACCACTGACTACCCTGTTTAACAAATCATGGGAGGATGGGGTGGTACCCGAGGACTGGAGCAGGGCAGATGTGATTCCTCTTCACAAAAGTGGGAGCAAGGCAGAAGCAGAAAACTTCAGACCTGTTAGTTTAACCTCAGTGGTAGGGAAAATGATGGAATCACTTCTGAAGGAAAGAATTGTTGAGTATATAGAGGCCAGAGGGGCTCAGGACCCAAGGCAGCATGGATTCACAGCGGGAATGTCATGCCAGACAAATCTGATAGATTTCTTTGACTGGGTGACCAAAGTAGTAGATCAGGGAGGGGCTGTGGACATGGCCTACCTAGACTTTAGCAAGGCATTTGACACAGTCCCACACAAAAGATTAATATACAAGTTAGCCAGCCTGGGAGTGGGTCCCAAGATGACAGCCTGGGTAAAGAATTGGCTGGAGAATAGGACACAGAGAGTAATAGTAAATGGAGTCCACTCTGAAGAAAGGGGGGTTACTAGTGGGGTACCGCAGGGTTCAGTATTAGGACCGGTTCTCTTCAATGTCTTTATAAGCGACATTGCAGAGGACTGGAAGGAAAAGTATGTCTCTTTGCAGATGACACAAAGATCTGCAACAGAGTTGATGCACAAGGTGGGGTGGAAAGGATGAGAAGGGACTTGGCAAGGTTAGAGGAATGGTCAAATGTATGGCAGCTTAGATTCAATGCTAAGAAGTGCAGGTAATGCACCTGGGAACAAAACCCAGGGAAGAGTACATAATGGGGTGAGATACTAACAACAACAAAAATGGAAAGGGACCTGGGGGTAGTCATATCAGATGACCTAAAGGTGGGCAAGCAATGTGAGAGGGCAGCAAGGAGGGCTGGGGGGATACTGGGATGCATAGGGAGAGGCATCACCAGCAGAAAACAGGAAGTTATTATCCGTCTGTACAGACAGTTGGTGAGACCCCATTTGGAGTACTGCATGCAGTTCTGGAGACCCAATCTCCGCAAGGACATAGACAGGATGGAGGCTGTCCAGAGAAGGGCAACTAAAATGGTGCATGGTCTGCACCTGAAGACATATGAAGAGAGACTTAAGGAGCTGAATATGTATAGCCTTGAGGAAAGAAGAGAGAGGGGGGGCATGATAGAAACTTTCAAGTATCTCAAGGGAATCAACAAAGTCCAAGAGGGTAGCATCTTTCAAAAAAAGAGGTGTGCAAGAACAAGGGGGCACAATTTGAAGATAGAAGGGGGTGGCTCAGAGGTAATTTAAGGAATTATTTTTTCACAGAGAGGCTTGTGGATGCATGGAATGGCCTTCTGGAGGAGGTTGTGGAGTCAAAAACAGTGGTGGAATTCAAGCATGAATGGGACAGTCATAAGGCAATTCTAGGGGGTGGGAGTAGGAAGAAGTAGGCTGCTGGTTAACTAGGATCTGCAGCTTATCCAATAGGTAGGGAAATGGGCAGACTGGGTGGGCCAAGCGGTCCTTATCTGCCATCAAAATCTATGTTTCTATGTTTCTATGTACCAAAGCAGAGTTACTACAGGTACAATGGGAAACAAACAGTGGCATGAAGGTTAAAATAGGGGTGGTTTACAGAACACCACACCAAGACGAGGAAGAAAAATGGAGCTAGAGGACAACATTAGATGGCAACAGCACTGGGAGATGTGATTATCACAGGCAATCTGAATCTACTGTACCTAACATAGACTGGAGTATCCAGGTGGCAAATAGCACCAGAAGCCAAACACTTGTGGATGCATTCCAGGATGGGTCCTTGCTTCAGTGGATCAGAGAACCCATGAAAAAGGGGATGATCTTTGACCTGGGGCTCACAAGCAGGGACTCTGTTAAGGACATGAGAACAGGGGAACCATTGTGTACCAGTAACCACATCTCATTTTTTAATATTTTTTTCAAATAATTTTATTTATTAATTTATCATTTTGGTAACTGGGAAAGGCACACAAGGCACACTGAGCCTAAACTTGTTTCCAGGTGTGACCCAATTACATAGTACTTTACAAAATATATCAGAGTCTAGACCACTAAATTAAAATAAATACAAACAAACAATTGTCACATTTCTCTAAAAACATAGGAGTCTACTTTCCAAATCTACAAATCACATTCATAGTGTGTGTAGTGGTAAGATCATGGCTTCAGTCTCTTTTCATGATGGTTCTGGCATATCTTGAAACTCAGTTATTTCCTCCCAGTTTTTCAACCAACCATATCTTCCTTTATCAAGTACCACCATCTTATTTCTTTAAAGTCCCCTAAAGAGGGAGCATTCCATTTTTTCTAGGATTAATCTTTATGTATCCATTGACTCGATACAGAAAATCTTCTGCTGGTGTTCATTTAACCTCAGCTGACTGGTATCGTTTGGGACCAATAGTGAAAAACTCATGGGAATCTGTATATTCAAAATTGTGTATAACAGAGCAGATACACGAGACCACCACTGTAAATTTCTTTGGCATCCACATAGGCAATGATATAATTCCCCAAGGTCTCCACATTGGTGCCAGCATTTTTTGATTGCCATGCTTAGCTATTTTACCTAAGATCTGTGGTATGTAGTATGCTCTGTGAATATATTTTTTTAATAGCCTTGTTTTTGTCAAACACATAATCTTTATTTATCCTGACATGCAGATTTCTCCATTGTTGATCTGTGTAGTGTAGGCCAACTACAGAGATTCATTTTGTATTAGTTTTTGACCAAGGTTCTTTGCTAGGCTATATTATATTATATTATATTATATTATATTATATTATATTATATTATATTATATTATTGTAAATTCTTTATAACACTTTGTCTGTACCTAACTTTAATTATATCTTCTTACTGTTGGATTAGCCTTTCCAAATTATTATTTGTATCTTGATTGTATTTTTTATTATTAAGTTAAACTCATTTTTAACTATAAGATAAGTTAGAAAATGTATTGTTGGTACAGGTGGAAACATTTCTGTAAATTTAGCATATGTACAGAATTCGCCTTTATCAATAAATTGTACCCAGTTTTGAATATTTGATTTACTCAATAGATACAAGGCCATCTCACACCCATCTGCCCAAGTTATTCTGCTACCCCATATACTGAGGTACAACAATGGGTGATAATTCTTACTGAGCAATATATTTGAGTCATGGTTTAATCCAGGTCCCAAACTGCAGAATAACTGAAGAAGCCGTACATTCTCCTAAATTCCCATATAAAATTATTAGAGTTAGTCATATTTTTTGATTTTCCAAAAGTAAAAATACTCTAAAGTTTTATTTCTCTGGATAGAATGTCCATTCCCACAAAACCTTAAGTTGATGACACACAGTATATTGGCAGGGCCAGGGCAGCTATAACCTCCTTTTTCCTAGGGGTGATTAATTGTTGCCAGGCTATTCTCAGCTTGCCCCCTCTCCAGAGAAACTTTGTAAATATTCTGGTGATGCCCATAAACCAGGCAGTGAAAAGAAACCCAATTAAAGTGTGTAATGCAAAAATACATATGTGGGAGTGCCATCATTTTTATAATTCTATGTGGCCCCACAATAATAATGATAATTTGTGCCAGTTATCTGGGAGTAATGCAATTGTATCTTTAACAACTTTGTGATTAACTTTAATAGTGTTTGATTGGTTGTTTGATAGAATAATCCATAAATATTTCAAATTATCATTTTTAGTGAAATAATCAGTAATTATAGAATCTAAATCATAATGCTCACCTGATATTTTCATTGTAACAGAGTTTTGCTTATTCAAACTGCAACCTAATAGAAGTGTATAGGTATCTACTTCTTTTAAACTATTTGGTAAGCCCTGATTAATATTTTTTTATAAACAAAAGAACATTGTCAGCAAATGCATTTACATTAATGTGATCATCATTCACAGAGATCACCTCCATCCCCTGATTTATTCTAATTTAATTTAGAAGAAGTTCTAGACACACTATAAAGCGAGCAGGAGACAAAGGGCATCCCTGTTGAACTCCATTGATTATACTAAAGGTGTTTGGTAAATATGCATTAACAGAGAATCTTACTATAGTTTTTGCATACAGGTTCCCAGTCATCCTTAATAAAAATTTTAGTACCTCCCAAAATCTTAGGCATTTCATCATAAATCCTGTATCCAGCAGATCAAAAGCCTTAGATGCATCGAATGCTACAGCATGAACCCCCTCATTCTTCTGGCTTTCACTCTTCTTGTGGCTTGAAAAATTGTTCTTCCTTGTGTAAAGCTAAACTGGCCCGAGTGGATGGAGTCAGGCAAAGTGACCTCAAGCCTATTTATTATTATACAATGGCACAAGAAAATTTCCTGGACTCTGATTGGTCAGTGTGTGCCTGAGACAGTGATGTTATTACACAATAACACACTGTGCTGATTTTTTGGATGAGCATATGGCTCATGTGGCTTATTTTTTTCAGAAACAAAGATATACTGCCTCATTAAAAATCTACTAAAAACATTTTTATTTTTATTTTTGTTTTGTATGACATCGAGCCATTGTATAATTGCAATAAGGCACTCCAAGGTGTGAGTTATCTTGTGTAATAATGTCACTCCTGGGGTGGTGGAAGCACTCGGCTTCGCCTCATGCTTCAACCCACCCCAGGAGTGACGTTATTACACGATAACACACACCTTGTCGTGCCTTATTGCTTAATCACTGACCCCATGCATGAAAGGGGCATAGCTACACATGAAATGTGGATATCCCACCCATGCCCCTGCACACCATGGAGAGGTGCACCCATACTGGCATTCACCAATGCAGCCACCTGTGCATAGCTGCAGCCCTCAGTGTGCAGGACTCCACAGGTTGGCTGGGGAAGAAGTCATCCAGGGTGGACATCCAATGGGATGCCCCCCTGGGACCCATAGTGAAGCTGACGCATAGGGTGGCACAGGTCCAGGGCTGTGCATGCTTACTGCATGCACCCAGACCCACACGACACCCTCTGGTCCCAGTGCTGCCACACAAGAACTGTCCTGGCAAGCACCTGTCCAGCCTTCCTGCTGTCTGCTGCTGCACAGTGGTCAGGGGAAGCATGGTGTGCCCTATCCTGGTCCTCTGATGACCAGATGCCTGTGTCCATGGGGGCACACAGTGAGTTATGGCAGGGTCTCCCTGGTGCACCCTGCACCAGCCTCTGCATCCATGTGGCCAGCACTACATGGGTTAGAGAATACCACATAATGCTGGCATGCCCCAGGAATGCCCCTGGCATGGAGCTGTTTGCAGATGTGGGGGATCAGGTGCAGTGGGCCTGTGCACACTCCCTTTGTGCATGCTGCATGGGGGGAACACAGTGGGTGCGGAGTGGCTACTCACCCCAAATATGTGCACATACCCATTCTGCACCAATCATGCATAGGGCACAATTTTGTGAGAATTTTATCATTTGTATTTAATAAAGCAATTGGTCTTTAACTGTCTATTTTTGTAGAATTTTTGCCTTCTTTAAAGATACAAATTATTTTAGCTTCTTCCATAGACCTTGGGAGTTGGCTGACACCACCTCCCAGATCGCTCAGCATTAACTGAGTCCAGGGAGGCAGTATAGCGCAGTGGTCTAAGGCTCTGAGCTACAAATTTGATAACATCCAGCAGACCAGACTTGGATTTGAATCCCACAGCTTCCACTTGCATACTGTGTGACCCTGAGCAAGTCACTTAACCTCCTTGTGCTCCCAGGTCGCTCCTGTAAAAAAGCTTTCAGCTTAGTGTGCTATACCTGGTTAAACAACTAAATAAAAAAAAAAGGGGGGGTACCAAATGATCCAAAAATAGAAGAAGAAAAAATCAGATATAAATCCCAGACTCTTTTTTTTTTTCTTTGACATTAATTTGTCTCTACAATTATCTTTTGACTAAATGGCTCATCACTGTAGGTAATCTTTTGCAGATTAGCATTTTTTTAAATACTTTGTCAAGTCAACTGTATAAAGATACAACTTCCTTTGATATATCTCTTTATAGGCTTCTGCTTTTATATAACTCATTTCTTTATGATTGTAGTAAATATAGCCCTTCTCATCTATAGAAAGTGCTATAATGTCCTGTCCTTTCCTTTTTCTGAGCAATGTTGCTAACATTTTGCCTGATTTATCCTCTTGTATATATATTTAGCCCTTTTTAATTTTTTTATATTACTGAGCACTCCTCTATTATTAATTAATATTTTCTGAAGTTTAAGTTGGTACCATTTCTTGCAGTATTTCTTATAATTTTTGGTACTCAACAAGTCAAGTTCATGTGGCCTACTATTTATGCTGGCTCCTTCCACCTTCCTTTGTTTATTTTTATGAGCTTGTTATGAAATTATTATTCCCCTTAATATTGCTTTAAAGGAATCCCTCGACTTAATTACTAGAATGCTGCCATCATAGCTGTAGTACCAAAATTCCCAAATCCCTTCTTCAATTTCAGTTTCTTCAGTTTTAGTTCTGAACTGGTGTTTCTTTAGTAAGTCATTATTAAACTACCAGATTTTGCTCTATAGTCTATTAGGATCATCAGTTTTATGATATAATTGTATTAAAGCACAGTCTGAAAGGATTATAGAATTTTATTTAGTTATTTATTTTTATTTATTTAAAATCTGTTAACCGAAAGGCCCACTGAGCCGAGGCTCAAGCTTCAGGTGTGACCCGTGGGTGGGGGGAACAAAACAGGGAAATTGGATAACATTACAATCATTAACAATGCTTTGCAGAGTAGAGTAATGCATGTTGACATGAATGCAATAGGTTACCAGGTGCAGCCCTGGGAGAGGGGGCGAAGGGAACAAAACAGGTGAGATTGAATAACTTTATAATCATTAGCAGTGCTTCGCAGAGCAGTTACACATGTTGGCATAAATACAACATATAGAATAGTGTATAGGTAACCATATGCAATGAGGCTGTGTTTCCATCGAGGGTTTGTGATGACATCACAGAGACCTCGACAGCGAAGCTCAAGAGGTCTCATGATGTCAGCACAAACCAGAGATGGAAACACAGCCTTGCTGTACATGGTTACCCATATACTGTTTTATATAGTATATGGCAGCCATCGATTTCACAGAGATTCTGTTCAGATTCTTTAAAAATTTTTACTTACCATCTGACCCGATGGTGATGAGGGCTGAGGTGCTGGATGCTTCACCTCGCGCCATGCCAGTGATCCGTGTTTGGGAGTGAGCGTGGGTCAGTGGGAGTTGATGAGGAGGAGATGAATTGAGAGTCCAATGGACTGCTCTCCATCTCCAGGGATGGGGGTAGGATGTGGTTGGCCCATGTCTGACCCCTGGCAGAGGCTGGGGCTTGGCATTACAGTGCCACAAGCATGGGGCACAGGTGCTCAGCAGACACTTGGCGGGGATGTGTGCGGACGTGTGCTGGTGCCCACTGTGGGCATCTTTACATGCCAAGCATCTGTAGAGAGAGAAAAACAAGGAAGAAAATTACCCTGGTGGCTGGTCATGGCAGCTTAATGGCTGTCCTCTGGTGCTTCAACACTGGAAGTAACACCCTGACCTAAATCCTGCTGTCTGGGTGAGTAGGGGGGCTCCCCACAGCTCCACCATGGGAGATGCAGGGGTGAGGGCCTGAAGGAGAGAAGCACGGGGATGGCAGCCAGATGAAGAGCCAACCAGGGCCAGGGAAGAGAGAAAGTAACAGCAAAAAAAAATTTTTACTTATTTGTGTCTGTTTCTCTACACTCGTGTTCCTTGCTCCTGCTGGTGCTGGCACATTGCCATTACGCCACAGTAAGTCCCGTCACTCCTGCTCGCGTATGGCCAGGATGTCAATTTTTAAAATGAAATGCAAATAAAAAAAATCCTAACAAGGCAGCTCAGTTTTAACATTGAGCCATCTATAGGTGGTGTCCCGTTCACCCGGCCTGTCCATGTCCAAACAGAATCCATCCACTGGTCAGTGCTCACTAAGTGCTGCTGCCATTTTGCCCAGAGTTTTTTTTTTCTGACAGGAGCATCTTTAGCCAATGAGATGTGTGGCAGGGCAATACAGAAAAGTTGTTGTACTATCGATGTGCTGTCAGAATGATAGTACAACAACTTTTTTGACCTTTGAATTGTCCTACAACAAGTTTTCAGGAGCTGCAGAAATCCGTGGAGAATCGATGGCTCCCATACACTATTGCCATTTAGAAGAGTGGTCTCAATGCATTTCAGCTGGACATGCAATCAAGTTAGGGAGCACTGGGGCGGGTCCAAGGAGCAGCAGGTCTTAGCAGGCACTTGAAGGTGCGGAGAGAGATGACTTGCCGAAGGATAGGTGAGAGTTGATGCCATAGGGGAGGGCAGACAGTAGGAGAAGGCAGATAGACCCATGGTTCAGTGAGGGTGGGGAAGGGGGAAGGGAGAAGGAAGGGTCAAGAATATTTGCTAATAAGGATTTAGAGATGACTATATAATCTGTACGGAAAAACAATTATTTTTTATCATGATGAGTGTATTCATGCACAGCACGAGCAAGTGACCTCCATGGGTCTACTAAATCATGAATTTGTGACAAGTTGTGACTCGATTCATTGCAATATTTCTTTGTCAAAGAGGTTTTTAGGTTTTATCTACATCTGGGTTTATCAGAACATCAAAGTATATAAAACATTATAATATATATATATGTAACATTAAAGTTTATAAAGTATATAAAGGGAGGCACTATAGCGCAGTTGTTTAAGGCTCTGAGCTACAAATCTGGAGACCTGGGTTTGAATCCCACAGCCCCCACTTGCATACTGTGTGACCCTGAGCAAGTCACTTAACTTCCATGTGTTCCCAGGTTGCCCCTGTAAACAAGTTTTGAGCTTAGTGTGCCACTCCTGGTTAAACAATTGGAAAAAAAGAAAAAAAAATCTCCCTGTAATATATCATTTTGTGCTTGGATTTTTATCAAACCCTCAGTAATTTCTACTAAGAAATCAGCATAGCCTGTAAATGGAGCATAAATTGATCCTAATGTAAGTACAGTATTCAAAGTCTTAACTTTAAGTAGCAAAATCCTGCCTTTGGAATCAAAATAGAAGTCTAATATAGAACAGCTGGCATATTTTCTCAAGAGAATGGCTACTTTGGCACTTTTCCTGGTTCCATTTGAAGGGAATATACAGTATGCAAAATCCAGTTTCCTTTAAGCTTTAAGATTTCAACTGCATCTAAAGGAGTCTTCTGGATAGCTATACAGTCTGCCCTTGTTTTGTTTATGTAGTTTAACAATCTGGACCTTTTAATAGGGGAATGAATCCCTTTTACATTACAGGGACGCACACCTACATACCCTAGAGTTCACCATCATGAACTGTGAAAGATTTCCAGAAATAAATGCCATCTCTAAAATAGCCACAACTTAATATACTTCACCACACAGGCCCCTTAATGTCCCTCTCCCAACAAATCCCATCTCCCTTTATTACCCCACTTCCAAAACTACATTCAGCATACTAAACAAAACCTTTTGTTGTCTACCTGGACTGCTTAAGATTCCCTTTTACACCTCTTTGTGGTTATCCACACACACACACCCATTCCAGCTATCCGGCCTTTTGAAGCATCACGAAATACAGTGATTAGAAAATTTTCATAAGAAAGTAACAAATGCCCCTTATTACTGAAACAGGTTTGGTAATTTATATCTTAAATCCTTCTCAGCTTCTTCTGGGGAGTCGTGTGTGTATGTAGTCACATCAATGACCACCTTCATATGAGCAGGAAACATCAGGGATGCCTTATAACTATTGGCCCACAGCTTATTCCTTAGACGGTCACACTTTCTTCTTTCTTGAATTAAACCAAGAGGAAAGTCATTGATAATAGATATAGAGGCACCCATCAATGATAGTCTCCACTTTTTATAAACTTCAGTCATTAGTTTTTCTTTGTTCTCAGATTTAAAGAATTTTGCCACAGTAGGTCTAGGTGGGATCTGTGAATTTGAGTTAGGTCCGAATGTCCTGTGAATTCTGTCAATATCCATCTCTATATTTGCTGTGTCAGTGTCCATATAGGCTGCCATGATTTGCTCAAGTGTGTCCCTTAGGGGTCTTTTGTTATCCCATGCCTCAGGGACCCCCAAAATCCTAATATTTATCCACTTTGCACATACTTCAAAAATCAATCAATTTAGCTTTAATGTCTTTGTTACTTTGTTCCAAATCCTTAAGCTGTCTCTGTAAGGGTAATGCTTTGTCCTCCAAAGTCACTATACTTTGCTGTGCGATGGCAAGATCTGCCTTAACTTGTTTGTTTTTTTAATAGCAGTTGATTCACAGTGGATTGGAAGCTATCTATTTTTGATTCCAAAGGTTTTAATTTATAAAGTTTAGAGTTAATTTGGATAGTTGCTCCAGAATCTGTCTGGCCCAAGGTGGGTGGGGTGGGGGCATCTTCAAAATCTGCTTCTTCCTGAGGGTCCGATATTTCAGAGTTACTCTGTCTTCAACCCATCAACCTTTTCCTGTGAAGCACCGATACCATTTGTATTTGATCTGATTGCATTTGAACTGTTTGATTTACATAAAGGTTCAGGCACAACCAATTGTTTTTGTTCTCTTCAAACCAGACTCTTGGGATGTTGTGAAGTTTTAGCCCCCTCAGTAAGTTTGGCACTATTTGAGATTTCCAAAGATCCCATCTTAGATACAGTGCCTTGATTTCTTAGATTCTCAGGCCAAGCTCCCTGTTATCACTTAATTTGGGTGCCTTAGCTTGCAACTCAGCACTGTCATTAGTTCATTCAACTGGGTAGAAGACAGGAGTTGTAACTGCAATGCTGTGTGTCAGACTATCAGAGGGAGAAGTCGATCTTTCGTAAAAGTTAAATACCAGTACACATACCTCTTTGCCTCCTAGAAAAGCTTGTGGCAAATCCCTGAAGGTATCTGGCTCACCTGGGATGCTGCCCAGCAGTTTTTCTGCTGGTACGTTGTTTATGTGAGACTGTACTGCAGGGTACCCATCTCGTAAACGCTCTGTAGATTTCAGTTGTAGAAAAGAGAACACCTTGATGGTCCAGTTGTTCCTGAGTCTTTACTCTGGCTAGAGTTAATTTCACTTTCCTGGGAAGTTCCAGGTATGGAGTCTTTTTCAGAGGTTGATGACTTCACTAAGCTGCTTCCATATAGCTGCCAGTGAAGATTTAGCAGAAAGTGGGGCCGTCAAACTCAGTTCCAATGGAAGTACATTATTATGATTATATGAAATAATTTGAGGCAAGCCTTCAGGATACTGTAGATCTGTCTCCATCTTGGACAATTAGTTTTTTTAGTAAGGAGCTGGTTCTCAGTTTGGTTTGGATTTCAAGCTGCTTCACTGATTTAGTAATTAGTTTGTTCGGGTTTGGATTTTCAATGGCTTTGTCAGCTTTTTTTCGGTGTCGTTATAAGTCCAAAGCATGAGAAAGATTTTCTATCCTTTGACAGAAAGTTTAGCTCTTTCTCCGCAAGGATGCCAGGTTAATTCATTCACTGTAAAAGTCTTGTCACTGTGGTATGCAATTACATACTGGGGGATAGCATGGAGCTGCTCTTCTCAGCCTCTCCCTTCCATCATTCTGGATCGATTCTGATTGTCAAGTGCTCGTCTTCCCCAACAGCCTCATCAGTAACCACATCTCAGTTTAGATAACCACTGGATTGAGCACAGAACACACTAACTCCGTAACAAGAGTCCTTGATTATAGAAGGGCAGACTTTGCAGAAATAAGTGAGAAGTTCACAGTCACGTTGGAAGGTGCCAGAGGGACTACATAGAAACATAGAATTTGTTACCAGAAAAAGACTGGTAGACCCATCCAGTCTGCCCCATTTTTCACTGCCTATTCTGCTTCGGACCATATTTGGTCACCTGTCTCCCTTTCCTCGGCTAATTATATCCTTGTGCCTACTCCATGCATCCTTGAAGCTCTCCACTGTTTTCGTCCCCACAACCTGTTCTTGCTGGTTGTTCCAAGTGTTCACCACTCTCTCTCTCTGTGAAGAAATATTTCCTCTCATCCCTCAATTGTAGGTAAGCTGATGGAGACAATAGTTAAGGAGAGCACAGTGACCTACCTGGAAAGCTGTAGACTCCAGGGTAGTAAACCACACGGGTATGTGGCAGGGAGGTCATGCTAGACCAATCAGATGGTATTCCTTGTCTAGGATACAAGGGCTGTAGATAAGAATCAGGCAGTAGATTTACCCTACCTCCACTTCAGCAAGGCATTCAACTTGGTGCCACACAGGAGACTGCTGAAGAAGCTACAGGACCTGGGAGTAGGAGAAGTGCTGGAAAGATCAGTGGGAAAGTGGCTGGGGGGTAGGCAGCAGAGGACGCTGGTTAACAAGGTCAAATCTGGGGACAGAGAGGACACAAGTGGGGTGCTGCAGGAGTCAATCCAGAGACCTGTCCTTTTCATTATGTTTATCAATGACACAGAGGAGGGTATACAAGGCAAAAATGTGTCTCTTTGTAGATGACACATAGCTTTGCAACAGGGCTGACAGTGAAGAGGGAGTGAGGGAGTTTATAGGGACCTGGAAAGATTGGAGAAATATGGCAGCTGAGAGCCAACGTCAAGAAATACAAGTCAGTGCCCATAGGGAATAAGAAACCTAGGATGGAATACAGGATGGGGGTGTCGGTTTGTCCAATACTACTAAGGAAAGGGCAGAGAGTTATCAAAAGTGACTCCCACAAACACAGTAGTCAAAGCAGCAATGCTTTCTATAAGGCAAACAGAAAGTCGGGGTACATGGGGGTTTGATAGCAGTAGGAAGGGGGTGATAGTGCCCCAGTATAGGTCACTGATGAGGCTACAAGTGGGGTACTGTGCTCAGTTCAGGAGTCTGCACCTGAGGAAAGACAGGGAGAAACTGGAGTCAATGCAGTCAAGTGTCACTAAGACCATTCAGCGTCCAACAGGGCAGATCTTACCAGTAAAGTCTGGAGGCACTAAACATGTGCTTTCTAGAGGACAGGAGAAAGAAGGGTGACATAATTGGGTCCTTCCAGTTCTGAAGAGGAATAAACAGTGTGAACAATGAGAACCTTTTAAATAGGAAAAGAGAGTAAGCAACAGGGATCATGAATGGAAGCTGACTGGAGGAAGGTTCAGGAGGGATGTAATTAAATGTTATCTTATGGAAAGAGTGGTTAAGCCTGTCTACTGGCAGAGGTGGCAGGGGCAAAGACTATTAACAGGTTCAAGCACGTCTGTGACAGGACACGAGGGCTAATAGTTACGCCAAGGGGAATTTATAGGGAGAAAATGTGGGGCAGGGGATAGTGGTGGGAACCTCTTCAGGACAGTAGGTCACAGGATAAAGTAAGGAATACTCATCAGACTAAAATGGACTGTTAGTCTTCTCTGCTACTATGTTTCAATGCTTCTGGGTAGAATCTATCTATCTATCTATCTATCTATCTATCTATCTATCTATCTATCTATCTATCTATCCATCTATCTATTTCTTTACCAAGTTTCCCATTGCATATTCCATTTATACAATAAGGATACCATTTTGGGGGGGGGGGCTGATATTTATTTTTCTATATAGATTTGTTTAAAAAAATGAAGGGATTTTTTTTTTTGTGCTCTATCTTGTGTGACTATGCACTGGAGGTCTGGTTGCTAGTTTGTCCAACGTGGTTGCTAGGGATGCAATGTCCTGATGCTGAAAATACAACTTGTGGTTGGCCACTTTTGGTGTGTGGGAGGACTTTACAGTTTGAAAAAATGGCACTCTGTTTCTCACCTAGCAAGAGTAATTTGTAGCCATTGCACTTTCAGTGTCCGTGTGTGTTTTTTAACAAATTTAATATGTTTATCTGGTTGATCCTACCTTTTCCTGTTGGAGTTGTTCTTTCCCAAGAATCGTTGGGACAAGCTTGGCAGTAGCTGTAGCAGGTGGGGGACTGGAACAGTTTTTTAAAATGTAAAATAGTTTGTTATTTTTTAATTTTTCTGTCGTTTGGATCCTTGGTGGGCTATCAAAGTAGTGGATGAGGAGAAACAGAAAGACATGCAGTTCACCATAATACAAGTGAACGAGACTCAGGAGACTGAGAGCCAGCAGGTGGCCATGCAGGCAGGGGACAGGAGCGCACATGAACAAGGAGGGGAGCCAGGCTGTGCATTATTTTGTTTTAAATGTGAAAATAGTTTTTCTTTTGTGTGTTTGGCCTTGTTAGTGGGCTATGAAAGTGATGAACAAGAGGCATGCAATTCAGTTTGATAGAGAGGCAAGATAGACTCAGGAGACTGGGGGTGGGGGACTGCAGCATATGTGAACAACCAGTTAGAAGACAAATCTTACAGAAATGGGGTTTAGGAGATGGTAGTGTGTTTCATATAAATGTTGATGAGTATTAGTTTATGAAATAGTAGGGGTGGGGGTGAGTCAGGCTGCAGATAACTGAGGTAAAACTGAAAGGGATGATACTGAATACATAAGCTATGTTTTAAAATAGACAAGTGCAAGGTTATGCACTTTGGTCACAGAAACACAAAGTCAAAATATTACCTGAATGATATTGAACTTCAGTCTACCAATAAAGAAAAAGACCTTGGGATGTTTGTCACCAATAATATGTTGTTCAGTGCACATACAAGGGAGGTTGTCAGACATGGAAACCAAATACTATCCTGTATATTAAAACTTGTAAGAAGTAGGGATAGGGAAGTTATCATGCCCCCTTGTATGGATCCCTGGTAAGGCCCCAGACTGAGTATTGCACCCAGTTTTTGGCACCTTATAAGGCTGGTGACATTGTACTGCTGCAGAGGGTGCAGAGAAGAGTAACTAAGAGGATAAATGGGATGTCACAACTCTCATATGAGGAGAGACTTAGAGAATCGGGACTGTACCCCCTGGAATACAGAAGACTTTGGGGAGATCTGCGCTTGACATATAAGGAATTTAGAAATACAGATCTCTAGGAATGTCTAGGATTGTGTAGAAGAGAACTTGGTAGGGCAACAAGGAATCACAGCTTTCAACTTAGAGGTGAACAATATAAAACAATGAAAGGGACAAGGTTCAACCAAAGATTGGCAAACATATGGAACAATCTACCAGAAACAGCAGTAAATGCTTCAAGCATAGACACATTTAAAATGGTACTGAATAGTTACATTCTACAGAATAATATTTGATGTTCCATTGTATAATGGTGAGTCAAATAATGGCTATGCTACTGACTCAGTGCAAATCCTATGAATCCTATAAATAGAATGCACTGTTAAATGAAAGTGAGTAAGCAGTGCTGGCAGGAGGAGGGAGTGATTGACAGATGGGGTAGAATAAACGTGAGTTCTAAAATTGAACACTAGTGGAAATAAATGAGTTTATGTAATGGGTAGTGTGTCCACACCAATTGCATAAATACAGTATATTGCAAAAAGGTTTGTTAATGCACCAGTTAGGGTTAAACTGACAAAAGTGGGGAAATGTGGTGCTAAGGTTGCCAGCCCTAACATCCCGCCCCATTCTGCAGTCAGCAACAGGAAAATCATTATGATTTGACCTCTCCTGTGGCCTCACAAATGAGTTGTGATGTGTGCCTTGGGACTGTCAACTCTAATGCTCACCCTTATTTATTGATGGAATGGGGTGAGCGTTAGGGTTGACAACCCCAAGGTACATGCCACACCTGATTTACAAAAATACAGGAGCGGTCAAACTAAAATGTTTTTTCTTGTTGATGACTGAAGGGTGGAGGTGGGGTGTTAAGGTTGACAACTCTAACACCACATCTCCCTGCTTTTGTTGGTTTAACCCTAACTAGTGCATTAACAATGTTTTTGCAATGAATTTCCTTTCTTTTTGAGATAGTATAATCGTATCCTCATTTGCTTGTGGGACCATGGGCCCTGCACTTCTATCCCTCCATAGATGCATACATGTATGTTGCTGTGGAAGCGTGGCACCCTCCAGGCCCTGCACTTCCATTTCTGCCAAAACAGCAACTTCTTTCATTCATTGTGTGGCTTGTTAAAGTTCCAATGTTATCTGATGGAGATTTGCATTTTTATTTTTTATGCTTTTTTATATTGCCCCTAAATGTTTAGGGAGGGAACATGTATTGTTCTTGTTTTGTGGGGTTCCCCAGGGCTCGGTGTTATCCCCCATGTTGTTCGCAGTGTATATGCTGTCCCTCGAAGATATTGTAAGAAGGTATGGGCTGAGGTTTCAATGCTATGCTGATGATACCCAGCTCTAACTTCCTTTTGCACCTGACCAGGATGGAGCTCTCTTAGTGTTTAATAACTGCCTCAAAGAAATCCGGGAGTGGATGGATTCAAGTTGGCTGAAGTTGAACTCAGAAAAGACAGAGGTGCTGGTTGTGAATCCGATGCATCGGATGGGGGGGCAGGGGGGTTGGTTCACCCTCCAGACTCTTTCTTGGGGGTGTTCCACTCCTAACCTCTCAACAGGTGTGTAATCTGAGGGTCATTTTTGATGAAAGGCTGACTCTGCATTCATTTTACCATCTGAGGAATATCTCTAGGATTAGACACCTTGTTCCATACAGCAATCTCTCTACTCTGATCCACACCTTTGTGTCCTTGCACTTGGACTATTGCAATTCCCTTTACCTAGAGCTTCCTGGGGTGGAAATCCATCACCTGCAGCTGGTGTAGAATGCAGCAGCCTGGCTTTTGACTGGTACCTCTCAGTCCAGTCATATTTTGCCAGTTCTGCGCAGACTGCACTGTCTGCCAGTTCAGTGGCGGATCACCTTTAAAGTCGGTCTTCTGACTTTTAAAGCCCTAAATGGACTTGGTCCAGACTACCTGAAAGAGCTCCTGGTCTCTTACTGCCCTGGGCAATTTCTCCGCTCAACTGACAAGGGGTTACTAGAGATTCTGAGGTCTGTCTGAAATCTTCTGGGGCCCATGCATTTATACATGCAGCCCCTACCCTCTGGAATTCTCTACCCCGTCAGTTACGGGAGTGCATGAATGTGGAGGGATTCAAAAAGGCCCTGAACACGTATTTATATATTCAGGCTTTTGGCGATTGATTTTAATTTTCTAAATATAATAGTTGTTATATATATTTTAATTATTTTAATTATTTGATATGTTTTTAAAATTTTGTAAGGTGCCTTGGTTTTTTGAAATGCGCCAAAGAAATAAAGTTATTATTATTAGTAGTAGTAGTAGTAGTAGTAATAGTCATTAAGACCTTTGTTTTGATATATAGATTGTCCCTTAATCCCAAATATTGAGGGGGTTATTGCTTGTTGAAGTTCCAATGTTATCCTATTGGAATTTTCTTTTTTTCTTTAACTGGCCCCTAAATGTTTTGGGGGAATATGCGTTATTCTTGTAGTACTCATTAAGATTTTTATTTTGATAAATAGATTTTCCCTCAAATCCAAATATTGAGAGAGTTATAGCTTGTTAAAGTTCCAGTGTTACCCTATGAGTATTTTAATTTAAATTTTTTTTTGTTGTGGGACCTAAATTTGTTTATGGGTAGTATGTATTATTCCTGTAATACTCATTAAGACAGTTGTTTTAATATATATATATTGTGTGTTAAGTCCAAATATTGAGGGAGTCATGGCTTGTTGAAGTTCCAATGTGGGAAAAAATTAAGGGCAATTTTTTTTTATACTAAGGCATTCTTTTTTCATATGGACAAAAGAAGCATATGAAAAAGGATGCCTTCATATGAAAAAGGAATGGGAAAAAACGAAGTCCGTTAAGTCCCAATATTGAGGGAGTCATGACTTGTTGAAATTCAAATGTGGGAAAAAATTAAGTACAAAATCTTTTTTTGTATGAAGGCATTCTTTTTTCATATGAACGAAAGAACCATACAAAAAAGGATGCCTTCATGTGAAAAAAGAATGGGAAAAAACTAAGTCCAAATTATTTTTTCATATGAAAGCACTCTTTTTTCATATGAATGTAAAGAGCATATGAAAAGGGATTCATTTATATGAAAAATATGGGGAAAAAAATGAAGACCAAAATCTTTTTTCATATGAAAGCATTCTTTTTTTGTATAAACAAATCTTTTTTTGTATGAAGGCATTGCAGCAGGAGTGCCAGAAGGACCAGGAAAGCCCAAGCTGCAACCCAAATGCCCCATCCTCAGGGCCACCGCAATCAGCAAGGCTCTACACCCTTTTCTGGGCAGGACTCCCCAGAGCCGTGACCTGTGGCAGAAGTGCCAGAAGGACTGGGAAAGCCCAAGCTGCAACCCAAATGCCTCATCCTTGGGGCTGCCACCACCACAAACAGCAAGGTACACCCGCTGAATGCCAACCAGAAGCTACCTAACAAAGGGCTGTTTGAATTTCTGGTGCAATTTCTTTCCTTGCCTCTGATTGGATGTGGACCCTATAGTCTGCCTCATGATTGGACAAGTAGCTGGCTCCTTTGATTTTTAGCATTTTTCTTACCTTCTCTCTCATAGAAGTAAACAATTATGAATATTTAAGTTAGTTGTTTAAGTGAGCGGTTCTTTTTAGGAATTGAACTGCATTTACCTTAGCTGCTGATAGATTGACTGTACAGCTGTGTAGAATATTTAATTTGCTGCCTTTCTCTGGGGTGCATCTCGTGCCTGTGTTTTTTTTTTTACTCTTTATCCTTAACCTGGCTAATTCTTCGTGCCCTCTGCCCTGACTGCTCTAGGTCACTCCCCTCTGCTACATCCCCCCACCTAGTGCCTTTGTTTGCTGGAGCCCTCCCATGTCCCTCTCCTTACTTAAACCTGCTCCTTCCGTCTCCCACAGGCTCTGCGTCCTTTTACAGGCAGGACTCCCCGGAGCCGCGACCTGCAGCAGAAGTGCCAGAAGGACTGTGAAAGCACAAGCTGCAATCCAAACACCCCATCCTCAGGGCTAGCGCCACCACAAACAGCAAAGAATACCAGCTGAACACCAACCAGAAGCTACCTAACAAAGGGCCATTTGAATTTCTTGTGCAATTTCTTTCCTTGCTGCTGACTGGATGCCGACCCTTTAGTTTGTCTCCCTATTGGACAAGTAGCTGGCTCCTTCAGTTTTTAGCATTTTTCTTACCTTCTCTCTCATAGGTACCCCACCAGTGCTTCGCACTGGCTCCCCCACCCTCCCCCACTTCATCTGAGCTGCACACTTGTTATACAGCTTGCGGAAGTCATATGGCTATCAGGTTGTTTTTCTATGACTATCAGGTTATTTTTCCATTTGCTTCTTATTGCAAGATACTACCACTACACTGTTTAAATGTTTAGGAATGGTTAACACCACACCAGTTATTCTGATAGTCACTGTTTTGCCAAAACAAAATGATGGAATTATGAAAATGCAACTGGTCCAAACTGCTGGGAAACCACTTTGTTTGTGGTAATCAATGTGGTTTTATTTTTATTTATTTATACATTCAGAGATACACCTTTGAGCTCAGGAGCTCATTTACAAAGGTTCCTCATCAAAAGAAAGAAGTTACAAAGCAAAACGGAAAATGAAGGAAGTTACAAAGCAAACAGGTAAAGTAGAGGAGCAGCATCATTTCAGCCTTGTCTTAGTAGGTTATAGTGGATGCAATAGCGGTCATGGGACAATTGTATGTATAGGTACATAAGGTACTAGTTACTGCATATGTAGTCCATAATGAGAAACACTGAGAGGGTGCAGTGTCAGGTCAAACTGTTTATGTAATCCCAAACAAAATGTAACTTAGAGTGGGCACACTGTCAGGTCTGGTAGCAGTCACAGTGGGAGCATAAGGAGAATTTTTTCAGCCCAGCTTTAAACTGGATTAGATAGCAGAGTGGTTGGTACCTCATTTAGCCAAAGAGAAGCTCTGTAGGCAAAGGAGCATTGAGCCAAGCTGGTCTTACAGAGAGGTACAATTAGTGCATTCCTTTGCAATTCTTCTTACTGAGTAGTGGTTTTGGATGGGGTGGAGGAAATTTTGGATAGCGGGGGGAAAGACCCTGGTGTGCCTTCATACCTAGCATGCAAACCTGGTACTTGATTCTGTCATGTAGCAGGAGCCATCCAGATTGGGAGTACAAGGTGCAGGTATGTGTGAATCTATCAGCTCCTAGGATGAACTGACAGATCTTATTTAGTACCAATCTGACCCTCCCAAGGACCATGTCAGTGACTGCACTACAGATTGTGAGTCCGTAGTCAAGCACTGGTAGGACAGCGCTAGATACTGCTATGCGCCTAGCTGCAGGTGTGAGGTAGTGTTCATGCCTATAAAGTGCCCTTAATACTATGGATGCTAGTTTTACCATACAGTCTACGTGTGGGGCAAATAAGAGTGTCTCATCTAGGAATAAAAATAATCACAGAAGTCCATTTTTCAAACATTATCCCATTGGTCTGTGTACAAACAGGTGAACAAAGTGGGTGCTTTGGTACCTTTTGTTGGCCCATAAAGAAATATCCAGTACACAAACTTTCATACTTACACATACTGTAGCCATCGTCTAAAGAATGGGTCTAGTAAGCCTGAAAGTTTGTTTACTGAATATTTCTTTTTGGTCCAATAAAATGTATCATATCACCTACTCTGTTCACCTGCATAAACATTATTTTCACTTTTTCAGTCACCATAAATCAATGGCCTTGCAGTGGATTTTCTATCTATAGGAAATATCTGAAGTCCAACTTAGCAGTGTCAGTGGCTCAGTAGGTAGCACACTCGCCTCTGAGGCCGGGAGATTAGAGGGCTGTGGGTTCAGTTCCCACATCTGGCACTTGGGTTAATATCCTAGTACTGACACTGTAATGCAGCATGAGAGGGGTGCTGCATTTCTGAGGTGCTGTCTTTCGGATGAGACATTAAACCGAGGTCCCATCTGCCTGGATTGGTGGTAGTTCAGGTGGATGTTAAAGATCCCATGGCACTTATCGAAAAGAGTAGGGGAATTTCCCCGGTGTCCTGGCCAAATTTCCCTCATTCACTAAAAAAAAAAATACCACCAGCAGCTTAATCTGGTTCAAGGTCAGTTGGCATTCATCTGTATCCCCCTTCCCCCAGGTCGTGCCTGAAAATAGGCATGATTTGTCTAGTGCACTTACCTGGTCAACAAAAGCTAAATAAATAAATAAAACTCAAAAGGGGCATTGTCCAGTATTTTTCCAAAAGTGTAATTGTAAATGAAAACTTTCTTCCTGGTAACCTGTAGCTACAGTATGAAATTAAAACAGAAGTCCTAACCTTGCACACATGATCATATCTACAAACTATAAAGTAAATAATGATATGACCTGTTCACTTAGGACCTCGCTGGCCATCCTAATTTTGAGTCATTCAAGAAAATGCAATCTTACTTTAAAAACTAGAAATTAGTCAGCCTGGTGGCACTGAGGGTTGAGGTACTGGATGCCACACCTCGCACCCCACCAGCGACCTGGGTTCAGGAGCGAGCTCGGGCCACCAGGGATCAGCTGGGGGGGAGGACAAGGAGCCAGGATGGAGCAGCCACAAGGTGGCTCTCTTCTCCAGGGAGGGATGTGGGGTTCTCCCAGCTCATGGCTGCCTCTCGGTGGAGGCTGGGGGGCAGTGCCAAGCCATAGAGGGAACCTGGCATTAGTACGGGGAGGATGGAAGAAGCCATCACTGGAGCCGTGATATGCATGAGCACCTCCAAGTGCATGGGCTGTCACGTTTCGGGGTCCCAGGACTAAAGGGGTGAAAATACAAAATAAATGTCTCTCCCATTGCTGAGAAGGTGAGGTGGCAACAGGGGAGCAAAAAGGAATATAGAAAAAATAAACCAACTAGAAATTAGATAAAAACGCTGTTATAGGATTGTGATAACCTGTATCATACAAGTCTAAAACGTGAATGTTAAATAAAAAAAGGTCTAGACTGAAGACCCTCTGTGAGGTAACAAGTATGAGTATTTAATCTACATAGCATATTTGTACATAGAGTTCAGTTGCTTAAACCTTGATACAGCGCCTGATAATGGATCCTATCTGATTATTTAGCACTAATTGTTTTCATTTGCTCCAGTGATAATCACAACCACAGTGAGTAAGGAGACGGGTGCCACTTTTAGCACTTCCTGAGACAGCCCTTTTCTAAACACTCAGGAACCAGAATTCTAGTAGTCTTCACCTTGAGATAAATCCTAGTACATCTGAGGAGAAAAGGCTCCTGTAAGTAAAAAGTCAACATTTGCATTTAAATGGAGATGTTAAAAAAGTTTAACCTTTCATTTGTTGGCATTTTGCCCTGTGTAAGTCTATGCCTACTGAATAATTATTTAGTCGAGAGTGTGGAGCATTGAGCAATGAATGGAAGCAGAGGAAAACAAATCAAATCTTGTACTTATCCCCCATCTTGTTTCCAATTTTGTTGAGGTGGCCCTGTGTCACTAGTGCAGAAAGGCACTACCTGGTACCATGATCACCAAGATGAGCTTTATCCCAGAAGCACCCTGGCAAAGCCATCCCTGAACATGCATCTTAAATATTTAGGATTGCCCAAACTAAAATATACTTCCCTCTATATAGGGCTGTTCATGTTCTAGTTCCTGTCTTCCTGTACTTTGAGCTGCCTTATAAATTGAATTCTATTTAACTGAAAGAATGTTTTCATAAATATTTTCTTATGATCACAGAGCATTTATGATATTTAAAGATACTGACCTTGATTTTCAAACAGCTGAGACTGATGCAAGTACCCTGGTACATCACAGAGCATTTATGATATTTAAAGATATTGTCCCAGATTTCAAAAGAGCCAAGATTGATGCAAGTACCCTGGTGTGTCAAATTCTGCATCAGTTCTGATTTTCTAATGCAGGATGCATCAAAAACATTATGTACTGTGCCAAAGTGGCCTGCGCCAGGCTTGTGTCAAAAATCTGGGTGCATCATGTCACAACCGGCCATTGTGTCAAAAACAACAAGCATTTGTCAATGCCGAATGTTTGCTTGCTGGTATTAGCATTGAAATTACAGGAGTTAGACAGATGCAGAATAGGAATGGCAGTGAAGTAGTGAATTTCACGCCAACCCCACCTCCACCCTGCAGAGATGGACAGGCATTGGGGTATGCATTTGGGTCATCGCCAATAACGTTCATGCTATGTCACCTCACCCAATCCTGCAGACACCGACTCATGTTGATGTGTGCCTTGTGGTGCTCAGCTTTACAGTCACCCCATTCCATAAGGACATATGCTGAAATGGGTGCAGTATAGGAGAATGGGGTGAACTCTGGGGCCGAAGAGTCTAAGGCACACCTCAATGCCTGTCACTGGCTGGGGGTTGGGGGTGGGATGGCATGAGCATTACAGTCAGCAATCCAAAGGCACACCCCTGATGCCTGTCAGTCTGTACAGGTTAGGACGTTATGGTTAGAAACCCTAACACCCAGGGCATTTGTTGGTATTTATACTACAAATTTCCAACATGGCCTTTTAGTGACCCCACCTCATGAAAGCATTTGGGACCTCTTCTCATGAACAGTGGCAGTGTGATTTTGTTAATGTGTCCTGAACTTTGAGTTCCCACAGCGACCGTGCCATTGTGTGCCAGATGTACGAAAACACAGATCAGGCAGGATGTGAAGAATGACAGCTGTACCATTCATAGGGAGGTGTGAAGAGATGGCAATGTTTAAAATCTGTAGTGAAAATATTAAAAATGCTCGCACTTCTGAGCGTACGTGGAAACTGCGCAACACATGCCCATAACACAGTCATCTAGTGGAATTATTTCACCAAATTTTCAACTTAGGCATTTTGTGACCTCTGCTCATGAACTATGATTTTCTTAATCAATCCTGAACATTGATTTCCCACAGTGGCCGTGCTATTCTGTGCCAGATGTGTAAACGCATATTATGAGCAGAAAATGAAAAATTACAGCTGTACTGTTCATGAGGAGGTGTGAAAAAATGCCAATGTTGAAAATCTGGAGTGAAAATATTACAAATGCATGAAATTATGAGGGTGCATGGAAACTGTGATACTCATAACACAGCCATTTTGACTTTTGTCACTAAATTTTCAACATAGGCATTTTAGCACCTCTGCTCATTAACAGTGTCACTGTGATTTTTTTAATCTGTTCCAAACACTGACTTCCCACAACGACTGCGCAATTGTGTGCAAGACGTGTGAAAACACATTTTGGCCAGGATGTGAAAAATGATAGCTGTACTGTTCATAAGGAGGTCTGAAAAAATACCAATGTTGAACATCTGGAGTGAAAATACTACAAATTTGTGAAGTTACGAGGGTGCATGGAAACTATACAATGCATGCTCGTAACACATTCATTTTATGAATGTCTGTCACCAAATTTTCAACATAGGTATTTTGGGACCTCTGCTCATGAACAGAGTCACTGTGATTTTCCTAATCTGTCCCAAATACTGATTTCTCACAGCAACTGTGCTATTCTGTGCCGGAAGTGTGAAAACCCATTTTGGCCAGCACGTGAAAAATGACAGCTGTACTGTTCATAAGTAGGTGTGAAAAAATGCCAATGTTGAAAATTTGGAGTGAAAATATTACAAATTTGCGAAGTTACAAGGGTGCGTGGAAACTGCACAATGCACGCTTGTAACACAGTCATTTTATGGACTTTTTTCACCAAATTTTCAACATAGGCATTTTGTGACCTCTGCTCATGAACAATGTTACTATGATTTTCTTAATCAATCCCGAACATTGATTTCCCACAGTGGCCGTGCTATTCTGTGCCAGATGTGTAAATGCATATTTTGAGCAGGAAATGAAAAATTACAGCTGTACTGTTCATAAGGAGGTGTGAAAAAATGCCAATGTTGAAAATCTGGAGTGAAAATATTACAAATGCATGAAATTACGAGGGTGCATGGAAACTGCGCAATGTACACTCATAACACCGCCATTTAATGGACTTTTTTCACTAAATTTTCAACATAGGCATTTTAATATGCAGCCCATGATGCTTTGCATTGTGTGGGCATGTGTGATTTTGTATTTTCTTGAAACTTGGCTTCCCAGCCAAATGCCCTTTGGGGTAACCCTTGCCTCAGTGTTTGTGCACAGAGGTTCTTTGTCTTTAGCACCTCTGCTCATTAACAGTGTCACTATGATTTTTTTAATCTGTCCCAAACACTGACTTCCCACAGCGACTGCGCTATTGTGTGCCAGACGTGCGAAAACACATTTCGGCCAGGATGTGAAAAATGATAGCAGTACTGTTCATAAGGAGGTCTGAAAAAATACCAATGTTGAACATCTGGAGTGAAAATACTACAAATTTGTGAAGTTACGAGGGTGCGTGGAAACTACACAATGCACGCTTGTAACACATTCATTTTATGAATGTCTGTCACCAAATTTTCAACATAGGCATTTTGGGACCTCTGCTCATGAACAGAGTCACTGTGATTTTCCTAATCTGTCCCAAATACTGATTTCTCACAGGGACCGTGCTATTCTGTGCCAGAAGTGCGAAAACCCATTTTGGCCAGCATGTGAAAAATGACAGCTGTACTGTTCATAAGTAGGTGTGAAAAAATGCCAATGTTGAAAATTTGGAGTGAAAATATTACAAATTTGTGAAGTTACAAGGGTGCGTGGAAACTGCATGACGCACGCTTGTGACAGTCATTTTATGGACTTCTGTCACCAAATTTTCAACATAGGCATTTTAAGACCTCTGCTCATGAACAATGTCACTGTTATTTTCTTAATGTGACCAGAACACTGATTTCCCACAGTGACTGCACTAGTCTGCACCGGAAGTGCGAAAACACATTTTGGCCAGGATGTGAAAAATGACAGCTGTACTGTTCATAAGGAGGTGTTGAAAAATGGCAGTGTTGAAAATATGGAGTGAAAATATTACAAATTCGCGATGTTACGAGTGTGCGTGGAAACTGTGCAACACACACTCATAGAACAGTCATTTTTGGGGATTTGTTTCACCAAATTTGCAACATAGGCTTTTTGAGAGCGCACTTCATGAACAGTGGCACTGTCATTTCATTAATTGGTCCCAAAAGGTGAGTACATGCAGTGACCGCAAAGTCACTTTTCAGGAGCGACTAACACCATGACAATGACTGAATTCATGAGGAGGGGTCCCAATAACCCCATGTTGAAAATTTGGTGCCAAAATTCCCAAAAATGCCCCAGATATGCACCAAAGTTGAAAAAACCCTATTTATGCCATTATACAGCTTACCAGCATTTCTTCAGTTCATGGTCGGCTTTGAACAGTGCAGACGTATTCCCAGTCTACCGAAGATTGTCGCACCAGGCTCCGGAGGCAAGTATGGGGTGGGGGGTGGTGTGGAGAGGTAGGGCACAGTGGTGGGTGTGGGTTGGGGAGGGACCTGACCAGCATGGGACTGTTTCCTTTCTTTCGGGAAGAAAAAAAAAAAACAAGACGTCACGGGAAGGTATTTTGTTTTTTTGCAGGCTTGCTTTCGGCATATTGGGGTGGGCTTCCAGTGTGCCACCTGCCTTTTTGGGGTGGGGGGACTTAAGCTGATGGAGAGTGGGCCCCCCGTTGGCAAAAAATAACTATTTGGCGGGGCATGATGCCGAGAGGGATTGGGCACCCCCCTGGGCACATAACAAATGGGGGAGCATTATGCCGACAGGGAGTGGGCTCCCCCATCAGCAAATGAACTGGGCCAAGGGCATGCCGACAGGGGGATTGGGCACCCCAGTCAGTCGGCTTTCATGAGGCTCTGAGGCAGCGGCTATGCCACCGCCATATTTAGGGACATGTTGGACCAGGCAAGGTACTGCCCTGCAGTGACTGGTCGCTCCCTCATTGCAGCGGAATGGCTGATGCTGCAATGACGAGTCGGCCCCTTTTTGCAGCAGCCAAATCGTTTCAAGTTGGTGGCAGTTCTGCAGAACCAGTGTCATCTGGAACTGGGACTGCACTGAATGAACAGTGCCAAGCCCACAAATGCAGTGCCGGTATTGGCTGCCACAGTGCCGCACCTCCACAACCCACTTCTCTCCTAAGCTGCCACATAATGTTTCTTACGCATGCACACAAGCAAACATAAAAATGATGCAGCATCCCCTTTTTTTCAGATTTTAAAGGTGGAACATGTTTGTGCTGAACACAGTGTGCACCTGTAAAGTCAAGGTGGAGCTGGTCTAACTGACTCTAGAGCATATAAATAGGCTCACAGTAGGCAGGCAGAGCCAAGTCACTACTGGGCGATACTGCTGCAGCAGAAGCATCAGAGGGATGAAAGTACAAACTATCATCGCTAGTGGCCCTACTGGCCATTAGGGTGGCCATGTCAAGGTAGTAAATAAATGCCTGACAACAGCCTGGCATGGTACCATGCCAGGGCAGGTCACAGAGACAGGGGGCAACCCAGAGGAGATAATACAGCAAGGGTGTACTGGAGGCAGACCTGATACCAGGATCTGACAGAGGATGCACTGCCTTACCAAAGCTGCCATAACAGAGCTGTTCAACGAGCTGAGAAGGGAATTGCAGAGCAGAACCCACAGAGCCATCTAATACCAGTGGATGTGAAGATCACCACAACACTCTGATTTCTTGCCATGGGGAGCTTCCAGATCCTGACAGGTGACAATGTGGGCATTGCACAGTCTTCTATGTCTAAGTGTCTGAAATGATTGCTGGATGCCCTGCAGGATACATAGATACATCAGCTTCCCTCAGAATGCACAGCAACAGCAGGTTGTGAAGCAGGACTTCTATGATATTGCATGGTTCCCCCACATACTGGGTACAACTGACTGCATGTATATTTCCATAAAGACACCATCACTTGATGAGGACATGTATGTTAGCAGAAAGGGGTACCACTCCATGAATATGCAGGCGTTATGTGACAACCAGCGCAGAATCCTGATGTGGTCACCCAGTACTCTGGATCCTGCTATGGTGTGTTCATATTCTGCCACAGTGATCTGTGTGAGGCATTTGAGCAAAGAGACATATGGGGAGCTTGACTGATAGGTAGATGCATGACACAAAGCATGACATGTGGACCGTGCAGTGTGACGCAATCTGGGCATACACACAGCACACCATGTGCGCCAAGTGATCAGGCAATGTATAGGTGACATTATACACAGTACAGCACATGGTATAGCATGTACATAACATGGCAGAGGTAGGCTAGGGCAGCAGAGGGGCCACGGGTGGGTATGTATGCGATAGACTGTGCACGTCCATGGTCCGCCATCATGGTGGGGGGTACACCTGAGCATGCAGACACCGCAACAGTGCAATAATGGGTGGACAGTGGCATGGCCACAGGGTTAACTTATGCATGTTAGTTCCACAGATGACAGTGGCTATCCACAGCAGCCATGGTTCATGACACGGTTGAGACACCTGGACACAGACACAGAGATACGGTACAATTAAGTCCGCGCTTTGACACGTTCAGTTATTGAGAGGACCTTTGAGCTATTGAAAATGCAATTCCATTGCCTGGACAGATGAGAGAGAGAGTCCTGCTATACACACCAGCAATTGCTTGTAAGATCATTGTGGCATGGTGCATACTTCACAATATAGCCATAGCACACAGGAGTGCCATGCCAGAGGTGGATACAGAGCTGAGCGATGATGATGAAGGAGGAGAGGATGCCAATGTGGACATCAGACCTGTGCAGGTGACTGCCAGGACATGCAGTGATGTAGCCGGACACCGTATGACAACCCAACTGATCAGCAACCACTTGATGTAAGCAGACAGGATTATCAAAATGGCACCACAACCACAGGCACTCGCGTACCTTCAGACGCCAGAATTGGAGTCCACATGACCAGTTGAGTGTATGACTGACTGCATGGTTGAATGGATGGCATGCTTATGTGGGTATCACCAGCAGTGATGCGACAGGTGCACTGTGTGTACCTATCACCCCATCCACATGCAGGTGAATGGGCACAGCGGCCATGGTGGCATAACATGTGACACTGAGGTCATAACACATGTACATACACCATCATGGGACATGTACCCAGGCAGAGCTGTGTGGGAGGGGATGCCACCTGGTGCTGCCTAAAGGCAGTGGCAGCACTGTTGCTGGTTTAGTGCCCGCTGTCTGTAGGTAGCCTCCAGGTGGCAGATTAGCATATCTCGGCAAGCACCCAAACAAGAAGGTCAAGGCACACTGCACGTCGAGAGTGTTGGTGGCTGGAAGGTTGCAGCATGTCCAGGAGGACTGCTGAAAGAAGACAGCAGACATGCCACAAAGACACAATCAATGGCGATGGGCAGGGAGGCTGATAACTGAACCCCATGAGCCATATGACGGACATGGTTGAGGTGCCGCGTGATATGAGTGTGTGTGAAACCTCAAGAGGTGCAACAGCATGCAGAGCAGGCCAACAGGCATATATGTAGTGTGGTCCACGAGAATGGGACATCATGACCATGTGAGTGCAGCCCACATTCCCACCCCCCAAAATGCAGGTGTGCTAGGGCCTCCCTGAGAGCACAGGGTCATAAAACAGGTGGACTATACTGTGTATGGACTCATGTATACTACACAGCTATGACTTGTGTGTGCTCCACAATCCAAGGGTGTCCAGACATGACCCAGTTACACAACAGTGGCACAGTCTGTCCCCCATAGCTATCACATGTGACACACCCAGAACAGCCATACATCCCTGCACTGGTACCTGTATACACTGGCCAGCAAGAGTAGTCTGTGCTCCACAGCATGCCTGCACACACTGGGCAGTGCAGACACCCCTGGCATAGTGCAGAATGGGCCCCTCACAGTTGCGTCATAGTTACTTGGTCCTGGACCAAGTCCTCTCATGTACATGTACCTGTTGGGGTACTGGATGCACCTGGGCCTATGCCATGCTGTACTGTGGTGTGCTACCCCTGGGTATGCTAGAACATATGTCACACTACTGACATGTGCACGGTGCATGTCCACAGGTGTCTTATACACCTTGATAGCTATCCACAGGTGCCTCACTGTCATGTATACTGGTCATGTCACATGCCCCTAGCCAGCCCAGTGCCACCCATGCGGTGCACATACCCTGTGTGGGAGGCTCCCTTGCTGTGTGTGGGTGGGTCACACTTGTGTACGAAACAGGACACACATATTTTTCATCATTAACTTTATTTATATATACACAGCTGAGCGGGAGTGGTAACAGATAAACTATCCATGCAGATGATTTCTGGCACATGTAACCTGCTGCTGTCTTTGTGCTCTGCATGTGCCCCTTTAGTGGCCTCCCATTGCACCTGCTGAGTGCTTGCCACACCTTTTTCCCTGTGTGTGCCTATGATTCCCCACCATCACGGTATGTGGTCCCTGTTTTCCATCGTATGTCCATGCTGTGTCCCTCTGTCATGTGTCCATAATGGTCCAGGTTTCCCATGCCATGCAGTGTGCCTGGGCCATTATTCTAGGATGTACACAACCAGTGCTTTATTTTGTTTTTGGGACACCCTTCCCCTTCCCACTGTGCCTATGAGACTGTCCATCCCATGTGTGTGAGGTATGTGGGCAGTGGGTGGCCATGGCTGCCCTGCTGCTACCTGTATCCCCATCCGGTCCCCCTGGCCAGTGTACAGTTGTCCCTAGCAACCTCCTTGTGGCTGGCTCTGTGTTGTAAAGTGTACTACCAGCTGGCATCTCTTGCATCACAGTATCCTTTGGCTTCCTCACCCTTTTCCTTGGGGGTGCATCTGTGGCACTGTCTCCTCCTGTAGCAGGAGTGTCCTGTATGGGGGTGCCTCTGGTGGCCATGGTGCTCCAACAGATGGTGGTGTGAGACTGTGATGCACTGGTGGCTTAGAATGTCGTAGCCTGGAGCTGTATGGTGTGCTGAGTGCTGTGTGCCTGCCGTGAGATGTCAGTGCCTTATGGGACCTGTTGTGTGGGGGTGCCCCTGGAGGTCTTGGTGCTCCAATGCATGGTGGTGTGGGACTGTGTATTACTGGAGGCCTGTGTTGTTGGAAACCACACCTCTGAAGTGGGCTGGACTCTGTGTGCATGCCCTGTGGTGCTAGTGGTTGCTGGGTCCTTCTTGTGTGGTGCCAGCCTTGGTGGTGTTTGCCCGTGGCTGCTGCTCACGTTGACTGCTGGTGGTCCGAGTAGTTATGGCAGTGGTTTTTGAGGCCAGGTGGTTGCTTGGGGCCTAGGATGGGGTATGTTCTGGTGCTGTTGGCTGGAAGGTGCTGCCAGACTCCATTGTATGTTGTATGGCGTGCTGAGTCTGTGCTTCCCTTTGGGCCTGTAACATCTGTGTAGGATGTGCCTGTTGATGCTGTGTTCTGTGTTATATGGGCCAGAGTGCACTGGGATGCCCTGTAATGTCCACTCTGTACCTATTTCCAATGTAAATTTCATATGGTACCCTGGGGTGACCTGTATTCCCATATCTACCAGGTCCATTACCCTTTGTTCCCATTAGGCCCCTGTGGTCCACTGTATGCACTGTTCTGTCACTCTGTTCCATGTAGAGATGTGTTATGTGGCCACTGTGTTGCTGTCTGCTGTGGCCGGTGTCATACTGCCAGCCTGAAACAGTGCTCTTAACAGGCACCGGGAAGGGTAACAGTGTATCTATGGTGTTGCGACCCCCTCACACTGCTCTGCTGCTTGTACCATATGGCCTCAGTGATGTTGTTTAGTACAGAGATGATGGCAGAGGTCTGTTCTTGTTGAACAGTAATGCCCTTCTCCAGCACTGATGTCATGCGCTCCAGGGCTTCTGTCTGTCACGGTGTGTTTGCTTGGAGCCCATGAAGCACTGCTGTGTGTTCCATATGCCAGGCTGCATGTGCTGTACCTCAGATGGGATTGAATCCTGTACCCCAACCATGGCCTCATCAGTGTGACTGTAGTGTTCCCTAGCAGCACTGTGGTGTGCATCCATGGTAGCCCAGATTGCTGTCATCTCCTGACTCAGTGCTGTGTCAGTGTCCAGCACAGTCTGTCAGTAGTGGTCGAGGTCATCATGCTCCATGAGTGCACTGTGGATGTCCTGTGCAGGTGACTACACTGTCCCCTCCTCATGTCTCAATTGTGGTGGACCGAGTTCTTGCACAATGTTCTCATGGATTGGCTCACCAATATCTGTCTGTGACCCATCACTGTCACAGTGTATGCTCTGGATGGCTTCCTCAGTGTCAGTGGTCAGCTGTGTCACCACAGACAGTTCCCACTGACCCAAGATCTGCTCCTGGACATCCTCAGTCACCAGGCTTCCAATGGTATCTGTTCTGTGTCCATGTCAGCTGTGCCCTCATCCCCAGCCTGCACGTGAGCAGTGGTGCCACTCGTGCCCAGGATTGCTGTTCCCAACTGTTCTGCAGAGGTACCCGTGGAGGCACACACATATCCAATACTAGTGGCTCTGTTGTGCAGCCATGGCAGTAGTTTGATGTCTACTGTCTCCATTACCACTCATTGCTGTGTAACATCCCTCTCCACATAGGGGTCCCCGACCACCAACAGATGGGGGAGGGTGCATCTTGGCACAGCTGCAGGCCACTGCTGTGTATGTCAGCCACCATTCCCTACTATCCTATGGAGAGTACCAGGCCTTGCATGTGGCTACAACACTGGCCTGCATTACATCAGGTGTCAGGGTACACTTGTCATATACTCCGGTCCACACACCCTCCCTACTTGCGTTGGGCTCCCACAGTTGCAGTTGCTTCTTCTAGACCAGTGTGGTTTGCACACGGTAGTTTAGTTAGTTTTTGTTTACTGGGTAAGTGCACTAGACAAATTCTGCCTATTTACACCTATAGCTGTGTGGTATTGGAGCCTCTATGTAGCCTGCTGGTTGGCTTTGCCCAAGGATGTGTGGTGCACCCCACCGGGTGTGGGGGTTGGCGTGGTGGTACTGGGGAGTGCAGTAGCATATCCTGCACATTGCAGCTGTGGTGTACACTACCGATGTGTTGTTCTTCCATTCTTTTCTGCAGGCCACTGCTCTGCAGTACAGGAGTAGGGTATGCTCACACCACTAGTGGGTGTGTCTGCAGGGTGAGGTGCTCCACCTTCATAGGGTTTCTCTCCTTCCCTAAACACACCTATGGGCTGGGTCCCCATGTGACACCTGTCTTGTGGCATCCTCCTTCTGTGGTCTTTGGTGCTTCCTCCAATGCCTGCCACCTCCTGCGCCTATGTCCAGCATTCAGACATTGTGTCCTGGCACATGCCTATATATTCTATAGCCATCTCTCAGTAGGGAGCCCATGGCCCATCCCCCTCCCTCCACAGTTATGTTACCTGTACATTGCAGGCCTCTGTTGCCAGGTTGCTGGCCACCTCAGTGTGGCATGCTGCACAACAGCTTGTTGTACTGTTGCTGACCACAGGAGTTCATCCCATGCCTGTTCTTGGTAGGCCAGGTGCCATGTCACCACTGGCAGCCTATGCATATGTCCCAACTGCCTTCCTGGTCCATGGTACAGGGCTGTGTCTTGTGACACAGTGCACATACTCATTCTGGGGCACTGTGCCCAACTCCAGCTCTGGGTACAGTGTGTCCCTGTTCCCATCATGCACAGCTGTGTGACACATGACTGAATTGCCACTAGTGGCCACGTTTTGTCCCATTGTCGGTTTCATACTACAGCCTTGCCCTGCTGTGGCCCTTCATGCCTTACACTGCATTCATGGTTCTGGACATGTGTATCTGGTACACATCAAAGATACTGTAGACCACCTCTTTGGCTGTAACACATGCATGTGGGGCATTACACGTGTGCTGCCCTTGCCTGGTGACACACGTTTGACATCGAGGCAGGCACTACCATCCCCCAGGTTTTATTCTGCTCTATGCACACCTGTGTGGACCTGAACCCTTACTTGTTCCTCTACTATGGTTTTGTCATTTTCTCCCCCACCTTGTGCAGTTACAGAGCCTGTGACATATCTGCTGAACTCTGTAATCTGAAGACGTCCAGGTTGCTGTCCCCGTCAATTGTATGACTGCTGAGATGTGATGCCACATGCTGCTCCTGGCTGCTTAGGAGTATCACCTGACTTGGTCCAGCACCAGTAGCCATGGTACATTGTCTACTGTGGGCCATTTTCTCCTTGGACTTCCACCTTATATCATGGTAGAGCTTTTTCAGTTTTCTTATTGAGTGCTTGACTGTGCCTACTGCATTTACTTTCATGGCCACCTCATCCTAGGCCTGTTTCCTTCAGTCCTTCAGCTCCTTCTCACCACCTCTTGATAGTAAAAGGTCTACCTGAGCATCTGTCTCATCTATCAGTGTATCTGTTTCCTCCTGTGTAAAGTCTTTTTTGCATTTTTATTTTCTAGCCCTTTCCTGCACCATTGTTTGGCTTATTCCCACTGCCATTGATTGCACCACTTTTTTTGATGCAGCTTCTGTCAATCCTTTCACTTGTGGCAAATTTATGATGCGGTGTCTGTCTTGCATCTGTTGGGGGGAGACTCTGACACATTGACTGCCTCTGTAATTAAATCTAGTACATCCATTCTGACACAACTGACTTTGACGAAAGATACACTTTTGACACACCTTACGTCGCTCTAAGGCATTTTTGAAAAATTGGACCTATTATGTTTTTTGCAATTTCAACCATTTTGTAGTAATTCTTAAATAAAATCAGCAGAAGATTAATGTGGGACATTATAATAAAGGGGTTATGTTTATATTATGTATTTCTTATTTATTTAGTTATTTATTTTCAAAGGTTTTCACCAAGAAGACATCCTGAGCTGAGAAGAGCTTATTGCTAGGAGTGTCCTGGGGGGTGTGGGGGAGTATAGAGGAACCACAATAAACATAATAATACAAGTGAGTAATATAGAAGGCAAAAACAGTGGTCAAATGTAAAGCACGAGCTGTTGTGCAAAATGAAGCCAAGTGCAAAGCAAATAGGTGGGCAGAGATTCAGCAGTAAGGAACTGTAATGCCTCACACAAACGTCAGATATACAGTAGAATTATGAATTATGTATACAGGCAAGTAAAAGTGAAAATTAAATTAATAAAGGCAAGAATGAACAAGGCACCAATTTATTCAATTGTACTTGATTCAACTGTAAATTAGCCTAGTGTCCAACTGTATTTGCAACTAAAAGATTGAAATAATGTCTGGGAACAATAATTTAGACCCAGAGAGAGAAATTTGGTTACATTCGTGAAAGTGATGTGAAGGAGATTTGGGGCGGACTGGGGGAAAGAAGTTTAGTTTAGTTAGTTTTTGTTGACCAGGAAAGGAGGGCTAGGCAACTGAGGTGGAGCAAGTGCAAGAACAGTCAAGAAAGCTATGGTGATGGAGTAAACTCTTCAGGGCAGAATGAGTGAAAGGGGGAAAAGAGACCACAGCAAAGGCAGCCTATGTGAAAAATCAGCCTGCCAGGCTAAGGTTTTAGTGAGAGTAAAAATAACAAATTTCAGAATTTCTGAGGGGGGCAGAAGGAGGTGGGGACTGGAATGAAGAGAACTGAGATAGTTGGGGAGGGATACAAACCAGAAAATGGAGATGAGGGAAGACAGTGAGAGAGGTGCCTGATCTCAAGTGAGGGTTGTGAGAGGAGGAGTAAAGGGCATCGGGCTGACAGCAGGGAAGGCAGTGAAAAGCAGGGCAAAAAAAGGATTGGAAGAGGGGGTCCAGTCAGGCCAGGGTGGATTCGGGGGCAACAATATACACCACATCTTCATAGTTAAATGTCAGAAGGATAATTTCCACACCACTCACCTGATAGGTGGGCAGGAGATACTGGCTTTGTTCATCATGTAAAGAAGTCTCTATCTATGTATCCCAGCATCCTATGAGCTTTCCTGTATGTTTTTTTTATATTGGGCAGGGATCGTGAGGTTGTCCCTAATTACAACTCCTAGACCCTTCTCTTCTGAGGTCTATCCCTTATCCAATAATCAGTCCTTGGAATCCTTCCCCAAGTGCATAACCTTGCACTTTTTGCCATTAAATTTCAGTTGTCAGATCTTGCACCACCTCTTCAATTTTCCCTGGTCTCTTTTCAATTCCCTTATACCTTCCTTACTATGCACCCTGCCATATAGTATGGTGTTATCAAAAAATAATCACATCTTTCCCTGGATCCCTTCTCCAGTGTTATTTATGAACACATTGAAGAGCACCAGGCCCAAGTCCGACTGCTGTGGCACCATGTTGTTACACCTCTGAGTGTGTACCATTTAGTTCCAACCTTTGGATTTCCCTCCTAGCCAGTTCTGCTCCCACCCAGTGACTTTCTTCCAAACACCTATGTCCACCAATTTCTTTACTAGCTTTTTGTGGGCTACACACCCAGATATTTTAAAAGAGGAACCTTCCTCCAGTTAGCAGCCATTGTGACTGAGTCACAAAGACTGGAAAATACTGAAATTTTACCAGTCACAGCCTAGTAACAACAGTGACAGAGATAGTTGTTTAGGATTTAGTGTAAGCTGGTTGGCACAGAACCAGCACTTGAAATTGTTAAAGTCACACTGGAGATATGTAGCCAGTTCAGGGGCAAAGCAACCACTCACAAAAATCAGGGTATTATCCATGAACATGTGACTGTACATACATGGAGACATATGCCTTGGGCTGGTCATTTAGGAGAATCAAGAACAAGATGAGACCAGGGGCATGGCCTAACCAGTGAAGATGGCAGATGCTTGATTGCTGGCCTCCCTCAACCACAGCAAGAAGCATCCAGATCCTCCTTAGGCACAAAAATGGTCTAATAAGGGAGTAGTCTGTTCCCATGAAGACCACAAACATACAGAGAAAAATAAAGGAACTAGTGACCACTCACCAATAAGGTATGACTTAGTTTGAGTCTGGATTGTAGGGCACACTTGGTGGGTGTTGAAATTGTGTTTTAAAATGAAATAGTGACTCATATAATATTTTATATTTAGATTCACCTTCCATCCTAAGTAAGGGGCATTTGGACACCCCCAACATGTTGGTGGGTTTTAAGGTGTTTAGCTATTGGCATATGTTTATAATAAACTCTTATGTCTTGAAATATTATTAATGAATTGTCACTAGTTCCTGTGTGTCTCCCTCAACCACAGCCACCATTCCATGCAAATCTACAGCTTCCTGCTTGTCGCATTTTTAAACCATGAAATACTGCCACAGGACATTATGAGCAACTCCAAAATGGGAACAAAAAACAAACTCAGCTCAACTTCTGAGCCCTCAACGATCTTTCCATTTTTGTTGACTAGTTTCAGCCTGCTCCCAGTTGATGACCATGCCCTTTGGCTGCAATTCTTGCCCTCTCCAACTAACTTCGCTCCTCACGTTTATCTTCATCTTCCACCCTTTCTCCTACTTATCCCTCTGTTACTCTATGTTCCCATGTATACATTATACTTATTCTAGCTATTGTATTGATCTACCAATGTAACCTAATATGCCAACCTATTTATTGTTTTGTTCCTATTTCTGTAACTCGTATTGTATTTGTTCTCTGATGAGGAACCTTTGTAAAAGGTACTTGTAATCCTAGTTGTAATAAAATAAAATAAAAACTTTCCAGGTTCCTAGGTGCCTGAAATGATGCTTCAAGCCAGAGCCATGGTGGTAAATGGACAGCAAGCTACAACCACACTGCTGGCACCTCCTGACAGAGACAGTTCTTGCTGTGCTGACTTCTATAAATGGACTCTGCACTGAAATGCGGGCAAGCTTTACAAACATGCCTGCTCAAATAATGAGAAAGCACTTGATGAGGTGTGAAAGCATTCAGCTAAGGGAAGGTGCAGTCCATTCATTTGCTACTGATGGTTTTTATTGTTTTCTACAATAAAAATGTTATCCTGAGTGCGATATTGTTTGTTTCTCTTTGCGCAAGTGGGGACTGAGGAGCTGAGCTCTCAAGAGTCAGTGAGTGTTCAGTTTGCTTTTGGCACTAGTCCATGCCTCTTTGAGCTACCCTTTTCAGTGCCTGACTGTAAAGGTAGCAGCATGTGAGCAAGTACACATGGCAAATCCAACCCCTCAGTGCTATGAAGTGTTACAAAAAGTTAAAATGCAGTTGAATGTGCTCCAAAGCCAGCAACTGGAGAGACAGACCTTGCTGGCATGGGCTGGACAGTCCATCATGGACCAAAGTGGCAAGTGACTGGCATTGCAGTTTAGGGCTAAATCTGGGGCAACTGATGTCACCTCCATCATCATGGCTGATGGTTCTGATACCGTGGACCCGTCTAGAATTTGTAACAGCTTCAGGAAATATTATCAAGCCCTGTACACATCTGATGTGTCCCCCACTAAACCACAACTGTCACAATCTGACAAGGTGGCTCCACTCCCCAAGGTTCTGCAAGAGGTGTACCCTTCTATTGACTCCCCTCTCAAGTGGAAGGAAATAGTGGTCCAGTCCCCAGTCCAGCTGGTGTCCCAACTGATTTTTATAAAATCTTTTTCCCCACCTAAGAGAGCTCCTCTGGAATATGCTCAATGAATACACTGAAATTGGGGTAATGCCCCCCCATGCAGTCAGCCACATTAGTGGCACTTCCCAAGCTTAGAAATGACCTGAAGCTCTATCCCCTACCATCCAATTTGGCTTCTTACAGCAGATTATAAAATCATGGTCAAAGCTATGGCTGTTAGACTGGAGACAGCTGTCACATTCATGACACACCCAGATCAATCGGGTTTCATCAAGGATCAGCAGGGAAAAATCAGTCTCAGGAGGACCTTAAATGTGGTATAGCACTGGATGGTGGGAGAGGAGAGCAAGAGTTTGGGGGCAGGGGGAGCAGGTGCCATTGTTGCCTTTGATGCTGAGAAGGCTTTTGACTGTGTGGAGTGGGGCTCTTGCACCATACCCTGGAAGGTATTCAGGCTAGGAACTATATTCAGGAGCTGGGTCAAAATGATGTACAGTAACCCCTCAGCTCAGGTGATGACCAATGGACAGCTATCAAGACTTTTTGTGCTCACTGGGGCACTTGGCAGGGGTGTTCCTTACCCCCCTTGCTGTATGTGCTCATGCTGGAGCCTTTGTCAGTGGCACTGTGGGTCAGACAAGACATCGAGGGGTTTGTGCAAGGAGAGGGCCACTACAAGCTGGCCCTCTTTGCTGATGACCTCTTGCTGTATGTCAAAAATCTAACTCAGGCCATTCCTAAGATAGCTGGGGTCTTGGAACAATACAGTCTTCTAGACAGGCACAAAAATAACTGGGGGAAAAGTGGGCTGATGCTCCTCATAGGAGGACATGCACCTCAGGACATGCTGATAGGAACCCATTTAAAGGTTGTGAAAGCAATTTAGCACCTGGGGATTATTATCCCCAGCTCAATTAGGGATCTGTATGATAAAAAAATACCCCCCTTGCGAGAGATAAAGGCTACATTGGAAGGATGGGCATCACTACTGCTGTCCTCTCTAGGATACATCAGTGCATCAAGATGTGTATTCTCCCCAAAGTTCTCTACCTGTTTCAGGGACTGCCATTCAGGTTCATGGGAAATTCTTCTCCCAGCTAAATGGCTGTATCAGTAATTTTATCTGGAGAAACAAACTGGCCAGGTTTCAGACCTCAAGACTTCAGAGAATGGGATGAGATTGGGGTCTATACCTGCCAGACATGTATAACTACTACCTGGCTGCCCAGCTGGCCTACTTGGTGGATAAGGAAGGAGTGGACAGCCCAGCATGGAAGAGGATGGATGAGTGGGGGGAGGGGCACTCCTTGTTGGAGGAGACACTGAGCTCCAAATCTCTGATCATCGAGTTGGGTGAAGTGAGGAATTCCTTCACAAGGACCACTGTGCAAGCATGGATTGTAGCCCACAGGCAGAGTTGTTGCAAACTTTTAATTAGCTGGTGAAGTTAAGGTGAATTTGCTAAATTCACCTTCTTAAATACATTTTTGTATTTTGTTTCTGTTTAATAGGAAATTCAACTTTGCTTGTAACTTTGCCCTTGGGGTACACCAAGGTGAAGTTGGGTCAGAATGTGGCTACTGCTACACAAATGTCTCAAGGTCAGCGGTCTCGTCTCCCCACTCTGCAGCAGCCTGAAGGCCCTGTGCCACACCCTGTGATAACACCACCACAGGCTGTATCCACTCATCAATCTCAGTCAGGAGCAATTCTAGCATTTTCTGACCTGTGGGGGGTCCACTTACACTATTCAGTGCCAGCGTGGCATACTTGTAAATACCTGGAGTGTTGCTACCACTGTAATTGGGCTTAGTACAGTGTTTTCCCTGGCCAGAGTCGAATACTACTCCAGGTACCTGTGGTCCAATATGCTGTAATGCACAGATAGGAGCTATCAGCTGTTTGGTCACTGGTCAACATACCCATACTGAGATGTATGTATAGGGATGTTGAATGTAACGGGGTGAGGGTTACCATGCGTAACACAGTCACATAAAGTTCAGGAATGGCATGGATGGAGAAGTACATTTGTGAGGGAATCTTTCATTTGGGGCAGACACGCGCCATCAACCTTCTAATTCTCATGTTCTCCCAAAAAGAATGGCAGTATATCAACTGCTAGCATTTCAGTGGTTGCTGCATTCACTTCCTGTGCATCAGCATGATTGGGTGGGTATTTTGCATGAAGCTCGAAAAACATGCTAAATGGTGAAGGCTGGACATATCTGGGTGTTGGGCTACCAAACAGCTGGACTTGGCTTAGTGGCATTGCCATTCAGGTAACATTTGACTGAAAGGATTCACAGTTGCTGCTCAAAGGATTTGGGTGTTTTTGGTTTTTTTAATCACTTGTAGTTTACTAATTTTTGTTCAAAATCTACAGGCATACAATTGCATTCCATGCATTAGCATAAAACAGTCATCTGTTAAGTTTATAGCCCTCCTAGAAGGCAAAATCATTCCACTGGTGAAGAGACCGGATATAACTTTCCATCAAGCTCAACACTCTCATTTGGCAATGGGAACCTATCATCCAGGTCAGGTTTCAGCGCTATCACCACCAGCTTTCACAGGGGCACCAGCAACCCCCTCCTTCACCATTGTTCCTGAGCCGGAGATTTTGCTACCTCTTGGACTGATCTTCTTTGTTGTCGCTTCCCTCAGTACCCACCAGCATGGATGCCACAGATGTAGCAGAGAATATTTTGGCAACACTAATGCTACTTCCACTTCCACCCACTACTCCTTTGCTACTACTACTCCTTCTCCTACTACTTGCCCCAGAGCCCACGGATGAAGCTGCTGCTGAGGTACCTTTATTTAGGTGCAACAACCTTTTGCCCCAAAGGAACTATACACTTCTTGTCTGCTTCCCTGGCACCTCTCCCATTACTCGAGTGTCTCTTTCTAGTCATTTTATATATCTATATTTTTAATACTGCAAGGAGGGCACTACATTCCGATGGGCATGTCTCAACACAGACTTCACCACAGCTGACTCATGCACACATACTAAAAGTAACAATAATCTTTAAAATCTGCATAAAAATGTATGCATGCCTCCAAAAGGCACTGCAAGCTATACTTGCTGCCCAAGAAAACAAACGTCCATTCAGTTAGTGCTCCTCTACATTGTTTCTCATATAAATAGCAGATTATCTCTGACTTGTCTGTCAGGTTTGTGGCTGAGCTGCAAGATGCCCATCTGCCTTCATTAAGCTTGAACATAAAATGTTTGACAGTTTATACTCACTATTCAGGAAACTAACTGGTTTTCAGTTTCCTGTATCTGTTTTATAATTTTTCTCCCACAAAAGGGTCAGCAGTGTTTCATGCTGTACTTGCTATTTGCGAGAGACCATTTTGCCACAGTACAGTAGTTATAAATTGCTGCCAAATCCAGCCCTATCATAATCCACACTGACTGTAAAAGTCTGAAATCAGGCCATCATTTCCCAGGGCCTTCCCCCTATTTAGAGATTTAATTGCTGTGGCAGCTTCCAATTCTGATAAAGGGGTTCACATACTAGACAAACCCCCCCTTGCAGGCGAACTTGGAATTCTTAAATCCTGCATGAATTCTACAGCCTTGTTTAATAATCTTTTTCTCTCCACCCCAACAAAAAAAAATACTTCTGAGAAATGCTCAATTATTTGCCCCAGTATTCCTGTTTCTTTTCACTAATTCTTGTTTATCTTTTGAGGCCCTTATTGTTTTCCTTCCTTACGAGACTCAAAAATATTTTTTGAGGAGATTCTCCTTCCCGAGATCCATAGCATTGCTCTGCCAATAGAGGTTGAGACCTAGGGTATTGAAACTGAATAATTTCCTCTTTTAAATGGGCAATCTGTTCCCATCTTCCAATATTGCCGTACCTGTGCTAACATTAAATTATAAAGATGATTACTTAAGTCTGTCTATTCATTCCACTGCTCATAAAAAGGTTTTTATATCTTGTTTTGTACCTTCCAACCATGCAGTCAGATTATTACACAGACATAAAACAGAGTGTCTTGCAGCATAAAGCTCCGCCAACCCTGGTCATAGGTGTTGACATATCAGTCCACAAAAACAGTGAAAACTCCAGATCCACTGTGCACCCCCAAAAGCAAGTGTTCCAGGGCCACCCAGTCACATGGTAAAAGTGCTATGCATGTCCATGCCAGCGATATGGGTTTGAGAGCAGTCTCTGGGAGCAAGAATCATGGCATCCAGGGCCAGAAGTACAGCCACTGGCAGTGCTAGCCAGCTCTGGATAGGGACAGTGGGCACCTGGTGATGCAGTGGACCCTGTCAGTGGTCTGGGAAGTCTACTCCAATGCAAGGGGTGGTGCATGCTGTGTTATCCAAGGCCACAGGACAGCTGTCCCATGTCATGGGATATAGGGAGGCACAGGAAGAAAACTGGGGACAGATAACCCCACCTGCCATCTGAATAATGGCAAAACCTGAACAAGGTTTAGCCCTGAGTACAGGTTATATCCTTGAGAAGGACTGCTGCTGGCAGGTACAAAAATATGCAGGGAAAAAAAAACAGGTGGCCAGAACATTCCATGGGCAATATCTCAACATTTGCTCAACAGTACCTGTAATAAACCAATAATTGGTCAAGTTCATTCAATAGCAAGCTCCCAGCACTTCTCAGCATTTGCCCATCTAGACACTCCTCTCTGAGTGCTGCTGTCCCATATTCTGTAGTTCCAGTGTGCTCCAGCACACTTTCAACAGGGAAACATGGGGATACATTTAAGCAAAAGTCATTCCCCTTGTTCCTCCACATAAAACCTTCTAACCCTAATTTTGGATGTCCAAGTCCCAAGGGGCACACACGTGTGCTGTCACTCCATGTGGAAAATTCTGGGACAGCCACCACCTCTCCTCCTGCTTTTGGCACCTGTCAGAGTCTCTGAATGTTGCTGCTGAAACTGATAGTCTCTACCAGCAGTTTTTCTTTGAGAAAAACTGTGCTCCATCCTGCGTCAAAAGCAATATAATGTACTTCCTTGTACAGTGTGTTTTGTCTTGATGTTTAACCACATCTCTTCCATTTCCAAAAACATTAGGGACTGTTACTCCAAACCAAGCATAGACTGATGGGTTTCAAACTGCTTTCCATACGAACATATGAACATATGAAGAAGCCAGCAGAAGAAGGCCATTTGGTCTATCAAGTCTGCTCGTATTGCAGGGTCCATAGCTTGAGCTAATGTCCCTGCCCTCCCTCCCCACTCCTCCCATCCTCATTACCCATGATCCTTACCTCCCCCCTATGCCTATCCCAGCCTCTCTTATAGCTGTGCACTGTCTTCAACAAGATAACTTATTCTGGTAGTGCATTCCAAGTATCCACCACCCTCTCTGTGAAGAAGTGCTTCCTGACCTCCCTCCTAAACCTCCCACCCTCCAGTTTAAGACTATGCCCCCTCATGTTATGGTTGCCACTCAGCTTAAAGAGACTCTCCTTATCAGTCTAATTTATCCCTTTCAAATATTGAAGGTCCCAATCATGTCCTCTCTCCCTTTCTCTCTCTCTCTCGCTCTCTCTCCTGTCTTCCAGGGAGTACATGTTCAGTGCCCTCAACCTCTCCTTGTATGCCTTAAGCTGTGACTGGCTATCATCTTTGTTGCCCTTCTCTGAAGTCTGTGTCTCTGAAGCTCTATTTTTAGATTTCTTTGTTTGGTTTTCAGGATCATTGTGGACAGGGAGAAAACCCAATTTCTGTTCCTGTCACCTGCTGCCTCACCATCAGAATCCACCTCCATACTGGAACCAGGAAGTCAGTCCTCTAGCCTCCCTTACCTCGAGAAGGAAGAATACAGGAGCTCCCTTGGGGTCCATGTAACTTATCTACTCCCTAGCACACCGATAAATGAGCAATCAGACTTCAGATTACTATTCCCACTCAAAAATTATGAATAAAAAATGTGCTTGGTAATAAAGAAATAAGGGTGTGAATAACATAATGAGACCTTCTGTTTTGTGTCTCAAAGCATAAGTTGGGGGAACATTACACCATTGGAATGTTAGGGGGGCTATTTTCTCAGTTAAAATTATGAGGAAAATTATTTTTTTTAAACAAAACTTGTTTTTTACTTATGGCTACATTTTGGACTCGGTCTATTATCAAAAATGATGTGATAGGGTTTGTGTTGTTTGAGGATAGTGGCACTTTTCAGATGGTGGAAGGTACTTGGCAATACCTTGTGCCTCATAATGCACCTGAGGCATGCCATTATCCCACAACAATTCATATCCTGCCATACCTTAAGTCCCACCCCTTGACTGTGCCTTAAAGGAGAACTGCGCTGAACCTGTAAATCCTCTTTCCCCCAAAAAAGCAAGTTTTTTATGTACTGGTTCAAATTCTGGTGTTGCTACATCTATACAGGCCTCCAAGTAACCTCAGTGGGTGTTTTTGCTTTACAGTCTGGCAGTAAGTACCATTTTAGAAACTGCATGATGTAGCTTATGACCCAAATGCCCACAGACTTTTGCAGTAGAACATGGATGCATTGTACCAACAACAGAGGAGCAGAACAGGGACATAAACTACATCATACAGTTCTAAAATGGTTCTTACCAGAATCATGTAAATCAGAAACACCCACTAGAATAACTTAAAAGACTGTATAGCTACAGCACTAACAGAATTTGAAGCTGTATTTATAACGCAGCTTCTACTGAGAAAACTGACTTACAGATTCTGTGCAGTTCTCCTTTAATGCTTATAGAAAGTAATTACTGAACAAAGCCTTGTTTTGAGGGCAACTTCAGAAATATTTCTTTGAGGTATCACAGGCTTTGGAACATACCCACTGCTTTGTGATTGACGCAGTGTAATAGTTTCAATAGCAATGTAATAGTTTCAATAGCTTGTAAGAACAGCAACCCAGCAGTTTATGTTTTAAATTAGTAAACTGGTGTCAGCAGTATTTTATGAACTGAAAACAAGATTGCACACAGCTGCTTTAAAAGCAGTGACATGAAAGAGAAATGTCTAATGTTTCCCTCTTAAGATTTAAAGCAACACAGATGAAATAGAATTCTAGATTATTGATAATACCATAAAAGCCAGCTAAGGCTCTCTGCTAAGAGGTCATCTCACAGACATGAGAGCCCAGCTATTTTATAGCTATGTGTCTAGGAAATACACCTGAAACATGATATAATGTAGGTTATCAACTTGTTGTGATTTCTATCTACTGATTCTGTTTGAAATGCTTTATTTGTGTCCTGATTAAGGGATCTGGGAAGGCTCATATCCTTTCTGCTGTTTGTTCCCATATGTTTGATGTATTGTTGAGTAAAACATTTGTTATCTTGCAATATAACATGTGTGTAACCTGGTAAATCTATTTCCAGCTTGTCTTCCAAGACTGATTGTTCAGCAGCTGGTTCTGAGGCAGCAATTTATCTGATGAGAAGAACAAGGCATGTGACAAATGCTGAAACCTCCAAGCTCTGGGATTATCTCAATTCTCCATTTTCCACTTTTTCTCATTTTCGATGAAATCACTGCAAGAAGACGATGCACCCCTTTCTGTAGCAAAAACTCACTCTACAGGCAATGGCATACAATAGAACGAGTGCAGTTCATTGTAGTATGCAACAATCTTTGCAACCCAGACAGCATTACCATTTATATTTACAGTGAGTTTGTTAATGTTGGTACCTCTTTGGAAAACATACTATTTAGACATGATTTACCTTGTATTTTACAGATTTTCTGTTTTTCTTTTCCTTTTGTTCTTCATTAAAGATGGCTAGGTTTATCTAAATGGAAAAAGGCTCCTTATTCTCAACAGTACTGGCAAGATACTCCTGCAATTTAATTCTTTGCTCAAGCCACAGTCATCCCCTTACAGAAATGCAAGTGTGCAGCATGCATGTCACATGCTTAATCATCATGCCTGCTGCATGCATTATGTGCACTTGTGTTTCTGTAAGGGTGATATCAGAAACAAAGGATTATGACTTCAGCAAAGAATCAACCAGCAGGCAATAATGAACTTTTTTTCATACAGGTTTTTTGTCCTCCTAGTCTGCCCCGGCTGTCCCACACTGACTGATCTCCTAGCCACGTCACCCAGCTTCTCCAGGACTTACCTTCCCTCATTGTCCTCTGCCACAGGACTTGTAATGGGTGCCCAGTCACTGGTGCAGGACCTGTGAGGGGTCAGTCATCATCTTGCCATCAAGTTGGTTTTCTGCCAAGTTTTCACTCCTGGGTCCATGGACGTGCAATGGGGGAAATGTGTGAGCTCCACCTCCGTGGAGCACCCCCTGATGCCTTGAACATGGGATCCCTTCCCTCTATGTGTGGGCACTTGCAATGCCATCCAGACACATCCAGGTGGCAGACAAACAGTGAGCCATGGCAAGCCCCCCCCTCCCCAAGGGAGGATAACAGTCTTATGGATACAGAGTCCTCCCTCCCCCCAGCCAGCCCCTGAGTGACCTGCACCTGTTCCTGAACCTGGGTCACCATCATGGAAAGAGGTGAGGGGCACAGTGCCTCAGCCCTCCACAGCACTGGACCAGTCGGCAATAGTAAACTTTAAGGAACAAAGATCCTGTTTCCATGCAATTTTACCTAGTCATAAAGAATAAAAGGAAGGACAATGTAGACAATATATTAAGTGTAAACTGAACTGTCTTTAAATATTCTGTTTTTTTTAAATCTTAAGTTACAAATTTGGTAATGTCACTTGCCTATATAACAGAGCTGTGCAGAACTTTCAAATTCCGTTTTGCTAGAATTCCATGGAATTTCTGATGTTCTACCGAATTCTGTGGAATTCTGAGATTACAAAAGCAGAATGTGTCTTTGTTCTGCTGACTAGTAATCTGCGGTTTACACAAATCACAAACTAGAATTCAGTGGTTTACGTAAACCACAAATTCACATTTTTCACAAACCACAGAATAATGTCCTGCAGATTACATAGTCCACAGAATGGTATTCTACAGGTTACATAGAAATGCTTTCAGATTGCCATGGAATTATAAAAGGAATTGTGGAAAGCATTTCAGAAGCAGAATTGCCATTTCACAGGAATTCTGCTGGCAGAATTCCATATTCTTCACAGCTCTATTATATATGTAATAGATAATTCACTACAGTGTATGTGTGGTCATGCTCTGATATATGCATGCTTTGGTGTGCATTGCAAGGCACCAGGCCACAGGCCGAGTGCATTCAACCACACAATATGTGGCGTAGATCAAAGCATGACCACATGCGCCATAGTAAATTATTTGTCTTATAAAATACCAAGAAGTTCTGAGGGATTAAAAGAAGTGCAGATAAGTGGTCATTGTGGAATAATGCACAGTCATGTGGAGTGTTTCATCCAGTCAGAAGACTGAATTTTTACAGATTTTTCTTCCCATTTTATGAAGTATCACATAATACAAATACATTTTAGTGTCATGAAACTGTTGTTTGATTGTTTGAATATACCATATCTTTAGAAGCCGGCCCATTGTCGTGGGGGCAAGGTGTCGACCTGCGGCACCGGCGACCCAGGTTCAAGAATGGCCAGGGGAGAAGGATTGAGCATCCATTGACTGCTCTCCTTCTCTGGGGTGGGGAGGGTGGTGAGTTTGCCGGCACTACACGCATACCCAGTGGAGGCTGGGTGTACTGCCTATGCTGGCGCCAACACGTTCGGAGGGTGGGGTGGACACTGGTCATCATTGTACATCCCCGCCCTCATATAAAAACAGAGAGAACAATGGGCACTCCACCACCTGGATGAAGCTTGCCCCTTGGCTGCAACCAGCCCCCAAGCTGACTCCCGACCTATCCCATTGATTGTGACACCCTAAGAGGGATTTGGGTGCTGCAACCCCACCCTGGGGGGTAAGCCAGGGGGGTATTGGGAGGGTGGCTGATGTGGGGGAGGTAGTCGAGGGGTCCGTGACCAAGCAGATGGCATCAGTGGTGAGTGGCCCCAAAAAGATAAAATTAAAAAAAAAATGAATATACCATATCACATTCATGTTCACATACCATATCATTATATTTCAGGGAGGGTATAGAGGCTGTGCAGGATGGACACATCAGGGGACGGAAAGAAGAAACAGAGTCGCTGTGGGTTCACTTTGCAGCACCCTCTGGCAAGACAATATAGGTGGGGGTGATCTACAGACCACTGGGGCAAGGGGAAGAGAGAGATAGAGAGCTCAGGAAAGAGCTGGCAAGGGGAGTGAAGAAGGGGGAACTGGTGGTGGTGATTGATCTGAACCTGCTGGATATTGACTAGGACATTCCAGTGGCCAGGTGCACCAGAAGGCAGGGCTTGTTGGGATACACTGCAAGACTGCCTGCTGGTACAGCTGGTTAAGGAACCCCCTAGACAGGAGGCCATTTTTGATTTGGTGCTCGCCAATTCAGGTATGGTGAGTGGAGTGCGGATAGGGGAGCCGCTGGGGTCCAATGACCATAACTCCATTAGGTTCAGGTTGGCCTTCAGGACCAGAATGTCCTTATTAAAAACTAAAGCCTAGATCTCAGAAGAGCAGACTTCAACTAGATGTGGGAGCTGATCCAAGAAATATTGAGCAGAGAGAGCAACTTTGGAGGTGTAGAGGAAAGATGGGGGGAATTAGGGGGCCATTCTTGAGGGAACAAAGTCATGCACGAGGATTGTTACAAAATGAGACGGTTACAAGAGACCAATATGGTTCTCAGAAAGGGTCAGAGAAGCAATGAGGGCCAAGTAAAAGGCTTTCCCCAGGCACAAGGAAAAGTAGGGGAGAGTAGTGGGGAGAGTACCAAATAAAGACTAGGACAGCAAAGAGGACGGTCAGGGAGGCAAAGGCACACATGGAGATGATTATTGTGGAGGTGGTTAGCAATGGGGAAAAACAATTTTTCAGATATATTAAAGGAAAAAGAAAGCAGGGAGGGGGTATTGTTAGGCTACAACAGGGAAGTACTAGAAGAAAGGAACAGAAAGCAGCTGTCCTTAACAATTAATTCTGCTCTGTCTTCACAAGAGAAGGTAGTGGGCCCCTGCTTGAAAGCAGCATCCATGCAGCTCTCAGGAACATCTCTGAAATAAGACAGCCAGTATTAACCAGAGAAAGGTAGATAAAATCCTAGGGCTGGATGGGATTAACACAAAGATGCTCAAGAAATTGGCTGCAAAGGGCCAGCCCAATGGCGTAGAGGGCAGAGGCGCCAAACACCTCACCTCCCCCATGCTGGTGTCCCAAGTTCAGGAACAAGCTCAGGATGCCAGGGGTCCTGGGGGGGAGCTTGGAGAAGAGTGAGCATCTGTCAGGCAGTTCTCCTCACCAGGATTTGGGAGGTTAGCCTTCCCGGCCCTTGGCTGCCACCGAGTGGAGGCTTGATGGCAGCACCAGGCAAATGGGGGGCTGGCACTAGACCGGGTGGGTGGAGTGGGGCCGTTGTCGGTTCCAGCATGATTAAGAGGGAAAACTCCCTGGTGACAGGAGATTACCAACCCATCTCAGGCCTCGCACCAGTGACTGGGCACCCCCCACAGTCCTGTGGCACAGGACAACGGTGGTAAGATAAGTCCCGGGGTTCCGGGTGATGGGGCCCTGGGGTCAGTTGGAAGGGGGTAGCCAGGGCAAGAGGAGCAAAAACAGAATATGGAAAAAAAGGAACTGGCTACAAAATTGACTGAACCCTAGTAGGGCTATTCAACAGCTCAGGTCAGGCAGCGGAGGGTCTGAAAGACTGCAGGGTAGCAGACATAGTCCCTTTACACAAGGAGCAGACAGGGAGCAACCAGGGAATTATAAACCTGTTAGCCTTACCTGTAGTGGGTAAACTGATGAAGTCACTGATCAAAGAGGACCTTGAGGACTACATAGAGAGTAATGGTCTACAACACAGTAAACAGCATGAGTTTGTAGCAGGGAGGTCTTGTCAGACCAACTTGATAGCTTGCTTTGGCTGGGTAACACAGGTAGTTGATAAGTGCCATGCTGTGACTTTACTCTACTTCGAGTTTTAGGAAGGCTTTTGACTCAGTGTCACACAGAAGATTGCTGAAGAAGCTGGAGGGCCTGGGCCTGGATAAAGACACAGCTTATTTGTTTATTTAGTTAGTTTTTGTTGACCGGGTAAGTGCACTAGAAAAATTCTGCCTATTTTCAGGCACGACCCAGGGAAGGGGATACAGATGAATGCCAACTGACCTTGAATGAGATTAAGCCGTTGGTGGTATTTTTCATGAATGAAGAAAACTTGGCCATTGCACCGGGGAAATCCCCCTGCTCTTTTTGAGAAGTGCCATGGGATCTTTAACATCCACCTGAACTACCACCAGAACAGGCAGATGGGACCTCGGTTTAACATCTCATCCGAAAGACGGCACCTGAGGAGTGCAGCACCCCCCTCATGCTGCACTACAGTGTCAGTATTGGGAGATTAACCCAAGTGCCTGGTGTGTGGATAGGACCCACAGCCTACTGATCTCCTGGCCTCAGAGGCGAGTGTGCTACCTGCTGAGCCACTGACACTGCTAGTTAGATGGGTAGGAAACTGGTTGAAGGACAAGACTGCAGAGGGTGGTGGTAAACGGGGTCACATTGAAAGATCATGACTGGGGTGTCACAGGACTCTGTCCTGGGTCCTGTCTACTTCAATGTGTTCATCAGCAACAATGGAGAGGGTATCCCTGCAAATTATGTAATGCTGTAAAGAAAGAGGTGTTGGGGCCTGGGGTGCAAGCAATTACTAATGCTGTACTTTTTTTTTTTTGAGCATTCCTAAGAACTGCAACTAACTTGCTCACGGTTACATGATGAGTTAGTAACGGAGGTGGGATTTGATCCCACAGTGTCTTTGTTGTTTCTCTGCTCCACAAGACAACACTGCCTTCTAATCAATATATTTTACTGTTAACATTATGGGAAAGCCCAGCACTCCCTTAAATCTGCTCTCATACAGTCTGTTAATTTACCTAGAATGATAACATTAGCTGGAGTTGTCAATTTCTCAGTGCTCTAGACAGACTGCTCATAACAGCAATGGTTAGTACCTTACCGCAGCAACATTTTTAAATTAAAAAAAAAGTTGCAATCTGACTAGGCACGGAAATACTCGTACCTAATATTTCTTTTCATCTCTAGGTAAGAGCTTGTCTGTATACACCCATTTGAAGTCATCTCAAACAACTTTGTGCCCCACGACTGTGAGTCACACTCATGCTTACCAATTGAGGTGCTTTACCTGCTCAGAAGATGCTAGCAGCATCTGCTGACTGAACGCCAAGTGGACTTAACCACGGCACTTTCAGAAAATGTAATGCAGTAAAGTCACACCCACCGTGGTGAAATTTACTAAACACATACTCTGGTCTGTCAGCGTGTACAGTATAGTCATACCGTTCAGAATCAAAAGTAGCCTTGCAGCCCTCCTGAGTGCATGGAAGATCAAACGTCAGAGTCTGTGTGTAGTAAATAGCTTCTATCTTAATTTATTACATGCTTAATGATAAAGCTCCAGTTTGGGGAGCGAAACACCATTGGGCCTTTGATTAGGGGTGGCACATTTATAGATATTTTTAGATTTTCTGTGTGTCAGTTTTTAAGCATGTAATAAATTAAGATAGAAGCTATTTACTATGCACAGACTCTGGCATTTGATCTTTCATGCACTTGGGAGGGCCGAGAGGCTACTTTTGATTCTGAACTGTTCACCCTTCTGGCCTTATGCAACCACAGCCGGTGGGTGACCTTTTCTGATTTTTGGAGTATATAGTCATGTCCACTGTGGTGCAACTCACTGCTCTGTAGGCGAATGTTATTCACTAAGTGATGCCACCACTGGTGTAATTCACCAGTTACCTTTTCTGGGACTGACTGGCCTTCTGTCGGAGAGGGGCTACCTGTGCAGAACAAAAAAAGCACCTCGAGATCACAATCATCTTTGATAAATAAAGTTCCCAATTAAGTACTTTTTTCATAACAGAAGATGTGCTGGGGTTGTGCCACAGCATGAAAAGAGGTGCCAGGGCTAAGCCCTGGCAAGCCCCGGCACAAATTAAGCACTGAAGTTGTGTCTTTTTGCAGATGATGTGAAGCTCTGTGGTAGGGTAGATAGTGACAAAGGGATCAGGAAGATGCAAAGGGATCTACAAAGGCTAGAGAGGTGGTCTAAGGTTTAGCAGCCAAACTTCAACACCAGAAAATGCAAGGTTCTGCACCTGGGGGGAAAAAACAGGACACAATACTGGTTAGTAGGAGTTGAACAGAGCACTACGGCAGAGGAAAGAGACTTGGGAGTCATCATTAGTGACTCAAATAATCAAGCCAGTGTAACAAGGCCCATAGTAAGGGTGATAGGATGCTGGTATGTATCAGAAGGGGCACTGACAGCAAGAAGAAAATATATTATTACCTCTATATACTGTAGGTCACTAGTGAGACTGCATCTAGAATACTGTGCTCAGCTCTGGCATTCTCGCCTAGGGAAGGACAGGGACATCCTGGAGATAGTGCAACGCAGGGTGACCAAGATGATTTAGGGCCAACAGGATAGATCATATTAAAAATCATCTGAATGCAGTGAACATGTACTCACTGGAGAACAGGCTATGGGTGGGGAGGTATTAAAGAGACCTTCAAGTTTCTGAAGGGAATAAACAAGGTGAACTATGGAGAATTATTTAGCAAGACTAGCGAGTCAAGATCCCCAGGCCATGAATGAAAACTGGAGAGGGGAAAGTTTAAGAGAGATGTGAGGAAGTTGTATTTTGCACAAAGGGTGGGTGAACTGTGGAACGGTCTACCAGTGCAAATGGTGGGCACCAAGATGATAAATGGTTTCAGGCATGGCAGGGACAGAGTGAAGGGTTAAGTGGCTGCTCAGGTTGGTAGCAGTAGGGAGGGGAACAGTGCGGATGGACTGAGAGGGTTAAAACCATGTCTGGAAAATAGGTCCCTGGGCAGATAGGGCACTCCTAGAAGACTAGATGGACCATTGGTCCTTTTCTGTTTTCATTGTCTATGTTTGTATGTTTTTATGTTTTAGAGGATTTTAAAGATGGAGTTTAATGTGATTGTTTTCATAACATGTAGCATATCATGTGCTGCTCCTCCTGCAGGCCCCATTTTTAACTACTGTAGATGTTCCATCCCAGTGGGGCTCTCCTGGTGAAACGCTTTAATAAATAAAAACATACTTTGCTCCAGAGGTTAGAGCAGAGACTTGGAAACCAAGAGACCGAGGTTCAAATCCACCTGACCCACTTAAAGATTGCTTGACCTGAACACGTTATTTAACCATTCAGTGTTTCGGTCTACCCTGCAGTACAAATAACTGGGTTGAAGCAAGACCCCCCCCCCCCCAACTAGAAACAAGCTACTGCATGTCAACTGGGCTACCCTGGGTAAATTATAATGATGCATCATAAATTTAGTGTATCAACCGGATAAGAAATCAAGGATACATGAACTAAACAATTTTGGTTTCATAAAATCCTACTGTTTTTTTTTCTACGAAAGTAGCCAGATGCCAAGTACAACTTGCCATGTAGCCGTTCAGTCAGTTTGCGGTTGTGTTCTTTGTTGCTACCTAGATGGAGTGCACTTAATAGGCAACCTCAAGAGGGAGAGCCAGCAGGAGGAGAGAGCAAGACTGAACAGCTATTGTGAGCATACAAAAATAATGTCGCTCTGCAAATGGATACAGCTTTTTGTTAAGGATTACTTCATCGATGATGGTTTTAGTTTTAAGTCATCCAGTTTGAAAAAAAAAAAAACAGAGATGTAAATTATTAGGTGCCAGAGTCTGTAAAAGTGCTAGCAGCTTCTTTCTGTCTGTTTAGATGCAGTCCCATGGATAAACCTCTCAGCTGTCCTTCATTGTTAGGGACATCCTATATTGTACCACTTGTGACTGTCAAAAGTAGAAAGCCCACTGAGATTCTAAACATAAATTCATGTCCATTTGGTATAATCTATTAACAGCAAACTACACTAGCAAAGGCACACACGTTTGTACAGAATGCTGAGCTTAAATATTCATGTTTGATGATGAGTCCCACATTTTGAGGGTCAATGTCCACCACTTGGAGGACAAGAGGTTGGCCAGAATGCATGGATTGTACTGTTTCACTAAAGAAAGCAGCATTATGACTATCGTCTTGTCTACTAATGGAGTGCTGTCTCCATGCAACTCCCCACCACCACCAGCAATACCAACACCAGCACTTGTAGTGCCCTAAAAGAGCTGCAGAGATCTGTGAAGAAGGTAGTAGTGGCACAGGAGAAATCCACAAATGGCCATTATTAGGGGCAGAGATGCAGCGAAATTAACCGGTGAAACCCTGAATATTGCCGCTCAAAACATTTCGCAAAATTCGTGGATTTCACTGACAAATTTTGCGGGTAAGAACTTCCACCAGCAAAATTGTGAATTTCATCCTTGAAATGCAGAATTTCACCTACGAGTGGTGGAATTTTGCCTGAGAGTGATGAAATTCTGCCACTAGCAGGCAAAATTCTGCCTTTCGCGGGCAAAATTTGCAATTTCACCAGCAGAATTTTGCATTTCGCACTCACGAAATATTTCACGAAATGTGTGAACTTCACAAAATATTTTGCATAATGAAATTTGCAGATTTCGCACATCTCTAATTAGGGGCCAAGACAGTTAATGACCTTAGCTGGGGTGAATAGAAGGAACACTTACCCAGACAAGCACTGCCATAGAAGACTCTTAAGAAGATAGTGGTAGTGTGAGGTGAACTGTCGACCGCCTTCAGTGAGCATTGTTTGGGGTCAATAAAGCTGTTGCCCAGCTATTTCCTCTGTTGGGTGCTGGCATAGACATAAAGGATGTAGCAGCCTAGCTTATATTGAGTTTCAGTAATGCCAGCCCTACTAGTCAAGGCCCCTAAAATTCTGCAGTTTCATAGCCATGCAACTTATGAGTGGCTATTGAATTCGTAAGTTTTGCTGATAGTATTATTTATTTTCATTACTTTTTTTTACTCCATACCTTAACCTCACCATCAGCCCTTATCTGCCAGGCCACCGCCGAGCCTTGTCATGTCCCCTTAACCCCAGAGAGTCCCTCACCAGCTCTGCAGGAACCCCCCCAGTGGTGGGGCTGTTGGGGCACCCCCTCTCAGTATCTCCTGACTCATTGGCAGGACTCTTTCTGCTGGGCAGACACTTGGTGCAGGTCCCAAATGTGCTCAGGACTCATCCTGCTGGACTGGTAAATTTAATTTTTTTTTTTTAATTATTTTACTTTCTGTCCCCGGTCACCAATACTGCCCCCTTTTCCCTGACACCCAGCTCTCTCCCTTCCCTTCTCTGGCACATGCCGTCATCTCACAGGGCAGCTTTTGCATATGGTGGTTTCTTCAGGGTGTTTTCTTTCAACGATCATCAACCCCCCGTCGGTCGATAGAGTGACCAGTAAGGAGGGCAGGGCCAGGAAGCACCAGACATCATCCTGTTCATGTAGGGGCTTTTCCTCTTTTGCGTTACTCTCTTCTGTCTTCGACACCAGTGGCAAGAGCACTATGTGTGTATGTGCAAGTATATGGGAGGCTGCACATGGCGTCAGCCGGTGCCCTCCCTCCATGCAAACTGCTCTGCCTGCACTGCCACCTGTGGCCACCCAGGTGGCAGTATCACAGCAGAGCCTGATGCCCTCCCTCCCCAGAGAAGGAGGGCGTCCTCTTTGCTACTCAATCCTTCACCCCATGGCTGACCGCCAGTGTCCTGGGCTCATTCCCAGCTCAGGTTGCTGCATGGACTGGGAGATTTTCTCTGCACACCCACCCTGTGATGCCAGTTGTGAACATGCAATAGGTATGTATATCACTAAGCTTTAGCATCCCCACCACACCACACCGTCCCTCCAGGTGGTTTGCTTCATCTTTGGGCCCCAGTTGGGGCTGCTGTAGCAGGAAACAGACAACTTCCTACCCTGTGGATATGAGTATCCTATAGGACTCTCAAGCCTCCTCCTCCTCCAGCTGGCCTTCCAGTTCCCCAGGCTTGTTCTCAAACTCAGGTCACTGATATCATGAGCAGCAATGCTACAACTGTGCCAATTGATCAGCCAGTTTAGTGATTTTGTTTTTAAAATACTAATTAAATAACATTATACAATGGCAAGAACATTTCCTGGACTCTGATTAGTGTTTTCTTGTTACAGTGAAGTTTTCTGAGCACAGCCTCACAGCATCAGTTCCAAACATACAGTTGACTGCATGCTAAACTAAATAACCAACCACAGGCTCTTATATCCAAAAAAAAAAAAATTAATAACTTATAATTAGAATACAAAAAGCACAAGCTTAGTTTCATATAAAAAGAAAACACTTATTTACTTATATTGTGGGGGACATCTATTTTTGTCATGGCTAAAACATTTCATAGTTAGGCAGAGAACAAGTGTCAGAACATCTCCTTTATAGAGTGGGAGCATCTCTTTTATAATATCAGTTTTACAGTTTTATTTTTATAATGAGGAAACACACCACATATGAATGCACTGCATCATGGGTATGCAAATACCTGATTGCCTGGTATTGCATAACACACTACAGTGATATCAGGCAATTGATTATTTGCATACCTATGATGCAGTGCTTTCACATGGGGAGTGTTTCCTCAAAAAAAAAAAAATTAAATTAAAAAATAAAACTGTACAACTGATACTATAAAATATATATCCCTACACATAAGAGGGATGTTCCAACACTTGTTTTCTAATAGCCATCTACATGTGCTCATCTGTGTCACCACAATATTAATAAATAATAACCATTGTACCATTGTATAACAACAATAATGTAGTTCTACATGTTAGAAATATTTTTTTTTTTGGGGGGGGGGGTGTTGAATGCAATTGGGTTTGTGCCCAACTAACCCAGGTGTGAGGTTATTCCAGTACAACCCACAATCTGTCATGCATTATCGCTTGAATGCATGATAGGGTGTGTATTCAATGATGCCAGAAGTGACACACACCCTGGAGTGTGTCATTGCTATTATACAATGGCTGTTTTGTTAATAAAAAGTAAAAGATAAAAAAAAAGTTTCATTTTTTTACTGTGGAGGTATATCTTTTGAAAAAAAAGTCCAGAATATTTTCCACCAGTAAGTGTAGCTGGTATCTCAATGCTATGGTCCCTGTTTTCTGGCTTCACATCTGTTTTCATTAGTTTTCTCGTGACACCCCCACCCCACAACTGTGTGTTTCTTGCAGTTCTCCAAGTACACTTTGTTGTTGTGTGTTTTATTGTACTGGGAGATTATGGTTGTAATGTGACATTTTGAGGCAACCTGCTACCGCTGTTGCCAGCCACTGCTCCCTCCCCGTTGTTGCCAACCGACTGCTGATACCTCTCAAATGGATCTGTCATGAAGGCACAAGGAAGTAGGATGTTATGTACTGTGTTTTCTGAATTTGTTTCATTTTAATATGAAAGTGACTTGTAGGAAAACACCTTTATAGCAGAGCAGGAGAGTGGACGCTAATGTGCACTGCCACTACAGTGGTGACAGTTACTTAATGTACATCGGGGGAGTGAGAAGCCAGTGCTACAGCTTTCTGCAATTTTATTTTTAAAAACCAAGGAGTGAGAAGAGAAGGAAACATGTTTGTGTTTGGGGGACTAGTGTGTGGCGCTGGAGGGTGCTACCCGTCATGTATGCCTAGTTGTGGCTGGTGGTGGCAAGTGACTCGGGGACAATTTAAGCAGCTTGAAAGTGGGAATAACTGAAGCGGGCTGCCAACTGGGGGTTACTGATGCTGAAGCTGGCTGTGTGGAGTGATTCCCATTACGGCTGATGTGGTCATCAATGTGCTGGGACTAGACCCTTGATGTTGCACTGGGATAACATCAAGGGTCCAGTCCAAAACTGACCAATCAGAGCCCAGTATCCTTTCTTCCCATTGTATAATTTTCCATTATTCTAGGCTCTAATGTTCTCATACCATCTCCCCTCCCTCCCTCTGAAATTGGCTTTCCTCCTCCATCCTTCTTTCTCCCTCCCTAAGATGCCAACTAAAACTTCCCACTCCTCCCCCTTGTTTCTGCCAACCTCTCTCTGAACCCTTCCTTACCTATCCTGACCTTGCCTCTCAGCACTGAGCAGTCTGTTATTCAGGCTCCCTGCACTTTCTGAATTTACCTTATTTGTACCATTGCTTTTCATTTTGTGCACTATTTAGTCCCTTTTACACGACAGGCTCTGCACCACATTTATTAGGGCAGAGCAACTAAAGCGATACCTCTGTTTTTGTGTAGAAGCTCCCAGCATCGCATCCAAAGTGAGCGTTCACTGAAACGACGTTCCCTGTTCTTTGTGGTTCATCATTGCATTTTGCAGTTTCAAGCCGCTCACTGGTGCTGTCTAATCTGAAGACAGCTGTCACATCGGTACGAGGATAGCCGTTCACAATAGACTGCTCAATTTCCCATGCTGCACTTCCCTACATGTGGTCCCAGGGCTCGCACGGTAAATATTGTGCCTGAGTTCAGCTTTCTTTACCCAAGTTCAGCTAAATATATATTCAGATATTAGAAAGAAAGCTGAACTTGGTAAACTAGTTACTTTTTTGGAAACAGGGGCTACAAGCTATTTTAAATGCACTCCAAAAGTGGAAATGAGATACTGAACATGCGCTTATGAATATTCATATCTGAATATAAATAAGCACCTGTCCATTGCACAGTGTCATGACTCTGTTTTCGGAGCACTTTCAAAGTATTTTGTAGCCCTCATTTCCAAAAAGTAACAATTTTCCCGAGTTCAGCCTTCTTTCAAATATCAGAATATATATTTAGCTGCATTCGGGTTCAATATGTAAATGGCACCAGTGCTCACCACTGACTCCACATCCCTGTCCCTCCATGGAAGTCCCAAACTCTCAGCCAGCCAGAAAGACAGAGAAAAGGCTGGCAGAGCCACTGGATCGGTGCACTCCTCTATAGTATAAAAGGGAAAGGTAGCGGTGCAAAGGGAGTGGTGCAAGCGGTTAAGAACCATTACGATTCAGAGCTGCTCTGTGTAAAAGGGGCTTTTATTTGGCACCTGGTTGCGATGTTTGGCATCACTCTCTGTACTGCATTCGACTCATGCAGTTTCTGTTATAGTTCTTGTAACTTCATTATCATTATCAGCTGATTTGTAATTCTTTGTAGCTGGACTCTCCCCTCCCTTTCCCCCAGGTCACACTGGCTCAGTTTGCCTCTTCAAGCCACAATTTTCAAGTAAAAATAAATAAATAAAAAGAGAATACTGGTTGAGCAACTGTGCACAACCAACCTATGCTGCCACAGAGGGGCTCTGATTACATCAGACCTTGAGAGCAAATTTTTATAAACAAAAAAAAAAAAGTGTTTTCACAGTGTTCCCATGGCAGGCATACAGTTTCAGTTCAGAACTTGAACTGATTGCTGTGCATATGGCAGAGCTGTGGAAAACATTAGCTTCTTCAATGATTTCCAATCAGCTGGAACCGTGTTATACTACATAAGGGTACAACTGCATTCCATGACATTTGAACTGTTGTACAACAAGGTTTCAGCTGGCATGGAAATCCACACAGAACAAACCCTCACTTTACACTGTATAAATAATAATACTACTACTACTAATAATAATAAAACAAATAGCAGAAGAGACCAAAGCGTATATTTCACACATTTTTGTTGCTGAAATTAGACATACCCGGAGACATACATTGTGATGTAAGGCTGAATAAACTCCAACTAGTCATCTAACCAACAGACTCCCAATTCAAAAGTGCTCCAAGATGTGTCTTTTATAGTACTATAGGAGTTCAGAATTTAGTTTTTCAATACATGTAAAAACATTTTGATTAGACTAACTAAACATTTTTTACACACAAGCATTTCAGACCTCAAAGGTCCCACTTCAGGTGTAATAAGAATGAACCATCTTAGAACTAACACATATGATCAAATTATATTCAACACAGAGGGAACGGAGAACATAAAATGGAACATAACGACCCCTAGAAAGTTCTGCTTATTCAAAATCTGCTCAAGATGGCCTCTTTTATAACATGTTACTCTATACAAGTGAATCCTTAGCAGTGATTGGTCAGATCCATGCTAATACGAATAATAACGCTGAGCTCTGTGCCATTTGTTTGACTGATTTTCCTAACAGCAAATAAATGCTCTAAACTTTAACTATGCAGGGCCTACTATTTAGGGCTACTTGTTAAACACTTTAGAGGAATTGATTCCTTTTGGCAGAGACATTTGAATACCCCGAGCTTAATGAAACAGACCTGACATGTGTCATGAACTCCATTATAGCTTGACAATGATAAGTGGCATTTCTGACTGAGCTATGTAAAGCACATACTGCTTGTGATGTGTTTTCCTCCACGAAATGCACACCTTTAAATGGGAAAAGAAGCAGTTGGACAGATTTAGGAGTGCTGTTATTGGAACAGACACTAGGGAATCAGAAGGGACTAAAAGGATTTTAAAAATACCACATGTATTGACGGAGCAACTGCCAGCAAACATTTTGTTAGTACCGTTTCAATTCTGTAGCTGAGATTTTATAGTAAGGAACTGTTTCTCATCAAGTAGAGAAAGAAGGTAAAGAAAGGAGGTGAGGCACTCTATTTCCAGGGAGGGGAGACACGGGCCACCTGGCATTTGCTCACTCCTTGCTGGCTGGCCAAAGAGCTGCACAGGCATTGGTTGGGGAAGACCTCTGTTTGCCTGTCTTCTTGGACAGAGGAAAGGTGCAACTGTGGCAATCCCAGATATTTAGGGTGGGAGGCAAGGGGATAAAAGTAGAGGAAAATGGGAATAAACAAAATAATTAGCAAGGGGTACAAAATGTAAAGCTGCAAAAGGGGCGACTTTAAATAAACTCAGTAAAGATCCATCCTTCCTACCTTCCTTCCTTCCTTCCTTCCTTCCTCACTCACTCACTCACTCATTCACTCACTCTGTGTTAGCACATGAGCATTGACATCTACTTTTCATGGAGAGCCCATGGGACAGCAAGCATATATTAAAACAGGCATATAAGCTCAGTCAACTATCTACAGTATATCAGCAGCCAGGAAAGTCACACAGCAGTACATAAGCAATGGACTTTGAAAAGTAAGTAAGTAAGGCCTTTGATGCCGTACCACATAACACACTAATTGTTAAATTAATAAATATAGGTTTTTCACCATTATTAGTCAGATGGATGAAAGACTGGTTATCCCTCAGAAAACAGCAGGTCAGAATAAATGGCCATTTATCAGAGGAGGGTTCTGTCACCAGTGGCGCACCCCAGGGCTCGGTGTTGGGCCCCATGCCATTTGGTATTTTTATGAGTGACATGCACAAAAATATTGACTGCATAATTAGTAAAGTTGCCGACAACACCAAATTAGGGGGTGAGATAGATTCCTTTCTCAAACATCTACACAATGTAAATGACCTCAACAATTGAACAATGACCAATCATAAACGGTATGACATTTAATGTAGATAAATGTGCCATCATGCATTTCAAGAAAAACAACCCTAATTATTCTTATTACCTAAATAATACACTTATACCAACCTCAGAGTCTGAAAGAGATCATGGGATTATTGTAAACAATAAGTTGACTTCTTCTGATGGTTGCAAAATGGTTGCAAAGAAAACTAATGTAATGATTAAAATGATAATGCACTCATTTGGGTGCAGAACTGAGCAATGTGCATTATCTTTGTATAGAAACTATGTCAGACCACATCTAGATTATGGCTCCCCATTTTGGTGCCCATACTTAAAGGGAGACATCCAACTATTAGAAAGGGTTCAGAAAAAAATTACTAAACTAATTCCTCACTTGAAACATAAAACATACACTGAGAGATAATATGTGACTGGCTTTCTCTAGCTAGAGGAAAGAAGACAACGGGGCAATTCATTATTACTGTATAAGCCAAGGTCATAAATTCTCCACAGTTATCTTTAGCATGTGGGATCACACCAAACCCAAGGTATGATGTTCTGCGATCACACAATAAACAGCTAAAAGTACCATGGGCTAGAACAGGTAAAAAATATTATTTTTTTACTGTGTGGTCTGCCAAGGAATGGAATAAGTTGCCACAGAACATAGTTAACCAGAATACATTTAAATCATTTAAAACCAATCTGGACAATTACATAATTACAAATAGGACGGCTAATTAGGGACTCATCTGACCCACTCAAGTGGGAGGACAATCTCGATGGGCTTTTCAGCCTTCATTTGTCCTTAAATATTCCAGTAAATCCAGTAAGTACCACTGTCAATGTTCTCTCAGCAGCACAAGGAGCAGCTTTTTAAAGTTGGTGATCACAGTGACTACTTAGCACCAGTCTCTTGCATTTTGCCCTATTGCCCATGCAGCTGTATGGTCACTAACTCAAGTGCAGCCACACAGACAAAGGGACAGGGGGTCACCATGCAAATGAGCTACTGTGCCTTGCACTAAGCATGGTGAGCTCTGCTGATTTGGGTGCAGACTTTAGTGCCACCCCCTACCTGTAGAACTATTACAGACAGGCAGTAGGAGCAGCGCTACTCTACAAACCCTAACAGTAGAGTCAGCGTGAGACACTGATCAGCATTTAACTTTGAAGAGATTGCCACATTCAAAGCACAAGACCTGAATCTAACAGCTTGGCTAAGGGGAAATTTCCCCTTTAGCTGAATTGTTTGAGCTGCTGCCTCTGAGACCAGGGATACAAGGATTTATCCCAGGGTCTAGCATTTTCTATTTCAGACCTGTAATTTAGTTTACAGAAGATATCCCCTCAGCCTATGAGTCGGGAAGAGGACATTAGACACATCACTCCACAAGCAGACCTAATGGTGATGGGCAAGAAGTTGAGGATTGGGGAATGATTATGCCAGTAGCACCATTGGCCCAGGTCTCTGAATGTCAAATAGCACCAGGCAACTGGAGCTTTGCTTTTCAGAGACCCTTGTGGCTGGTCATCAGTGGTGGGGAAGTTTATTGAGACACTTTTAAAAGAAAGGCTAGTGGAGTATCTTGAATCCAACAGGTTACAAGACCCAAGCCAGCAGAGATTCACAGTGAGGAGGTGATATCAGACAAATTATTTATTTCTTCTACTGAGTGATCAAGGACATTGATTGGTTGACATGGCCTACTTAGACTTCAGCAAGGCATTCAACACCATACCACACAGGAGACTTATAAGGAAACTGGGCAGTTTGGGGGTGGGTCCCAAGGTGATAAACTAGGGTATGGAACCAGTCGAAGGATAGATGACAGAGGGTGGTGATAAACGGCACCTATCTAATGAGGAGAGAGTGACCAGCAGGGTACCTCAGGGTGCAGCACTGGGACCAGTCCTCTTCAATGTCCTTATAAACAACATTGCAGAAGAGCTGAAAGGGAAGGTATGCCTCTTTGCAGATGACACCAACATCTGCTATAGGGCAGAAACTCCAGTGGGGGTAGAGGGAATGAGCAGAGACCTGAGAAAATGTGAGGAGTGGATGAGAGTGTGGCAGCTGGGTTTCCGTGCGGGAAATTGCAGAATCATGCAACTAGGGCACAGGAACCCTGAGGCAGTGTATAAAATGGGGAAAAAGGTATTGACGGTCACTAAACAGGAAGGGGACTTTGGGGTTATCCTATCTGATGACCTCAAAGTGGCAAGACAATGTGACAAGGCAGTAGGCAGGGCCAACGGGATGCTGGGGTGCATAGGGAGAAGTATCACCAGCAGAAGGAGAGAGGTGGTGTTTCCACTGTATCAGTCATTGGTGAGACCCCATCTGGAGTTCTGTAACCAGTTCTGGAGACCACATCTCAGGAAGGACATAGAGAGGGTAGAGGTTGTCCAAAGGAGGGCAAGTAAAATGGTGCAGGGGCTGAATCATAAGCCCTAAGAAGAGAGACTGAGGGATTTCAATACTACACCCTGGAAGACAGGAGGGAGAGGGGGGACATGACTGAGGCCAATATGTACCTCACGGGGCTGAATAAGGTACAGGAGGGGAGTATTTTCAGAACAGAAGATGCACAAAAACAAGGGGGCATGCAATGAAGCTGGAAAGGGAGGAATTTAGGAAGGATGTGAGGAAATACTTCTTTACTGAAAGAGTGGTGGATGCCTGGAACAGTCTTCAGGTGGAAGTCATGGGGTGAAAACAGTGGTGGGCTTCAAACATGCATGGGATAGAACAAAAGGATCTTGGTTGGAAAGTTGTGTGTGTGTGTGTGTGTGTGTGTGTGTGTGTGTGTGTGTGTGTTGGGGGGAGGAGTAGCCAGAGATCAGTTAGGGTCTGCAGTGACTGTATAGGTAGGGACAAAATGGGCAGACTAGGTGGGCCATGTGGTTCTTCTATGGCAACAAATTCTATGTGTTTAGAAGCAACATGTTAACAGCTGAATACCCCATTTCTGTGACTAACATCTGACTGACTCACTTGCCTTACCTATTAGCTGCATGGAGAAATTCCTGATCCACGGGTACATCTGAACTCCGTGCATAGAAATTTGTGTCACCAGTGACTGCGAATGTGTATGAAGCTCTTGATGTTTTGCTGTGGGAGGTAAATGATAAACAGTGGGAATTACAAAGGCCCAAATATTGGTTACTGCAGGACCCCAACTGCAGTTGTGTCCTCTTGGAGCTACAGTTGTTGATCACAACCTTGTGCATGTGGTCAGGTAGATATCCTATGAACCAGTTTATAGTTCTGTAGCTTGGACCAATGTCTCTGAGCTCACAGATGAGCAGCTGGTGACTTATCAAGTCAAACACCTAGTACTGATCCACAGAGATTACGACAGAATAGGACAGTGGTGTTATAATGTCTAGTTCTGAAACCAAACTGAACTGGAGTTAGAAGGTTCTAAGAATAGTTGCCCTCTGATAGTTCTGTTTAAAACATGGGTCCCCGAAACTAAGACACAGGACTGGTCAAATGTGAGCACATAACAATGTATTATTCCAACACAAGAGCACAGGCCAGAAATGCTTTACTTTCTCAACCTTATTACTCAGTTTTACTGCTAAAACTTGGGGAAGCCCTTTTATAACTGCAATCTGGTAGTCAAGTGTGTGCATAATTGTGTGATAGTGACACTTCTCTTGTGCATCAAGCACCAGAGGTCACCTCATGCCTCACTTCTGGAGGCATGCTGTTATTCCACAATATGGCATATCCTGCCTCAATGCTTATAAGAAGTAATTATCTTCCAGTAAAAATTGGTAATGGATTGACTGGTGGGAGGTCATGTCAAAAAAATCTGATAGATTGCTTTGACTGGGTGATCAGGGAATTAGGTCAGGGTGGAGCAGTGGATGTGACCTACTTAGATTTCAGTAAGGCCTTCAACACCATTCCGCACAGAAGACTCATAAACAAGCTGTGCAGGCTAGGAGTGGGTCCAAAGATGATAAACTGGGTAAGGAATTGGTTAGGGGATAGGAGACAGGGTGGTGGTAAATGGAGTTCATTCCAAGGAAGGTAGGGTGACCAGCGGGGTGCCACAGGGATCAGTACTGGGACTAGTTCTCTTTAATGTCTCTATTAGTGACATTGCAAGAGAGCTAGAAGGGGAAAGTATGCCTATTTGGGGATGACACTAAAATCTGCAACAAGGTAGACACTCTGGGGTGTGTGTGGAAAAAATGAATAGAGATCTAAGAAAGCTAAAGGAGTGGTCAAGGGTGTGGCAGCTAAGTTTCAATGTGAAGAAGTGCAAAATCATGCACGTTGGGCACAAAAAACCCAGGGGCAGAGTACAAAATGGGGGGAGTAGTATTAACAAACACTGAACAGGAAAGAGACCTGGGGTAATCATATCTGATGATCTAAAGGTAACAAGGCAGTGTGGAGAGCTAGTGGGATGCTAGGGTGTATATGGAAGGGTAGCACCAGCAGAAAGAGAGAGGTGGTGTTACTGCTGTATAGATCACTAGTGAGACCTCACCTAGAGTAATGTGCCCAGTTCTGGGAGATCACATCTCTGCAAGGACATAGACACAGTGGAGGTGGTCCAGAGGAGGGGAACTAAAATGGTTCAGGGTCTGCATCAAAAGCCCTATGAGGAGAGACTAAAGGACCTCAAGTGTACACCCTGGAGGAAAGGAGGGAGAGGGGGGATATAATAGAGACTTTCAAATACCTCAAAAGTATAAATAAGGTTCAAAAGGGAAGCATTTTTCAGACAAAAAGATGCTCGGAAGCAAGGGGACATGCTATGAAGCTGGGGGGTGGACTCAGGAGATGTGAGAAAGTCCTTCTTCACAGAAAGAGTGGTGGATGACTGGAACAGCCTCCCAGAGATGGTGGTGGGGGCAAAAAGTGTAACAGGATTCAAGAATACATGGGATACGCATAAGGGAACCTTAGTGGTAAGGAAAAGGGGGGTAAAGCCGGAAATCAAGTGGGGTCTGTGGTGTTACAGTAGGTAGTGAAAATGGGCAGACTAGGTGGGCCAAGCAGTCCTTATCTCCCATCAAATTCTATGTTTCTATGGTAGTACAGAGGGATGAATATGGAGTTATACTGGTTAATGTCAGATTTGCAGTCTCCCTTATTAAATAAAGTATTTTTAAGTAGAAAGCAGGTCACCTGGCTGTGGGCACTTTGGGGCTGCGTAAGTCCATAACAGGCTGTGTTATACCTAGAGCACTCAACCTCAGAAGTTTGGATTCCATGATGTTAACTCACATACAGTACCTTTATTTCTTTTTAGCTGTAGAAAGACCTTGAGGACCTCTATTCTAGTGACAGTCCAAACAATAAATCACAATCAGTGAGAAGGGGGAACTCAGTGTTAGCATCAGACCTTTCGAAGGAATCAGCAGACAATGTGATCTCTTCAGTCAACAATGTTGAGAAATTCTGACTGATTAAATTGCCAGTAGTGATCATGTCACTGAACAGAGGAACAGATGGGAGTTTTAATATGTTAGATGATCTCAATATTCAAGCTAAACACAGGAAGGGACCCCACTCGATGCCTCAAAAGAGTAGGCTGCCAAACATACATTGTTTAGAAATTTAAAAGCATCTTTTATTTATCTTCACATAAAAACAGGTACACTACCCCCAATGGCTTTTTTTTTTTGAGGCATCAAGTAGGTTCCCTTCCTGTGTTTCGCTTGATACTTGTTTCGACTCAAAGCACTGCTGGATTCTAGGGAGCGTCTCTTTTGTGTTTTACAGAACTGATCTCAATACTGTCTGGTTTAAAGATGTTTCTAACCAGAAGGGCCTTGGTGTATTCTTACTTATTTCCCAATAAGTTGTGAAATATAATATATACAGGAGAATAACAATAGATCTATAATTCTCAGATTTTTACAGCCTTACAATCATTTAGCTCTGTCAGAGAACAGGGAGAACAGGAAGGGAACATTCCCTAAAAATACCACCAACAGCTTAATCTGGTTCAAGGTCAGTTGGCATTCATCTGTATCCCCCTGTCCCAGGTCGTGCCTGAAAATAGGCAGAAATTGTCTAGTGCACTTACCCGGTCAACAAAAACTAAATAAAATAAATAAATAAATGATTGAGACCTGTAAGTACCTCACAGGGGTGAACAAGGTGCAGATGGGGAGACTTTTTAGGAAGAAGGAAAGCACCAGAACAGGGGGGCATGCCATGAAGCTGAGGGAAGGGGGAGTTTAAGTAAGCAATAAGACAAGATGGGGTGTGCATTAGACAGTTCTAATGCACGGCTAGGGGACGAGTGAGGCACGAGGCCACAGGCCGAGTACATCCAGTTCCCTAGCCGTGCATTAGAACTGTCTAATGCACATCCCCAGAGTGGCTTATTGCACTTATAAAATGGGCCTGTGTATTCTAAATGGGGGTTCTAGTTTTAGCTGTGCATTAGACACATCTAATGCACGGCTAACAACCAATCAGATTGCTTGAAATCCTTTGCCCATTTTATAAGAGGGATGTGAGGAAATACTTCTTCACAGAAAGGGTGGTGGATGCCTGAAGCAACCTACCAGAAGAGATGGTGGGGATGAAAACAGTGTGGAAGTTCAAGCATGAGTGGGATAGGTACACAGGTATAACGAGAAAAGGGAGGCGAGAGGGATGGTGGTGGCCAAATAAGGTCCAAGGTGTAAGAATACGCAGGGGAAAAAAGGGCAGACTGGATGGGTCCATTAGTTCTTTTCTGCTGACAAATAACCTTTTATGAGCACATCACTTTCACTATTAAGTGCATACACCAAAATGATGACCCCAGAAGTGAAGCTTGCCCTTACTAGGGGCACGCTGCCCCCTGTAAGACTACAGCTTTCTTGTTGTCTCACAAACTTCTAATAATTTATCTAGACTGAACATAATGTACAATAATGTCTGTAGGTTTGTGCAAATGGCTCCTTTCAGTGCAGTCACTACTCCTTCCAGTCCCTTTGATGGCCCACCTCTCAGGCTCAATGTGAGTACATGTTAGGCTGTCTTATTGACAAAACTGTGACAGATAAGAAGCACTCCCCCAGCTGACCTTCTTAATCCCAAATTATGCCACTGTAGCCTCACGTTATCCTCTCTGCTACTTCTGAAGAGCACACCTGTTTAACATAGAATGTAGAAACATAGAATTTGATGGCAGATAAGGACCGCTTGGCCCACCTAGTCTGCCTATTTCCCTACCTGATGGATAAGCTGCAGATCCAAGTTAACCAACAGCTTACTTCCTCCTACCCCCCCCATTGGAATTGCTTTTTGTCTGTTCCATGCATTCTTGAATTCTCCCACTGTTCTTGACTCCAAAACCCCCTCAGGAAGGTTGTTCCATGCATCCACAACCCTCTCCATGAAAAAATACTTTTTAACATTACCTCTGAGCTGTCCCCCCTCTATCTTCAAATTGTTCCCCCTTGTTCTTGCATGTCGCTTTTTCTGAAAGATGCTACCTTCTTGAACTTTGTTAATTCCTTTGAGGTACTTTAAAGTTTCTATCATGTCCCCCCCCTTCTTTTCCTTGAGGGTATATACTGTATGTTAAGCTGCTTTAGTCTCTCTTCATATGTCTTCTAGTGCGGACCCTGTACCATTTTGGTTGCCCTCCTCTGAACAGCTCCCACTCTGTTTATGTCTTTGCGGAGATGGGGTCTCCAGAACTGCACACAGTACTCCAGATGGGATCTCCCCAACTGTCTGTACAGAGGGATAACAACGTCCTGTTTTCTACTGTTGATGCCTATCCCTATGCATTCCAGTATCCCCCCAGCCCTCCTTACTGCCTTCTCACATTGCTTGCCCACCTTAAGGTCATCTGATATGATTACCCCCAGGTCCCTTTCAATTTTTGTTGTTGTTAGAATCTCACCCACCATTGTGTACTCTTCCCTTGGGTTTTTATTTCCCAGGTGTATTACCTTGCACTTGTATCCAATTGTTTATACTTGTATGAAGCAAAAGGCCATTTTGATTGCTGCCACTTACAACTGAAATGACCTACTTAGCCCCCTACATTCTCTGGCATCCCACTCCCGATTTCAGTCACACTACAGATGATCTACTAGCTGACTCAATCTGTAAATGCTTCCCCTGATCACATCATTTGTCCCTAGTGACGCTTGGCGTGGGCCCATCTCTTGCAGCTATTTGATTATATTTTTAAGCATCTGTTATCTGTCTGTTTTTCTTCCTGTTGTCACCAACTGCTGTTTTTGCATTTTTGATGTCCAAGCATGTCTTGTCCCAGCTGTTACTAATTGTTAAATTGTGAATTCCATTGTCCTGAATTGTACGGCATTTCTACTGACCTGTTGTGTTGCCATCTTCATGACATGAGTCATGCCAGAAAATGGTCCTTGGGACCAATGCACCTAACCAGTGAACAAATAAAAAAATAAGTCAGTAATGTGCATTCCTATTCCATCGTGTTTTCCTTGATAAACTACCACAAAGCTATGCTCAGCTGACTCTAAATCAGTTTCGTCTTACTTTCAGGAGCGTCCCAGTCAGCTGACTCTTACTGGTCACAGGTCTCCCCATGCTGAACAGACTTTCCCTCCTGTCAGCTGATTCCCTACACCATCACTAACAACCATATAACACATAAAATGTACCCTGCTATATATTTACTGTACAAGCACTTAATCCTATCTCAGAGTTCTGGTGCCAGCTTTGGTATTGTGGTTTATAAATGTCACCAGAACCTCTTGATAAAATTACACCCCTTTTTTCTTAAGACCTCTTCACTTTTGGATTTTACTACATATTGATTTACTTTTGAACTCTAAACATTGTAAAATATTGGGGTTCCACATTTAAACAATCTTGTTTGTATTGTCTTCAAGAATGCCTTTTTGTTTTTAGAGCCACAACCTGAAAAAAAAAATATATATATATATATATATATATATATATATATATATATATATATATATATATGTATATATATATATGTGTGTGTATATATACATATGTGTGTGTGTGTGTGTGTGTGTGTATATATATATATATATATACATATATATATATATATACATATATATATATATATATATATATATATATATATATATACTGTATGTAGTCTGTGTTGTGGTATTGTTAGTTGTTTGTATATGTATTTTTTTTGCATAAGACTTTTATTAAACAAAAAGTTTAAAAAATGACACCCCTTATAATTAATACCTGGGTATATGTTAATCCTTATATAAAATTCATGTTGGTTTTTTTGTTTGTTTATGAGAGAGTTCCTAAGGTTTTGTAGATGTTTGTAATTCTGTTCATCTTCATGGACCCACAATTCTTAAATTTAGGTCAGGCTGCATCGCTCTGGGTGAATAATTCAGGAAGGCCATTTGCAAGCTATGGGTGTTGATTCCTCTCTCACGCTGGCCAGTCTTGAAAGGGCAATGCATATCACTGACCACGCGGACCATGTGAATCCATCTCTTGAGAATGAACAGGCATTTTCTATATCTGGCATCATCAGGTCAAGTCAATTCCATTTAATTTCATATAAGTCAGCTAGGAATTTTCTGTTATTAAATTGTCTGAATGAAAGACTCATAAGGTATGCCCTCTTTATTTTAGTTTATTAGTTTCTGTTAAATAGGAAAAGAGAGCTAAGCAATTCTGCCTAGTTTTGGCTTTGTCCTTGCTGGGGAGTGGGGTGTTACAGAAACATAGAATTTGGTGGAAGATAAGGACCGCTTGCCAACCCTGTCTGTTCATTTTTACCTGCCTACAGTATCACCACAGACCCTATTCAATCTCTATGACATCGTGAATCTGGTCAAGCTGTCAGCGTTATGTTTTGTGAGTGGGGGAAATTTGACCAGGACACCAGCAAAATTCCCCTACTCTTTTTGTAAAAAGCTGTAAATAAGTTGTATATATAAAACTGTAAATAATGTCTGTACAAAACGTGTGTGTTAGTTGTAATTAAAAAATTCCACTACTCTTTTCGAGAAGTGTCATGGGATATTTAATGTCTGCCTGAACAACCATCTGAGACCTTGGTTTAATGTCTCATTTGAAAGAGGGCACCTCAAGAGTGCAGCTATAAGCACCCCCCCACCCCCACCCCCACCACCATGCTGCACTACAGTGTCAGCACTGGAATGTAGCCCACAGTGTAGCCTGGTGTGGGCTAGAACCTACAACCTTCTGATTATCCGGTCTCAGAGGTGAGTGTGCAAAGTGCTGAGCCACTGACACTGCTACTGGGGGGGAGAGAGGGAGGGAACTGTTTTGTTTCAGATTTTCCAAAATGCAAAGGATTATGAAGTAATCATTGAAACAATATAACAAGATGGCTATTACTGAATCAATTTCTGCACTTCATTTCCCCCACCCTATTTCACAAAGTGCTGAAACTTCACAGTATGTTGATGCATTTCTACAAGCAAAGCAGAGGCAATGCTTTGAAATTATACAGCTGTACTTCAGCAATAGTTGACAACAGGGTATGTAATATCATGAAATATCATTATGACCTGAATACAGTTTGAGTCACAAATCTGCTGTCCAAATTACAAATGCAAGAATTCCAACTAAGCAGTAATGATATCACATGATATGACAAACACTGGAGTGAATTATTGCTATTATACAATAAAAAAGGAGACTTGATGCAGTCATAATTTTCAATTAAATAGAATTTATGTGAGAAAAAAATAGTCCCAACTTTAGCTTTATATTAACAGGGTAAAAAACTCGACTGACAATTAAACAGTTAAATCTACTTTAGGAATGCCTGGTATGCTGTGACTCTCAATAATTTTAGGCAAGCTATTCTGAACAGAATGACAGGGTACCAATTTATTGTTTATGTTAGGAGGTGTCTGTGTGGAACATTCATTTCCTGTTGTTATGTTTTGGGATTTACAACTGCTATCAACAATGAAGTTTCTTTATTGTTTAAGACCACTGTATAATTAAGTGATAACATCAGCGAGTTGGAGTATCACGTAGCAATAACCGGCTTCTGTGGGGATTAAGCGCGAGGTGAAGCGGGCGTTAATAACCAAGCTGACTATGCAATATACTCCACTCTCGATGGATATTACTATTACAAGAGTTGGAGTGTGTTGGAAAAAAATGTTTTACTGTCAGGAAAACTGCGGGCATAGGCATTTTTTTACTCTTTGTTTTTTTGATGTGTATGTGAGGGGGTGATTAAACAACTGTGATGGGGGTGATTAAATGACTGTGGGGGGGTAAATGACTGTGGGCAGGTTTTAGGTGAATAAATGACTCTGGACCATTGTTTTCAAGTTTGTGGGGAAATAACTGACGAGAGTTCAGAATGCTGATTGGGTGAGAGGAGATGTCTGTCATATAATTTATAATAACTGACTTATCATGGTCTGTGATTTACAACTCACTCCCCAGGACTGTTTTTTTTAACGATTTTTAAAGATTTGATAATGTATGCCATGGGACAACATGCGTGGTGTGTAGAGGGTATAACGAATAACGAATTTTCCCCAATGATGGCAGCAGAAGATATTAAAACAAATTGTTCTGTCATAAGCCATTTTCAATAGTAGACAAAAAGATTAGGAAGTGGAAACCAAGTAACACTTCAAATTACAGTACAATTCCACGACAGTATACTGTTCTGATGAAACACAGTTGTTGTCATCTTAATGGCAAGCCTTTAAAACTATTCATTTACGCAATTTCCCCAAATGTGCATTATTAGTTCTCCCCTTTATGAGGGTGGGGACCCTTCTGTACCTGGTAGCTACCACCTTATCTCCTTTACCCCTGCTCTGGCTAAACTACAAGAAAAGTGTGTTCTATTCCAACTCTCCCCATTCCTTGACTTCTCTTCCTTTCTCAGTCCCTTCCAGTCTGGGTTCAGAAAGAACTACTTCACACTAACTTCCAGCTTCCCTGACCCTATCTTGAAGGGGACAGACTGGGATGTGCTTACCACAGACATCCTTGTCTACCTAGCAGAGACCTTCAATGCTGTTTCTCATCTGCTTTGCTTGACACACCTGCTAAAGCTGGCCTCTCTGACTTTGCAGTCAGTTGGCTTAGTTTTTAACTGGTGGACGCATATCTGGCTGTCTTTCTAGGAGTTTCACTCCCACCCCCATCAGGTCAGGTCTCCCACAAGGCTCCTTACTGGGCCTTGTCCTGTTCTTGAGTTTTCTGGATGACATCCCTAGAGCACTCATCTCCTCTCACATTCATATATGTATGTGGATGAGACAATGTTCGTTTATTGTGACTCCTTAATTTCCAAGTTGGTAGCACAGCTCAAGAGGAATAGTATCAGTTATTGGTTTTGTGCTAAATAACTCACTCTTAATGCCCCCAAAAAACAGTATCTATGGCATTTGGCACCAGAAGGCAATGACTAGCCAACTCCAGTCCACCATTGTCTTCAAGGCACTGAATGGTCCTCCCCTTGAGGTTGTTCCCACTTTTAAATATCTGAGATTATGGCTTGACAGTCACCTTTACTTTTCCTGCCACATTGATGCCTTCCACAGAAAACTCCTCTAAATTAGGAGCATTAAGGTATATCAAAACTAATCATGTCTCCTCTCTGTGCTCTGGGAGCTCATTGTAAAATGTTCGTCTCACTGTTTGTTTACAGAGATGTGGTCTGTTGTGCTGCCCCAGTCAACACTGGCCTGACTGGACCCCCTCTACCATTCCTTCTGTCATTTTGCCCTTAACTGCCCACCCAAACCTATTACTGCTCCAGGTACTCCTCCCTCTCTCACCCCCTACCTTGAGGGCAGATACTTCTCACACTACAGCTCCCTCATCTCTAGGTTCTGGCTCGACATCCTTCCATGCTACCTGAACTCCCTTCTCTATTCTTCTAGCACCTCGGCATTCAAATCTGGAAGTCATCCAATTTTATGTTTTACATTTGGAAGTCAGTGACTTCCTCCCTCATTATTTTGGAAGTTTTTTCCTTATTTTTAAAGTCAAATACTCCCAGAATGGACTTAACTGAAGCCCTGTCTAGCAAATGTTGCTTCATCTGTACTTATGGTTAGAGTCGGATGCCAGTAGCATTATAGTATAATGTGGACTGCGTCACAAATAAAAACAAGCTGCAAGATGAAAGCAATTCCCCCTTCTTGATGTTGAAGTGCCCAGAACAGAGGGATAGACAGTTATCCATGACCTTGTAAACATGAAAGTAATAGTAACAGGGGCATCTGTTCTTTGGTACAGGGTAAAGAATTCTGTTCATCAGTTTATAGCATTTCAATTAAATCCATGGCTAGTTATATTAATCACACTAGGTACCATCTGGCGCCTGACTCAAAGAGCCTGTTGACATTATCATGACATATGGCAACAAATATCAGGAAACAGAGGACTGTAAAATGTTTAGAAATGGCTGACAAATGAGGGTAATTTGTTCTCAACTTTCTTATAACATACAGAAGAAAAGTTAGCTTAACAATAGCCCATTATTCACTTGTGTCCCTAGTCATCTGTTGTGACAATTCTTGTTGAAAAATGTCTGTCTTCGCAGCTCAATAAATGGCAATTTTAATGACATGTTTTATGCTTTTCTGACCCCTTTGTGACAGGCATAGTTAGCCAGTAATTTTGTAAACTGAACAAATACCCTGTCGTTGACTTTATATCAACAAGCTTAAGTTAGAATTTATTGTTTGAAGTTTTATTTCTGTACTATGTATTGAAATCAGTGTCACAGCCACAATTGCACATTAAATACTGTTAAATTAGGGCATATGTGGGGAGAGATAATGTTGCACATCTAGTAAGGCAAATGTAGACAATACCAACACACAGCTGAAGGGAGAATGGCACCTCCTTTAATCATTGAGAACATGACTTTTTAAGCAGTCTGCATGTTGCTATGCTAATTCATTTACAGTTTATTTACCCAGGATAGCCCATCTGAGATGCAATGAGCAACATCTCATTTCCAATGTGGTCCATTCTATCCATTTCTGCAGCTGGAGAAACTAGGGCCCTGGGAGTTTTAGTGAGCTGCCCAAGGTTACACAATGAGTAATGTACTCTAGTGGGGTTTGAACCTGCTACGTACCTCCTTGTTCTCATGCTAGTGCTCTAACTGCTAGACTATGCTGCATGTAAAATTACTAACAAACAATTTATTTCAATTTTCTTTTTTCCTGTTTAACTGCTGGATAACTAAGCATTTTCCAGGTATTTTTTTAACCACTAAAGGATGCAGTCTGTTTGTTTAACAATCTTAACTTGTATAAAAAAAAGGTATGGCATTCTAAGTAGAATGCTGTATCCTGTATTCCTCTGTTCTACACATGGTTTGGCTTCCACTCACTGGCCAACCTTGGCATCCTAGTGGGTGCCCAGTCTCTGGCCAATCTGTGCCTGCATGCCCCTTAGTGCCTGCTAGACAGTGAGGATGCCATCCAGTGCAGATCCCCATCAAGGGTGGCAGCTGTACAGGTCACAACAGGTGATGTGTGCATTTGCCAGTTCCTCTGTGGACTGGGTCCTAAACCATAAATGTGATTTGTTTACTCAAAATCAGCACTGGATCAAATGTCCCAAGTCCCGTACTGCAGTAATTGAGAGTAGCTCTTAAGAAGCTGTTGCAACTTGCCATGTTAGGATCAGCTAGGGTGGAATTTTTAAAACAGGAGAGCCTTAGTTTGCATTTTTAAATTATAGAAAACTGTATTAATTCAGATCAATCAAATATGGTTTCAGCATTCATGTAACCAGCCTTTCTTCTCAAATGCTATGAACATTTTTTTTATAAATAAATAATATATTTGTAGGCTAAGGTGTACTTTAAAACCTAAGACAATTATGAAAAAGGGAAACTGAAATAATTTATATGCCAGCAATACAAGTGTGCCTAGTATTGTTAAAATGCTCATTGCAGCACAGAATAGGCAATTAAGATAGGAAAAGTAGTACTTGACTGTTTAGCGAGAGTGCCATGCATTAGCTAACAGAAGTAACTATAATGCCAGCCATTATTTGAGTTCACTGACAATAACTGAAAGTTAGAAGACAGAGAGCTTGATTCTCAAAGGTGTTGGAATGCCACAAGCCCCTGGTGTGCCATACAGATGAGCATAGGGCTTGTGGCATTCCCTGGCTGGCATTCGGGATTCTCTATCCCGTGTGCCACATGCCGCGAGTTAAACAAGCTTTGTGCTGGTCTAACTTTGCATCAGTCATGGGACCCTTTTATGGGGTCTGCACCAAATATTTGGCATAAGCTGTTGTATAGGGGACAAAATGTCGCAAATGTGTGTGATCTTTGAGAATCGGGCGCAAGGTGCATCAGTGTGCTTGGTGCAGAGTTGGGTTTCATGCCGGTCTTGTCGCAAGCCTGCGTCAGCCTTTGAGAATCAAGCCCAGAGTGTCTGAAAAAAGTATCTTCAGATATTAAGGCACAGTCTCTCGCTCTCTCTTTTGATGCAGAAAATAAAACAAACATCCATTATATGTATATATAAACAGTAGAACCCTCTTATAGGGAACTCCAACACAGTGACAGTCTTATGTTCCAGCCAACACATTCTAACGGGAATGTCTATTGATATAATGAAATACTTGCTATAGTGAAGATTTTCCTTGTTAAACCAGTTTTGATAATGGGGTTCCAGTGGAAATAATAAGCACGTCTTCCCTAAATTCCTGAATTTTGTACTCTGGTTGTATTTTTAACTTTTTGCTACTATGTGTAATCTCCTTGTTTTTGCACTTTTGTACTTATAAACTGAACTCCTCATTTTGCACTCTAACTGTATTATTATATGTTTATTATGCAAAATTCATTTTGTATATTGTTTACTACTGTTTTCCCTTTCTCCTGGGTCACACCTGTAAAGGAGCCCTGGCTCAGTGTGCCTTTCCTGGTTATCAAAGTTTAAATAAATAAACATGTCAAAGTCTATGTGAGTGCATGTGTTTGTAATCCTCTATTAATTTTGCCAGACCAGCAATTCTGAGTGTTGCTGTCACCGATCATTTATAGGGTTAATAATGGTGTAGTGCTGTAAGATGCCCAACCCCCACCAGCCATTCAGTGTAACTGTCACTCACTCACCAATAGCAGCATGCACTCTAAATGTGTCAAGAGAGATTTGCAGAGGGGAGAGAGAACAGCCACATGACAGCTCTTTGTAGAAAAAATAAGTTGGCTCTCATCCAGTCATTTCAGCTATGGCCGGACAAAACATGTAAGTTACATTTTACTCCTCTTCTACATACAGTCATTGAAATAATATGCTGTGCTACCAGTGTTACATTCCTGCAAGCATTTAGTTGTTCTAGTCTTGGATACTTGACCTAATAATTTTATATTTATATATTCATATAATTCTGGCAAAATATTTATAAATAATGTTATAGACAAGATGCTGCTAACAGAAAGGCTTTAAGCTATGGGGCTAAATTTTCTGAAGTCCCGCCTTAGGTGCAGGTCCTGATTTTGGTTAGTGTCTGGGGCAGGGTAAATGTGGCAAAATGTCGGAATGCTATTTTCAGATGTTTTGCTGCACTTATGGCAGTTGTGACCATGACATATATACCAACGACTGACGCAGGTGTCATTATAGGGCTCCCATGATTCTGCAGGTCACAGTAGACATGCACAGTAGTTAGATCACCTTTTAGGCTATGCTGCGAGTCCCCAACGTACAGCTTAAAATCCAGAGTTTTTATTTTACTTCAGTGTTTTCTGTTTTTTTTTTACTTTCACTTGTTAGTAGTCTACTACAGCAAATACAGGAAATACTTCAGATAATGCAATACAACTCTGACTGTGTCTTTCAAAAATCATGTGGCTGTCTGCAACTGACCTAACAGCTGCTGTATTTTTGGCATCACAGTCTGGTGCCATGGTAAGACTGTGATGTGGTAACAACAATATTATATGTTCAGCTGGGGGAAGTTCAATGCTTTTTATACAGACTTTCTGGATAGGCTGCCAGTATGTGTTTGGACCCTGGAAAAGAAAATTGAAAATAATGTTATTTATCCATTAAAGCAGCAGTGCATGATACTGGTGAAAATTTTACCTATACTCTCCTGACTTGTATGATGTGTTTTTACCCACATTTTGAGTTTGCTTCACCACCTTTTTTTCACAGTTGAATTAATAAAGGGCGTGCTCCTTTTAGTATGGTTGGATCAGGTTTTCAGCAGTATTCTCTGTTGTTTTTGCACATCCATTGTTTACGGTCACGTTTCTTAGGACTATAATGAACTGGCATGCAGTAGACACTGCTTCCTGACCTTATAAGACAACAGCTGTACACAAATAGCTGAGAATACTGATGAAAACCTGGTTTAAGCCTTATTAAAAGGAGCATTCCCTTTATTATGTCAACTGTAAGAAAAGTGCTAAAGCAGACGCAAAGTGGGGGAAAGAAGGGTATCATTCAAGTCAGGTGCAAAAGGGCAGTCTAAAATAAAATAAAAAATGATAGGTCAAAATTGTCACAGCTATCATACAGTGTTGTATTAAAGGGGCACTGTCTGCTTTCTATGGGATTTGCAGTGTCTCATTATTACTAGTATGAAGAGATCTACTAGTAGGCAGTAATAAAGTATGTTATGTATAACCAGCATACTGCTTTCATAAAAAGAGTATTTTTTTAAGGAATGAATTTCAAGTGACCTGATCTTGTCTGCCACCACCCACTGCCACTGCCAAACGTGTATCCATGGCACTGCCATAGCACTGACTCATGCTGAACTCATGTACGAACGAGTTCAGAGATTTGGGAGTGGGAATATCAAATAAATATTGTTTTGAATAGTGGCAATTGTATCATCAATGTCACTATCTCCATAGAACGAGCCTTGTAACGTATGAAATACCCGGTTTGAAACGTGAAGCCATGACACAGGCATGCACAACATAACTGATGCACACACCCGGAGTCATGGCTTCACTTTTGAAAGAGTGAATTTAATATGTTACAAGGTTTATTTCTGTGGATATAGCAATACTTCTGAGCTCAGTACAATGGCCACTATTTAAAGCAATATATTTTATATGGCCCCCAAATCGCTGAAGTCATTCATGCATGAGTTCAGCATGAGTCAGCTCCAAGGGCAGACTAGGTGGGCCATCAGGTCCTTATCTGCCAACAAAGTCTATGTTTCTATGGCAGTGTCGTGGATGTGTGGGAGGCAACGGGTAGCAGCAGATAAGGTTGGGTCACTTGAAATTCATTTCTTTAAAAACTGCTCATTTTATGAAAGCAATATGCCTGTTATATGTGATATACTCTATTAGTGCCTACTAACAGATCTCTTCACACTATTAGTAAAGGGACACTGGAAATCTCACAAAAAGATGACAATTAGAGCTGTAATTAGAGTTGCACCAAATGTGGAATTCCTCTGGTGGAATTCATGCAGAATGGCAGTTCTGCTTACAAAAGGCTTTTTGGAATTTCTTTTTATTCCATGAAATTCTGAAAAGCAGTTTTATGAAAACTGCAGAATAAAATTCTAAAGATCACATAATCTGGTTTCTGGAAAATGAATTTGTGGTTTACTTAAACTGCAGACTACAATTCTGCAGCAGCACAGCTAACATTCCTATTTCAGGATTTCAGACTTCAGCTTCCAATGAAATTCCATGGAATTAGGTGGAATTTCCAAAAGTTCCTCAGAATTCTGGCAGAAGTGAAATTTGACAGTTCTGCACTGCTGTAATTGTATTAGCTGAAACATTACATTTAGAAAAGCTCATCCAGCCGGCCTGGTGGCACTGAGGATTGAGGCTCTGGATGCCACACCTCATGCTATGTCGGCAACCCAGGTTCAGGAAAGACCTCGGGTCATTGGGGTGCTGGCGGGGGGGGGCGGGATTAAGCATGCCGTTGGGCTGCTCTCCTCTCCCGGAGGTAGTGGGGGTGGGTTGTCAACCCTCCCGTAGTCCTGTTCTCCACCAGGTGGAGGTCCAGTGGGGTAACGTAGGTGGGTAGGGTGGCACTACAGGTGGGTGGAAGGGGCTGAGCTGGCATCTGGTGTGCATGTGCACCTCCATGCATATGTACAGCTGTTTGCTGGGACTCCTGGAGGGAATGGGAGAGAACCCAAGAAAAAAATAAAAAGCCGTATAAAAAAAAGGTGCATCCTGAAATGTAGAGCTGCTCTTTAAACTTGGCAGGCTGCAAAACAGAGTGGAATGTAACAAAATACTCTTGTTGTTGACACCTGAGCCTGAATTCAAAGTTAAATATGGCTCAGCTTCTACTGTTGCTACTGTATATGTATTGAGTGACTCATTGGCAAAATTACATATCTTAAATATACATTTGTAAGACAAGGTGTTTTAAATACTGTAGCTGCTACACTGCCTAAAGTTAATATTAATTTTTAAAAGTAATTAGCTGTTACTTTCTATATCTGAGGCACTTGTTCTTGTTCTTGTTCTCTTTTGCTAGTTAGAACGATTTTCTTCCTTGCAATGCTCGGTGTCATATGTGGAATGATGCTCTATCTGGAGACTGATGTGTCAAGTTCCATTCCTCTTCATATCTCACCAGTATTGTGACCTCTCTGACTGAAACATCACAACAAGAGCCACTCACCTGCTGCCAGACTGGTCACTAGTGATGTCACAGTGAGGGAGTTTACAGCTGCATCATATTCCTCTATGGAGTTTACATGTAGCTGATACGTATTCCAAAACTGTCAACAGGTATTTTAGAAAACCCTTAGAAACTGACTTCATTTCTTACTTGTGTTGGTTCATACTGATACAGTTTCACAGGCAGAATTACATTCACTGTGTTTTTTTTTCCAAATATACTTACTGTTCTGCAGCACTGGGCCTCATTACACCCTTGGCCAGTCTGGTATTGCCCAATGCTGCCCACCCTGTGAGGTATTATTGCTTACTTAGAAAAATAGTTATCACAATTATCACTGAATGTCATCTGTTTCTTGGTACACTTTTCTGGTCAAAAAGGTTACACAAATAAATAAATAACTGAATACATACATACATACATACATACATATAGTACATGCATACATGACAAAGTGCCAAAGTGATTTTATATATTGTATAACATGAAATATATTATTACTTTATAGCAAATTGCAGTGACTTGATTAAAATAATGTATTTTAGGCATCACTGGGTTATTTATTATATGCTACAACATTTGGAGGGATCACTCTTGTTAAACCTTAATGGTCCCGCTTATTTTTATTACAGCGGATGGTGTTTATTATATAATAATTATTTCGTGAAACTGTCGGTCTCACTGACTGAGAGAGCACCTATCAATCATCCCCATCAGCAGCAGCATGTCACGCAAGTGTGTTTATAGGTTTGCAGAGGGCAGTAAGAGCAGCCACAAGGGTAGGAGATCATTTATTGGGCCGTATGGATAACAGTCAAATGTGACCAAAAATATGATGGTCTATAAAAGAAGCAAAAAAAGTCTGAACAGAATTATTGGAAAGCAGAGGCATTGCACTTTTAATGTCTCAAGCGACTGGAATAACTGGACTATCACCTATCTGATGATCTTCTAGCCTTTTCCTCTGAGAAGACCCTAACAGTTTGAATATGAAACCTTTTAAGAAATGGAATACATGCACATTAATAGCAAAACCTAGACTAGTAGCTCTGTAAAATTAAACGGTTTAGCCCACTGTGCTTTTATTTTACACATTTAACTGATGATACTGTAAATGACTAATTAAAGCACTAAGAGTGTCCCACACCAGCACATTCACAGTTTGAAGGGAGCTTCCCCACAGACATTGTAAAGTGCCAAAGCTTGTGTCTCCACCTCTCTCTCTTAGCAGTCTCCTGAGAGATGGGGAGGATCAGTAACAGACAAAAACATGCAGTGATTTATTACATTAGACTTATGATTTAACAATAATCATCAGTCTAAATTCTGGAGCTACTATACAAAGTATTTAAGTCTCCATCTGGCAACATTTTACGTACTGTTATGTACCCATTTAAATGGTTTGCAGGGTGCTTATTGGCTAGGAGGCAGTCTGACACAGGGGTATGTGCACAAATCAATGAACATGGTGGCAAAGGTTTGAACACAGCTGCCACATAATACTTTTTTTGACCCTTAGCAAGTCATTTAACCTCCTGTGCTTTATCTCTCTCTCTCTCTACACAAAACTCTCTTTGTGCTGTTTAAATCTCACTGTAACCCCAGAAACCGTAACATTCCCTACCTTCATTCACCTAGGTTGTAAAATACTTTGTGATACAGTTTGTATAAGCTCTATTTAAAACCACATTCCTCTCCTTTCCTTACATACTGCATAAATAAAAGTGTGTGGTATTCAGCAAACACAAGTCTGTGGGGTAGAAATGTTTGTCAAGCCCAGATATATGCATTTGGTAGGCACATTTGCAGTGTCAGTCAATCAGTAGGTAGCACAATTGCCTTTGGGGCAGGAAGATCGGAAGGTGGTGGCTTCTAGTCCCACATCTGGGTACCTGGGGTAATTTCCATAGCTAACACTGTAGTGTAGCATAAGGGCAGGCTGCTGCTTTGGTGAGGTGCCATTCTTCACATGAGTTATTAAACAGAGGTCCCCTCTGCCCATCTCTGGTCACTGTCCAGGTGGAAGTAAAAGATCCCATAGCATTTATCGATGAACAAAAATCAAATTTTCCATCACTCATTACATTAATTACAAAGGAATAATCATTATATACATTTTATGTTTTTACATTCATAGCATACAATAAGGAAAACTCCAGATGTGTGCCACAAACCATACAATTTATACTATCTATTGACAGTTTCTCCACATCAACTGAAAGTTCCATTTCGGTTGCACACTTGCATCTAAGACCGGAAGATCGGAAGGTTGTTGGTTCTAGCCCCACACTTGGCATTTATGGTAAAACCTAGTACTGACACTGCAGTGCAGCATGAGGGGGATGCTGTACTTCTGAGGTGCTGTCTTTCAAATGAGACGTTAAACCAAGGTCCCATCTGCCAGTTCTGGTGGTTGTTCAGGTGGATGTTAGAGATCCCATGGCACTTCTCAGAAAGAGTAAGACAGTTTCCCTGGTGTCCTGGCCAAATTCCCCCCATTCACTAAAAATACCACCAACAGCTTAATCTGGCTCAATTTCAATTGGTTTCCATTTCTATCTCCCCTTGGGATGAGACTGAAAATAGGCAGAGCAGAACTGCCTAGCTCTCTTTTCCCAGTCAACAAAAACTAAATAGATAATTGTCCCTGTCCACTTTTTACCCACATCAACCACATTCTGAGTAGACATATATTTTTGTTGAGTTGTTAGGGTACACCTTGCCTGACACAGGTAGTACTTACAACATACAAAGCATACCTACATATTATGTTTATTAAAGGCTATCCAAGGCCCTGACGACAGAAACAATACTACTTCTTGATGGGTTACTCTGGAAAACAGGGGTTCCTTCCATTTGCTTCCTAAATGTGCATAGAATTCTATAGCAAATTTTATAGTCAAAAAGACATTGCTGCTGTGCCTCTTATGTACACTTATATGTGAAACAAGGACATTCTCACTTTTCAGCTTTCCAATGTCAGTGCATCTTTTACTGACATCCTCCCATGCATGCCTAACCAACATATATCCTACAATTGTCTGGGAATTCTTTTGTTGACCAATTGGTCCACTGCCTCTCCCTCTTTTTCCCACTGGACACATTTTCAGTTCAACGTGGGGTTGGGGGAGAGGAAACAGAACCAGGAAATGGTTGAACAACTGTTTTTGAGAACAACTGCTTACAGTGTCAGGCGTCAGTTTCCATTTTTGCACTTTCAGTAAAGCCCAATATATGTGTTGAGGTACAATATTAATATCCTCTTTAAGGACCTTAAATCATCACCCTGCCATTCTAGAAACCATGGAATCACCCAGTTTTCTACTAGTGGGATCCATAATTTCCTAACTTTTGAAGTACTGGGGAAAGATCAAAATATAAAACAAATTGTCAGGGAAAAAAAAAAAATCAAAGTTCCAAAAGTACTCAAAGGCACCAAACTCAAGTTTCTAAACTATTAGTTGATGGCATGAAGGGAGGAAGGATCTATTTCCCAGTTACAGATCCTGTAGCTGGTTAGCTGTCCAGCAGTGCAGCCCACTAATAGTATACTATCCCTACCATACCACTGTACCCCCTCCCCCACCACATCACTTCCTCCCCACCATGGTCAGATGGCAGTATTTTAATTGAAAACTTACTAATGAACGTTCGCTCCCATGCCTCTGAGTAAAGGATAAAAATAGAGTTTTCCATTTCACAGCTGTGCAACTTAACCCTCTCTACTGGAAGAGAAATGTGTTCCTTTGTATTACCAAATTAGACCTAGTCGCTGACACAAAATGAAGTTATATTTATGGACAGCAAATCTCCCTTGCTACCTTATTCTCAGGTGTATGGAAATCAACATTCATCCATACACTTTTAAATGTCAGTAATCCTGGTGGAGAGAAGGTGCTGTGGTGGGGTAAGGGACAGAGCTGAGGTAAGACCATGAACTTTAAGGGTTGGGGGGTGACAGTCTTGTATGGCTGATCAACTATCTGGGAACTGAACACAGAACATCCTACCTTTCATGCTATTAACTAACACTTTACAAAATTCAGTTTGGTGCCTGTCATAGTACCTTTGGTAGTTTGATTCTGTTTGTTTTCTAGGTAACAACATGTGGAGAAAGTCTGTAAAAGTTTGAAGTTTGAAGTTTATTGTTCTAGGAATTAATACCTTTGAGCCAAGGCTCTTTTACAAAGGTTCCACGTCATTAAGTACAAAAACATAGTAGACAGTGTTACAAACAATCAGTAAGCCGTTTAACAAGGCCACAACTTAAACAGTAACATTTATGTACAGAAAAGAAAAAGGAACTCAGAGGCAGTGTCAAGGGCAAGGAATAAGGACTGGAGAGCTAGAGAGGGAAGAGAGGGAGAAATAAGAAGTTTAGGAGCAGACAGAACCAGGTTAGTGGTACTCAGGTTGTCTTTGTCAAAAAGGAGACCATGGTGGTTGAGTGAAACAAAGGTAAGTGCACTCAGTGGGATGAGACTTTAGTCAAAGCAGTCTCAGGAGCTGGAGACTGTGAGGTGAGAGTAAAGTATGGATTTGAAAGCTCCCAATGTCATGGAGGATAGGGAGGGCAGGTTAAGGGCATTGTACCAGGTAGGGGCATGGTATGTAAAAGATCTTTGTCCCTGAGCAGTCCGGCATCTAGGGACAAGGAAAGGTTGGTGGTCAGATCTTCTGGTGGTACGAGTGCCATTGTTCAGGCAGACCAGGTCCCAGATACATGGAGGAGTGAGTCCCAAGATTTATTTTTTTGCCATCACGCAGGTGAGATACATGAGGCGATTGGAAAGATGCAACCAACCGGTTTCCGTATAGAGGTCACAAGTATGGGTCTGTCTCTGTGCTCCAGTGAGGAGTCGACAGGTTTTGTTTAGTGCTGTTAAGATGCGCTTTAGTGCAGTGGTAGTAGCTGAGCCATAGACAATTAGACCATAGTCTATGATTGAGATGATGAAGCTTTGAACAGCAATCCTCAAGGCAGCTTGGTTGAAAAATTGACGGTTCGTACAAAATTCCAAGCGCTGGTGCACTGTTTTTGCAGTGTTATCGATATAGGTCATAAAAGTAAGACATTCGCCAAAAAGCTGATACCAAGGTATTTGAAGGTGTTCACTTGTTCTAGTGTATTTCCAAGAGAAGTTTTATGACGAGTGGAGGTGCCTATTTCTGTTTTGATGACTGGCGAAAAGCATGACTTTGGTTTTTTTTTGATTTAGGACCAGTTTGTGCTCAAGGAACCACTTTTCAACACATGAGAAAGCAAACTGCAAGCTCTGTCGTAGTGGATTTGGATCCTTATGGGAGGAGACAATTACAGCGTCATCATCATAGAGTATTAATTTTTCAGGGCAGGATTTGGGAAGCAAGTTTAGAAATAGGCTGAAGAGGAGAGGACCTAAAATTGAGCCCTGGGGGACACCAGAGAGGACTGGTTTGGAGTCAGAGAGAACCTCAAAGATTTTTACTGTTTGAGAACGTTGTGCCAGGTAACTTTTTACCCAGGCTCCAGGTCCCTCGGCTAGCCCAATGTTGAGCAGAAGAGAGATTAGAAGACTATGGTGAACAGTGTTAAAGGCCTTTGTGAGGTCTATGAAAACAGCTCCGGTTAAATAACCCTTATCCAAGGCTTTGTGAGTTTCACTAGAGAAATCAAGTAGGGCCGTCGACGTACTGTGTCCTTTCCTAATTCTGTGTTGCTGAATGCAGAGTAGATCGTACTTTTGCAGGTAGTCTGATAGTTGATCTGCCATGATCCGTTCAAGAGCTTTGGAGAGGGGTGGAAGTATAGATATGGGACGATAGTTCCCTGGTGTGGATTTGTCGCCCCTTTATGCACTGGTGTGACTATAACGGCCTTCCATGTGTTGGGGAATTGACTTTGGCACAGGGAGAGGTTGAGAATTTTGGTAAGGGGGTGGATCACTTCTTCCAAGGTGAGGGACAGAAGTTTTAGATCAATGGTGTCACTGCTATTTCTAGATTTAGAGCAGGCCTTTTTATGTATCTGTAGGCTTCATATGTCTTAACTATTTTAAAGTGAAATAGCGGTTTGTCTGGCGAGGTGGTTTGGGATACGAGTTTTGGAACTGACAAGTCCTGGAAGAAGTCTGGTGAGAGGACACCACTGAGGTCAGTGAAGGTTTTATTTAGGGCATTGGCCATAGTCTTAGGGTCACGGGTAGTGGAGCCATCAATGTTCATTGCCATGGGAGAGGATTTAGACTGTTTGCCTGTAATATTACCTATATTGTCCCAGAAGGATCTCCCATCACCCCAGTTGGTTTCTAGAGCATTCTTGAAATAGGAGCTCTTCATTTGCCTGATTTGTGAAGTGCATAGGTTGCACGCCTGTTTATAGTTAAGTGAGTCTGTTATGGAGCCTGTGGTCCTGGCTATAGCCCAAAGATGGTCACGTGCTTTAAACTGAGCCAGTAGTTTGGCTGTTAGCCAGGGATTAGAGAGGGCTTTGACTTTACGTTTTTTGAAAGGTGCGTAGGTGTCACAGGCAGTGTTAAGAGTTTTAATGAAGAAGTCTAGGGCAGCATCCACATCCAGCGTATTGTAGATAGGGGACCAGTCTTGTTGTAGGAGGCAGGTCTTTAGCTTAACAAGGTTTCTGTGCAGTAGCATTCGACTGAGGATGGTTTTAGGAGGTGGTTTGTGGAATTTATTTGTCCAGATACAGATCACAGGGGAGTGTTCACTGAGGGAGTCGGAGAGAACAGTGGTGTTTTTTATCCGGTCCAGGCGATTAGCAAGAATCCAGTCAATGAGAGTGCTGGTTCCAGCCTTGTAGCTTTTTCTAGTATGGGAGTTGACCATCTGCGTTAGGTTGGTTGCTAGGATAGTATCCCTGCTGGGTCCGCTATCTGAGGCAAGCCAATTTATATTGAAATCACCGAGAAGGAGGAGCTCAGAGTCAGGAGGTTGTAATCTTGCAAATTCAAGGATAGACTGGAGCCTGGCTTGTGGGTCTTTAGGGGGGGATATAGACTGCAGCCACAGTAAGCACTTTGTTATGGGCACCAAGGAGAAGCTTGACAGGGAGAAGTTGTACTAGGGTGTTTTCTGGGGAAAAACTGGCAAGGTGGCACGAGAGGTAGTCCTTTATATAGATAACACATCCGCCTCCTTTCTTTTACCTGGTCAAGTCTGAAGAGGTTGTAGCCTTGGAGCGAGATTGCATGATCTGGAGTGCTAGGTGTTAGCCAGGTCTCAACAATTACAAGGATGTCAGGATTATGTTGTCCAATAAAGGCTTGAAGAGATGTTAGCTTAGGAAGGAGGCTGCAGATATTTAGGGTAACAATGGATAGCCCGTTTCCAGTTTTTGCAGGCTTTATCTTAATGTTTGAGCCAGGGCCAGGGTTTGGGTGGATCCCACCAGACGTGAGAAGTAGGAGAAGCAGCAGTTTGAGGGATATCTCCCGTAGCTCATACCATGTAACGTCTTTCCTCTGCATGCTGCAGGTTTGGATACAGTACAGTCGCCTAGGGTCCCAACAAAGGAGGGTTGCTAATGATAGGTGCTCAAATATGATTTTTCCAGCCAGGGCGGTCATTTGCACCCAGTCCTTAGTAATGGGGTGCCTCAGATAGAAATAAAGGGTATTTGCCATGGTTCCATAATGAAGGTAGGATGTCAAGATGCTTACAGTGGGGGGTTGCGTGGGGTAGGAGACTCACACTTCCACGCAGTGATGTATGCTCTAACACAAGGACGCATGCTTTGCTGCTCACCCAGAAAGACACACTTGTACACATAGATGTACACATAGATGCAGCCTTGCATACACAGATGCATATGCACTCACAGAGATGAACACTTACACAAGTAGCTGCATAATTGCATGCAGAGATACATGCTCCCAAACACAGATCTAGAGTCATTCATGAGTTGGTCCAATAAAAGGTATCAAACCATTTGCTTCTGGATCTGTGCTTGCAAAGATAAGCACACATGTGGACAAGCATATATTTCCCCACACAGGCTGGGATATTCAAAGGGGTTTTGCCTGGTGTGGACCAATAGGTGTACTGAGCATACTGTACCTGTCATTTGGCGGGCAGCCAGGCAGTATGCGGGCGGGGTGCTGCTGCCCGTCAATGATGGGGGGGTGCCGGGTGGACCACCAGATGACTTTCTGCAGCTATGACAGCCCGCGATTGGGCGGCAGAGGGACATCTAGACCACCAGGGTTTAAATTTAAATTACAGATGCCTGCGATCGGGTGGTGGGGGGACCACTACACCACCAGGGATTGGTCTATAAATGTAGACACCTGCCAATCAGGCGGATTGGATGGGGTGCTTCACTAGCCCACCAGGGAGACAACCCTGCCAACTGCAGCATGGCAGGGCATCTTCACCACTAGCCGTCTCATTGGCGCCAAGGGCTGAGGCACTGGATGCCTTACCTCGCATCACGCTGGTGACCTGGGTTCAGGAATGATCCCAGCGTCATCGGAGAACCAGCACAGGGGGAGAGATGGAGCAGGATTGAGCAGTCGAAAGGCAGCTCTCCTTTCCCAGGGTGGTCCCTTGTCACCCACCATAGTTCCACTGCCCTGGATGGAGGTCCAAGAGCAGTGCAGGCAGGCAGGTGGCAAAAGTAGTGGGAGGGCATTCCGTTGCCATGGTGTATATGTGCCTCCACATGTGAGTGGGTGTCCGGGATGGGGGATGGGAGAAAAACCTGGGGGGGGATAATAAAAAAAAATTGTCACCACTGATATGTCTGCTACTCTAAATGGAACTTTGCCTAACTAGGTATATACATGATAGTGTGTGTGTGTGTGTGTGTGTGTGTGTGTGTGTGTGTGTGTGTGTGTGTGTGCATGTTTTTTTACAATTCATCACCTTGCCACCACTGAATTATGGTCCCACCTCTCATGTTACCGAGTTACTGTCCTACTCTCTCACACTTGATGAAGAGGGAAAGGCAACACTTCTTTCATGTATGCTCAAAGGTCCAGTTGTTTAGAATCTCACACTGAAAACTGCTCTATAATCTAAAATATTTATTGAACACATTACCTAGCAGGTCGATATTCATTAATATAAACTCAATTGTACCTTACATGATGTGGGTTACCACTTTTTAAAACATAACTTGAACAAAATTAGTCACAAGCACTCTCTGAAAATCTGCATTGTGTGAAATTACATATTGTAATGGATCATGATTTCCATGGAGCTAGCATATCTTCCAAGAATCAGTCTTCACCACCGATTCATACTTTTGGGTCTAGGACAGGAGGCATTAGAACCCCGTGGGAGCTTTTATCTATAGGGAGGGAGCCAACATCTACTACTGACATCATCCATCCATGCACCTTATGCAGCTCATGTGGTGTCACATGCACTAGTCCAGGACCTCCTTGTGAATGAGCTTGCTCAATGGAGTTTTCCTGCAATAAACTTGAACTTGAACTAGTCAGTAACCCTTGTCAGCTCCCGCATGCACCTCAGTTCTGTTCTTTCCATCATCAAGTGCACACTGTGAGAGAGACAGCACCTCAGTTAACTGAGAGTCACTGTATTTTAAACAGTGTCACCACTAAGTTTTTATTCATGGTGCCTTCTTCCTTTATTATTTTTCATCTCAGTGATGCTAAAGCCTGAAAGAAGATAAGACAGAGTTTCTCAAATGGTGAGGCCAGCATCCCTGGGGAGGCCCCAACCTGTTATAGGGGTGGCTCAAGCAAGTCTGAAAAAGTACTGTATTTAAATTTTGAGTTTTAGATATTTTGTATGAAGGGGTGAGGCAAACTGAAATAGCATAATAGTAAGTGAATCTGTGTATTTATTTACAAATCAGTGACCAGGAAAGACAGACTGAGTCAAGGCTCATTTTAGCTGCACTCGAGGAAGGGTAGGAATGAATACAGTTCAAAAGGTAATTGCAAAACAGTCAAGCTAGACAAAATGAACAGTAATGCAGCCAAATAGAAACAATGAACAAATGATGAGAGGTAACAATTGACCAATTAAACAGGTGGGAGAACAGCCCAGAAACAAGGGTTCAGCAGAGAGGTACTCAGAGCAAGGGCAGGAGGGAGCAAAAGGATACCTGAGAAGCTGCTTAAGAGCATGACAGAGGTGCATATGGAGGTTATTCCAGATAGAGGGGAATTACAAACAGAGTAGGCACTGGGCAGTTCAATCCATCAAGTTATTGTAACAAGGGGAAACAATGGTCCGAGAGTCAAAATAGCCAAGCAAGTAGGTTGGCCTGGGGGGGGGGTTACAAGTGAGTGGGGTTACAATAAGCTGAATAAAATGAGAACCGACTGGTCAAAGGAGTTTCACTTTATCCCTGCTGTACTATCAAAGTATGCTATTGGTCTGTGGGGAGGACCAAGATTATTTCAATAGTTGAAGGAGGCTCAAGATCTTTTCTATGGCTTGGGAGAGGCTCACTATGACAACGTTTGAGAACTAATGAGATAAGGGGACTAAGAAGACAAAGAAAGTAAGGCAGCTTCCCATCATGCAATGCACCAGCATCAACTCTGCTGGACCTGCCTCAGCTCAGGCCACAGTACGATCTCTGGGCTGTGAAACATTGACACAGGCACGAGTGGGAGTGCTACTCTGGTGCTTTTATACTTCCCTGTGTAGTGCCCCAGAGTTGGGGCACAACAGAAAAAGAAAAATAGAGATGTGCCCAACCCTATAAGGTGCTCCAGCAACTCAGGAAAGGTGCCTCAGAAATGCCCAGGTGCTCAGTTTCAGATGCAGCCACCAACCCTATTCTAAATATTGTATAAATATTGTAAATAGCTAAGAGAATAATACAAGGTTAGCCTTTTTATGCCAGCTTGGGTAGATGGCATGTCAGGCTGAGCATATAGAATGCCCACTGTGTGGCACGTGCCCAGCATTCTAGTGCCAAGAATCAGGATCCAGAGTGTTGCTGTTTAAAAAAGTTAAGCTGTTGAGATAGAATTGTGGTAGCTGTGGAGAAGAGAAGATGCAGCAAGCATGGAGGGATGAGAAAAAGATTACCTGATGGGTTGAAGCTGTCCCTGAGGGCTTGCCTGTGTGCCTCCTCTGCCTCCAGCAACTGAAGAGACTGCCCTGAAGCTGTTGCATGGTTCGCAGTACCACTGTGAAGCACCAGAAGTTAAAAGCTAACTGGTTCCTGGTAAAAAGGGCTTGGTGCCCTGTTTTGCTGTATTTTATTTTTTAAAGTAAAGTTTTGGTCCCCTGGAGGAGGCGCTATTAGTGCCGCATCATTTGCGTCAATCCCAGGACCTCTCAAGGTCCCCTGCTGTTTGGTTCCTGCCTACATTCCCTCCCTCTGCGAGCAGCACCTTCCACATCTCAATTGCATCTCTTCACCATGGTTTGGTGCAGTGAGTTGGCAGCAGCACGCTTGAACTGTGCTGTCCGCCACAGAACAAAACAAAAGTTTATTAATTTTTTTATTATTAGTGCTAGGCGCAAAGAGTTAGGAAGTGGCTCAGAGCTGCGGGGGAAGTCACAGAAGACCTAATTTAACATAATTGACTATTCAGTGGGCACAGCGACACCCAGGAAACAGCTCAGCATTAAGGCCCACAGGACAGGGCTCATAAATATTAACTGAAGGGCAAAGCAGGGAGCGGAGCGACCCCTATTTACAGAGGAGACCAGTGTGTTAAAGGGGCACGTTAGGCCCACTTCTACTAAACAGGGCGAGTTAGGCCCACTGCTAATTAAAAGGGGTGAGTTAGGCCCACTGCTACTTAAAGGGGTGAGTTAAGCCCACTGCTACCAAACTGGGCGAATGAGGCCCACTGCTACTAAAAAGGCACTTAAGCCCACTGCTATAAAAGCGAGTTAGCCCACTGGCTACCAAAAAGAGGAAGTTAGACCCACTGCTACTTAAAGGGAGAGTTAGGCACGCTGCTACTTAAAGGGGTGAGTTAGGCCCATTGCTACCAAAAGGGTCGGGTTAGGCCCATTGCTAGCCATTTAGACCAGCGGGTGTAAAAGGGACCCAGCAGCACTAGCGACCCCAGGTGTTGAGGGAGCCTAGTTAGTCACACAGACACACAGTAACAGGAAAACCTGATCTAGCTATCGAGACCCCTGGTAGTTAGGTCCACTGAATGCTAGGGTTCACCCAGAAAAATAAAAGTACCTGTTTATTTACCATGGTTTGGACATCGAGACATTACAATTGACTACTACAATAGAAACTGAGACATTTATTGCATTGCTGTTATTCCTACGAACAATATAAGTGCCAGACCTGTCCTTGTATTGCTTCATGCTAGCATGTCAGTGTCAGAAAGTATTTGAACCAGTCTTCAGCAAGTTTCCAGAGTCACTTCACCAATGTGTATCCAGATCAGTCTTGCTAAGTTCTTCAGAAATCATCTCTCAGTGCATATCCGAAGCAGCCAACAGCAACTTCCTGAAGAATTGTGCCGCAGTCATCTCAGTTGCAACGTCTTGTGTATTATTTTCCTCTTTCCAGTTCCCAGTGTATGGCCTAGCCCAGTACAAAGTTTGCCATCCGTTTTCTTGTTTTGTCATCTGTACCGAAGTGCCATCCAAATCTTCTGTTTCAGTACCCTGCATCATCGTCCTGTTTGTTATTTTGTGTCAGTCCTTGGCTCGTCTGGCCCTGCTGCCCAGAACCCTGTTGTTCTCCCACATTCCACGGACTTCCTTCTCCCAGTATCTTCTTTGTTTCCTGGCAGTCCAGAAGTGGGCTGTGGCTGGGTGTTCTGCATCTTCTTCATTTCCCAACAGTCCAGAAGCGGGTTGCGGTAGGGTGTTCTGCATCTTCTTCATTTCCAGGCAGTCCAGAAGCGGGCTGTGGCAGGGTGCTCTGCATCTTCTTTGTTTTCTGGCAGTCCAGAAGTGGGCTGTAGGAGAGTATTTTGCATCTTCTTCATCTCCCGGCAGTCCAGAAGTGGGCTGTGGCTGAATGTTCAGGATCTTCTTCTTCTTCCGGCAGTCCAGAAGTGGCTGTGGCCAGTTGTTCAGTATCTTCTTCTTCTTCCAGCAGTCCAGAAGTGGACTGTAGCCAGAGATCTGTTGTGTTTCAATTCTGGTGGCCCTGGGTTTGAATCCTACAGCTTCCACTTGCAGACTGTGTAACCCTGAACAAGTCACTTAACTTCCCTCTGCTCCCAGGTTGCACCTGTGAAAAAGCTTTCAGCTTAGTGTGCTAGTCCTGGTTAAACAACTAACAAAAAAAAAAAAATTCTGGTGGTCCTCAGTGGGTTTTAGGCTGAGGAAATCTTTGTGTTGTTCCTTAATTCCAGTAACCCTAGAGAGGTGAAGTGTGGCTGAGAACTCATGGCCTATTCAAAATCCTTTCTGCATTCCCTTAGTTTTAATTCATTCCAGCCAGTCAGCCAAGGTGTTCCCCTTGTGTTTCATATCCTGTATCCCAATTTCTTCTGAACAACAGAAAAAGCTCAGCTGTGCACAAACTGTCTCTTATGACACATGTAGAGTCATGTACTGTAAGTGACAAGCTATAGAGTTTCTTAGAGTGGAGTACTCCAGGGATTAGGCCCTAGGCAGAGGTGCACCTCAGGGTAGTATTAGAAATTGCATAGTGATTCACTGATCTTAGTAGACAGAATGCTCTTAAAATGGAGCTGTTATAGTCGTTTGATGTAGAGTTCCCTTCATACAGGAGAGTAGGGATAAGAGTTCCCTGTGACCGTGTTCCCTTGCCCTGTTAGGTTACATAAAAGCTTGTTAGCCATTTAGAATCTATTTCTGACTCCCGCCTCTCTTTGTCAGGTGCTAACATCCACCTCCTTGGGACCTGTGTTAGTAATTTGTGCGCAAGATACTGCTGTCATCACAACACAGTTGCTTTATTTAACCTTTCATATTTTTGTGGAGAACCAGCACATGTTAACATCTATTTTACCACCATCGGGGTACCACATCAGTAAATGGCTGTTTAACTGCTCCAAGGTCTGGGATATTTCATTTGGAGTTTGGACGTATAGCCAAGATTTTGTTGTACTTTGCACCTGTAAGGAGCCCCTGCCCTCAAGTGTACTCCCCCATGCAGAGGGCTGAAAGTATTTGTTATCCTCAGCATGAACCAGCTCCTCCCTGTTTTGAGAGGCTTGACACTTGCATCGTTAAGTATGAATCAATGGTGAAGACTGATTCTTGGAAGGTATAAAAATTATGCAGTTACCGTAATTGTTAATATTCCAGAATATCTTTACCATTGATTCAGATGCCAGTCTACCATCCCCCGCTCAAGACAGCCAGGGTCTCTGGTAGCTCACCCTGTGGGTACTGGTAGCAGATAACACTGCTTGTGTCCTTTGCCATGGTCCTGTGGTGGTGGACCCACTCATTGTTTTTTTTTTTTTTTTTTTTTTAAAGGGAGTGGGGGGGGGGTCACTCGTGGCCCTTCTAACAATCAAAAAATGTTATTTATTTCTATGGCGTATGTAGGTGGCCCCCTTTCTTCCATTTTTCCCACCCTCCTTCTCCCTGTTAGTTGCTATATACATGTGCCCTATCAAATCTACTCCATTGAGAAGATGCTCTTCCTCTGGAGAGGTGTGATGCACCTTGGTTTTGGGATCAATATACTAGAGTCACACATGGTACATCCCTCTAGTTGCAGGAAAAGCAGGGCAAGTTCATGTTCTTCTTCATATTGGAATTTTTAGGTTCACATCCTTTGTCACTTCTCTTTATACTTTGGGCTTCACCCACTCTGCCAGGAGTATGCCAAGGGAGAGATAATCACATCTTGCCACCCTAGGACTGTTAGTCCTATAACATCTATGCTTGCCATTCCCACTCTTCTCTCACCTAACACACAGAAAAGAGTGTTATGAGTTTGTGCTTGAATTTACTCAAATTCTATCTGGTGACACAGAGTTATGACTTTTGGGAGTCCAGATGTCATTGTTCCATTTTGGGGCATTTTTCCCATCTCATTTGCATAGGGGGTTTAAATTTGGACTTCCCTTTTCTACTTCAGCCAAAACCATTGCTCAGGGCTGCCTCCCTATCTTTATCTAACACTTTCCACAATCTGTCTGATTAGTGGTAAGAGGCTCTGACTCTTTCTAGACACACTACCCTTGTGCCACCTGGTAGACCAAACCCTTAGTCTCTAAGTTGGTAGTCAGGTTCTAATTGGTCTATTTCATTTTCTGTATCCTTTTACTATCCCTTTAGGCTACAGAGTATCTAGTCTTTTATTTTCTCTCTGCTTTGTTTTTCTCCTGGTGAACTTAATTGAAGTGTGTGATGAAGATGACGACGGTTAATTCTTAGCATGCGCAAAAGTGTGCATCACCATGTTAGCTGCATAAGATGCACGGCCAATATCAGTTGCCAACATTGGCTCCCACCCTATAGATAAAGGCTTGTGTGGGATCCTAGTGCCTCCAATTCAATACCCGCTCATGTGGCGTCCTAGTGCCTCCAGTCCAAGACCCATAAGCCTGTATCAGTGGTGAAGATATTCTGCAAGAGCAACAATTACGGTAAGTACGTAATCTTCATTTCTTGCTAGTCTCCAGCAAATTAATAGATGACACAAAGCAAGATCAAAAGAATCCATTTTCATATACCTTTAACGTTTTCTGTTCTGAGTTAAAAAAGGAAAAGCTATAGTTTTAAGACAGATTATTTTCAAGTTCAGCAGTTTTTTCGGTGCTGAGTTTTTGAATGAATCAAAAGCAAAGCATCTTTTTGTGTTCTTTTTAGAAGCAAAAAAAATGTTTCTAGCTACATATTTCACATATAATAAGAACCCAGAGTTTTATTTTGAAGAACACAGAAAACAAATGATAAGAAAAAAATCATTTGAAAATCAAATAATGATAGTGGGAGGTGGGGTTAAGGGAAAGGAGCTTGCCAAGATAGAAACCCAAAGTATAAGTGTTTTTACTTTTGATATTCTAAGGTGTCACAAATGTTAGTTAAAGCAGAGAACTGAGCAGTGCACTCATTCAAGTAAAACCTGATGTTGATTAGTTTGCATTCTAATAGGCGCAGACTGCAACAAGATGCATTTTCCATTTCCACACTTTTCCTTTTATTTACTGTACATCAGCTCAGCCAGCAGAGAATGAAACTTCAAAACAGCTGCAGTTTCTGGGGCAGATCCAATATGGTGGATGAGATTTCCACATGAGAGACAACTGTCGCCAGGCAACAGTCAACAGTGTACCAGTCTCGGGTGCTGACAGGAATGGAAATGATCATGGAGCTGTGCCCCCCCCCCCCACACACACACACACAGCAGATCATTTCATTTTGTGGGCAAAGCCCCCCAAGCCTCCCTCCCCAACTCCTCCTACCCAGTACTATATTACCACTACTACAGATACTGCTAATAGCTATAATGTGTACGAGATCAAAGACATCATCAGACTAGAATTCGTTATGATGGAAATTTTGTCTGATGATATCATAACCTTGTCTGCCATACTGGCTCTGACCCAAAACTGCAGATGAGCTGAAACTTCTGTAATGTTACAGTATGTCTTTTATTTCCCCGCTTGCCCGACTGGCTTCTTCTGCCCCTGCAGCCCCTCAACCCCATCACCTGGCATCTCTGGAACTTATCCTGAGGACCCATCTGTTCCTCCACAGCTTTGCCCTATGTGATGGGGCCATAAGGGGTTCCCCAAGCCCCCTCTGGATGGCTTTACTCAGAGTGGTGGGTCCTGTACCCAGTAGGCAGTGTGGGGTCTGCAAGGAGCTGTGAGCTTCATCCTGCCACAGGCAGTATTTCATGTTTTCTTTCCCTGACCCACAGACATTCTGCAGAGATGATGGCTTGAGGTATGCATGTTGTTGGACATGCTGACAACTTAAGTCAGGAGTGTCCCCCTCCCCAAACTGCTGCTCTTAGCCACACCACCACCACCCATGGTCACCTAGGTGGGGTGGTGTTGCGGTAGAGCAGGCTGCCCTACCTCCCTGAAGGAGGAAAGCACCCACTGGGACACTTGGTCCTCCTCTCCCTACCTGACCCTCAAGTGGCCAAAGTTCATTCCCAAACCCAGGTTGCTGACATGGCAGCAGGTGGGGCAGCGATGCCTCAGCCTTCTGCACCACTGGGCTGGGAAGTTACAGTGTATCAGCCATGGAGCTGATGTTGCGAGAGTGACCCCGTAATTCATCAGCAACTTAGATCACTGGGCTAGGAAGATGAACCTTGGAGGCAAAAATATAAATGACCTCCAATCAGCCCAACACAGTCACAATATGGCTGAGTCTTTAGAGTCACTGCCAGACAGAACAAAATGAGCAAAGGCAAAACAAAGCAACTGCCATCATGAAAGGAAACATGCATTTCAACAAAGAAAAAAAAACTCTGCTGCTAAAGGAAGGAAAACAATGCAGTAACTCACAAAGGAAAGGCTTATTATAAATGTGTAAAGATGAAGACTTAAGGTAAAGGGCACAACCTGGAGCTTTGAAAATCTACTGTCAGGAAACAAGTTGAAAGGAGGTGTGAATTCTAATTTGTGCAAACTCTGCTGTGAATTTCATCTTGCCAGATACTTGTACTTGCAGATAACATAGCGCTATAGTATATACAGTGCTTCCTCACTGTAATGTACAGGATGGGAGCCATAACACAAATTCTTTATAGCTCCCTGTTCATTATATCAAGGGGCGCCCGAAACAAGCCTTACACAAGGCCAAGCACCGAATGTACTAGATTAAGTATTGTAGAGTATTTTAGATACTGTAATCTGACAACTTGCAATGAGATCCTGTATTTAATTTGTTTTATAGGCACTGTATTGCTGTACTTTATATCTTTATACATATGGGTGCTGGAAGGTTGTAAAAGGCAAGCAGGTAAAGATCAGAATGGCACTTATTACAGTATAAAGGACAATTTGTATCCAAACCAGTTACTGAAAATATAGTAATTGTACATTTTTTATGAAGAAAGTAATGTAAGGGATAAGCACAGGAGGGTGCCTTCAGCCAGCAGGGCATGGCCTGTGGAGCATTGATAACATCTTGTTGCAGTTAGAGTTTCCCCTGCCTTCTCCCTCCATCAAGAATGGAAGCACAAAATGCCCCCAGGATTGCAGCCAATTGGCATGTATGCATTGGAGAGCACACAACACTCACATCCTTCCCTCTCTTGGCCAAGCCCAATATGCTGTTCCACCCATGAATCCCAGGTGGCATTAGACAGTGGGCCTCAGTCACCACCCACACATGAGAGACATTCAAGCCTCCTCCCACTGCTGGTCCTTGGGCAACTTGAGTCCTTCCCATACCCAAGTCACTACTGTCGTAAACAGCAGTCCTGATGCTGCACCACCAAGCCAGAGTAAGATGCAAATATGTTGTGAAAAGCAACAAAGGCATCTAGAGCCCACAATACTGTATTGGTGTTCAGATCAAGTAATTATTATCTCATTCTACAAGTGTTTTTAGCACTTTGTCTCTCAATTATGGTCCCTAGTCCACCAGGAGCATATATACATGGTCACATGAAAGACACAAGAAAAACTAAAATGTATCTGCAGTATTATCCAAAAATGTTCAAGAAATAAATCCTTGTGTTTTTTGCAAATTGTTTCCAAATGGATCACTTCTGCCTTGGTGTTTCAAAACACATGTGCCAAGCCAAGATTATTATTAATTGTGGTCAGCTGACTGTAAAACATTTTAAAAATGCAGAACTGGGTTTCTTTTTTTTTTTTTTTGCTTTTTGCAAAACTATTTGTTTTAAAATTGATCCATTTGGAACCAGTGTGAAAAAAAAAAACATAATGATCATTTTTAAGTTAATACGAATCAATACTTTGCATTCACAATGTCATTTTTTTTAGTTACATGAATACCCACCCACCCCTACACACACACGCACACACAAACACACACACTCATGCACGCACATATGTACACACACATACACAAACACACACACACTTACTTTATGCTATGTCTAGCAAATACACAATGTCACGCACTTGTGTTAAAAATATTTTTCTTTGCAGTTTTATTCTGATTACTTATTCCTCTACTTTTGCAGGAAAAATATGTAGCCACCTGCATCTTACTGTGTTGTCTCTGTCATAGGCTGGAATCATCTGTCTCATCACTGAAATCTTTATGTAAGTATGGGTCTACTGTCATTGCTGAAACAAACTTGCCAATGTGGAAATCCCATGAAGATTTTTCTGTATTTCTTAACATTGGTTGAATACGAAGTGCTTAAATTTTGCACAGCACTAGGGCTGGATTTTCATCTGTGTGATCTACCTATTGCATGCACCTGTCATGACTTGCAGCAAAACAGGACCCTAATAATGATGCATCCATCAATATCAGACACATGTGCCGTTATTTTACCATAAAGTGATTGAAATGGCCATAAATGTGGCAATGCATTTGAAAGCAGTGTTCAAATAATTTTGCCACATCGTGGTTGCACACAGTGGCAGCAGAGTGTACCAAAAAGAGGGCAGAATAAATTGCATAGAACACCTCAGCTCAGGGCACTGTTCAGTTCAATGTCTGCCCCTCCAGCTACAAAAGTGAGAGGTCACCTGACCCTCCGAACCCCCTGGCTATGCTGCCTATGGTTGCAAACCCTGTCCCTTGTCACTACTGTCAGTCTCCAGTACAGAGAACATTCAGGCACTGTTCATTAGTGTTTGACCAATGTGTGCTGCATCCTGATAGAAGTAATAAAGTTTGGATACTACTACAGTAGGTGGGGTTTACTGAGCAAAATGAAGTCTGGAAACTCCCCTGCTTCTGCTTCCAGTGTTACTGTTTTGATGTACAAATATTTATCTTGTCTTCACTGTAAATGTCAATAATGAAATATCATAAAGTGGCTGTTTTCGGCAGCATGATTGTTAAAAGATGTAAACTGTATGTGGAATTAAAATTAAAATGAAATTACCCATCTTCATGGGTATAAAATTCACAGCTTTGGTAACTCTCCTCATGGGGAATTAGTACACAGTTGATTGCATTGTTAGAGTGGTAAATATAAAGACTTATGAACTCTTACATTTTGTGTGTTTTGTACACGTAACGTGTGTTTGCTTTTGGTACACTGCTTTTAGCCCTTCATACCTGACTGATTTATAGCTTAGCTTGAAGAATTAATCAATAAAGCATTACAGGATGTACTTTGTGGTATGATAATGGCATGACTCGGGAGGGTTGCAGCATAAGGCTAAGGACCAAGTGCTTTCAATACCCAATAAGTGCTGTTGTCTCATCATGAAGCAGATCCAGAAGAGTCTTACTGTAATTATAAAATGGATTCACTAGGATTAGTAAAGACTTTTTCTTTAAATGTAAATTAGGAAAGAACCCAAAAAAGGGGGGAAAAGAGAAAAGGTAATCCTAATGAGTTGTTTGATTTTGCAGTTTGGTCAGTATATGGAAGATGCTACATTTTTTTTAATACAAGTATGATTCTTTTTAATACAAGTATGTGAATTAAGATGTACTGTATTGAAAAGGCTGTGCTTGCTTAATATGAGCTAGCTGGGGTCACAAATCTTTTCTCGGTGTTGTTGTGCTGGCTGCAATATCAGAATTGGATTCTGAGCTTCATGCTCAATCAGATTTCTGGATTTTTTATATCCGTTCCATAGCTGTAATTTAATTTGGAGATCTTTTACGTTAGGTTCAGAATGCATATCAGGAGCTGTACTAGAACACAACATTATTGTTGCCCACTTTTCTTTCTTGTTTTTTTTTTATCTTATTGTCAAGTTTGTACCAGCAATACTGCACCCTGTTCCAAACTTCTGATTAATAATTGACTTATTTTACAAACACATAGTTGGCCTGTAATAGTAATTTGTTTTTCTCTTGCTCTCCAAAACTGCAGTTTTCCTTGTTTTTTCTGAGGCAGTTAATGGCAAGTTAGATTAAGTTGGATGAGTACCAGTAACAAGCTTTTCAAAATTAGGCACATTTAGTGCAAATCAGATTCTAAAATATGTTTATCTGGAGCTAGCATCCCTTTTCTTTTGCTTAGCTTACATCAATTACAAAAAAAGAAAATAAATTTAAAGTGCATTTATTCTGAATGGAGAACACAGGTTTTAAGGAGGAAACATTGTGGTCTGGCAGATGAAGCATTTGGTTGAGAATTAGAAGACCCACATGTGGTTCCTATCTCATTTTCTCCCGGTGGCCATTTTGGGTTGTATCTAGAAATGGATGGTTCTGACACCATATGGGGTCTATAGGAACAAATGTGCTATCAGAGTCACTGTTTGTGTGGCCAAAGAAAACTCGTGTCAAGCTGTAGGTGATTAAATCTATAGCCTTTTTTCTTAGAATATTTCACTGATTTTTAAACCATAAATCTGATCATTTAAATTACTATGAGATTTAGATAACCAATGTCAACTTTGATAATTCTTTAGTATGACATGACAGTCCAGATATTATACAGTATCTGCACTTGAGATCTTCAGTTATTTCACATGCAGGTAATTATATAGTGTAGCTTACCATATGAAATATTTATTCCACTAGACTTCTGCCATGCAGTTTCTTCGGGATGCTGAAAAGATACATTGACAGGTAACCTGTTGCTGATTCGAAAAGTTATTATAACACAATTAGAAGAGATGTCTGATTCTTCGCTCATGCCACTAAGAGATATAACGTTCTGACTGCACTTAGGAAAACACAGTGTGTAACAAAATAAGCAGTATGTTTCCCTTTTATTTACAATAGGACTGAAGTCAGAGCACATATTCCATATATTATTATTTGTCTGTGTGTCCTTAACCGTTATGGTGTCATCTGCCTTCTTCCTAAAGGTAGTTAACTTCCTTTCACCATCTTCCTAGTGTTTGAGCATCTGGATTGGTGCTAACAGAGCCTTCCAATTAAGACACAATGGTAAGGACACCAAAATGATATAAATCTCCTGTGTTATTGTCCCAGCTGTATCTGTTGGCTGGAAAGAGTGTCAGGGCATGAAAGCCTCAAAGAAATGTAACAACTCCCACAAGTAACAAAGTTTCAGCTGACAGTAGACACAACGGTGAGAACTCAAAGGTGCTAAAGAAATGTATCTCCCTACATGTATCCTGCCTTTATCTATCAGTGGGGAAGAAGGAAGGTGAGGTACACAGATCCCAAATATTGTTTTCTGTCTCTCTCTGCTAAACATTTGATAGGTGGGCACAAAAAATTAAAAAGTCAATGTCAAACAATTTGAGGAGTGTGTTAGGCTTGGGGGGGAGAACACAAGGGCCAGAGCGCCCAGCTGTTTCAGTTCTGGGGTCGCCCAGGCAGTAAGGGAAAATAAGAAAGCCTATAGAAAATTCAGGAAGACCAAAGAGAGAGGTGGATAGGGAAAATTACCTAAGGTAGGCTAGTGAGGCAAGTAAGGAAGTCCACTGAGCTACAACACAGAAGGAGCTGAAGATAGCTAAAGGAATTAAAAAGGGGGAGAAGGCCTTCTTTCACTATATAAGTGAGAAAAGGGACAAGAAAGATGGGATTGATAGGCTTAAGGAAGGGGAGGAGTGGGTGGAGGATAATGGGGGAAATGTAGAGATACTAAATGAATATTTCTGTTCTGTCTGCACCAGGGAGAGGAACTGACCAGTGCCTTCAGGAGGAAGGAGAGGAGCCGGGGGGAGAGGAGCACAGATGTAGTGATGTAGGAGGATAGAGTGAGGGAGGGGTTGCTAACATTGAATGTGGAAACATCACCAGGCCCAGACAGAGTACATCCAAGGGTACTAAGGGAACTGGTTGAGGAACTGGCAGGGCCCTGGAAGGCCTATTTAATAGTTTACTTGAGTCAGGCATGGTGCCACAAGACTGGAGAACAGCACATGTGGTGCTCCTCCACAAAAGCAGTCCCAGAGATGACTCAGAAAATTACAGACCAGTCAGTCTGACCTCAATCATTTGCAAGCTCATGGAGACCATGCTTAAGGAAAGGTTGGTAGCATATCTAGAAGCATGGTCTCCAGGATGCAAGGCAACATGGGTTCATGGGGGGGGGGGGAATTGTGTCAAGCAAATCTGATTAACTTGTTTGACTGGATCACTAAGACAGTAGACAGGGGCCAAGCAGTAGACATCCTCTATCTGGATTTCAGAAAGGCCTTTGACTGGGTGCCCCACAAAATATTGATTGGGATGTTGGCGGATCTCAGGGTTGGGGATAAGATGTCTAGATGGGTGGAAAACTAGATGAGGGACAGAACCAAGAGGGTGATTGTGGGGAGAGAGTATTTGGCACCAGAGAGGTCACCAGTGAGGTCCCGCAGAGCTCAGTGCTGGGGCCGGTGTTTTTCAATATCTTCATCAATGACATTAGGGATGGCACTAATGGTGAAATGTGCTTTTTTGCAGATGACACCAAGATCTGTGGGAGAGTGGACACAGCTGAAGGGATACAGGACCTACATGATGTTCTGGAAAAACTGGGGAGGTGGTCTGGAATGTGGCAGCTTGGCTTCATTGCCAAGAAATGCAAAGTTATACACATTAGAGCCAAGAATCCCAGGACAGAGTACTACATCAGTGGAGTCCAGGTATTTGCATCAGAGGAGGAGGAGAAGGACCTGGGAGTGATAATCCTTAGTGACCTGAAGCACTCCACAAAGTGCAAGAAAGCAGCAACATTGGCAACCAAGATGCTGGGATGCATGGCTGGGGGATCAGTAGTAGAAGAGATGAGGTTATACAGTACTACCCTTGTACAGGTCACTGGTGTGGCCACATCTAGAGTATGGAGTTCAGTACTGGTAAAAGGGACATTAACCTTCAAGACAAGCTCCAGAGGAGGGCTAAAAAGATGATAGTGGGTCAGCACAGTAAGGCATATGAGGAGAGGTTGAGGGCACTGAACATGTACTCCCTAGAGGAAAGGAAAGAGAGAGGAGGGGACATGATTGGGACCTTAAAATACTTGAAATGGCTAAATAAGGTGGATAAGGAGGGTCACTTTAAGCTGAGTGGCAACAATAACATGAGGGGCTACAGTCTTAAGCTGGATGGTGGGTTTAGGAGAGCAGACAGGAAGCACTTCTTCACAGAGAGAGTGGTGGACACTTGGAATGCTCTGCCAGAAGAGGTGGTCTCATTGAAGACAGTGGACAGCTTCAAGAGAGGCTGGGGTAGGGATAGGGGATGGTAAGGATCATGGGTAGGGAGGATGGGAGGAGTGGGGATGAGGGGCAGGGACAGCAGCCCAAGCTGTGGACCGTGCAATACGAGCCTACTAGATAGACCAAATGGCCTTCTTCTGCTGGCTTCTTCTTATGTTAATATGTATGCACATTACAACAGTGAAAAATCAACATGGAAACAATAATGCAGTCTAAGATGTGTAATTATGGTTCAATAATCATACACCTCTCAAGGGTTATTGGCACAAGGCGCTTGTGCTGAGTGCCTTTACAACACTCAAGACAGGTGTGTGATTATTGCCCATAATCACACACTCTAGACTGCATTGTTGCACTTAAAACAGCATGTGCAGAAAAGTTCATGAAGAAAAAATGAGAGAAACTGTTTTTATTTGATTAGGAAGTGATACTTTACTGTCTGAACAGTGTGGGACATAAAGCAGTTCCCATGAAAATTAGCTAAAAAAGGTTATAACTAGCAATTACTTACCACTTCATCATTCCCACTGCCCTCTCTGTAGAATGAGTGATGACTGCTTTTCAAAACTCCAGACGGCCTCAGTGGGCCCAACACCAAGTATTACTCTCCCAGTCTCAGCCTGTCTTGAGCACCCACCTTCCTGGCTGTGACTCCAAAAGTGGGTTTCAAGCTCTGCCTTCTCTCTCCCTGTCTCTCACTTCTGTACATCCACAGTCCTAGTGTGTACACTGACAGTGTTAGAGTTTCCTTTCCTTTATGTCACACACTACTACTTGAGACCTCTCAGCATGCTTTTGTAGGATATACTGTACTGTGTTATCTGGAAACTCAATATCTTGATGCTCAGGATACCGAGTCCAGATGCCTGAAATCCACAGACCCAACAGCACCACACCTGATATACTGTTGGGTAACACATCAACAAATGCCATGTGTTACAATGTGGGAGCTCCACCCTCCACACATGCCCGTAACTAAAATATCTAACTCCGAGGTGGAGCGGAGCCCAGAGTAAAATACTAAATAGTTATGGGGGTGCAGTGCATAAAATAACATGACCAAGACCCGGGTCACACACACAACACTGGCCAACCTACCAGAGGTTTACCCCTCCACTCCACCGGAACAGCTCAACCAGCAGACCCATCAAGCCATCCTTTCCCATACTGCAGAAGGGGTAAGGCAGCATTCCATCACATCTGCTACCTTACCCCATCGGGAGGAATACCATCGGGTTAAATACCGTTGGAATTCCTCATCTATCGGGCAATGCTGGCTAGGGTACTGGATGTCAGGATAGTGAGCTTCAGGATACCATAAGTATACCCTTTTGTAAGGGGCTGCATGAAATGGTTCCAACTGGGGGAATGCAATGAGTGGTGGAGAAGCAGCAGTACTTGATCATTCTGTGTGGCCGCACTGCAGCTGCTGTTTAGTGGGGTTGGTTGCAGGTGCAGTGGCAGGTGGGAAGATAGGCAGAGGAATTTGGTAAAACAGCTCCTACTGATTTTCATGGTTGAGGGCAGCATGGCAGGCAGGGAGTAGAGTCAGCATTTATATAGCACTTTTCATACACAGTGTATCCCAAAGTGCTTTACCAGCAATGATAGACTGATAGTGAAGTGATTGAGTGAGTAGTGGCAGCCATACTGCACATTATACAATGGCAACAAAATTTTCTGGACTCTGATTGGTCAGTCTGGGTCTGGACCCGTGATGTTATCTCGGCATACCATCACGGGTCTAGTCTCAGCACTGTGAAACAATGTCTACTGCCATCATTATTGAGCCTCTAATTTTTTGCATCTCCTCTTAAGAAGCAAAAATATTTTTCCACATTAATAAAAACATTCTTTAACATCTTTTTATATATAACAACATGCCTTTGTATAATATGAATAATGCACTCCAGGGTGTGTGTCATGCTCGGATAATGTCACTTCTGGGGTGATTAGTCACACTCGGCCTGTGGCCTTGTGCGTAATCACCCAGGCATGATGTTATCCCAGCACGACACACACCCTGCCGTGCATTATTCCTTTATCAACACCCACACACAGCCTGGATAATTGCATGAACTGGTTTTAGGGGAAGGGGAATGACGGCCAGAGCACCAGGAATGTCCCTACTCTTTTGCGAAGAGTGCCCTGGGTCCTTTCACTTCCACCTGGACACCCACCAGGACAACACCAGGATGGATAGAAGGTATGACACTTGGCCAGCTGGTTATGATTGCTCTATGATATTTGTATATCGAATGTGTTATTCAATGTCTCTCATGAGACAGCCTATGGGATGAGCCCCCCAAGGTTCCAGTTAAAATGACAGGATATATGTTAAACAGCAGAGCTCTGTAATGTGAGTAACTTCCAAGAAGTTGCATTTTATGGCCTTGTTGATGAGCTGTGCTTCTTTGAAGCTGGGAACTTAAAATATACATTTTATGACATCTTAGAGGAAGAACAGTTGATATCAACTGGTGTTAAGAAGCTATATGACATCTAGGTGAGAAAACTGCAGAGTTGTAAAGGTCTTTGGATATGGGTTGGGAACAGGAACTGCTCAGAGATCAAAGAGGGAATGTAGATGGCATTCATCCGAGAGTACTATGGGAATTGGTGGACATACCGGCTGCACCCCTGGTGGAGCTCTTCAACAGGTCGTTTGAGACAGGGAGGGTACCTAGGGATTGGCGAGAGGCACATGTGGTGCCAATCCATAAAGGGGGGGTCAAGGGAAGTACCAGGTAACTATAGAACCATCAGTTTGACCTTGGTGGTGGGAAAATTAATGGAGTGTATACTAAAGGAACGATTGGGGGTGTACTTGGAGGAGGTGGGAGGTCTGGATAGTTGGCAACATGGGTTTGTGCTAGGTAGATCATGTCAAACCAATCTTCTGGAGTTCTGTGAATGGGTAACATCAGAACTGGACAGGGGAAAGCCTGTGGATGTATTATTCTTGGACTTCAGCAAGGCGTTCGACTCTGTTCCCCACAATGGTCTGGTGGAGAAACTGACTGGGTTGGGAGTAGGCCCTTTGATGATCAGATGGATTGAAAACTGGCTAGCTGGATGCACTCAGAGAGTAGTGGTCGGTGGGGAGCTCTTGAACCGTAGAGAGGTCGGTAGTGGGGTACCGCAGGGCTCGGTCCTGGGTCCAATCCTGTTTAATGCATACATTTCGGACATCAGGGAGGGTATACAGGTAGGGTATGAAATGAGTCTATTTGCTGATGACTCCAAGATGGGAGCAGTAGTTGAGGGGGAAGAGGGGAGGTTGGCCCTGCAATGGGACCTGGACACCATGGAAAGGTGGGCTCAAACATGGAAATTAAATTTTAATATCACCAAGTGCAAGGTGTTGCATCTTGGGCGAGTAAACCCTAAACACAGGTACACTCTGGGAGGGGAGGCACTGGAGGCCTCAACAGGGGAAAAAGACCTAGAGGTCATGGTGGATGCACGTATGAATAACTCCAAGCAGTGCAGGAGAGCGGCTAGCAAAGCAAACAGGATGTTGGGATGCATCGTAAGGGGGAATCACTTCTAGGAGCATGCAGGTGCACAGATCCCTGGCAACTTGCGCTTGGTGCCCTGCCAGGCTGCAGCCATCGGGGACTGACACCCGCTGCCCAAGCAGCAAAGTGACCCACTGCCCGATCGCAGGCATTAGTATTAAAATTAATTGTCCAATATCTCTGGTGGTCCAGTGGACCGCGTTCTGCCCGATCACGGGTGTCAGTTATAGATTATGACATACCAATCCATCCCTGGTGGTCCAGCTGCCCCCACCCGCCACTGAGCCCCACCACCCTGCTCCTCCCAGTCAGTGGCGGGTGGCAGCTCCCTACCGGCAAGCCGCCCCGCCGACTGACTGCGTACAGTAGGGCTGTACGCCCATTGGTGGGTGGTTCAATATATTTCAATGGAGTTTTGAACTTGTCATCATAAGTTGGTCATTTTGGAATATTTTTGCCCCAAATTTTCAACATGTCTTTTTTGGGAGCCCACCTCATGAACAATGAAAATGAAACTAGGCAAATCTGTCCCAAAAGGTGATTTCACAGTTGTTATGCAAAATCACATTTTGGGCAGGAGTTGAAAATTATTTTCACCTTGTTCATGAGGTGGGGTCATTGCAAGGCTGTGTTGAAAATTCAGGGTACAAATATTAAAAAACAACAAAGTTATGAGCCTACATTGAAATTTATGAACGGAAGCTCATAGCTTTGGTAATTTTCAATATTTTGACCCCAAATTTTCAACATAGCCATTTCTTCACAGCACCCCATGAATGTGACAGCTGCCACTTTTCAAATCCCAGCCAAAATGTGTTTTTGCTTTTGTGTTTCGAAATCACCTTTTGGGCAGGATTTGAACATTTTCTCCACCCTTGTTCATGAGGTGGGTTTAGAGAAGGCTATGTGGGGACACAAAAAGGCTACATTTAAACGAGAAAGTTAGATTCTACATTGCTATTTTTCAACACATGCTCATAACTGTGGTAATTTTCAATATTTTAACACCCACTTTTCTGTACAGCCATTTTTTCACACCACCTCATGAATGTGACAGATGTCACTTCTCAACCCCTACCCAAAATGTATTTTAACACTTTTGGTGCAAAATAATGTTTCAGACATTGTTTTATAAATGACATCTGTCATGCTGAGAAGGAGTGGTAAAAAAAAGACTTTGTTAAAAATGTAAGGTAAAAATGTGAAAAGCCAACTAAATTATGACTGGGGGTATTCATATTAGATGACCTAAAGGTAAGCAAGCAATGTGAGAAGGCAGTAAGGAGGGCTGGGGGATGCTGGGATGTATAGGGAGAGGCATCACCAGTAGAAAACAGAAAGTTGTTATTCCTCTGTACAGACTCTTGGCGAGACCCCATCTGGAGTGCAGCATGCTGTTCTGGAGACCCCAACTCCGCAAGGACATAGCAAGATGGAGGCAGACCAGAGGAGGGCTACTAAAATGGGGCAGGGTCTGCACCAGAAGCCATATGAAATGAGACTAAAGGAGCTTAATATGCATACCCTCGAGGAGAGGAGGGAGTGGGGGGGGGAGGGACATGATAGAAACTTTCAAGTACCTCAATGAAATCAACAAAGTCCAAGAGGGTAGCATCTTTTAGAAAAAGAGATATGCAAGCACAAGGGGGGACAATTTGAAGATAGAGGGGGAAGGCTCAGGGGCAATATGAGAAAGTATTTTTTCATGGAAAGGGTGGTGGATGTATGGAATGGCCTTTCTGAGGAGGTCATGGGGTCAAAAACATTGGGGGAATTCAGGAAGGCATGGGACAGACATAAGGCAATTCTGGTGGGGGTAGGAAGAAGTAGGCTGTTGGCTAAATAGGATCTGCAACTTATCCAATAGGTAGGGAAATGGGCAGACTGGGTAGACCAAGCAATATGTTCTATGAATTATTCCAACATTTACACATAACTTTACTTTTTGCAGATTTTGGACCCTAATGTTCAACATATCCCTTGTGTTACCCCACCCCACCTCCTGAACATGGCAGGTGTCATTTTTCAAATCCACTCTGAAATTTGTCTCCATGGTCGCATAGCAAATCACCTTTCGGGTGGGCTTTTAGAAATTCCACCTGTCTTAATCATAAAGTCAGGTCATAAAAAGACTGTTGGGCATTTGGGGTCAAAATATGGGAGCCCATTTAAATGCAGATATTGCCTCTCAGCTACCCGATCCTGGGTATTTACAATCTAACAATGTGTAAAAGCAGGACACCACTGAAAATGAGACATTGCATCTCATCTGTTCTATCCTGGGCAAATACATAGTAAAAATGTGTACAAGCATGACCTAATACAACAGCAATACCAGTGGCAAACACTCAGCATTGACAAATGTTTGTTATACAGTGGCGGGAAAAAGTATTTGCCCCCTTCCTGATTTTCTCTATTATTGCATATTTGTCACACTGGATGTTTTCAGGTCTTTAGACAAAATATAATATTAGATAAAGGGAACCTGAGTGAACAAATAACACTTTTTTTTTTTACTTATTTCATTTATTTAATGAAAAAAGTTAACCAACACCAACTGGCACTGTGTGAAAAAGTAATTGCCCCTAGTTAAATCAACCCAATTAAAAGGATAATTAGAGTCAGCTGATTGAACACAGCCAGGCTTGATTACAGCCAGCCCTGCTCAATATAAACCTCACTTATTTTGACCCTTACCATCAGAGTCACGTTGCCAGCACAAAGATTCAACCAGCACATTATGCCATGATCAAAGGAAGTTCCTGAAAGATCAGAAAAAATGTGTTGCCCTCTATCAGTCTGGAAAGGGTTACAAAGCTATTTCTAAGGCTCTGGGACTCCATCGAACCACAGTGAGAGCATAATCTCCAAATGGAGAACACTTGGAACAGTAGTGAATCTTCCCAGGGTGGGCAGCCTGCCAAAATTACTCCAAGGGCGAGTGTAAAATCATCCAGGAAGTCTCAAAGGATCCTAAAACAACATCCAAAGAACTGCAGGCTTCTCTTGCCTCAGCTAAGGTCAGTGTTCATGACTCCACAAGCAGAAAAGACTGGGCAAAATGGGCTTCATGTGAGTAGCAAGTGGAAACCACTGCTAACCAAGAAGAACATAATGCTTGTCTCACATTTGCCAAAAAGCACCTGGATGATCCACAAGCCTTTTGGGAAAATGTTCTATGGACAGATGAGTCCAAAGTGGAACTTTTTGATGACATGGATCCCATAATGTCTCGCGTAAAGCAAACACAGCATTCCACAGTAAGAACACCATACCAACAGTCAAACATGGTGGTGGTAGTGATGGTGGGAGATGCTTTGCTGCCTAAGGACCTGGATGACTTGCCAAAATTAAAGGAACCATGAATTCTGCTCTGTACCAGAAAATTCTTATGAGAATGTCCGGTCATCCTTCCGTCAGCTGAAGCTGAAGCGTAGTTGGGTCATGCAGCAAGACAATGATCCAAAACACAAAAGCAAGTCCACATCAGAATGGCTAAAAAGAAGTAAAATTAAAGTTTTGGAGTGGCTCAGTCAAAGTCCAGACTTAAACCCAATAGAGATGCTGTGGCAGAACCTGAAACGAGCAGTTCATGCTCGAAAACCTACCAAATGTTACTGAATTAAAGCAGTTCTGCAAGGAAGAGTGAGTTAAAATTCCTCCACAGCGATGTGAAAGACTGATATTGAATTATAGGAAGTGTTTGGTTGCAGTCATTGCAGCTAAATGTGGCGTAACCAGTTATTAAGTGTAAGGGGGCAATTACTTTTTCACACAGTGCCAGTTGTTGTTGGTTAACTTTTTTCATTAAATAGGTGAAATGAAAAAAAAAAAAACAAGTGTTATTTGTTCACTCAGGTTCCCTTTATCTAATATTACATTTTCTCTAAAGACCTGAAAACATCCAGTGTGACAAATATGCAATAATAGAGAAAATCAGGAAGGGGGCAAATACTTTTTCACGCCACTGTAATATTGCACAATGATTTTATGTTTTACTGTGATTACTTTTTATATTGCTTACTATTAAAAAAAAACATAACGTTCAGAAAAAAGAAAAGGCCCATTCCTTCCTCAATTTGTCTATTCTATGCTACCCCAGAACAAAATGCCAGAAATAGTGATAATATTATTGGTCATTTGATATCAATTAGTATGAACCGGCGATCGTAAATGGACGATTCTGATTGGCCAAGAGGTTTTCGAAGCCGTGATGATATCGGGCTACATCATCACGGCTTCAGAAAACCTCCGGCCACTAGCCTTCTCACTGCTTAAACATTCCTCCAACAGCAACGGCAGCGCTTAACTTAAAACACGAGTCACAGCGAAATGTGACAACGGCAGCATGTACACGACGCCCGACAAACACAACCTCCGCCAGCGGGAAAATTTACTGAAACCAAAAAAAAAAACAGTGGTCACACAAAACAGCTGCCGACCACCACACTAACCTCACATTGACCTGCCCGCTCCTCTCACTGCTCGTGCCACATACCACTTTCCCGTTTAACACGCAGTACAACTAACGCAACATGAACCTGCCCGCTACTTCTGCCAGATACCACGTTCTCTTGTTTAACTCACAGTACAACGGCTGTTCCCCTTCAGTCCAGTGTTACCTGTATGAAGCGCAGTTCGGCCAGTACTTTTCACTCTGCCCCAGGAGACTCAGGATAGCGAGTGGTGACTTGCTAAATAAAAATTTAAATCTAAAATCGACGGAGCAATGTACGGGTAAACTCTGACAAGGCAATGAGGTGGAGGGCAGGATGATCTTCGATAAACAAGAAAGAGCACTACAGCATGTACATGAGGAGCAACAACTAGCAGCACCACCTACTGGAGACAAACTCCAGATCTCCTCTACACAAATTCCAATTACAACAGCTGCCCAGAGAGACCTGCAGGAACTACTTTATGAAAACATACTACTCCATCACCCAAAAGAAAAGCATTTCAAAACGTTAACATTTTTTTTATTATTATTTTTTTACTCATAACCCTTGTAAGTAAAGCTCATATTAGTAATAGCACAGGGTGTGGTATATCATGGGATAAGTCACTTCTCGGGAAGGGTTGGACGCACTGCCCGCGGACTCGTGCCCAACCACCCGAGGCGTGACGATATCCCATGATATACCACACCCTGTCGTGCCTTATTGCTTAATTATACGATGGCAAGAAAGAATCCTGGACTCTGATTGGTCAGTGTGTGTCAGAGACAGTGATGATATCTCAGTATAACATCACTGTGTTGACTTGCTGCATTGTTTGCTCTTCTCTTAAGAAACAAAGATATATTGTCAAACTAAAGATCTACTAAAAACATTTGTAAATTTTTTTTTTAATTTTTTATTATAACAAACCATTGTATAATAGCAATAATGCCCTCCAGGGTTTGTGTCATGCTGGGATAACATCACACCTCAGTTATTGGATGCACTCGGCCTGTGGCCCCATGTCCAACTACCTGGGTATTATTGCTTAAAAAAATAGATTCTCAGGGCCTAGTGGCACTGAGGGTTGAGGCACTGGACACCACACCTAACTCCATGCTGGCGACCCAGCTTCGGGAATGTACTCGGGTCTCCAGAGTCAACAGGGGTGGAGCGGGATTGAGCATCCATGGACTGCTCTCCCTCTCCGGGGTTGGGGGGCTTACAGTTGTCGCCACACTAGCGACCTCTGGTGGAGGCTGGGGGTGTGATGTGCATACACTGTACAATAAGGGGTGAGCTTGGGGCACGGCTGAAAAGGGTTGAATGGAATGAAACAGAAGCCTGCAGATTTTGCTCTGATCTCCCTGGCTGAAAATCTTGGACATGCCAATTGGATCTAGTTTATTCACATTTTTTTGCACATTTTAAATTGTATATTTTGCACTGCATGCACTAAGCATACAAACCCGTGCTTCTAGTAGCAATGTCAGTGTCAAGCCACTTATCCTTCTGTGCAATCACAATTAAAATAAATTAAACATCTTGAAGATCTGCATACACAAGGTCTTTAAAGATTTGCAGACTAAGAGGATCCTGACAGATTTTTTTTATACTTCCAAGTCTTCATAATTTGTGTAACAGAGTAAGGGTGCAAAACGACTTTATTTGTTGTACCAGGCTAGAGTAAGAAGAAACTGGCTGGTGTGCTACAGATGCAGCAGTGTGAAAAAATTAAATGCCAGTGCTTTCCTTTAGCCTTTCTTACTGACGTGATCAATGAATGTGACGTTAATATAGAGATATTCCCAAACAAAATAGACAATTCAAATTGCATTCCAAAGTAAAATCTGTATTCCCTATAGTATACTTTAAAGATTTATTCGTAGCTAAAGAAGTGTTTACCTTCAAATCACGTCAAATTACATAAGATAGTTAATTTACGTTCCATGGAACAGTACCTTCTCTAACCAGCTGTGGAAGGATCTTTTACCTGAACTAAACATCACATGCCTAGGGAATGAACAAATGTAGTACTTAATCCTACAAAGATTGTCAGTAAGCTCCAATCTTATCATGCCTCACAACACCCAAAACAAATGGAATGTTACTGAATGCTCATATTTACATTATTTACAGAAAGAGTATTACTGCAGAATTAAGAAGGTAACAATTACAAATCTAGCAGTGAGCTGTAAATTTGCTAAAACCCTGTCTAAACTTGAAACATTATCTTAGTCCTCAATTAGGCTTATAAGTCTTTGAGACTGCCAGGCAAGATCTTGTTTAAAAGCCACAGAGACAATCAATTTGATTTAAATCAACTTCACATTTTGATTTGATTTGATAAAAATTTATTTTTATACAGGAATCACATTTGTTGGGACAATGTCCCATTTTCAACAAAGTCCTGTAACACAGAATAAACAATCAATACAAAAGTACAAAACAAGAGACAGTACAAATTACAATTACTTAAAACAAGTACAAGTGGAATTCAAATATTTTGACCTTTTACATATTGTAGTAGCCAATGGGGAGAGTAATGGTCTCTTCTCTTAGCTAGGATCATGGCGCTTCTCCAGTGGTTAAGTGACAGGTGCCAACTAAACAGCTGTACCATTGCAGATCATTTGCCATCACTGCTCCGCCCCCTTCCTCTTCTAGCTTTGCTTTTTATTGAATCATGAGCTTAACATTCAAAGTAGCCAAACTTAAAGTCATCAGCTAGAGGCTTACATAGTCTCATGGAGAAACACGACATGCTTTTGAGGCTGCATTAGTGTGGTGCTATTATAGACTTGTGTAGATGAAGTCACAAGAACATTGGAAAACAGAAGGAGTATCTTAGTACCTACTGATTAGAAAACCTTTACCACTTATGTGTTGAAGGTGTCATCCATGGGTGCAGCCGGGTATGAAGGTCCTACGTGCCCAGAAACCCCCTTCCATCTTTTTTCCATTATTTGTCATAAATGCTATCATTAAATTCTAATAGTTTCAAATTGACATTTTTTTGCAAGTACAGTATGAGAGGTACCAGTGCTAGACAACCTAATTAATAACCCAATTTCAAAATGTAACTCCTTGTAGTTTTTGAGAAAACCTTTTTGCTAAAAAAAATGTAAAAAATAATAGCAATTTCAGCTCCTCCACATCTCATAAGATATTTTTTCTAAGATTTACCAGATCATGGGATATCTCAACAGAGAACAAATCCTGAAACAGTGAAGTCCTTAACAATAAATATTACAGAGTTATAAGTAGTACAATGATACCCTGCACTTCAAATCAGGAGTGCTATCACACTCTGGAGTGGTGTAGCATTCCCATAATTTATTTAAGATATGAAATATATCTGTCTGTTTGTATGTGCATCTACCTGTCTGTCTGTCTTTCTGTCTCTCTATCTATCTGTCTGTCTATCTAGCCATCTTTCTAGATACACACAATGTATGTGATTTAAGGTTATGTTTCTTAAGTGTATTTGTGCATCAATAGATGCTTGGGTCATTGGAGCAGAAGAGAAAGGTAGGGTGAATGCAGTTTCCAATACCCAGGAAAACTTGATAAAATATAAAATTCTGCTGTTTTTTTTTTTAATTCATTTTCTGTATGTATTTTTTATATTATTTAATACTGGGAACATCCACATAAAAATAGGACCAGTGGCCCAGATATTCAAAAGGGTTGCACATGGCACAACAGTGTTGCACCATGCACAACCCACTGATGTGCCGCGGCACGATATTCAAACGGGAAAAGTGCGTCGCACAAATCCCGATGAGCCGGAGCGTATCAGTAATGTATGCAGGCACAGGTGGGGGGTGTGCCCATGCATAACCTGCACAGCCTGATATTCAGCCCAGGATGTGCAGAGTCGTGCATGCACAACCCTACCTGCGCCTGCACAAAGTTCGCCCAAAAAGGAAAAGTGATGGCCATGCCCACAGGTGAGCTGCCTCATTGCAGGTGAAACACAGCAGCTGCCGCTGTGGGTGGCCACCAGACTCCTGCCGCACCTGGCGGCGCCCCATGCCCATCACGGGCATCACTATACCCCAAGTCCAATATCCCTGGTGGTCAGTGGACCGCACTGGAGCCGATCGCGGGCATCATTAATAGACACTCCCACCCCACCGCCCACTGAGCTCACATATCTGGACTGGGTAATGCGGTATGGGCTGCATGCTCATTGGCTCATGCTGTGAACCAATGGGCGTGCAGCCCTACCGAGCTGTCAGTCGGTGGGCGACGGGGCAGCAGGCAGGTGAGGTGCTGCCGCCCACCGGCTGACGGGGGGGAGCAGGGTGGTGGAGCTCAATGGGCAGGTGGGGTGGGGGTACACTAGACCACCAGGGATATTGGACTTGAGGGGGTTTCTATTAATGATGCCAGCGATCGGGCTCAGTGCAGTACACTGGACCACCAGGGATATTGGACTTGGGGGGTCTATTAATGATGCTCACGATCGAGCTCAGTGCGGTCCACTGGACCACCAGGGATATTGGAGGGGGGACTATAGTGATGCCTGCGATCGGGGCACATAGAGGTCCACTGGACCACCAGGGATATTGGACATTTATTTTTATATTACAGGAATGCCCGCGAACAGGCTGCAGGGGGCGTCGGCCCCTGACAGCTGCTGCCTGGCAGGGCACCAGGTACAAGTCATTGGGGATTGGTGCACCTGCATGCTAATGGCATGCAAATGGGGCCGTAATGAGATGCAAATGGCCCCTGTGCACCTTGTATATATTATGGCCCCATTTGCATGCCCCCTTTTGAATATCGCAGGTGCTGTGCATGGTGCAATGGCACTTGCGCCAGTGCATCTCCATGCTCCACTCTGGCCACTTGCGCTGGAGCAGTGCCACTGTGCCATGCACAGTCAGAAATAACCAAGTGCGATATTCAAAGCTGCTGCGGCATAACGCAGCTCCGTTGAATATCACCCAGGCCACACCCCTGCGCAACAAAGTTGAGCTGCGCTCAGGCTTGCGCCACAGCCTGGTGCAGTTTGAATATCCCAGCCAGTGTATCTTAGACTTCATCTCAGTCTCCTACATTTCCCTCTGTTCATAATTTTCTGTGACAGTATAACCAATACCCCAACAACAGACTGTTAAGCACAAACAGAGGGTTATGATGTCTGGAAAGTGGAAAAGTAGATGGTCTGAGACACAGTTATTCAGTTATACAAATGTCCACGTAAATAAGGAATAGAGGAAGCTAATATATAACATTAACTTAATATTTTCTGAGTAATGTCTGGATATTATATTTTAACAATGCTGCCTGGATTCTGAAAAATCACTTTAAAGAAGAAGCAGGTAGCCTAACGGTAGCCCACCTTCCTACAGTGAGGGAGACCAGGTTTTGGAAATGGCCTCCAGGGTCTTGCTGTCTAAGCCAGTGGGTGGCAGATGTAATATTTTACCAGTAGGAGCTGAACAGCTCATTACCAGAGGCATCCTGAGGGAAAATAAGTAATGCAATAATACAAAAATGTTATAGCAAATCAAAAATAATAAAAAAGGGCATCTAGTAGGCAAGAACTAGTATTGTACAATACCGGGCAGGTGAGTAAATTGGAATTGTGCAAATCAGCTCAACAAAAAATATCTGTATCATGTCTAAATGAGCTCAGGATAAATTAAATTATAAAGTAGCAGCATTACCAAGGAGGCAGTTCAGCAAAAAGCATTGGTGGAGAAAGAGAAGAAAGCAAGAGGAAGGAAAGAGGTTAGGAAGGGATGGAGGAAGACTAAGCAAGAGGAAGGGGAGTAGGGAAGTGATCAGGAGAAGAAGCAGGCATGAGGTGTGGGTTGTGGAGTAGGACATTCTGTTCAGGAGAGGAGGAAAAGGAGCAGATAGGGAGGCGGTTACACCAACAGTCAAGGGAGGCAGTAGGAAATGGCAAACTAATCTAACATGGTCTTAGGTTGAGGTAAGGTCCAAGGTAAGGACCAAGAGCAGAAGTCAGCAGAACAGAGGGAGTAAAAGAAGGAAAGGAACAAGACAGGAGGGAACTCAACTAGCAGAGGAGAGATCCAAACCAGAAGATAGAAATGAGGGAGATGCAGTGAGCGAGGCAACCACCCCTGAGAGAGAGGGAAGAGAGAAATAAGCAACCTAGAGTGGATCAGTTGAGAGCCAGATCATCACAGACAAGCTAAGGGATGAGAGGGCTAACATCACAGAACTCAGCCCTCCTCCCGCATGGCTGCCAAGCTCCCCATGCCACACCTGGAAGCACTGTGCTAGGTACTTCATTTTGGCATAGGGTGCCGCGTGGCCACAGGAATTGCCCACCCACTTGCTCATGGTCTCTCTACAGTTAAATAATCTTGGGATTTTCCTGACTGTCATTACCCTCTAGGGCTGCCGCCTGCTCCCAATCTGATAAGTGCTAATCAGCTCTGCACTTAGTCTGACATTCTCACTATGCGTCATGTAATCGTAATTTTTCCTCATGTAAGCCCTGCAATTTTCAGTGGTTTCAGTAGCAACTATATTCACTGAGAAATTGCCAATTAATCTCTGGAGCATGGCTGCCTGTCAGCTAGGTTCCAAAAGTCCCCCACAGAGATTCCTCAAGCCAGCAAGTTCTCACCCCTATAGCCTGCAATTCCACTGTCCAGTGCTTTCCTGTGATCCTAGTTAGGGAATCCAGAAGCACTAATGAATTTAACACTTGCAAGTTTTTAGTTACATACTGCCTAGTGCTCCACCTAGCCCTTGTGGCTGCTGCCTAGTTCTCACTGCATTACATGCTTAATCTGCTAGTGTTATTTTTTGCCCAGTTTTTGTCTTTCACCCCACAGTCTGTTGCCATGAAGTTTTTCTGGTACCTACTTAAGCTTGTGGTCATCTACTTTACTGATTTTGCCTAACTTCTTTTATCCAATGCTTAAGCTACCGACTGCTTCCCTGCTTACATTGCTACCAATGTTACTGTCAGCTTGCAAATTATTCTGTTTATTAGCTAGGATTTGTTGCTGTTTACTTACTCTGCTCTCCCTATTTCCACCTCTCCAGTTTCACGATGCTCCTCTTGCCTACTATGTTGCTGATCTTCCTACCCCTGTCTCTTCCCACCTTCACCTCCCTTGCATAGATCCCCTCCCTGCCCTCAGCTACCACCTCTTCTCCATCCCTCCTCTTCTCCTCCTTAACATCCCCTACTCCTCCACTACTATTCCAGCTCTTCCCTCTTCCTCCCTCTCTCTCAACCTCATTCACTCTGGCCTTCCTCCAATCCCCTTTCTAATCTTGGAATCCCTTCATCGATGTTGTCTCTCCCCCTCCCCCACCCTGTAGTCTCCTTCCCTCCCATCAAAAAAGGCAGAGGTGGCTAACCACACTCTTTCCTTTCCTCCCCTTCTCCTTCTGTCTGGCAATGTTGAGCATAACCCCGGTCCCCCTCCCCTGCCCCCTCCTTCCTTACCCAAGGGTCTCCAGCTATTCCACCAGAATGTGAGGAGTTTTGCCCCTAAGCTTGACTTGCTAAAAGTATAGACCTCCTTACATTCTCCAGATGTCCTCTGCATCTCAGAAACCTGGCTCTCAGCCAGAATCCCTGACTCCCAGCTAGCCCTGCCTGACTACCGTATGTTTCACCAGGACAGAGGCAAGTGTAGTGGTGGAGTTGCCAGTTACTCTTTCCAATCCCTCCCTTCCACCATCATTCACAAGGAGGTAATCCCCTCAACCCATGAGTTACTCAACTAAAACTTTCTCTTTCCTCCTCCACTCCGCTTTTCATAGGAGTCCTCTATTATCTCCCAAACTCCGCTCCTTTCTCCCTTCCTAACACCTTCTCCCTTCTCATCTCCCTGGCTGCCTCTGGGGAACTCATTCTCCTTAGTGTTGTTAACTTAAATTGGATCTCCCAGGCATCAAATCACATAGTCCAATCTATTGAATCCCTAAACCTCACCCAGTTAATCAATGAACCTACCAGGCTCAACACCCACACAGCCAATCACTCTCTCCTGGACTGGGTGCAGTCCTCCCATCCCCATCAGATCATCAAGGCTGGTACTCTCTCTGACTCATTCAGTGACCACTGTCTCACCTACTGTGTCAGAAAAATTAATTCTCCTCAATCCTCCCCAAAATGCATTTGGCATAGACCCCTCAGATCCCTCAACACTGAGGTCCTCCTTGAGGACCTTGCCTCCACTGACTGGTCCCCCATTTATGCCACTCATGACATTGACAAGGCTCTTACCCTCTTTAATAATATCTTTAACAGGATGTGAGACGCTCATGCACCCCTCAAAAAGAATGCAAGTCAAGCCCTGTCACCACCCATGGATCACCCCCAACATATTGATATGTTCAAAGCCCAAGACCAAGCATGGGCCAATTACAAGTCCACCCACTCTGCTGCTGATTTACAGTTCTACAAGACATTAAGGAACTCCTACACCAAATCGGTATGAACAGGCAAGGCCCTCTACTATAAGTCTAACCTCCAATCTAATCTATGTTCCCCATTCAACTTCTGAAGAGTACTGCACTCCCTATTCAACTCACTTACCCAGTCCTCCCCTTCCTCCCTTCTAATAGATGGCACATTGGTCTCTGACTGTCTCACTGTAGCCTCACACTTTAACAGCTTTTTCACCACCTGTGCCCTTCCCAGCTAGCCCTTTCCTGACCTTCCTCCTGTTCTGCCCTACCCTCTCCTTCTGAGGTGTTCACCTTCCCTCCAGTCATTTTCTAGGAAGTCCTCAATGCTCTCACTTCCCTCAACCCAACAAACTACAGTTCCAATGGGCTGGATCCTAAGCTCCTCCAACTTTCCATGCCAGCCATAGCCTTTTGCTCTTACGCACCTATTGAACCTTTCCTTCTCCTTCTCTGTCATACCTGGTCCTGGAAATTGGCCAAAGTCCTGCCTTTCCACAAACGGGGAGACCCCTCCTCTCACAGAAATTATAGGCCTATATCACTACTTCCTGCCCTACTGAAACTCCAGAAAACCCTGGTGCACTTCAGGCTTACCACCTTTCTCAACTCCATCTCCTTCCTCTCCCCTTCCAAACAGGGCTCAGAAAGAACCACTCTACTATCTCCTCCCTCCTCTGAGTGACTGACTCCATCCTAACATGGATGGATAAAGGTCACCTCACAGCAGCCATTTTTATTGATGGCTGTCAATGTGTCCCACCCACTCCTCTTCAACAAGTTGGCCTCAGCCAGTCTCTCAACCATCACCATGAATTGGTTCTGCTCCTACCTTGTTGATTGCCTGCAGTCAGTACAAGTGGGTGGCTCACTGTTACCTTCCCTCCCAATCCAGGTCGGTATTCCTCAAGGCTCTATTTTGGGACCAGTCCTGTTCTCCATCTTTATAAATGACCTTTCCTCAGCCTGTATCTCCTTGCACATACACATGTATGCTGACGATACAATACTCTACACATCTGGTCCCTCAAGCAGCATGGTCAAAGCTCCACTCCAGCATAACTTGCTCAATGTACTACACTGATTTAAAGCAAACCAACTCACTATGAATACCAATAGACAGTTTCCATGACCCTCGTCTCTGCCCAGAAGCTAGTGAGGCTCTCATCTCCCCTTACCTTCCACATCCTTGATGGCACCAAACTCGAAACAGTCCCAGCCTCAAAATACCTGGGTGTCTGGTTGCACAGTACTGTGGACTTCTCTTCACACACCAATGATCTACATACTAAAGTCCGCCCTAAGCTTGGCAACCTATATACCAAAACAGGGACTGCCTCACCCTTCCAATACGCCAGGAACTAGTCTCCAAATTGATTCTCTCCATTTTTGACTATACCAATGTGGTCTAGGGGCCTGCCCGGCCCCCTTGCTCGCCAAGTTGGATACCCTATGCAATGCTTTCTGAAGCTTTGTTACAAACTTGCCTCCCCTCACCCACCACTGTTTCTTGCACTCCTCATTCTCCTTACTTCCACTACACCTTCACCACCAGACACACTTTGCTATCTTCATTGCTAAATTCTGGTTCAACTCGTTACTGCCTTACCTGTTCTCATTCCTCTCACCTATTGCTGCATCAGACTATACGCTTCATTCTAGAGATTCTCGCACCATATCCATTCCTCATGTGCATTTATGTGCCAGGCAAGCGGCTTTCTGGCACAGGCTCCCCTCTCTTTGGAACCATCCCCCCTTCCCTCTGGCTCTCCCTCTCCTTCCCTGCTATAAAGTGCTTACTAACACTCTCCGCTCAGCCCTCTTGCACCTGCAGCCCTCCCCAGGCCATCACATGATTACTTACTCCCTGTCTTGCTCAATGTTTGCTTTGCAACACTCAGTGTACTGTTTCACTGCATAGATGTGTCATGACTAATGGTCGTTATCTCCTATCTTGTAATATCGACTACTATAGAGGTGTCCTATGTTTGAGTTGTTATCACTTGCTGTATTGTCTCTGTTATCCTTTATTTATCATGTGTAATATGATGTTATTTTACATTGTTTTGTTCTATCTATTACTGTACTCCTCCCCCAGGTCACACCTGGAAATGAGCCCCGGCTCAGTGTGCCTTTCCTGATAACCAAAATTTTAAATAAATAAACGAAGAGTGAAGGGATCAGTAATAAGTTCAAGTGAGGCAGTCAACAGTAATGTGACAGAAGAAAAGGAAGAAGGGTCCAGTCTGGTTAGGGTACATTTGGGGCAGCACTATACAATTATACACCATGTCCCAATAGTTAAAGGCAAAGAGGAGCATTTTTGCAATGGAAGAACACACAAGGGAATTGAACACAGGGCAGAAATGGGAGCAAAACTCAAATAAATGCAAAAAAAAATCTAAAATACTTAGCTGCTGCAAAAGCCAAATGTTTATTAGCACAAATCCCAAATTTCAACACAATTAAAGTTACAAGCTGTGTCAATGTGGCACTGACAGCACAAGCTATCATTCCTACAACAGTTTCGACAGTAGTCGTGCATTCACTTCCTGGCATTCAGATGGTGGCCAGCAAAGGTGGTGAGCGGAGTGGCTGTGTCGGTCACTGTTGCAGGCTGCTACCATGCTACTGGGGTAAGCGGTGGCCACTAAGGGGGTGGGGTAAAGGATCCTGAGTGGGTAGGATAGGGAGGGCATTTCATTAGTGATCAAGATTGAATACTAGAGCCAGGGATGTCATCCATACCATTAATGGATGGTCTAATTGACAGCTGTTTGGTGCCTTCGATACTATTGAATATACCTCTGCACCCTGTATGAAATTGGGACCCCTCACTTGCATGGGCACCATGGTATATTCTGTGTGATCATGCTGTTGTGTAAATGCCATGCCCTGGGGTCCTTAGAATATGGCCTCCATCCTGTCTGATTGTGCCATTCCCAGTTAGGACATTGCTAACATGGTTACTGCCAAGCTAACCTTCTGAGTATGGGGGCCAGAGACTGCTCTGAGTTCTGCAAGAAGCATAGTTTGTCTGTTTTCTTATATGTTCAGAATCTGCTGCAGTAACATAAGGGCACTGCAGAAAGAGTTTGGACTGATGGTGTCTGTATTCCTGAACCCACAATGTATAACAAAATGCTAATAAAAAATACAGTGTGACAACATGGTTTAAGCTGTACACTATACTGTAGAGGTTACAACATGCAATTAATAAGTGTTTCTTTGCAAAAATTTACTATCACTGATACTGGGCTTTAGTAGAAAGTTACCCCTGGAAGGACAACTTCTGTCCTAGAATTTATTTATTTTTTCGACCAGGAAAGGAGGACTAGGCAATTCTGCCCATTTTCAGCCTTGTCCCGGGGGTGATACAGATGGAAGCCAACTGACATAGAACCAGATTAGCTGTTGGTGGGTTTTTTAGTGAAATAGGGGACATTTTGCCAGAACAATGGGAAAATCCCCCTACTCTTTTTGAGAAGTGCTATGGGATCTTTAATGTCCACCTGAATAACCACCGGAACACGCAGACTGGACCTCGGTTTAATGTCTCATCTGAAAGATGGCACCTCAGGAGTGCAGCACCTCCCCCCTCCCCCATGCTGCACTGCAGTGTCAGTACTGGGGTTTGACCCAAGTTTCTGGTGTGGGGATGGAACCCACAGCCTTCCAATTTTTGGGCCTCAGAAGCGACTGTACAACCTGCTGAGCCGCTGACACTTTGGTAACAAGCTCTGAAGTACTAGTAGAAATGTGCTGCAGGCTGAAGAATTTAAATTCAATTCCAGAATCATATTGCGTTCAGAAACCCTTTTATAGTATGTTGGTGAATGTAGATGAGTTCAGGGCAGTAGCTGATGACCAAACAATTTTCCCAAATTATGTTTTGCATACCCTTTACATCCCATGGCACCGTTCGAAATTTTGTGCTCGAGTTCTTCCCACCGGCTGTAAGTTTGAAACATTTTGTCATTAACTGTAAGTATGGTTTTTGTACTTCCCAACACAATTGCAGTATTTAATCTGGGAGTTACTTTTGAGAATAACTGTCCATCTTTTACATCACTGAAGTATTCAAAAATCCCTGCACATTCTCCTTTCTTTTGAAATCTCTGCAGGCACGTATAGTTGTAGACAACAATGTTGTACTGTTTGCTGTCTCAGCTGACAATATCAATTATTTAGTTTTCAGTCAATTCCCATTAGACCTTTCTAACTGGTGAATTTGCACTCTGTTATTGAATTACAAGCTGCTTAAAGCTTTAGGGAATCTAAACTAATTAGCAAGCATTCCTAAACCTTTTTGTTCATGATAATTTGTTTACAAGAGTAACTCAACCTTTTAATTATGGGTGAACTAAAAGGCCACATGCCACTGTGGTTATATTTATCAATGCAGGTGGGCCTCTAATGCCATGTTGGGATATTTAACGTGAATATTATTTTTTTTCCCTAAAATGTGCACTGATTACATATTATGCTATGGACTAACAAAAATATATAAAATGACGATAACTGAATTTCAGCAACAGAGATTTCTGTCTACCAGTCAGGTCTGAAAACAAAAGCTCCATCTTCCTGATTATGAGAAACAACATTACAAACATACTGGAAATTCAAGCCATTCTGTTCATTACGACTAATCTGCATTTATTACATTGTCATGTATGTATTAAATGTTACTGTTCTTTATTGTATTTTTACTTTGTTTGTAACTTCCCAGGTCATGCCTGAAAGCATTCAATTGTCTAGTGCATCTACCTGGTAACTAAAAAATAAATAAATCTATCTTTCGGATGAGGCGTTAAACCAAGGTCCCATCTGTCTGTCCTGGTGGTTATTCTTGTGGACGTTAAAGATCCCATGGCACTTCTCAAAAAGAGTAGGGTAATTTCTTCGGTGTCCTTGCCAAATTTCTCCCCATTCACTAAAAATACCACCAACAGCTTAATCTGGTTCAATTTTAGTTGGTTATCATCTGTATCCCCTTCCCCCAAGTCACCCCGAAAAAGGGACTTCTAGTCTCAGGGGCCTACCAGGTCAACAAAATTCAATAAATAAATAAATAAGTCTAGTTATTCATGAGGTCAAAATGCACTCTAACTGGCTGTTGTAGTAGGCGTTAATCCTGTAGAAATGCCTGGTACAGTTCAGAGCAGTGCAGCACTGATATGTGTAATCTCTTTCTTTTATTTAAAAAACAAATAATGCTGATTTTCCCTTACTAACACTATTAGACTTATAATTGCAATAATGCCCTTACAACTGAGCATTTCTACTGGTTTCATGCCATTGTAGGGGTTAGTACCCCCCAACAGAGAATAAATCCCTAGGAAATATCTGGATGTTTGGGCATTGTTGCTTATGTAAATGTACCTGACAACAGGAGCTGTTCATTGAGCTAATATGTATTTCAGAGCTGAGGTTAATATGTTCTGCATATGACAATACCAGGTTAAGATAGCACAGATAAGACTGTGCATGAAATACAGCACTGTAAGAAGCGCTAATGGCTCTGCAGTGACCAGGGCTTTACAGCATGTGGTAGAAACTGCTGCCCCTGTCACTGTAGGCTGTCAGCAGGGAAGGTGAAGGTTGCTGTTGGTCTGGTTCCTGGCTGAGCTGCTCCCATGGTGGAGTGGCTAGAGCACCTGCCTCTAGCGGCATCTGGGACCTGGGGGCTATGGTTTGGTTCTCCCAGATCCCACTCTGCAGTGGCATTGTTTGGCCTGAAAAACAAAAATTTTCCTGACCTGAGTTTTTTTATTTTTTTTACCCCCGATGTCATGATCCCTCAGAGTTGATTATAATTAGTCCGGGGGTGTGGGGGTGAAGCCCCCCATGTTGGGGGGTGTGAAGGGCAGAGCCTCTGCAAAAACTAAGTTGTTGCTGTGGTGTGCACTCTGTGTTTGCTAGTTGGCATATTGTGCCAATGTTATTTTGCCACATGCTGCTTTATGTGCGGCATTGTTGCGGTGCATGGTTTTGCCCACAACATTATGACCCTGTGTCGCTTATGATGTCACAGTAACTTCAGTAGTGACAGACTGTGTTGTCACCAGCAGGGGAATATGACTTCAGCTCCAGAATTAGCCTCTGCTGAAGATGAACATTAAAGGATAAAGCTCCTGTGTTCATATAAATGTGCTCAGTAATACAAAATGGAATGGCTTGAAATTAAATTTGGTTATGATGTATAGTGCTGATCACAGTGACATGATCCACATTCAGAATGGTTCTGTCCTCTTGCTGGTTGGCATAAATCCCATCTACTGCTCAAAAAACACCAATGGTTCTTTTTACCAACTAGGGGCCTAATATTCAAAGGTTTGCATGGGTGTTAATGGATCTTTGCTGCACAAACTGGGATTTGCCCAGGATCCCCATATTCGAAAGGGGCTGTCACATGGGCAAAGAGGGTTAGCACCCACACAAAACATAATGTATGCAGGTTGACAAGGGGAGGGGTGTGGCCATGAATAGCCGTGCAACCCTATATTCAGCAGCACTGCGCAATGCAAAAGGGTTTAGCGTGGTGCTTTTGTGCTGCGCAAATACTGCCAAGCAAAAGTCTGACTTACTCCAAGCAACCCTAGTGGCTGCTGGAGGTACTGCCGCCACCTAACCAGTTGTCTGCTGGGTGAGCACACCCGCCCTCTGTGGTCCATGGTACCCCACCCCCTCCAGTTACCAGGTTGTACGTAAAATAAAGCATTCCTGCTGCTAATGGTCCCCTCTCCCTCCAGTCACCAGCCCATAATATAGAGAAAGCATCACTGGTGCTAGGAGGGGGATCACCAGCACCAGGGATGTATTCTCTTATCTTATGGGCCAGCAATCGGAGGGAGGGGGGATCACTAGCATGAGGGATGCTTTAATTTAAGTACAGGCTGGAGGCTGGAGACTGGAGAGAGGGGGTATCAGTAGCACCAAGGATGCTTTATTTTAAGAACAGGCTGGCAATCATCAGGAGTGGTAGAACACTAGGCACCAGGGATATCTACACAACTTTGGGACCAGGCAATTGGGGGAGGGCACACCGTGCCAACCTGCCTCGCTATCCATGCAAATGAACCCATAATGGGCAACAAAATGGTCCCTTAGTGCCTTACATGCCCAATGGGCTCATTTACATGGGTCCCTCTGCATATTGCAGATAGCGCTCCGGTGCTATCAACTCTGGTGATGAATTTTGGGAGCCATGTTGGAGCAGCACAAAGTGGCTTTGTGCTGCACTGTGATGGCCCTATATTCAGTTGAATAGCTCTGGTGGGCTATTCAACTGAATGTAGTATCTTTGGGCTCCCAAGCAATCGCAAGGCACAGTGCAACTTTTTGTGCTCTGCTTTGCGCTTTTTTGAATATTGGGACTCAGCTGTCTGCTTGGGTGTCTCAATGATGTGTTGTTTGCTTTCAGTGATTACAGCTATAATGTTGTGTACTGCTGGTAATTGAGGCACTGTATAGACCACAGTTTTTGAACCATATTAGGTACCATAAAACTGTTTTAAGGATGATAAAAATGGTTTATATCCACACTATAGAAGGCTTTAAGAGGGTTTAAGAAACTGTGCCTAAATCTTGCTTGGTGGTAGACTTAAAAATAAAATCGTTTTTGAAAATGTTTCAGTTGTAGCCTGGTTTGCACACAATTGTGGATTGTTTGAACCATTTTCAACATGCATCTGTATTCCAACAAACAACAGCTATTTGCAGTAGTATTCCATAATTCAAATGTTGCAATCATACAAGAAAGTGGCAGGTTGGCAGCTGAAAACCACTGTGAACAGATCAAAAATGGAGGGCTGCGAATCCTCAGAATGGAAGTAGGCGCAGGAAGAAAGGGCGGCCAGCCTTAATGCGCAAACTTGAAAAGGGGTCTTGCACTCCTGAATCCTTAATAGACCACACTTCTCAAAGACATCATTTTCAAAGCTTTGGTGCTAAGTAAGTGAAGAATGGGTACGGACAGTCACCGCACACCTCCAGACTGCTCCAGTACATTGAGTCATAACTCTTCACCAGGGGGCGTGGCTCTGGGAGATCTCCAGCACCATCAAATACCCATAGTTACTTAATAAACATAAGACAGTAATTAACATCATATTTATATTAACAATATCCAAGAATTATACACAAAGTATGAAAAAACGACAAGGCAATCGATTCTGCACTGTATTATTTTTCATTCATTCAGTACATAATTCAAATGATTAAACTTGTATTTTTGGAATTTTTTAAGTTGATGGTCACAAAATCTGTTTGAGAATGTCCCTAAAAAGAGAGACAGATAGATGGCAGGGGAAGGCAATGATCTGCCAGTTCCTGTGACTGTCCATACCCACTTTTCACTTACTTAGCATTAAACCTTTGAAAACAATATATTTGTGAAGTGTGGTCTGTTAAGGATTCTTGAGTGCAGGACCCCTTTTCAAGTTTGATAACTGCTGTGAACTGCAGTTGCAGTTAATGTTCTGCTCTTTCTCAGCTGCTGATGCCACCACTTTTTCCCTGGGCAATTGGTGTATGTACTGAAATTGCAGAAAACAGGAAGATTGTGAGTGCTGCTAATATCTCAGGCTACCAGGCAGCCATGTGGAGCACTATTGGAAGTCTCTTATTGAACTAAATTCACATGAAGCATTATAAGCACTTGCGTTTTCCTGATGTGGTTTCTGCAGCATGCTTTTGAAACCATGTATAAACATGATTTAGCCATGGTGTGGATGCAATAACTCAATATCTTTAGTCCAGTTTTAAAATGGGCTACAACATGTTTACCAAACTTTACTGTAGTCTGTACAGGGCTTATATCTGTTGATGTCAGCCATGATATCTTTTGTTAGTGGCTGGACCCCCCCCCCCCTTAAATTATGCTCAATTTACTATAAATGTAAATGCTCTATCTGAATTTAACTGCAATACATGCAAATTAATTGTGTACAAATGTTTTAATCAACACCACCTATATTATACAGTAAGAAAGAAAATGCATTTAACATAATGTGCAGTTGTATTCAGCAAGGATTTAGCATTCTAACACACTTTACATAAGAAACATTTATGAGAAAGAAAGAGTGGGCACGTCCCAAAATGCAGTCATGAGCATGTGTTTTGTCAGGGTTTTTACAAAGTTTTAGTTTTCAGAAACTACTGTATCTGGAGATAGGAGCCTAATGAGATAATAATGGCACAAACCCGCAGGGCAAGTGGCATTACCACCTCATAATGTGTGGTGGGACATTGTTATGATTGTGGGTATGTCACATCAATGGCACAACATAGAACACATTCATGCATGCGCATTACGTTAACCTCAGAACTTTGTGAACCAGCCATGGTGGTGAAAGCTGGACCAGTGAGAGAGCAGCGGTGACTAAAAAAAACATTTAAGTAAGGATCCTGCCTCTCTTTTTTCATTCTTTATGTGGACCATACACTGTAAAAGATAATGTATTGTCCACTATCAGCAGCAAAGCATGTGTTGCCATCACAAGGTTGCCAAGATGACTGAAACCTCTCGAGCGTCGCTCTCGAGGTTTAAACGGTCACCATGGCAACCTCTCAGTGGCAATACAGCTTGTTACCGATAGCCGACCATACATTATCCTCTATATTAGGCCACTGAGATGGAATTATGTCCCACTTACTTATAAATTATTTTATATACTTCATTAGGATGACTGAGTGCTTTATTAGATCCCAGCTGTGATTTTGTGGCTGCGCTGTGCTATTTGCACATGCTTGTGTGGGTGTGTGTGTGTGTAGTTTATGGGCATGTGAATATACAGTCATGCTTCATTGGAGCACACTGCTATTCATGCATCAGGGCATGTGCCCCAGCAGGATACTGGGAGTGTCCTCATTGGTGTGCATATAAAAGGTGGGGCAGCTGCAGGATTTCCCTACTGTCTTCAGAATGATGTTTGGAGTGGCAGCATAAGTGGCAGCATGAGTGGCGGAATGCGGGGGCAGTTTTCAGAGCACAGCAACAGCGTGGGTCTAGGCATTTGGTGAAAAAGGCCTGGAGCTGCATCAAGGGACCAGAGCATTTGGAGAATGTGGCAAGGGTACAGGATGGAGCGAGGTATTCAAGTGGCAGGCATTTTAGGGCTGTGGTAGTGCTGCATTTTGTATGGGCTATATTCTGTCCATTGTTGTACCAGACAGGGTCAGTTGTATATGTGACCCAGATTCCTTTGCCTTAGGTGTAGTAGCTTGTACACCCCCCCCAATACATCTCAGCCCTTGTTTCTCTGCCCATGCCCCTAATATGTGCAGTTCCTCCTTCAGTGCATCATATTCCCCTGCTGCATCTACCCTTCTTGCCAATTTAGTGTCATCAGCAAACTTCAGCAGCCTGTTGACTGCCCTCTCCTCCAGGTCATTAAGGATTTTTCCTGGTGTTTCAGCAACCCCATGTCAAATTCATAATTTTTCACTGTCTGGCAGAATCTTTGGGCCAAGAGCTCCTTTTCTGCTGACAATCTTTATGTTTCAGTGCTCAGTACATGATGACCAGCTAAACATTTAAACTCCACAACAAGAAGCATGAGTTGCCATGGTTGTTTTTTAAGTTGCATGTTGAGCGAGACCTAATCCCTCTTTGTGGAAAAAGTCTGTTAGGGGTCAGATTGTTTTCTATGACTATAACACCATTGCTTTAGGTGTCAACAGGAGTGTGAAGAAAATGTGTAACACGGACACTTTATTTGTCATGACGTTTGCTTCATTTTTCCACAAATGCAAAAATAAATTGCCAATACTGTGTCACACTCCCAAAATGTGCGAGATATTTGCATATGTTTATGCATAAAACAATTCCCATGTCATCTTCATAAAACATTTCTGATGATGGAGAATATGGTTACAAATACAGCAAAAGAATGACATATAAGGACTGTCATTCTACTTTTGTTATATCTCCTTTCAGGAGTTTCAGAGCTGGTTGCCTCAGGACAAAAGTAAAAAATCCCAATACAAATGAAACTTGCCAGAAAGCTATCAAAACAATCCAAAAGTTCTGTACATGCAGAATAAATGACAAGGACTTTTTTATACTCCTTGCTCCATGGCCCTAGATTGGGAGGGAGCCCCAGTCCCATCCCCCAACAACCACCAGCCAATGCTGACCATTACCCCCAGGGCTTACTCCCTCAGGTAGGGCCAGCGGGGCACCCCAAACCTCACCGAAGACCGGTTCCAATGTTGTCAGCTCTGTGGCTATTTGGGGGCAGGACTTGTGAGTCCCCTCTGTCATCCAGCTGGGAACACTTTTCCTCCAGTGTTTAACCACCTAAGAGGTGAAGCATGCAATGATGCAAGTGACTGTAGTGGGCATGCTCCCATGCGCATCCCATCAGACGTCTGCCCCGCCTCTGACCCCAAGTCAGAAGCATCAGTGTGCCACCACCAGCCTCCACTAGGGGCCAGGCATGCACTGACCACTGATCGCCCCCCCTCCCTAGGGAAGAAGAGTCGTCCATAGGACGCTCAATCCTTCTTTTCCCCTGCCAACCCCCGGCGGCCTGCACTCACTCCCGAACATGGGTCGCTGGCATGGCGTGAGGTGTGGCATCCAGCGCCTCAACCCTCAGCACTACCAGGCTGGGCAAATGACAAGGACTTTAGTATAAAATAAATAGAGTAATCAAAGGCAGACGTGTATGTAAACTTTCGTAAAGTGCCTTGATTGATACCAACAGCTGCAATTGCAGGAGCTAATTTCCTCACTGCCATCCTGTATATACGCCTAGCTGGATTATTATTTCTGTATGTATGTATGTATGTATGAAAGTAAGTATGTATGTATGTATGTCAACAGTTTTACCAGGAATAACATACTGAGCTTGTAGCAGCTTATTTCCAGATGTGTGACATACTAGGATAACGCATTTTGTTTTGTGTTGTATTGTGTTGTATTAGATTTGTTTGTTTTACCAGGAAAAAGCTCAGTTAAGCAATGCTCATTTGCAAGGAGGTCCTGGTTAGGACAGAGTAGAGGGCTCAGTTATTACTCAGGTTGGTAACAGTAGGGTGGGGAGTATGGGGGTGGATAATGTGTGTTAGAACCCTGTATGTACAATAGGTCCTGGGTTTGTTAAGGTTTTATAGGCAGACTGGATGGACCAGTGGTCTTTTTTTTTCTGTCATTTTCTATGTTTCTATGTTTGTAGTACTGGCATGTTGATGAATAGAAAATGTACTTGCCTCTGTGTGGAACCCAGTGTGCAAAAAAACAGAAAAATGTTTACTTAATCTAATTTCTCCTTATTCGCCCCATATATGTGTGTGTTATATATATATATCTATATATCTATATATATATATATATATTTATATATATATATATATATATTTATACAATGGGGTGAGACATATTCCAGTGAGATAAAACAAGTTATTTTCACTGCAGTGAAATAAATCCTGATGACATCAGCAGAGTTAAAATAAATGCCATTTATTACACCCCTGAAACCCACGCTAAACCTGCGGAAAGCCATGCAATTGCGCAAAGCCGCACAAATTGTACATTTTGCAACAATGAGGCCCCCATTGTATAAATAGGATATATGATGTGCACTCATGTGATATGGGAAATATGTTCAGTCCTGTACAGTAACCTCTGAAACCTCACTCGTGGCTTTGCCACTCATGAGTATTCAGAGATCACTCTAGATAGATATATATATATATATATGGGTTCTAGTCTGTAACTGGTAAACAAGTGTTCCTGGTGTTAGTTGTGATACAGCCCACCTACAGTGCTTTGAATCGGTGTGTGGTCAACACAGCAATGGCATTATGGCAACAGCCATAGGTGCACTGTAACCAGTTCAACACTCACAGGGCTGAACTGGTTGTCAGAGTGCGATACACCCACAGCACCGCACCAATGTTGCCCTCCCTACCTGGTCAACCCTTGCTCCTGGAAGTAATTACTTAATATTTTGGGGGGGGGGGGTGATGCCCCCTGTGGTGGGGGTGTGCAGACAAAGCCCACTGCAAACAGCTTAGATGTGCCCTGGTGCTTTGGGCACCATGGCAGTCAGACGGCACAATTGCCAGGCAACATGGTTGCCATTTGCATTTGGGTGTTGCTGTAATGTCGGTCACCCATCTGGTTTTCGAACCGACATGGTGGAGCCTTCTGGATCTCAGGCCTACCTTGATTGTGATGACCTTTTGGGAGGCCTTGGTTCCAATATTTACAGAATTATCAGATGTTCCATTGAGAAGGATTGCTTCTCTGCAGCTCTGAAGAGAAATGTGGTGAGGCCACGCCTAAAAAAAATTTATGGATCCTGATATCCTGGCAAACTACATGTCTTTAATTAACCTTTTCATGAACAGAAAGGTAAAGGAGGTTTTGGCAATACTGCAACTTGAGGCATACCTGCAATGTCATAATATCTATGAGTCACAAGTTTACAACTCTCAGAGCACCAGACTCTGAGAAGGAGGGACTGCCTGGGGTATACAATCAGATATTTCATTGTAGAGGATGCTGGTGGTTTTACCTTTATCAGACAATGGGTGGGGGGTTTGAGCTACTGTATGTCCATCCAAAAACCTCCCTGGCTCCCTCCAAACCCTGTATACCAACACCGCCACCCTATGCTGGAAGAGAGTGGTACAAGTCTCCACAACTGTCCCATGGCTGCCATGTGTGGTCCCTTAAGTCCTGTTATCAAACTGTGGAAAATTCAATCACCCATGATACTAAATAAAATCCCAATACCCTGGTAAGTTGCTATTTACAATCACGCCATGCCAAGCTGTGACAGGGAGACATACCAAAATTGCTCCAGTGCACCATATGCTGTAACCCTGCAGCCCAATCTGTATAAAGCAGATGGGTGGTAATGACTCCTGCACAGCCATGGGAGCTCAGATTTGTGGGCCTCTTTTCGGACATGCCTGCCCCTCAGGCTGTCAAAGTTTTACCAGGCTTACCATTCTCCTACTATTGTTCTTTCTGCATGCCATAGTCACCCCCACCATTTCTCCTTCTGCAGGAAGACAGAGGATAGAAATGCCCCCAGGTCAATGTGGCCAAATAAAAATTGAGAGGAAAAAGGGAAACTTCGAGCAGTAGCCATCTTAACTCCCCCCCCCCTCGAGTTCTTGGGGAAAGGGTGTGGGAGGGACCATATGTTGGTAGACTCCTGAATATTTAGTGGGTTCCCTTACCAATTACAGTGCGAATCTGAAAAATATCATTTCAGGGAAGGAGTTTGCTGGTGCTTAAGGAGGCTTACTTGCTAAAGGCCCTTATAGGGTTTAAGGTACCTTGGTGCACTAGCATGACAGTTTTCTCACAGAAACAAGAGCAAGACCTTGATGTCACTCACAAGTCAAGTCTATGTTTTCAGCTGTCACAGCCAGGTTGAATTGTAAGGATCACTTCTGAGTTGAAATGCAGACATTGTGCTAGGCTTTAACATGTTAATGTCAATCAAAGTTAAACTGCTGTAACTGAGTTCAGGCTTTATGAGATTTGTCATGGTTTACGGTTTAGAAATCATTTCGAAGGCTCAGATACTGCAGTATTGACGGTGATGGAAACCAAGAGATCTCTCGAGCTTCCTTGACTGTAGTGTACATTATATATTTTTATTGTGTTATTATGGTCCAGTGAGCGTAAGTTGCTTTTATTGTGGCACGAATGGACAGTCTCAAGCTGAACTGCTTCACAGACTAAATGGAGGCATCCCAATGAGAAGAAATAACACATTGCTTAAGGCTTCGCAACATTGAGGTTTTAACTGCAGATAAGTAAGCATTTTATACATTTTCTGGATGATTATTGTAATAATTTTTTGGGGACAGGGATCTGCAATCCTGTCTAAACTGTGATGATGATGACACCCCTGGAAAAGTGTAAATGTCACCAAGTTTAAATATCCTGAACATTTACTAGGCCAGCACCCCTCCTTCTCCATTTACATTGACGGTCTGCCCTCAGAGCTCCATCTTAAACTGGGGGCACTCTGTTAGGTCAAGGATTCCTTTTCCTTTAGTCCAAGAAAGCACATTTTTCAACACATGCTTTTTCTACCCTAGACTATGGTTAGGTGGTTTTGGGAGCTGCCTATAAAACACACTTGTCAAGCCTAACACCTTCTGCAACTCACTTTATTACTTGATACTGGAATGCCCACCCCCACCCCAACACCCACACACATATCACTGCTCCTTATATGAGCAACTGTAATGGCTACCTAGAATCTTGCTACTGTGCTTTAACTGGTTTAAAATTCTGCTTCATTAAATATCCTCCCTTCCCGAGCACTCTGCTGCACCCTTCCAGCCCTTCCAGTAAGTAAGCCTATGTCATCAGATCCCAAATGGGAACAGATTACAAATCACCTGCTACAAAAACACTTTAGTCACATTGCCTTTTAGTTCAGATTTTCACATCTCCAGAATGACCTACCAATAAATAGAGGATAATGTATGGTCATCGATGGTTAACTGTTTTTTGCCATCGAGGTTGCGGGCGACCATGTAGCGGCTCGAGAGAAAGCTACGAGAGGGTTGGGTGCCATAACCTCGGGAATGAGTTAAAAAACGGTTACTTCATCGATGTACCATACATCATATTTTATAGTGTATGGTACAATTTAGGTTTTTACAAAAGAAAGCAGTTCCTTACTGCAGTTTTTTTTTACGTTGCCACTGCTCTGCCTTCACCGCCGTGGCCATTTCAAGGCCGTCCGATCCATTTGCGCGCATGCCTAGACTGTTCCCAGTTGTTAACCCATCGATGTGATGTACCATTGATGGGTTAACAACATCGTGACGTCACATCGATGGTAAAACATTGTTATAAAGAGGTAGATTTCTACCTATAACAACGTTCTACCATACATTATATGATATTACTTCCTACAGCTTCCGTTGTCTGAAACAGAAGCTACGGCTCCACTTATCACAGGTCCTGAAGTGGTTTGTGAATGCAAATTTTGCCACTTCACTGGAGCTGCACTGGCAAAATAAAACTTTGCAACATCTCCAATTACAAATTTTGTTTCTCATTTGGCAGAAAACTTTCATGAGGAGAAAAGTGGAATTCCATATATTGTGCATGCAACATTTTTTAACATTTGAACCCTTTTAGTGATTCTTTTAGAGAAGTACTAATGTTGATAAATGCAAAATTATACTGTATGTCTAGGGGTAGAAACCCAAAAGAGGAAACGTATATTAAATGGATTAGTCATGCATTATTTTGTCCACAAAAAAAAAAACTTGGCATAATTATTCACAATTCCTTGAAAATTTGAACATTTTGTTTATGAGCCTTTGTCAACAGTGTTAAAATAGTGATTGAATGAATCTATGCATCTGGTATACTGTGATGATAGCGACCGCATATGGGCGACCGTCAAAATGGCAACACATATGAGGGTGCCATCATCATGGGCGATTGCTGGGGGACGGCTACTGTCATGAAGACGAGTATGGGTAGGCAACAGGAAGGGAGGGTGGGTGACAAAATGTGGTGGGATGGGGGACAGGGTGTGGTGGGTAGGGTTGTTGACTCTGATGGAGCAGGTCCTGGGTTCGGGACTGGGGGCAGGTATATTTTTGCTACGTCCCGCAGCTGCAGGACTTAATTTTTTTCATGCAATTATCCCAGTTGCCTTGTAGTGCATATCGCTGAAAAATAAATGCCGGGCGATAATGCAGGTCGCCGATAATAGGGACGCCTCGGGCGGTCGCTATTATCACATAGAACCCTGCATCTTGATGTCAGTAATAAAGTACGTTTGCTCTTGGGACTTCATGAGTTTAGTGCTGGATTTTTCTTACTGTTTCCTGGATAATGAAAGCTATTTTAAAATAAAATAAATCACATTTTTATTTGTACAGTAGGTTGGTTGGAGGACACAGCCCACAGTGTTATGGTTTTGGTCAGCAAAACCAATGGCAGTGTGGAAATACAACTGTACAAATAGCTAGCATTGTTATATGACAGCTCACTTGACTTTTGATAATGGAAGTACATACAAATAGTTTTTTAAAAAAAGATCCCAGAATCCCATTTTTAAAACTGTAATTTTACTTGTTTCGTCACTGTGGATCAGGGGCATTTCACATTATGTAGTTGAGTGTATACTGTATGTCACATATGGAATTTAACAAGAACAAATGTAGTTATGCACCTTGGAAAAAAAGAATCAGTAATGGATACAGAATGTCGTGGACACCCCACTAGAGGACACTGAGCAGAAACATGCCCTGGGAATCATTATAGAGTAAACTCTTCCCATGAACTCTAAGAATAGTCCTTGGTGGTAGCCAGGAGGAAAAACAGAATGTTAAGCTTGATCAAAAATGGTCTCAGCAGTATGAAAAGGGAAGTGATGATGCCACTGTATAAGACAATGGTCAAAGCCAGTCCGTTGGTACAGTGGTAGCAGTGCCACTCACAAGGCTGGTGACTCAGGGTTGGAACAAGCCAGAGTCATCAGAGGGCTGGCCGGGGGGGGGGGAGGATTGAGCATCTCAGAGAATGCTGTCCTGTGCAGAATAGGATGGGTTCCAGCACCCACTGCATGAATGCCACCTTGGTGAGAGCAGGTGGTGGTGCAGGCAGGGACCTGAATGTCAAGAGGGGAGATGCCAAATGGCTTTGATGGAGCTCTGTTGCACATCTGCTTGCACACCTGTCAATGATCCCCACCCCAGCATCTCAGGGAAACAGAGAGAACAGAGGAAACTACCTGCAGATTAGCAGGATGATATTGAGGGCACTCTCAGACCCCCAGAAGCCAACTGCTCATCACCTCCCAGATCCAAGTCCTCCAGGAGGGAGTCTGGCCAGCTACCCACTGTGACACCCCAGAGGGGTAAGTCCAGGGTAAGAAGTGGATCTGGTAAGTGGCAGAGAAGGTATGGGTGGGGATGATAAGTTGCTTCTACAGTAAATGGGGTTACTGATGCCAAGGGGGGGAAATATTTAAAAAAAAGAGACTGGGCTGATCACATATGGGGTACTGCATAAAGGAAGGATGATTTAAAGGCCACCTAAAGATGCAGTTTTAAATGACAAAAGCACAGCAATATACATGTAACCACCCAGTCCCCTGGGGTTACTAGAATCCCATTAGGTTAGCCATAGAAAAGTAGTGGGCAGCTGGTAAAGGGCTTATTAGGAGTTCTTTACAGATGACATCATTGTTTACTCAGCTAGGCTGAGCGGAGAATGGATTATGTCATTTAGAATTCTCACATCAGCATAAGCCACTTTGGAATCAGCTGCTAGGGGGCAGTTTAGAATGTTCAGACAGGAGTCAGAGCAGTCTGTAGTCCACAGTAGTGTGAAGTGTAGCTCTGAGTGAACAGCAGTGCTCAGAGTGGGTTGGTGCCTGTCAGTCTCCTCTGAGACTGGGTGAAGAACCTCCAGTAGTTTCTCACCCTAGTATGTGACCCAGCAGTACCAGAAGAAGTGGTGGAGGCCATTTGCCTGAAGGACCCCAGTGGGCCATTTCCACAGGGAGGTGAGAGGGACTTCAATTTCTGTGGATCCAAGGGGCAAACCCCTGAAGATCCTGAAGAGTGTCAGCTGCCCAGAAAGGAAGGGTGTCTGTGTTAAAGATATGACAAGCTACCAGTAAAGGGAAGAGTTGCTTTTCTTCATATTTCCATGTCTGTGTCAAAGGGACAAACAAATCCTTGAGTACAGGTTCATGGGACTGTTCTTAGGGGTTGGCCTGAGGTGTATGTGCCAAGAGATAAGGCTAGAGTGCACCTGTCAGGGCCCCTGCCTCACCACAAACATGTGCTGGATGTCCAGTTTTAAAGTTTAGGAGTCCTTTAGCATTTCATGAGAAATGAAGGCTCATTTGGTGTAACCCAGAAGAAATGCAGAGACTGGGCATGGGGACAGATCGGGCATAACCCCAGTTTATTCCTCGGTCAGGGCTAACTGGTTCACGTATGGGCACCAGGTTATTCTGGGCATGTTAACAAAGTTCATCAGGTCAGGAGGAATCTGTTGAAATGTTGTTTACATGTGTGGCAACTGCCACAAGATATACACTTTTGGAAAGTAAAAGTCCAGAGATTCCTAGTACAGAGGGATGGACAGTTTGAATGTTTGTGTGAGAAAAAACATGTTCAATAATGCCCAAACAGTTGTTGTTCTGGAAATATAGTGTTTTGTTCCTGTGTGTACAGTACCAAACCTGGGGGACCACCTTTTCTGCATTTTTTTACCAACTTGTGTCAATAAAACCATACTGTACAATCCCCTCTTCAGTGGTGGACATTACATCTGTGCTTCCTAAGTGTGAATTGTTATGGGGCCCCCTCAGAAGTTAGACCTACTGTAGCCCTAGCACCTCTCTCCCAGAAGCTGGAGTAAATGTAAATATTATTTTTTATCATAACCCCGACCCTTTAGACTGCCAAGCCCGATATTTACCCCAGCTCTAGGGGTGATCCTTATTATTATGCCAACTTGTGGCCTGTTGCCTTGTCTGTGTACATGTTAGGGGGTCCTAGTTTCCAGATGCTGCTCTTGGCCTGGGTATGGATAGCATATGCCTACATGTACAAGCTCAGCATCCTACAATGAGTGCAGGTATCTCTTGCTGTTTAAAAATGAGGCATACTTAATTTTAAAAAGGTTTTTTATGCTATTCATCAGATTTACAAAGTTTTAAACAACAAGTTTGTTAAACATTGCAGTCCAAGACAGTCATAACATAAAACGTCTGATACCATTGCGTGATGATGTCACTGTAGAGAGTGCCCATTCTGTGTAAATATAGTGTACCTATATGGTACCGTGTATTTATTGACTGCCCCTTGCCCAGTTTTGTTTAATCAGCAAGCTATACAGTAATTAGTTTGTATAGTAGACTGTAATACATATCATAATTATAGCTTTCTGCTCTTACTTAGACAAAACTGGGCAATGGCCAATCTACAAATACACTGTACCACAGAGGTTCATTAATATAGATGGAATGCTCTCACTCCATTGATGTCACTGCAAATTGACTTCAGCAGATTATCTGTAACCATCTAGGAGCACAATGTTTAATTGTTTCCATCTGACAAAAGTTAAAACCAGCAAATAATGTCTTCAAATGGGAGGGTGTATGTGCCAGCAACTAAGATGGAAGTGTAAGCATTAAGCAGAATAAAGCCCACTTTAAATATATAAAACTTTCCCTTTTTGCCATCGTCAGGATTAAAAAAGAATACCCTTGCTTTTCAGACTGACAACATAACCTGGTACTTATTTCTCTATTTACCAGGTTACTGAGCTTTTTATCATAAAGTGAAAAACAAAATTAAAAATACTGCCCTGACTGTTTGTTTTCCTTACTGAACTGTCTGGTATGTCATTCAGCATCATGGGAGCTACAACTATGGGAATGGAGGTACCTACAACTGCTACAGATATTTTCACTCTGAAGGAAATGCTTAATTGTATTATGAGTCAATAAATACACTGTATTATAGAGGTATGTCACAGATTAATGTAAGAGTTGATGAAGACAAATATGGCACCTGTATTGAATAGATTGTGTGAAACTGAAGCAAGAATTTTGTAAACACTTGAAGATAAAATGACTCAGCAAGACAGAGAAATCTTTGACCAAGCTAAACAACTGCAGATGCTATGGGGAATGATTGACAACTTGGAAAACAGTGAGAGAAGAAATAGCTTAAGAATAGTTAGAACGGATGGGGTTGAGGGGAAATATATAAGCAATAAGTTGCAACAGGGCATTGTCTTTGGTGAATGCATGCCCAGGTGCATAATAAGCCACAAGGTGCTTGAATTGAGTGCCTTCAGCACCTGAAAGTGCATTAACCACAGACAAATACAAAATTGCACATACCCCCATAATGCAAAGCATCATGGGCTGTATATGCAAATCACTACAAACTATTATGCTGGTTCAACTTTAAGCAGAAATGCATGGTGCCAAAAGACCTCTCACACAGTCTGCAAAGGGTGCCAACAGAAGACACAGACACATGTATCATCCTACAAGAACTCATCAGTGTGCCTCATCTGTATGGCACCCCACTGGAATGAACCAGCTACCCTAAGTTGGTCTATCTGGGTTGGGTTGTGGTGAGCCCAATAAAACCAAAAAACAAGCTAAAAGACAAAGAACCTTAGTGCACAAGCACTGAGGTAAGGGTTACCCCAAAGGGCATTGGCTGGGAAGCCAAGTTTGAAAGAAATACAAAATCACACATACCCCCATAATGGAAAGTATCATGGGCTGTATATGCAAATCACCACAAAATATTATGCTGGTTCAACTTTAAGCAGAAATGCATTGTGATGAAAGGCCTCTCACATAGTCTGCAAAGGGTGCCAACAGACTTCCTCTGGCAGTGGCAGCAGTCAAGTAAGTGAGGGGAGAGAGAGAGAGAGAGAGAGAGAGAGAGGGAGACAGTTCATCATATCATGTGGACTGGGGCAGAGCCGTGCCAGTTGGGGGTGGGGGGCAACATTACCGTGAAGATGGGCAACATTATGGAAGTCAGACCATCATCTGCAGATTGAGCAGCATAGGTGGTGGGCTACAATACGATGTAGTATCAGGCAGAAACAGTACTATGGTCAGTGAATTAATGACTTACAACAAGCAGACAACATAAAAATGGATGAAACATGGCTAGAGATGCAAATATTAAATATTTGTATGCTGAATGTATTTTTGGGGTGGATTGTGTGGACTCTGGACAGTAACTACTAGTGTGAAAAAAAATTGTACTTATGGTAGGTTAGCAGTTCACTGTACAAACATAGCTGCCAGAAATGTATTTTTTAAAAATTTAGATAGGCATGGATATTTTGGGGGCACTACATCCTGGTTGCCAGAAGGGTTCCTGACCTGGTGGTTGTCTTTTCATAAAACCATGAGTCTGGACCTCTCATGGCCAATTGGAACACAGTATTATATGTACCCATTTTATAAATGATCGGCTAGCTTACCCAACTTCTAAAATTTTCACCAGAACGCCATCTAACTCTACAAAGAGCTTACAAACTGGAGAAAATGTCCATACATACACATTGATAGACCCCAAATTAATATCTTAATATGTCAAGAATTCACAGTTAAAGAATGCATTTTCCACTAGCACAAAAAACACACCCATTAAAGAGCTAGTAGAACCAAAATAGCAGACAGGAGAATGTTGCAAATTTATAGAAGCAGTCAGTTCTAACTGTTTTATTTCTGAAATATTTTTCTTTTTCCTTTTGCTCATTAGAACATTTTCTATGTGATGGTATTATGCTGGATATGTAGAATAGCATTCTGCTTGGCAGCTGACATTTTCCTTCCACTACGTCATCAACACTGGGACCTCACTGAGAGTGACATCACAGATGACGGATGACAGCTACTGAGTGGCTCTTCCTGAGCAGTTGTGATGTCACTGCCAGTGAGGTCGCAATCCTGAGGCTGTAATGCCATTTGCATGCCCTAATTGCCAGCTTGCTTCTGCAAGCCCGATAGCTCACTATTGGCCACATTCCTCCTGTTGCCATTAGGGGACAGAGGTTTGCGTGAGCAATCGGGATAGTACCTGGCTCAGTTGGGATGGTACATTGGAACATGACATTAGGCACACTATGTGCTTTGGGTATGTCCCAGTATGTCAGTTGATTACCCCAGGCAATAATTTGTACCTGGAGCAATCTTTTTGCGCACACATATGGGATCTAGTAATATCCAGCCCATTTAGGTGAATATCCTGTTTTCTTAAATATTTTGCCCATCCCTCTAGCTGTACATTAAAGCCTCCTGTTCTTATATAGATGTCTTTGGTAATCAAGACTGGGAGACGATGTAGAGAGAAAATTAATTATCAGCTAAATTCTGTCTAAACATTATATTTAAAACATTTTCTACATACAGAAACATTTAAGAATTAAAATTTGTTGGGATGGACCTGGAAGATTACCTTTGCACCCTGGCAGGCAAATTACCTACCATGGTTTCTTTAAGAGTAGATCGGTGTACTGTTAATCATGCCTCTAGTCTGTCACTCTTCCTGAACTTGCAGATATATGACCAGTGCATCTGAGAATGCCGCTGCAATCCTTTTAATAGACTGGAGCTGTGTTTGGTTTCTGAATTACTCTTTTTTTATCATTCTGTGGTGCACATATAATACATTGCTGTGTTATGTTGTAAGGCTCCCAGAGCTCCTGGGATTTTTTTTTTTTTCAGTCATTGGTAACCGGGTAAGGCCCACTAGGCACAAGTGCCTTTTTTCAGGGGCGACCTGGGAGCACTGGGTGGTTAAGTGATTTGCTTAGAGTCACACAGTATGCAAGTGGAGGCTGTGAGAATCAAACTCAGGTCTGGTCTGCTGGATGTATCAAGCTTGTTCACACCTCGTACCTCTAACCTCTAGGCTATACTGCCAGTCATTGGGTGTCATATCAATAAAATTGCCTTTCCTTGCCTCACCATGAACTGCTGTTATACTAACACTGTTTATCCTAATCAGCCCAGTGGTGTGGCAATGCCACCAGGGAAACATCTGATTAATGTGTGGTCCCCACAGTCTTGCACTGAGGCCTGCTCTGGGCCAGGCACATCATGGAAGTAAACTGCAAAAACAGAAAGTGGCACACGCAACTCCTTGGTAGCAACAAGTTGCACTAACTGAAAAACATTCATTCAGGTTGCAAACATGAATAAGTATTCAAAATTCACATGAGTGCAATTCATGAAGGAACAAACATACAAAAGCTTACAGAGCCAGGTGAAGTCCCCCCCCCCCCATCACAGAGGTGATCCCCACCTAACCCACCCTTATCACGGACACTGGCACTCATTTCCTGAGGAGGGAGGGCATCAGCCATCCCCCATTCAAGGACCTCTTGCCAGTAATGCTGTGCAGAATTTTCAGCTTCGGACAGAATGGAGTTCTGCAGAATTTAAAAAAATTCCACCTAATTCCGTGGAATTTCAACAGTAGCACAAATCGAAATTTCAGAAGCAGAATTTTTGGTGGATAAGTAATCTGTGGCTTGCATAAACCACAGACTCTATTTAAACAAACTGTGGAAATAATTCTGTGTTTCATGGAACTGCAGTAAGTTAGCGCAGTTTACAGAAAAATGCTTTTCGGAATACCGGGGAATTCAAAAAGAAATTCTAAAATGCATTTTGGAAGCAGATTTACCATTCTGCATGGATTCTGCTGGTGCACTTCAATATTCCACACATAGAAACATAGAAATTGATGGCAGATAAGGACTGCTAGGCCCACCCAGTCTGCCCATTTTTTCTACCTGCTGCAGAAACCACATACCTTACTTGATCTCCAACTTTGATCTCTTTCCTATCACTAGGGTTCCCCTATGGCTATTTCATGCATTTTTTTATTCCCCTACTGAATTTTCCACCACCACCTCTGCTGGGAGGCTGTTCCAAGCACCCACCACCCTTTCTGTGAAGAAATACTTCCTCACATTACCTCTTAATCTACCTCTTGAAGCCTCATGGCATGATCCCTTGTTCTATAACATCTCTTTTTCTGAAAGCTGCTACCCTCCTGTGCCTTATTTATGCCCTTTAGATATTTGAAGGTCTCTATGGTATCCCCCCTTTCCCTCCTCTCCTCCAGGGTATACATATTGAGGTCCTCTAGTCTCTCCTTATATGACTTATGGTACAGACCCTGCACCATTTTTGTTGCCCTTCTTTGAACTGCCTCTACCCTGTCTATGTCTTTACAGAGATGCGGCCCCCAGAACTGGACACAGTACTCCAGAGGAGGTCTCACTAATGATTTGTACAGAGGCATCACCGCCTCCTTCCTTCCACTGGTGATACCTTCCCCTATGCACCCCAGTACCCCACTAGCTCTCCCCACAGCTTTGGTACATTATTTGGCCACTTTTAGGTCATCTATTATGATTACCACCAGATCCCTTTCCTGTTTGGTGACTGTCAGTATCTCTCCTGCCATTGTGTAAGCCTTCCCTGGGTTCCTGTGTCCCAAATGCATGATTTTGCACTTTTTGCATTGAATCTTAGCTGCCTCGCTCTTGACCATTCCTTTAGTTTACCTAGGTCCTTCCTTATTTTTTTCCACCTCTCCTGGAGTATCTACCCTGTTGCAGATCTTAGTGTCATCTGCAAAGAGGTATATCTTTCCTTTCAGCTTCTCTGCAGTGTCACTTATGAAGACATTGAATAGGACTGGCCCCAGAACTGATCCCTGTGGCACCCCATTGGTCACCATCCCTTCCTCAGATTGAGCTCCATTTACCACATCCCTCTGTGTTCTATCCCTCAACCATTTCCTAACCCAGTTTACCACCATGGGACCCATTTCCAGGCTACCTAGCTTGTTTACAGGCCTCTTATGTGGAATGGTGTCAAAGGCCTTGCTGAAATCCAGGTAGGCCACATCCACCGCTTCCCCCAGATCCACTTCCTTGGTCAGCCAGTCAAAGAAATCTATCAGATTTGTTTGACATGACCTTTCTGCTGTGAATCCATGCTGCCTCAGATCCTGTGCTCCACTGGATTCAAGATGTTCTACAATCCTTTCTTTTATCAGTGATTCCATTATTTTCCCCACCACCGAGGTCAGGCTGACTGGTCTATAGTTTCCAGCCTCCTCCCTGCTCCCATTTTTGTGTAGAGGGACTACATCTGCTCTCCCCTAGTCCTCTGGAACCACTCCCATTTCCAACGATTCATTGAACAGAGCTGTCAGTGGTGCTACCAGCACCTCCCTAAGCTTCTTTAATATTCTAGGATATATCCCATCTGGTCACATTGCCTTGTCCACGTTTAGCTTTGTGATTTCCTTTAGAGCTCTCTCCTCCATAAATGGACCAGTGTCCACCTCCCTCCCCTTATTGTTCCTGCCACTTAATTGTGGTTCCTCACTTTCCCCCTCATCTGTGAATGATGAACAAAAATATTTGTTCAGGATTGTTGCTTCTTCCAGGTCCTCTCCGCACACTCCCCTTCTTCCCCCTTAAGCCTTATAATCCCATCCCCTGTCTTTCTCCTTTCACTAATGAACCTATAAAACATCTTGTCCCCTTTCTTTACTGTCTGGCCTATTTTTTCCTTTGTTTGTGCTTTTACGCTCCTGACTGGCCTCCCTGCCTCCCTCTGCTAACCCGATACACTACCCTGTCCTCCTCCTTCAGTGTGTCCTTGTTCTTCCTGAAAGTCAGCTTTTTCACTCTTATCTTCCCGGCCACTTCCTTTGAGAACCGTAGTGGTTTTCTTTTTCTCTTGCCTTTGTTTATCACACAGCTCCACTTACCAGCTGACCAAACAGTGGCATTGGCATTGGCATTGGCATCACATGTGAAGGCAGATGCTTGGTCCCACTCACCTCTTCACCAGAGGAAAAGGACAGCCATATGGACACCAATCATTGGGGTAGGGGGCAAGAACAAATAGAACAAAATGAAATATATCAAATGCATGTTTTTTTCTTTCTATCTAAAATACCATATTTCATCAAATAGAAGCAGCAGCTTCTATTAATTTTTTTTTATTTTGACCTGCAGCTTGTATTCAAGGGTAGCTTGTATTTGAGGGCAGCTTATATAGCAAAATCAAATTTTTAGGTGTGAAAAAGAAAGAAAATATTATGTATTCTAAATGTGGTCAAGTATATTGTTACTGGTCTACATCACAACACAGTAAATTCAGTAAACATGAACTATGATCAAAAATTTAAAAAGAAATACAATAACATTCATATATAGACATCAAAATTATATAGAGTTCCACACATAGAACTTTATCTGACATGATTCTGACCCTAATTAGAAGCTGTGGCTTCTATTTGAGGGTGGCTTTTATTAAAAGTATGCATTATGACCTGCAGCTTCTATTTGAAGGAGGCTTCTATTCAAGGGTGGCTTCTATTTAATGAAATACGGTAGCTCCAACTTTTCAATTTGTGTCTTCATTGAAGATTTTTATATAGGGTAGCCTCATTGTTTTTGACAAAATCTTTGGTAAAGTCTCTGTGTTTGCTGACTGCACCTAAATGAATAAACGCAGTGGCAGCTCAAGCCTCTATTGGTTACCACGGCACAGAGGGGTACAATTGCCAGTAGCCACAGTGCCTATATACTGCTGCTGTTGGAGTAGCACCCTACCATATGAGGCACCAACCAGGGCACAACATTTTTTCACCAGGGTACGCACCATGATGAGCCCTGGTGTAGAGCAGCCACTGAATACACCACAGCAAATGAACAATGCAATAGAATAATATTATAAAACACATGCAAAGACAAACAATGCAAAACAATAACATTATTCATGCCCCTAAAACAATACCACAAGCAGCTTAATCTGGTTCAGTATCAGTGAGGTTGCATTTGTATCCCTCACCCCCGTGACAAGGCTGAATATAGGCAGTATTGTCTAGCCCGCTTTTCCCAGTCAACAATTAAATGAAATAAATATTAACACTTAGGACATTGCTACCATCCACTCTTTTATGAACATCTCATATAAATAATTTGGACAGACAATCAACAATAATTATAACCTCCCAATACATGTCTGATTTTCAAACACAGTACAATGTTTCCAGGCAAACTCAACCAATTGACTTCAACTCTTACCAAGCTGCAGCTGATGCTGCTGTAACTAACTAAACTAGATGGGTCATTATGGCTAAACTCCTTTGCACTGGTCATCTGCACATGACATGCGAGATGAGCACACTGGTTCAGAGTTTTCCCTTCTCTGTTATGCAACCACCAGCTACAGTAGTTTGCCAATGAGTCAAAGCACTCATCCCCTATGCATACCTCTCAACCTCCTGCCTTGCAAATCAGGGACAAGGCTTCAAGAAATCAGGGACAGATGACCAAAATTAGGGACAAATTTTAAAAAGTGGTAACACCAAATCAAGAAGCCTCCACAATGTGTGGTTTAATATGAAAAGCATTTTCTGATGGAGAACTAAGCTTTATCACTAATGTTGGATATTATTTTATGCTTTACAGTACTACTATTCAGTGATAGACATGCACATTTTAGAAGGGACAGAGGGAAGTTTTGAGGCAAAATCAGGGATGTCCCTGAAAATCAGGGACAGTTGAAAGGTATGCCCCTATGTTGCCTGTCCAAAATCACCACACGCTTCTTTTTTTTTTCCTTTTGCTACACTGGGATTCAAATTCATGACTGCTAGACTGAGTGGATACCTACACTAGTACAAAGAGCCACCTGCTGACAGCTCTGTCTCTGTCAGTAGTCTTCAATAAATTGGTTACAGCACTACTGCCTTTTGACGCAGTACCTCCATAAAAGCACCCTGAGGCACAGTCACTGTAAACTGAAATTAGACTTAAGCAATCAATAGAAAAAGATTCTCTCAGTCAAACTGCTAAAAGTAATTTTTTGTGAAATGTGCTACAATAAATGAAGTTGCAAGAAAATGTTTTCTTGTGAGTCATCAAAAAGATTTGGCCTTTATCCTATTATATTAAATAATTCTGACTAAATCGTTAGCTGAGAAATACACAGGGGCACTTAAAGGATTTTTTTCAGAGTTACATCGTCCAGGTCCTGCACAGCTGATACCTGCAGCCTTTTCAATGGTGGTAGATTAACAAAAGCAAGCAATGTATTTGGTGGTCTATATGTTAGACTTTGTAGGACCCAATGATAAGCAAGTCAAAATGGGAAGGGGGTGCAAGGCAACATAATCATATGAATTCTCTGCTGCCACATTAATTACCTTTTATTCCCGCCCCCCCAAAAAAAAAAAAACAAGCAGTCAGAATTTACTCATCAATGCCTGCATATTAAAGGGAGACTGTCATCTTCAGGATTTCTTAAAGTCTGAAAGCCCATAAAAAGCTAATTTGAGTGAGCTATTGTAATTATCTGTGAGTCTTTGTAGTCCAGAGTTATTCATACATAAATCAGCCTGTAATTAAGGGCTGGTGGCAGCCATGTATTTTAGGCTCTTGACAGGAAATTATGTCACAGTCACTGAGGGACTTGGTCCTGCTTTGACAGTAGATAATCCAACAAGTTACATAGGAAATTGTCTGTTTTATTGTGTTTTAAGGTGTCGTTACAACACTTTCTACATTTATAATAATTGTTTTGTATGTGCATTGAAACTAGTGAGTTATCACTTTTATATTTTAAACTGTTAGTAAAAATAATCCATCTACAGGATTGCTTTAACCTCTAGGCTATACTAACAGCTGATCATTAAAAAACTACACATCTCAAGGCTGGCTCTGTGGTGCCAACAGGTATTGGGGCCCCATATCAGGATTTCTAAACCCTGGCTGTGTTCATGTCAGTACAGATTTCTGGGGCTGCAACAGCACCAACTTCTGTTGTTTTCCATTCTCTCTCTTATAGCCTTTTCTCTTACAATTTTGGGTGTGAATTCAGGTCTACAAGATGCAAATGTGGCTATGTACCTACTGGCCTGGCATCATGGGGCCAGCCTGGAAATGTGCAGTTTTTGATTTTCAGCTGGCACTACAGCCTAGCGGTTACATCAAAGAGCTGTGAACAAGCTTTGTTCATCCAGCAGAATGAGTTTTGATTCCAACATGCTCTACTTGTGTATTATGTGACCAGAGCAGGTCATTTAACCTCCCTGTGCCCCGAAAACACACCTGAGAACAAGCTGTAGCTCAGTATGCCTTTCCTGGACAAAGACAGTAAAAAAATCTGAGCATGGGTTACATTTCTGAAAATATTATTCTCTTTCTATCCAGATCTGATTTGAAAAGAAAAAAAAAATAGGACACAATTATTTTCCTATTAATTGCAAAAACACATAGATGGACAACATTGTTAAAACATGCATAACCTGAAATGCATTATTAAAATAGTATTTTACCTCTTTTGATGAAGTTAAATTTATAACAGTTTCTTACTGAAATATTGTGGATGGAATGGGATTTTCTACAGTAACAATGGCAGAATTTTACTGGATTATTTTTACTAACAGTTTTAAATGTAAAGGTGATAACTCACTAGTTTCAATGCATATACAAAACAATTATTCTAAACGCAGAAAGTATTGTGATATCACCGAGGGTCTTAGCCCTGCTTTTACTGTAGATAATCCAACAGATTAAATAGGAAATTGTCTATTTTATTAAGTGTGTTTTATAGTGTTATTAAACCACTTTCTACATGTATAATAATTGCCTTGTATGTGCATTGAAACTAGTGAGTTATCACCTTTACATTTCAAACTGTTAGTAAGAATAATCCAATAGAATTCTGGCATTGTTATGGTTACCAGCTGATAATCAAAAACTACCCATTTCCAGGCTGGCCCTATGATGCCAGGCCAGTAAGTAAGGAGTCAGATTTGCATTTTGTAGACCTGAGTTCACACCCGAAATTGTAAGAGAAAAGGCTGTAAGACAGGGAATGGAAAAAGACAGAAGTTGGTGGTGCTGTGGCAGCCCCAGAAATCTGTACTCACATGAACACAGCCAGAGTTTAGAAATCTTGATATGGGGCCCCAATACCTGTTGACACCACAGAGCCAGCCTTGAGATGTGTAGTTTTTTTTTAATGATTAGCTGACAGTATAGCCTAGAGGTAAAAGCAATCCTGAAGATGGATTACTGTATTTCTACTAGCAGTTTAAAATGTAAAGGTGATAGCCGGCCCAGTGGTGTGGAGGACTGAGGCATCCGTGCCTTACCTCCTGCCACACCAGCAACCTGTGTTTGAGGTGCAAGTAGACCACCGGGGGTCAGCTGGGGAGGAAGAGAATAGAGCATTCAAAGGACTGCTTTCCTCTCCTGGGGAGGGAGGACTGGTGATCCCACTGAACAACTGCCCCTGGGTGGAGACCCGAGGGTAGTGCAGGGCTGATGGGTGCCAGGGAAGGGAAGGTGCTGTGGAACTTCCATAGACGTGCATGAGCCTCAACGTATGCACATCTGGCATGTGTGCCCCAGCAGTGGGGATGGGACTAACAAAATGGAGGAAAAATCCCCAGCTGTGAGTGAGGACCGACCCTCCACAGGCTCTGCACCCAGCGACTGGGCAAAGGTAAGCCCCGGTGATACTGGGGTGATGGGGCTGGGGAGTCAGTCAGATGAGGGTAGCTGGGGCGATGGTGGATAAACACCTATATGGAAAAAAAAAATGTAAAGGTGATAACTCACTAGTTTCAATGCACATACAAAACAATTATCATAAATGTAGAACATGTTATAATAACACCTTAAAACACACTCAATAAAGCAGACGATTTCCTATTTAACCTGTTGGATTATCTAGTGTCAAAGCAGGGCCAAGTCCCTCAGTGACATCATTTCCTGTCAGAAGCCTAAAACACATGGCTGCCCCCAGCTTTTAATTACAGGCTGATTTACATATGAATGACTCTGGACTGCAAAGACTCACAGATAAACACAATTGCTCACTCAAATTAGCTTTTTATGGGCTTTCAGACATTAAAAAATCCTGAAGATGACAGTTCCCCTTTAAGATCCTCCTTGGACCAGTGTAGCATTTGCAGTACCCCCCAGCATTGCTTTAAGTAATACTAAAGAGACTGTTTACAAAAACTTTGGACTGGATTTTCAGCTGCATGTCAGGAACTTGCCATACAATCCCCAGTGCTTGTGTTATTGTAGACAATCTAAAAGGTGGTCTGAGTATTGTGCACATCTGCTGCAAGCTGCCACAACACGGGTGCCATAAAATGACATAAAACAATATGTTAATACTCAGTGCATACATAATTATTTTACTGTAAAGTAGTGTCAAATGCTGTAAATGAGGCACAACATTTGAAAATAGCATTCAGATATACTGACACATTTATAAAGGTGCTCACATACCACAATTGGGTCCTTCCTGAGGCAGGACTTTTGAAAAATCTAGCCCTATACAGTATATGAAACAGTGTAGGAAATGATATGCACCATTCACATTATACAGTACATCGTGGGAGTGTCATGTGATGCTCTCGACCAATCACTGTGCCTCCTTCAGTTGCACATGAGGCACTCTTATTTCCACAAGAGTGTCTCATGCACTTATTCATCCTAACAGGCTTCTCGCCAGTGCCATTCCCACCACACAGAAAGGAACCGCTAAAAAAAGGTAATTAAAACAAAATGTTGCACAAACTATAGTAATTGTATAGTGACACTAGGCTGGGTTAAACTTCAGTTTGCAGTTCTTCTGCTCTTAGGATGCATCAGGCCACACTCATATCCACAAGAGGCCCTCCTGCTGTCCCTATAAAGTTATATTACAGACAGCACACTGGGGGCTGCCTGGTGGCTCAGCACTGCTGTACTGGTGACCTGGGTTCAGAAGTTGACTCCGAAGGTGGTTGGGGGACTGGGGAGGTGGGAGTGTGCTGCTACATGGCACTGCTCCCAGTAGGGGAGATCTGGCACTGGGTTTCATCACCACAGTGACCCCTTTTGTTGTCAGGGAGCTTGCCCCCCCCCACACAGAGTTAACTGTGTTCATGTAAGGGCACAGTACTGTAGCTATGCGTGGCACCGAGGAAGCAGGTGGAAGAAAAAAAAGGGGGCAAAATAAAGGTACTGTTAGCATGACAGTCAAAAGCACTCCTGAGCCCCACACTGTGGACCTTCACCAGGGAAGGGGGGTGACTGGGGCAGCTAGTGGTAGTTGGGGCTGGGAGGAAGTTGCCAGGGTTGGACACAAGATATAGGGCTGGGAAGATGGTGCCAGAGAAGGGAAAATCCCTATAGAAAGAGAAGGCTTCTCCAGAATGTATACATTCATAGGGCCTCTGCTGTGTGTCTCCTGTGGTATAAATGACTCGAAGCATGAAGTGCGGACAAGAGGACCAGTAAGCAAAGTTAAGTGGTTCTGGCTGCCCAGACCTCACAAAAGGAGTCCTATATACGATAAAAGACACCCCTTGGAGGCCCTAATAATTTATTATATGTCACTTGAGTTAGCTAGAGTGATTAAAAAGTCTTACATATTTCTTTCCATTGCAAAATTAAATTAGGCAGCACTTCCCTGGCTGTAAAGTGGAATGCTCCACTCCTAATGTTCCCGTGTATGAAAGATGGCTGTTAGCAGTATGAATGGTACAGTGACTCTGTGTGCTGCATGACTGAAATCACGTAAGTCATTTATTACCTTACTTATATTTTATGTTACTTAGATCATATTTCAGTATTCTGTTGTGTGTCTGCCAAATAATGCACGCTGTATCACAAATTATGTTCATTACCAGGTGCCCAGGCCTGTGTAGATCAGCAGAGCTGAATCTTCAGTATCTCCTTGCTGTCTTAAAGCAGCTTTACTACAGACACACATAGATGCAGTAAGCAGCATTACTTCTTATATACTCTTATATAATTTACATTTTCAAACATTTGAAAACTGACAGTTATTGTACCAGATTGTCAATGAATTTTCCCCTAAAATAGAGGGGAAAATAAGTTGCAAATAAAAATAAATAAAAACAAAAACAAAACAATGAAAGTCCGGCCTGGTGGCACTGAGGGTTGAGGCGTGGATGCCACACCTCGCGCCATGCTGGTGACATGTGTTCGGAAATGGGAACGGGCCACCAGGGGTCAGCAGGGGAGGAGAAGGATTGAGCATCCGATGGACTGCTCTCCTTCTCTGGGAAGGGGGGCTCTTAAAGCCAGTGCCTGTTCGCCCCCTGGTGGAGGCTGGGGGACAGGGTGCCATGCTGCAGTAGGGAGGCACTGGGGGTAGATGCTTGGAGGCGAGCGTGCATGGATGCATGCGTGCTCCACCTCCGTCAGCATCATTGCACTCTTCCTGGCTCCAGGGGAGAAAAAACAGAGGAAAAATGGAGTGGCCACAGCACAGTTGATGGAGGGCACCTCGCAGGCTCTGCTCCCGGCTAGCCACGGTGCCAACCCACTGAAATTCGGACCTCAGTAGGGGGTTGGGGGAACTCCGCCAACCCCACCGGGGGTGTAAGCTGTGGAGTTGGGTCAGTGCGGGTTTGTGGACGCCGGAGGACGGGGCTGGGGGTGCCCTCCAGAGGAATGCTGGCCAGAAGGAGAAAAAAAACAAAAAAAACAATGAAAGTACAGATAATACTGCCTGGTTAAGCCTGGGGTCAAAAATGTCTTGGCCCTAAGGCACTCAGGTCTCAATGCTAAAAAGATTACCTTATCTGTCATATTTGTATAGCAAACACATTATTTACAGTTTGTTGGAGAAACCTTTTGGAATCACTGCATAATGGAGGAAACAAGTGTCTATGAAAATTATGCAAGCAATAATACCCAACAGTGTGGGTGGTATTGGGCAATACTGGACTGCCCAGGGGCATAATGAGGCCTGACACTGCAGGCAGAGGGCCTTATAGCTCCTGGAAGGTCCGGTATTTCCCATGCCACCCACCCTGGAGGGTACTATTGTGCTTAGAAAATGGGCTACCAGTTAGATTTTTTAAATAGGATTTAAAAAAATTAAATAAAATAAAAATTGAGTGAGAAGGAGGTAAAAAATGTTTTTCTTGTGAAGTAGTCCCTGGGCTGTTCCATCTCCTGTTGCCACCCCCAGAGCCATTTTCTTGTATCGCCCCCCCCACCTGCAGAAGAAAACATTGACTCTTCCCATGGTTGTAGTGCTTTGAAAACGCTTTCTGTAGTTCACCTAAGTCTTTTTTTTTGTCTGCTTGGAAGGATGAAGTTATCTTGTCAGCAGGGAAGTGACTATGGAGGAAGAAGCTGCTATTGTAGAGCAGCATGTGCAAAGTAACAACCAACATACGTGTCAGTGAGAGATCGGGTGCCGAACCAGAGGTCCAGCAATACTGCCGATATGTACTGAACTGGTATCAGGCTATGGGTGGTGGCTGTAGGATACATCAAGGCAGTGTTTTTTAGCCATTTTATTTGATTGTGATAGAGAGTCAGTGTATGAAATGGAGATTTGTGAAGCAGCTGCTCTGAGGTATCTCACGCTGCACATTTTGATATCTCCGTGACAGCAGGCGGTTCCGTGAAGCCGATCCGTCTGACAGCTTATCTTTAAGTATGTTACTTTTTTTTTATTTATTGCAAAAAAGTCAGACTTGGGGGGTGGTTGTCTTGCTGGTGGGGGGGTACTGCTTCACTTAGTCTTATAGATCATAGGATGATTTTTGGGATTGAGTGGTTGGTTGCATGATGAAGGTGACAGAGCGAGCGCAGCCTGCTTTCTTATAACAGGTCGTGTGATGAAATAAATAAAAGAAATGTTGTTGTGAATTACCTCAGATGAGGGATTTTTTGCTATATGGTCAGGCAGCTTGTGTTGGGAGCAACAGTTTCTCTCACTTAGCGAGAGAAAAAAAAGGTGGACATTTGCATTTTAATTAAGTGCTGTCGGCCAATGACAAAGTAGGCTGGGCACAAAGATATCTCAGTGGGCAAAGGGGCACTGGGCCTGGCCCTTTTTATTTCCTGGTCCTCTATTGAAAGTTAATGTACCCCCCCAGCAGAGGTACCAGCCAATCAGAGACTAGGAAATAAAAAGCCCATTTTCTAAAACAATTTATTCAAGCAAAAGGTCACATTGCTTACTTCTAATCAGAATTATATGTACAGTATAGGCACGCCACTGTAAAGGGATCTCATGTGATTGCCACATCCCTTTTGTTGCAGGAGATAAAACATTAGGGCCTGGACTTTAAAACATCTGTATGTTGCACTTGTGGTAGTATTTCTGCTGTAGCTGCTCACTTTAAATGTATCAGAATGTTTCCACCCAATGTTCTATCACTCTGAAACATTTATGACACAAAAATGATACATACGGCAACATTTTGACACACATCTTGTGGTAATTGCATCCAGAAGTTAGACTATCTTTTATTGTAGTCTAACAGTCTTGGTGCAGTTAGTACAACTGTGTCACAACTGAGGTGCAAGTCTTTGAAAATCCAAACTGGCAGCATGACTGAGTGTGCTTGAGCAGACACGAACCGGGTGCTCAGTGCGGGAGCTGCTGGCTCCGTGATTAGTTTAATAGGAACAAGGCAGGGAGGCTGAGCAGTCCAGCATAGGGTTTAAACTTCAAAAATAGCAAATGCAAAAAAATAAAGTTGCTAAAGTTTTATTTGCCAAAAAGTGCAAAACTTAACAGGAGCTTCTGTTGCTCTTGATCAAAGCGCCAGCACTTTGACCGTAGCCTTCATCAGGTGGCCTCCCATCCTTAGTAGAGGAAAGGCGAAACTGTTTAACCAGGAAAGGGACACTAAACCACAGTTTGTTTCCAGGTGTGACCTGGGAGCACAAGGAAGTTAAATGACTTGACCAGGGTCACCATAGCTAGTTTTAGGCACCAGCGAACCCTGCGGTCACTGGAGGCCCCCTGCTTGTGCAGCCCCAACCAGAGCACTGTACCTTAATTATTTTAATTTTTTTATCTTCTTAGAACAGCAACAAAGGGCTGTGCAGCTCCTTCTAATGTGGCATCATGACGTCATGAAATGCCTTACCGAGCTATATGACCCTGTCAGTACGAGGCAAATGAGCAGCAATGGTTGGAATGGGAAGAACTGCCCAAAGGAGTAACTCTGCTGTCTGCCAATAAAAACACACTTAAAATATACTTCTGGTTGTTCTGAAAATAAAACACAATGATGTGCATATAGGTTACAGGCAAAGGTGAGCCAAGTAAGGGGCTGCAATGACTTTACTAATCCTACTGGAGGGCCCCCAAACTCTAAAGCCGGCCCTGCAGGTCACGCAGTATGCAAGTAGGGGCTGTGGGATTCAAATCCGGGTCTCCAGGTTTGCAGCTCAGTGCCCTAAACTACTGTACTATACTGCCTCCTTAGGACATAAGTACGTAATCTCATATGTTCGAATTCCATCACACCCACTTAGTGGACTATTAATTAAATAGTGATCATTAATGTATCACTCAACCAAATGGTTTGAGTTCAAGTCCTGACAAGTGGCATACAAAATGGGAGGTCTTCTGATCAAACCCAGCCCCCTGACAAAGACTACAGTCAAAGCGCTGGGTCTTTGATTGAGAGTGACAGGAGCTCCTTTTAAGCACTTTTTGCAATTAGAACTCTTGCAACTTTATTTTTTGCATTTGCCTTTCTTGAAATTTAAAACCTTTATTGGAGTGCTCAGTCTTCCTGCCTTGTTCTTTGAAAATCCAGTGTTAGAGGTCTATAAGTCTCTAGGTTACATCTCCTTATGAAACTTACGATGTCATCTCTCTCTTTTTTTTTTGCATGATATAGCGCAGAACAGCTAGCGAAACCTGTGTGTTTAAGGTAAGCAAATCCAAACTGTAGGCTGTTAAGGAAGAGCAAAAGAGGAAGCACTTGGAGAAAGAATAATTCTTTTATAACCAAAACTCCCCAATTATCCTAAGATCCACAGACAGTTCAAAGATCAAATAATGCTACCTTTCCAAACACTTCCAAAAGTGAGTTACATTTTTTTTATTCAATGCTGAGTAAAATATAACATATTAGGGCTACCTCTTATTTCACAGAGACTGGATCTGAAGAGTAACCTTTTGACTAAAACTCTTGTTGGTGCCTATGCAACTGGTGCTATGTAACTGATTGAGTTTTGATGTGTCAAACAAAACAGACTCTATATCTAATGCAGGCCTTAAAAAACTCTGAAGCCATTATGAAAAGATTGGAAACCATACACAGATTAGCTTGGTTCATCTCTTCTCTGTTTTTCTTCTTCCCTCTTTCTCAGGTGCTTAGGAGACTTGCATGAAAATTGCACCTTAGCAAGGCAAGACAAATTTTATTTTTTTGTCACCCAATCCCAGAGGATCTGGGCACTGCAGAGTAAAAGCATGCTATCAATACAATAAACAAATCAATATATAAAAAAAACAATAAAGTATCAGCATAGATAAATATAATTAATAAATATCTCTAATAAAACTGAAGCTCAGAAGAAAACCCACGGTACTCAAGGGGCTAGTCCCTAAGGTCTGGGAAGGCCTGATTAAACAAGAAGGCCTTGAGGTGGGCCTTAAAGACCTCAACTGAAGGGGCTTCCCAAATTGATAGAGGACATGAGTTCTGCAGGACAGGGCCAGTGACACTAAAGGCTCTGTCACCGGCAGTTTTAAGCCTTGTCCTGGGAACCACCAGGAGGCCCCTAGAGGAGGACCAGAGGGAGCAGACCGAGACAGCAGGTGTAAGAAGGTCTGACAGGTAGCCAGGACCCTGCCTGTGTAGGGCCATAAAGGTGAGCAAGTCCACCATAAAGATGATCCTCCATCTCACTGGTAGCCAGTGCAGATTGCACAAAACTGGGGTGATATGACAGAATTTAGGCTGCCCAGTCAGCAACCTAGCAGCCACATTCTGCACTAGCTGCAGCTGGCAGAGGTTACCCCCCAAGACCCCGAGGTAGAGTGCATTACAGTAATTGAGTCTGGACATCACAAAGGCATGCACCAAGGTGGGGAGGTCCAGAGATGGAACTAGGGGCGTAACCCTAGCGATAGTCCTAAGGTGGTAAAAGCTGGTCTGGACAATGGATGACACCTGGGAATCAAATGACAATCCACTGTTGAAGGTCACGGCAAGGTTCCACACCCTAGAGGAAATCCTCAGTGGTACAGATCCCAGGAATAGACCGGTTCCGGTGCCAGAGGGCAACCTATTCTGTCTTCTGCTTGACTCCACCACCTCTACCTCCGTCTTGTCAGGGTTCAATCACAACAAGCTGGAGCCATCCAGTCATTTATCTCCACAAGGCAGCTGTTTAGTACTTCCACAGCGCTAGAAGTTCCCAGGGTGAAGGAAAGATGCAGCTGGGTATCATCAGCATAGCAATGAAAGCCCAAGCCATACTTCCTAATGAGTTCACACTGGGGCAACATGTACACGGCAAACAACATTGGTGACATGACTGATCCCTGAGGTACTCCACATGACAGCAGGCTAGAGGAGGAGGAGAAATTCTCCATCACTACTCATTGCCTCCTGTTCATGAAGTATGACTGAAACTGCAGATGACAGAGCCGGTGAGCCCACAAAATTCTCTCAGGTGATCAAGCAACACACAATGGTCTACCATGTCAAAGGCTCAGGAGAGATTGAGGAGGATTAGAATTGCCCCCCATCTCTAGCCCTGAGGAGGTCATTATGCACCCGCAGTAGTGCAGTTTCTGTACTTTGCCTCATACGGAAACCAGACTGGAATGGATTATAGAGATCAAAGGTCATGAGGTGCTCTTCAAGTTGAATTGCCACAACCTTCTCCACAATTTTAGACATCACCTGTTCCTGCTGCTTGTCTACAAATGACATCATATTCCTCTGTTTATAACATTATAATAATTGGGTATCATTTTTTACCAAAGAGAAACCAGGTCATAATTCACCGTTATAACCCGTAGGTTAAAACGGCGAACATGCACTGGTTTTCCCTTGTGTGCATGTACCAAATGCCACTCAGCCCTTATTTGCCGCCAACTGATGTTCCCCAGTGCTCCTCACACCTGCACTCGGAGTCGGCGGTAAGTTTACTTTTTTTTTTATAGTTTAACGTTTTTATTGTTTCAGCAAAAAGAAAATCAAAATACAGAAAAAACAAACATTAAATATAGTCAAATACGGCATACCAACATGTTCAGTAGTAGTACATATATAATCACAGGCCTAACAGTATTGATGAAATTGTACAATAACATGGCAACCAGAATGATAATAGTTATTCTTAACACAGGCACTTTCCTGGACTGTAACAAACAGAGCCAAAAGCAGTAGGTTTACTTTAAAAAATATATAAATAACTGGGCAAAAAAAGGCAATTTAAATGCAGCTGTGAAAAAAAGAAAAAAGAAGGAAAATTATCATTTCTCCAGCCACCGCTTCCGACTGTGGACAATGCTGAATCCACAGCAGACAGCAGCTGAAGAGATGAGTTTTATTTTATACAATTGCTGATGAAAAATGATACCCAGCAATTATATAAAATAAAACATGAAGATAGTATAACGATATTTTACACACACCCTGAAGTGTTGGATGTAAATAAACCCCTCAAGCTTCGCTCTCGGGGTTTATGTAGCATTCAACACTTCGGGGTGCGTGTAAAATTTCATTAAACACACCACCCCATGCATTATTCTATATATAGTCTGTTGCTGTGAAGATGATTATGATGTCAGAAGCAGAGGATTATGACATTATTTCTAAACATGCAGTAGGAGCAGATACTGTAAAGTCCAAAGCCAACGGTCAGTCTTTTTTGATTAATTTCTCCTTAATAATAAAGATTAAGGGGGAAATAAATATAACAATATTTATGAACTGTAAGCTGAATTTCTTCTAAATAATATGTTTTGCAATGCAGTTTGGTATCACAGGGTCTTTAACAGGGCACTGCATTTCTGAAAGGGAAATCTTTCATAATACTAGAAGAAGAATCAGCATTTATATAGCGCTCTTCATATACAGTATCCCAAAGCGCTTTACAAGCAATGCTAGACTGGTAGTGAAGTGACTGAATGTGTGATGGCGGCGGCCATATCACACATCATCACCCACACACAGCCTAGATAATTGTATGAACTGGCAGTACAGCACCCCCCAATACTGCACTCGGATGCCAGCAATTTTTAGGTGCAAGTCCAATCCTAGTGTGAGACGAGAACCCACGACCTTCTGGTCCAGAGGCAAATGTGCTACCAACTGAGCCACACTGACACCTGTAGGGGCACTTTAGTAATCTGAGCATGGCAGAAATTTATACTATATTGTCATTAAACAATTTAAACACTTCAAACTTGTTTCTTCCTTTACAATGGTATTCACCTGCTGATATAGTTTATCTTTTCACGTTTTTATTTGTGTTTTTGGATAATTGCATTGATCTCCACCTAGGGTTATCTGGAAGTCTCATATACCACCTGCAGCTGGTCTGAAATGCGATGGTCTGGTTAATTGTTGGGACTTCACCGCATATCACACCATGAGTGCATGAGAGCCACTGGCTGCCTGTTCTTTTTCACTGGCACAATGATATCAAGATAGGCTTATAAACATACAGGGTTCTGCACTATTTGGACTCTAGCTACCTTAAGATCTCCTGTCTGTACACACCCCTGTCCACCTTCCCTGCTCTGCCGAGGTGGGTTTATCAGTCCCATGCTCAAGGTTAAACCAGTCAGTCGACAGAACGTTTGGGGTGGCTGTCCCTTTGGATCAGAATGCATTGCCACACTGTTCATTCACTAAAATACCACCAACAGTTTAAACTGATTCAGTACATCGATTTGCATGCGTATCTCCTTCCCCAGAATGAGACTGAAAATGGACAAACTTGCCTAGATTTCCTTTCCCAATCAACAAAAGCCAAAGCACAAATAATACCACCTTGGTGGAAGCCTTTAAAAAGGCATTCAAGTCTAATTTGCTTGCTTTAACCAACAGTAACTGTTTATAGTTACAATTCTGTTGAATGGTTTGCCTTTTGTTGCTGTTAGTTTAGTTGTTGTTGACCAGGAAAGGTGGGCTGGCCAATTCTGCCTATTTTCAGCCTCCTCCCGGGGGATACAGATGCAACCTGATGTACTGAACTAGGTGAAGCTGTAGATGGTAGGTTCAGTAAATGGAGAAAGGACACCATGGATATGCCATAGACATTTTCCTGCTCTTTTTAAGAGATATTATGGGCTTTATAATGTTCACCTGAACAACTAGCAGAACAGACAGGCAGAACCCTGGTTTAATGTCTCTTCTGACAGACGGCACCTCTGGAGTGCAGCACCCCCTCATGCTGCACTACAGTGCCAGTACTGGGATTTTACCACAAGTTACTGGTGTGGGGCTAGAACCCACAACATTCTGATCTTCCAGGGTCAGAGGCAAGTCTGCAGCCTGCTGAGCTACTGACATTAATGTAGCTGTTGACACTGATATCTGATGTTTATGACTGCTTTATATTTTTATCTGGTATAAGTCCCCTGAGCCTCATGGCTAGGGAGCTATAAAACTAAAACTGCCTTGATTTGCAAGAGAAATTGATTACGTTTTATACTACTGCTGAATCAAACTAATAGTCCCGCCTCACTGTTTACTGCCAACTGTTCCATTGTTTTCCAGACATAGAAATAAACTGGTTTGTGTAGTCTCATGCTTTTTGACTATAACATGAATATATTATGCTGCTCCCCAGGGTCTCACTCGATAGATGAGAGGCTACAGCTCAAGTGACAGATGCTGGTGAAGACAATCAAATCCAGATCAAACACAGTGTCAGCTAGCCAAAGGCATTCTTGCAGTTCCTATAGGAAAATGAGGCTGTGGAAGGTCAACTGGGACTAATGCAAATTACAGAAAAATAACCCTGGAATTTGCAAACATCTTCTGGGAAGACTGTCCTTAATGCAGATGGTCTTTCCTTCTTTACAGAATATTTCATTACTCTGCTGCAAAGTACCATTATGGTGTGGAGAACAGCTTATAGTCCAAAGCACTTTATAGTCTCTGATGTACACTACTGGAAAAGGATGAGTGGACAGCTGAGTAAATCAATTTCTGGTTAATCAAAAGGCCAACTGACATGGGTGCCAGAGGTTAATATATCCATTATTTCACCACTGTTCACTTAATCCAGGCAGTCAAGGAAGAGCAGTGGAGTTAACCTCAACCCAGTTGACTGATACAAAACAAGTCTTCATAAACTAGGATTAAGTAACACCTTGAGAGTAATTGTCATAATCTATTTTATATAAGGGTAAAATATAAAGGGGCTTACATTATATATTCAACTGCTCTGTATGCTTTCCAAATCTATGTGGGGCATGGGGCTTTTCAAAATGTATGTGTTCCTCTCCCCCATTTTTATGTTGTCTTGTGCATGCGCAAGCAACATGTTCTGGTAGTGATAGCACACTGAGAGGAGTGTCAGTGTTGGTGAATGCAGGGCATGCTTTAGTAGGTGCATCCCTCATTCCCTAGTTAGCCAGCATGTTAACGCTGATGCAAGAATTTTGCAAAGTGCCACCAACTTGAAAGAAATGTTTCGCTACAATCTGAGACAAGCTCGTCATGCAGCAGCAGAGATGACATGCCTCCCATACATGCCTTTCCTGATGAAACATTTCAGTAAACATGATGGCAGCAGGAATCCCCAAACAAACTCAACATCAGGGGTGCAATCCCTGTGTCAGCATGTCCCCCCCACATTATGAGACACACTGGGAGCCCACCCCAGTGTACCACCACTCACACAAAGCCAACCGTGTGGGCATGTTCCCCCACTCCCATTGTCGGCATGTTCCCCATGCCCCCACATTGTGTGGCACATTGGGAGCCCACCCCAGGGTGCTGCAGCTCACACAAAGCTGACCGTATCAGCATGTTCCCCACTCCCACTGTGTGGCACACTGGGAGCCCACCCCAGTGTGCCTAACAAACCTCGCAATGTCCATTTTTTTTACCCGAAAAAAAGAAATCGGTCCCTCATTGTGCACAGCGCCCCCACCCTCTGTGCACCCCACCTCCCCAAACCCACTCCCCTCACCACATACTTACCTTCAGAGGTCTGGCACTGCGATCTTTGATGGAGCTGGAACATGTCTGGACTCTTCAAAGCCAAACTGCAAAATGAAGAAATGCCGGTAAGCTGTATAATAGCATCAATGGGGGTTCAACTTAGGTGGATATCTCAGCCATTTTTGAATTTTGGCTCCAAATTTTCAACATGGGGTTCTTGGGACCCCACCTCATGAACACATGCACTGATATCTCGTTATTCGGTCCCAAAATGGAATCACCTTTTGGGACTGATTAATGAAATGATATTGTGACTGTTTATGAGGTGGGGTCCCAAAAAGCCTAAATTGTAAATTTGGTGAAAAAATTCCAAAAAATGACTGTGTTACAAGTGTACATTGTGCAGTTTCCACGCACGCTCATAACTTCAACAATTTTTTATATTTTCACTCCAGATTTTCAACATTTGTATTTATTCACATCTCCTTATAAACAGTACAGCTGTCATTTTTCACATCCTGCCTGAAATGTGTTTTCACACATCTGGCGCACAATGGCGTGGTCACTGTGGGTAATCAACTTTTGGGAGAGATTAACAAAATCATAATGCCACTGTTCTTGAGTGGAGGTCCCAAAGTGCCTATGTTGAAAATTTGGCAAAAAAATTCCCCAAAATAATTGCGTTATGGGCATGTATTGCGCAGTTTCTACACATGCTCGTGACTTCACCAATTTTTTATATTTTCACTCCAGATTTTCAACACTGTCATCTTTTTACACCTCCTCATGAACAGCACAGCTGTCATTTTTCACATCCTGCCTGAAATGTGTTTTCACACCTGTGGCACCAAATGGCGCGGTCACTGTGCACAATAACTTTTTGGCTAATGAACTGATAGCGCCACTGTTCATGAGGTAAGGTCACAAAAAGCCCATGTTGAAAATTTGGAGTGAAAATACCAACAAAGACCCAGGGCATTAGGGTATCCAACTATAATGCCTATGGTATAACCTATACAGGTCGCTCCTGTAAAAAAGCTTTCAGCTTAGTGTGCTATACCTGGTTAAACAACTAAATAAATAAAATAAAAATAAAAATAAACGCCCACCCTGTAGAGACTAACAGGAGTCGGGGTGTGACTTGGGATTGTCGGCTGTAATGCTCACACCATTCCATCCCCACCCCCACCCTGCAGCCAGTGACAGGCATCGAGGTGTGCCTTGGTCTCTTTAGCCCCAAAGTTCACCTTTTTCTCCTATACTGCACCCATCTCAGCATATTTCTGCATGGAATGGGTCCAGAAGCATATGATTTGATACCTTTTAATGGACCAACATAGTTGTAACAACAAGAACAGAGTGCTCTAGCTTTCAGACCAACAAGTCCTTCATCAGAAGTGTAATGACAGTTATTTAGAAAAAACAATACTTTCAACAGCTAGATCATACAGAAAAAAAACTGAAAAAATCCCTATTGGTTTAAAATACTCATTTTAAAAAAAACAGAAGATGATGTCAGAGAAGCTAAACAGTACCATGTTACCTTAAGCTGGGAGGGTCCCAGGATCAAAGGTGCTTGGTGCAAAGCACATACAAAGAATTCCACTGCATATAAATTTAATTGACATGAGATAACATTACTTGGGCAGATGGCTCTTAAATCAAGCTATGAGTGTCACAATGTGTATAAGAATGCAATTACTGAAAAACAACCCCCACCCAGATTAAAGACATACTAAGATTGTCTTAGGACTCCAAGAAGTTTCAATGTGTGTATTACAGACAAGAAATTACCAGTAAAGCTGTCTTAAAAAGATCAGTAGTTACACACTGTATGATGTGTAAAACTAAACTGGACCCATTACCCAGCTATACTCTCCAGCTAGATAGTATGCCCCATAAACTTCAAAAGCCTCTAGCATAGTAACAGGACTTTATAAATGATAATATAGCTATAAATTGACAATAATTAATGGGTTTACCTTTCTCTTATAGGGAAACCCGTCACGTAATTTGCCATTATAAAGGAGTGTTTATAACGGCAAACACGCGCCAAGTTTCCCTGGCTCTTCGCATGCCCAAGTCATGACTCTTCTGGTTTTTCTCCACTCTCAACTGTGCCTCAGAGACCGCGCCACAGATGACTCACCGGTAAGTTACTGGGGGGGGAGAAAAACAAAACCTTTAAAGGGCAGCGGCAAGAGAAGACAAAACAAAGCAAAAAAAAAAAAACATAATTCGTTTTGTAACACAAGATAGACTACGATTGATGCAATTTTGTATACTCCATAATCTCTACCACTATCCCCAGAAGCTGGCTAAATGGGGTTTAATCTCCTCTAGTCTATGTACTAGGTGTGCTCAGGCAGAGGGCTCTCTGCTTCACATTTTCTGGGAATGTCCTAAGGTTTAACCCCTTTGGGAGGCTATAAGGGATAAGGCTGATCCACTCCTTGGGCTGAGAGACCTGTTCATCCCAGAGGTCTGTATTTTCGGGGATTACTCGCAGATTTCAGTTAACTAGCGTAAGTTCCATATTGCTTTGATTTCCATGTCTGTTAAAAAATTAGTACTTAAGTATTGGAGGAGTTCTGAGGTTATCTCTTATTCTGAATGGCTAAACGAATTATTATTTAATCTCCGAGTGGAGAAGACTATCTCGAGTATTAATAACAATAATTCCAGATATGAATGGATCTGGGCCTCGCTTCATACATTGTATACTATCTAACTCCTTTCTTTTTTTTAAATAATTTTTCTCTAATTTGTTTGATGTCATGGGCTCTTAAACCTTAGGAAATGTGTCAGGGGGGTGGGGTCAATTGAACTGTTCTGTCCCAAAGATTACTCTATGGATGTACGGACCCTGTCCTTTCTGTATAGTGAAACTTTCAATAAAACTTTAAATTATAAAAAAAAAAAAAAACCGTAATTGCCCAAACGGACCCCTGCAGCTCTAAAAGTAAACCAGATGGTGGCTACAGCAGAACGACATTTATTTTATATAATTGCTGTGATGAGAAAGGTAAACCCAGCAATTATATAAAATAAAATAATGGTGTAACTCACCTTACACACACTTCCTTACGTTGGATGCCTAAATAAACCCCTTGAGCTTCACTCTCAGGGTTTATGTGGCATCCAGCACCTCATGTGTGTATAAAATTCTCATTACACACACACCACTCCATACCTTTTTCTATTTGTATTAGTGTCAAACAAAACACTCTTGTCAAGGACCACCAAGGAATTAAGACCAAGCAGCCTGATATGTACTGATGTCAATACATTCTCAGTATATAACAACTTGATGTACCTAAAGTGTCTAAGGAATCTGAATAAGAGATAAAAATTAAATTCTCTCCTTCTTTTCACACACACACACACACACACACACACACACACACACACACACACACACTACCCCACCCCACATCCCCATAATGCGTGGGGGGGAGTAACTCGTTTTAAGGAGAAATACACACACACACACACACGCACACACACACACACACACACACACACACACACTCCTAATGCACCTTCATTCACATCAGTCACTGCAATTGTTCCCCAAAGGAATTCACTTGTCATGAAATCCCAAGTAAAAGGGATCATGTATCGTAATATCTACAGAGCAAAAATGTGACACTATTTAACCTTACTCCTATCTGCATAGTAACATCTCCAAGGATTCTGGATAGAACCACAATGAAATAAAACTGCCACCTTCCCCAGGGTAAGGCAACTAGAAGTGAATGTAAAGTATGTGTAAGACAAGAGTCCTAACATACCTACATTTCCACAAATCACTATAATATTAGACTAATATAAATAGATCTGTCGAGGATCCCCATGCAAATGAGATCTCGCACTCCCATGTGTTCAGAGTGAAAAAAAAATGTGACAGTCTATAATAAACCTGCTGTATGTACAGTAACAGGCTAGGGAATCTGAATATGACACAGTGGTATCCACTCCACTCCCGAGTGAAGGTAAATAGTAAGGAGGAATTGATATTCATTATGTGTGTGAAGTAAGAGTAATAACACACTGTGACTCCATGTATCTAAATAGAAACTTACCTCAATGTGACAGCAAGCCTCACACCTGCTATATTCACATACCTCCCAACACACACACACACGCACACACCCATACATACACAC